>CM056059.1:203854518-204578987 GCA_029574335.1 Rana kukunoris | reverse complement strand
TTGTAACTGTCAGCCTTCCAATGCCTCATGGGACTTGTATAGTTCTGCAAGTCAAGCTGGGTGGCTACAGGCTTTGAGCACCCAATGGTTTTATAGACAGTTGAATAAGTGAAATTAGAGTCAAAATTAGATTCCTTTGGACATGTTACCACAGGATCCGATTCCAAAAACACACCTCGGACTAAGATTTACATACAAAAGGGGTCTCTAAACTAAACAATGTCCCCCCACATAGCAAACTCAGGCATAAATTAACATGCATCACTTATCTTGCATGCCTGTGCTAGAATGGAGCTGTGAGGGGCTAGATGTTCCAATTCATTTCAGGCTATCTGCTGCAGAAACTGCATGAGGGGGGTGGATACAAAACCATTCACTTTGCACAAGGAAATGGTCTCTATGCAGAAATGTTTAGGTACAATAGCTTCATACTGAATCTGTGATGCTACTGGTTATAAGAGGTTAGAAACAACATTTCCCTCCATCTGCCTCTTATTTGTGTGACAATTAGGGGAGAGAGAAGATCTTTACAACATGACACATAGGCAATGTCTAACATCTCAAACGTCCCAGGGAGAACGTTTCCCCTAGAATAGCCCTCTATGTCATAGTGGAAGATTGCAAGGGGAAACTGAAAATGTTTTTGTACACCTCATACAGGTCTTAAATCTAAAACTCCAGCTAGGATCTTTATTGCATACTTATATTGGTTGGTACAATGTATGTGTAGCATACATGAGGGGGGCACTGGGGAAGCTGTACCATTCAGCACTACTACAGTGGACAGCTGTGATTTTCTGAGTTCTATGCCATTCTCTGGACAAAGTGAAGATCATGAGGTCACTGTTCATCCTTTCCACCTTGCTCAAAGAAATTGTTCTATTAATGGAGGGCAGTGCCAAGCAAGCAAACTGCTGTGGTCAGAAGGGCAGCCAAAGGGCCTGAAAGCGAACACTGTAGTAGCACCGACTACTACAGCAAATTCCAGCTTGATTTTTAGGTATGACATATGCACACTTTCTGTATTTATTGGCATCTAACACTCACTTTTTTACCCTGAAATAGGGGGGGTAAACTGTGCCTGCATGTTATACGCAGGGGGCTGTGGAAAGTTTTTTCTGGAACATTCCCTCTTAAAGTTAGGGTGCGGTTTTATACGGTACCTTAGACCAAGCTGGGCCAATGTAAATATGCAATAAAGATCATATCTGGAGTTCAGTTTTAATGCAAATAAGACCAAAGACCTTTGTACAACTGTAATAGTTTCCTTACAGATCAGGAAAATTAATAACCATTGAGCCCAATGCCAATTACACACACTGGGGCACTTGACAGGCTTTTTTTTTTTTTATATATAATTTTGATTAGTAGACCTAAATTAAAATGATGATGTGTATATGCAGAAAAAGTGACTTATGTATATTAGCACATATAATCTGCATGTCAAGTACAACAGGAATGTCAAGAGCTGCCTCTACACAGTATAAAACAGCCAACGCTGTCATATTACAAAGGCAAGCCTAGTTTACTCATTATCATAGACGAAGAGTCTTTTTCCAGCATTTTGAAGGAATTTTCAGAAAGAAGGGTCAGTATAGAATTAAGACATTTGTGAACATGCAGGTAGGATTGAAACGTGGTCAAGATTTCTCGATGACTGGTGCAGGGCAGATGTGTTGTTTAAGACAGACAGTCTTCTGGTCCCTATGCTTGTGGCCATAAATCTGAAAGTCTGAGTGGTCATCATTCCCCTCTGTAGGTAGCAGTGTTGTTGTCGGTCTCATGTACGCGGACCTCATGCAGCAGTCCTGGTGGAAGCCTCTTCTGAAGGCCATCCCAAATGAATACAGTCAGATTCTCTACAGAACTGCATAAAAAAAATCCCAATATTATTAAAACTATATGATCATATTGCAACAGTTATTTCATTTTGTTTTTCTTGTCAGTGAAAAAGGGAACAGCTTTATAGTCTTCACTCCATTGTCAGGACCTGGAACCTCTGCTTTGTCTGCTAGTAACTCTAGAGCAGTGGTTCTCAACCTTCTAGTGCCGTGACCCTTTGATAAAATTTCTCAAGTTGTGGGCACCCCTAGCAGTAAAATGATTTCCATAGTGTGGGTTGTCAGCACCCAAGGCAAGACAAGGCTTTCCCACCCCTAACCCACAGATATTTAGCAGTCCCTTCCACTCGTACAGTATTAAAAAAACCTTATGGTACATTTTAGGATGTACCCCTCTCTCTTTGCTCTTCTTTCACTTTTATCTCTCTCACCTATGCCAAAATCCGAGGTCTCCTCCAGCCCCTCCCACTTCACATCCCTCACCAGTTAGCTGACCTCTAGTCTCTGTCCCCCAGCCATGTCGTGAACTGAACGGGCGCTGCGAAGAGGCTGAGTGTGCAGCCGCGGGCTCCAGGGACAGCCCGGCTGGGTGGCCGCGGGCTCCAGGGACAGCCCGGCTGGGTGGCCGCGCGGGCTCCAGGGACAGCCCGGCTGGGTGGCCGCGGGCTCCAGGGACAGCCCGGCTGGGTGGCCGCGGGCTCCAGGGACAGCCCGGCTGGGTGGCCGCGGGCTCCAGGGACAGCCCGGCTGGGTGGCCGCGGGCTCCAGGGACAGCCCGGCTGGGTGGCCGCGGGCTCCAGGGACAGCCCGGCTGGGTGGCTGCAAAAAGGCTGGGAGAGCGGAACAACCCAGGATTCGATGACCCCTGACAAATCATCATTTGACCCCCAGGTTAAGAACCACTCATCATTTGACCCCCAGGTTAAGAACCACTGCTCTAGAGGCACCGGAGATGTTGGACAGCTCCCATCTGATCCAACAATTGTACCTTGTTTGTGAATCTTGAACTCTTTGCGTCTCCCATGACCGCCCTGATTTAAGCCATGGTACTTCCTGTTTGCCAGATTTTGCTCTCTTCAGCTCATCACTCCTGCTTGATCTCAACCCATAACCCCTTGTTACTGACCTTCAGGTTGTTAGCTGATTAGGCTTCTGCTTATCCCTACCTGCTACTGGAGCCGGGTTTGTTCACCTACTGGTGGGGTGATCCTGAGGACCACAAACTGGTACAAACACAAAGCAAAATCCATCTCCACCATCAGGAGCTCTGGTAAACACGTGTTAGTACTTGGACCCCAGACGAGCCCACATCATCTGTCAGAGTGACATGCTTGTATACATTATGGGGGGGCTCTCTAATTCTTTAGAGACTGGTCTCTGAGCCTGACTCTAGACCAAGAAACCATTGGTCCATATTACCCAGTGTGTTGCCCATTTAATAGCAAAGCAAAAGGTTTGCTTTAACCTCCTTGGCCCTAGCATACATGCAACAGTTAGCACTGGGGGAATTAAAGCAATATTCAGTATTTCCAGACATGGAGGTCCACATAGCTTACTCCAGGTGACTGTGTTGATCTGATCAGCACCTATAGTACTATATTTAAATATGCTAGTGCATCTGGCGTGGTGGCGTGGCCCCCCCCCCCCCCCCCAGACTGACACTGCTGCGGTCCAAAGGGTGCCCCGATGCTCCTTCATCTACAGTGGAGTTACTCCAATACAGAAGGTGTGTTACTGACCACATCAGTTTCAGATATGGGGTTCATAACATTTTAAAATTCTTGTTTGTGCCCAGTAACTCAAAAGGATTGAAACTACTGGATAAGCATAACAGCCAGGAGAAAAATGCATTTTCAGAAGGAGATCGCAACCTCTCAAAAGTACAGGTTTCTTTTAATCATTAATGACCAGATCTATGCCTAGAAGCTGTATATAAATTCCAACTCACCTGACAGTATTCTTAAAGTAGGGAACATCAAGATCCAAATTTTTATGATCCAGCGGAACCATAATAACTTCCTACAAAATAATAAGTGCAATTGAGAGAAGAAAAAAAAACACCAACAACACACACTCCACCACACAGCAAGGCCTTGAAGCAGGGGTGGCCAACCAGTGGCCCGCAGAGCCCTATGATGTGGCCCACAACCTCCTGCTCTGGAATGGTGGGTTGGCAAGCTCAGATCGCAGGTTGCCAACCCACCATGCTGCAGCATCAGTGTTGTGAATGAAGCTGGTGGTAGAGGAAGAAAGCGGCTGCGGAGCAGAGCCCCATAAGCCGATGCTTTCGCTACAGTGCCTGCTTTTGCCACAGGCGGAGTCTACGGCAAAGTTCAGTTAACCCTCAGGATAGACACAGGTGCACTATGCTGCACTCGTTCTGTGGGTAAACCGCAGCACATCAGTGTGAAAGCAGTCTTAGGCCCTTTTCACATGATCAGCACGACCAAATGGGACCCTCAATTCGCCTCTACAGAGTGACAGATGTTCATTCACGCTCGCCTACCTCCAATCCGAAAAAGAAAAGGGAATTCGTCCCCTTTCATCTGAGCAGATCAGAGGACCTATAGAGTAGCCATTGCCTGTCATCCGCCCGCTCTGCTCAGTGTGGCCCGCGACTGGTTTACCAAGTTGCTTAAGTGGCCCTCACTCTTCAAAAGGTTGGTCACCCTGCCTTATAGAGTGTATAAAAGCATTTTTATTAAAACATAACCGTAAAAAGACCATAATTTAAAAAAAAAACACACAACACACACCACATCAATGCCTCCTTCCAGCAAACATACAAATAGCTGTAGCCACTGACAAGCTGTCATGAAAGTGTATTGACTTGGTGACCACAGCTAGCCACTCGCATATGTCCAAAACTGCATGGCAACACATGTTAGAGGGGTTGTAAAGGTAAATGTTTTTTCACCTTAATGTATCCTATGCATTAAGATGAAAAAATATCCGACAGTACCGCCCCCCCCCCTGAGCCCCCGTTTTACTTACCTGAGCCCTCGAAAAAGTCCCACACTCGCCCCCGTCATCCTCCTCTTTTCTGAGCCTAGCCGTTGATTGGCTACACTGGATCGATTGACAGCAGAGCAGCCATAGCCTCGCACTGATGTCAATCACATCCAATGATGCGCCGGGGCGGGGCCGAGTGATACAGTGAGCGGCAATAGCCACTGGCTGTATCACGGGAGCGTGCCGGCAGGAATTCAACACCATGCTTGCTCGCATGAAGGTGTTGAGTTCTTGCGGGAGGGGGGAGCCGAGACAGCCGCCGAGGGAACACAGAAGACCAGGTTTGGGGCCACTCTGTGCAAAACGAGGTGCACAGTGGAGGCAAGTATAACATGTTTGTTAGTTAAAAGCTTGACTCTAAAGAACAAAATGATACAGCTCTCCAATTCATTTTTCATGCAAAAATTCTGAATTTCACCTAGTATTAATAATCTCTTGCAGTTCCCTGTACAGCAGGGCTCGGATTCAAGATGGAAAAGCAACACAGTCAACGTTATTGCAGTGCTCTTGTGTTAACAGGGGGCATGCTAATGGGAGGAGAGAGCAGAATTAGGAGCTCATGAGTGTGCTTCTTGTTTCACTGTCCAGTCACAGGCTGGGGGAGGGTGGTAATGGGGGGGGGGGGGGGGGGGTGGGGGCGCGGTTGAAGGCAGAAGAAAAATCCTATACAGATTTAGCAGAACAGAACATTTTTTTATGTATACATTTTACTCATCCTTATAGCAGACTGATTACCTGTATATCCTTCTTAAGATCTGTTAGGTTCATCACCATTCCAGTAACGGGGTCTATCTATGGAGAAAAAATAAAATAAAATCAAACAGCAGAATAAGGAGTGTAATCATGCTTTACAAGTAGATGGGAGCGTTAGGAGAAAAACCTGCATCAGTGACAGCTTAAAGGGTCACTAAAGGAAAACATTTTTTTTGCTGAAATGACTGTTTACAGGGTATAGAGACATAAAAGTTAACTGATTCCTTTTAAAAATGATTAAAAAATAGATAAAAAATCAATCAAATAATGTGCCTCTAGTTTCACTTTCGTTTTTAAACTGGTTTCAGGTTTCTGAAAAGTAGAGAGAGAGCAAAACAAACAAATCCAGGGCAGTGTTTTGTTTTTAAAATGAATCTGAGGAGTTTTAGACACACAGCTTGGACCACAGTGGAAAGCTGTCATGAGATTTTTCTAGGGCTGTGCAAATTAACTTTTAATTAATCGATTAATCTTTAATTTTTTTGATCGATCAAAATCTTTTTGATCGATTACAATTCTTTTGATTGGTACTCACCTCTCTGCCGGCTTCTGGGCCTTTGGGGAGTTCTGTCGGAGTTCCGGTAACGTCAAGGACACTGGCGGGGCTTGCCGTGTCCATCTGAAGGGCTCCTTTGCTGTGCCTTTATATCTGCATGCCGGCGGGACCTTACTATCTGCCACACCCAAGGGCTGTTACACTTCCCTCTATCACTTCCCTCAATCAACCTGGGATTCTACAGCCATCCACTGGGAGTTGTGATATTTCCCTTCATGGGACATCTACATGCCAACAGACTGATGTTAACCTCTCCTAATCTGGATTCAGCAGTGGCATCGTTGTACACATTTTTATACCAGTATCATACTTAGCTACATGTTTTTAGGACTGCTTTTGGTACCGTTTGGTATTACTCGCACCATTTTTAAAGTTTATGTAGCTACATCGATTTTATCTCCAGTGCAAAATGTATTTGGTTACCTACTTGAAGACTATAAAAGTTTTAATGCTATTCCCATCAAGCGCTGCCTTTGTGTGTTTTTTTGTATCCTGCTATGCATTTTTCCAGTTGTTGGTAGCTGCACTGGGAATCAGCCTGCAAGGAGATCAGCTAAAAGTAGTTGGATCAGTATGTGCGTTATAATTAATCGAAATTAGTCGATTAATCGATAAAAATAAATAAATAAAAAAAAAAACGATTAATCAAACACAAACATTTTGATCAGTAACAGCTCTAGATTTTTCATAAGGAGCCAGACAACCAGGAAGTGTGGAGATCAGAGCAGAATTGCAGCAACTTCAAAGAAAAAAACGAACAATGAGGATATGAAACCAGGACTGCAGTAAGGTAAAGGAAGCTATTTAGCTAAAAAAAAAAATTCCTTTAGTGATCCTTTAAAGCATGTAAGGCAAGAAACATCAATAACCACCCTTGAAGAGTTTAATACAACAGTAGCACCATTATACTTGCATGTGTTCTTGAAGTCACTTTTAACCACTTTAGCCCCGGGCCTGTTTTTCAGATTCGGTGTTTACGAGACTAAAACATTTTTTTTTGCTATAAAATTACTTAAAACCCCCAAACATTATATATTTTTTTTTCTAACACTCTAGAGAATAAAATGGCAGTCATTGCAATACTTTTTGTTACACCGTATTTGCGCAGCGGTCTTACAAGCGCACTTTTTTTGGAAAAAATTCACTTTTTTAAATTAAAAAATAAGACAACAATAAATTTGGCCCAATTTTTTTTACATATTGTGAAAGATAATGTTACGCCGAGTAAAATGATACCCAACATGTCACGCTTAAAAATTGCGCCCGCTCGTGGCATGGCGTCAAACTTTTACCCTTAAAAATCTCGATAGGCGATGTTTAAAAAATTCTACAGGTTGCATTTTTTGAGATACAGAGGAGGTCTAGGGCTAGAATTATTGCTCTCGCTCTAACGATCGCGGCGATACCTCACTTGTGTGGTTTGAACACCGTTTTCATATGCGGGCGCTACTCGCGTATGCGTTCGCTTCTGCACGCGAGCTCGTCGGGACGGGGCGATTTAAACATTTTTTTTTTTTGTTTTCGTATTTATTTGTATTAATTTTACCAATTTTTAACACTAAAATAAAAAAATTATCACTTTTATTCCTATTACAAGGAATGTAAACATCCCTTGTAATAGAAAAAAGCATGACAGGTCCTCTTAAATATGAGATCTGGGGTCAAAAAGACCTCAGATCTCATATTTAGGCTAAAATGCAAAAAAAAAAAAAAATTTTAAATGTCATTTTTCAAATGACATTTAAAAAAAAAAATGTCTCTTTAAGACGCTGTTTGGAACTGACGTTTGACGTCACTTCCGCCCAGCAGAGCTACGGGGATGGACGAGGGAAATTTTTTCCCTCACTCGCATCCCCGCTGACCAGACGAGCGCACCCGATCGCCTCCGCCACTACCGACGGCTCCGGTAAGCGGCGGAGAGCGCGGGAGCGCAGGGGGACGCTCGTCCGCCACCGATAACGGCGATCTCGCGGCGATTCCGCCGCGGAGACCGCCATTATCGTTTACCCGACCGCCCACAGAAGAGATGGATATCTCGGTTGTGGCAGCAGCTGCTGCCGTTACCGAGATATCCATCTCTAAAGTGCCGACGTATACCTGCGGTGGGCGGTCGGGAAGTGGTTAAATAACGCAGGATTAAATCCAAAACTGAATGGCCTTTCCTTTTGTTCTTATGGCAAATCCACCGGCACAAAAATACCATGCACTCTAATGGAGCCTCAAGCATTTTACCCCAAGGAACAGGTCTTGGTAAACCTCTGATAAAATGATTTTACCTGCAGCTCAGTGTAGAATGCTTTGTAAAATTGTGGAAAAAGTGTTAAAGGAAAGAATAAGGAAAAATTGTGTCCTAGATATATTTGACACACAGGGCAGATCATTTTTTCTAACACCCACCATTTGTAAAATGAATAACCAAAAAGAAAAGCAAAAATGGAAATTAAGGTGTCCACCAACATCGGTGGTCAGTGTTGAAGTGACCCCTTTGAATGGCGGCCAGTAGAAAATTGCCCCTTGTATCGGTGGTCGGTAGGCAGGTGATCAATTTGCCACTGCTCAAGGAAAGCCTAGCACTTTCAGGAGGAAATCTATAGGGTCAAGGGGACCCTATAGGTAAAAGTCTGCTCTAAAAAGGACTCACTAGATCAATATAGGGATGACTGGTCAGTTCCACAGATCGCCCTGTTGTAAAGCCACCCTCAGCATGACAGAGGCATGTTTTAAAGCACAGGTGTCCAACACAAGGCCGTGGGCCGAATCCGGCCCTCTAGGCCATTTCATGTGGCTCTCACACCTCATCTGGAGGAGAGCTCCAGCCTACCTCCAGACCCTGTACTTTCTGCTTTCAAGAAATGCATCCATCTTCTTCCCAGCAGCAGCATAAAGGAAAGTGGGGTGCACTGTGATGTAAGGGAGAGGTCTGATGGTGGGGTGGCTCTTGACATCTAATATAAGGGGAGGGGATGTGCTGGACATCCAGACATCCAAATTGAGTGTGACACCCCTGATTTAGAGGGAGATATTTTACTGCCAGAGCCACAGACCTGTCTGGGAATCAAGCAATGGCATATTTCATTAAAACTAGACCATTCACAAACTACACACCCATACAAATAAAGGACGTCAACAAACTAAACATGAACAAGCCATGCAAAATTGGGTTAATTAAAAAAGTTAAAATGTGTTTTATCCGCCCCCCCCCCCCCCCCCCCCCCCATCATGTATGGCAGAATTCTAGAATAATATATTGAACACCTACCTTATCCCGCACTGTGACAATCACTAGAAAGAACACAAACAAGTTTTGGTTAGTTGCACAATCCATGCAAATATATTGCTTGCAGATGCTAGTTTAATAAGTTCCAGAATGATATTTAAATGCATAAAAAAAAAAAAAAAAAACACACACACACATTTGTAAAAGGATTCAATCACTGTAGGTTCGTCATACACTTCGAATTTTGGCCAATTCCACTGAATTGCTAAGGTTCTAAAAGTGGGTGGCCCTGTTGGCACAATAAAAATTTGATTGGCTTTGTCTGTCAGTTGCAGGCACAGTCCTGGCATGGCATTTACAGCTGTCAGCCTGGTTGTCTATATAGAGCAATCTTTTCGATTACCATCGTTCAGTCTGGACTAAAAACAAAAGCAATCCATTGGTGTATGCCCAGGTTTACACAGCCGTTTCCACCCAGAGTTGGCAGGATAGGAGGGCAGCCAGGTGTAAATGGACAGCTGGTCCATTTACATCCCGACTGCCCACAGAGCAGGCTGTGTCCATGTCCACTCTGCATAAGCGGAGCAGACATGGACCGGCGGTCACACACCCACTCTGCATAAGCGGAGCAGACATGGACCGGCGGTCACACACCCACTTTGCATAAGCGGAGCAGACATGGACCGGTCACACACCCACTCTGCCCAGCAGAGGATCAGCAGAAAGATCCCCTGCTGAGAAAATCACAGCCATCCCTTACACTCAAAGTTCAGCCGGTTCAGTAGAAACTAAATGTATGTGTCCCACTCTGTTCTACCAAAGCCAACCATTAAACCAGCTTCTATTAAAAAGGTTCTGCTGGAAAACTAGCATTCGATCACAATTGCAGCCAATGGCCTGCAGCTCTGATCATTGTGGTTGTGTTATAAATCTAAAAACTGAACTTTAAAACACACTTTGCAAAGGCTGGTGTTCACCCAAACGGGGAAGTACTGCTTTAAAGCAGAGCTCCACCCTGAAGTGGAACTCCCGCAGATCGGAACCCTCCCCCCTCCGGTGTCACATTTGACACCTTTCAGGGGGGGAGGGGGGTGCAGATACCTGTCTAAAGACAGGTATTTGCACCCACTTCCGGCCACACAGTCTGTGGGTAGACTGCGGGCAGGACGTCACCTCCCCCCTGTTGTGTTCTGGGAACACTCGGCTCCCAGAACACAGCGGGAGCCAGTCAGCAGGCGCAGCACGACTTGCTCATGCGCATTTTATATTAGACTCGCTGGTCTTGTATAAGAGGCCCAGAGTCTGCTGCATCACAGGTGGATGTACAATGCAAGGCCCCTTTCACACAGGCGGACAGTATGTCTGCTTTTTCATCCATCCGTGTACGGACGAAAAAGGGACATGCATTGATCCCTATTAGATAGTGGGTGTCAGCGGATGAACATCGGTGTCCGCAATGCTCTGATTCTGCAGACAGAGGAAAATCCTATTTTTCCATCCATCTGCAGAGAGGATCGGGTGAACACAGACAGACTGTCCATGTTCATTCAATCCCCTCACGTAGGGGAGAGCGGATATCTGACAGGGCAGCTCAGCAGGGATCAACAGAGTGATCCCCGCTGAGCAAGCGGATACACATGTACGGATTCTCACAGGATCCGTACATGTGAAAGGGGCCTAAAGCGCACCAACAGTCAATAAAGTTTATTTTGTTGTCTCTGACCTTTGTAGTTATGGCCGTGTCCGTTTGGGTTGTTGCACTTTCCAAAAATTCTCTTGTTCTCCTCATCGCTCAAAGAATTACTGCAAAACAGCATGGAAAATAGAACAGTAGTTAAGACAGACTTGATCAAGTTTCATAAGAAGACTCCTGTTATTTCTCCAGAACATTGCCATTTTCGCCTCACTCACTTTTTGCAAAAAATAAAAGCTGCAGTTACCTACCTAATTTGGCAGGAATGCTGCCTATGACCCCCAAGTACACCATCCCCACCGTCAAACATGGAGGTGGAAACATTATGCTTTGGGGGTGTTTTTCTGCCAAGGGGACAGGACAACTTCACCGCATCAAAATGACAATAGATGGGGCCCATGAACCATCAAATCTTGGGTGAGAAGCTCCCTCAGCCAGGGCATTGAATGAGTCTTCCAGAATGACAATGACCCAAAACATACGGCCAAGGCAACAAAGGAGTGGCTCAAGAAGAAGCACATTAAGGTCCTGTAGTAGTGGCCTAGCCAGTCTCCAGACCTTAATCTCATAGAAAATATGTGGAGGGAGCTGAAGATTCGAGTTACCAAACATCAGCCTCGAAACCTTAATGATCTGAAAAGAGAAGTGGGACAAAATCCCTCCTGAGATGTGTGCAAACCTGGAGGCCAACTACAAGAAATGCCTGACCTCCGATTACCAACAAGGGTTTTACCCTCAAGTACTTAGTGGGGTGGGCAGAATATAAAACGGACAGAGTTATCATCCTAAGAGAAGTCCGGAGAGTACAGAAGTTAAATGGACACCTGGCCCAGAATCTAATACAGATTAGTGGATGGATCCTTTAGGAAAGCTGCTGATGGGCACCTAGAGACCAAGTATGTCATCAATGAGATAGATCAGACCTCAAAATTTAACTTGCCTGCTCGCATTTTGCGAGTAAATTTTGAGGTCTGGCGAGTGTGGGCTGCCTGGGAGTGGGGGGCGAGCAAGGAGAGGAGAGTCGCGCCGCCGCCGGTTTGTTAATAGCGTGGGCCGGGAAACATTACAGCTTTTAAATCAATAGCTGCCGCCGCCTTAAGCGTCATATACAACCCCTCCCCCTTGTCCGGGCACTTTTTTCATAGACAGATCACCCATCCCAGGATTGGATGGGTGATCTGTCTATCAAAGTTTCCCGGACAAGGGGGGAGGGGTTGTATATGACGCTTAAGGCGGCGGCAGCTATTGATTTAAAAGCTGTAATGTTTCCCGGCCCACGCTATTAACAAACAGGCGGTCACGGGGGCGATGGTGACTTGGCTCCGGCTCCTCTCCTACTCAGCACAGGTAGGCTGCAATGTGGGGGGACTCCTGGCTGCAATGAGGGGGGAACTCCTGGCTGCAATGAGGGGGGAACTCCTGGCTGCAATGAGGGGGGGGGGGGGACTCCTGGCTGCAATGAGGGGGGGGGGGGTTAACTGCTGGCTGCAATGTGGGGGGGGGGTTAACTGCTGGCTGCAATGTGGGGGGGGGTTAACTCCTGGCTGTAATGTGGGGGGGGGGGGTTAACTCCTGGCTGCAATTGTGGGGGGTTAACTCCTGGCTGCAATTGTGGGGGGGGGGGGGGGGGGGGGACTCCTGGCTGCAATTGTGGACATTTTGCTGCACTGGTAAATATGGGCAGGCTGCATTTTTGGGCACGGATAAAGTTGTTGTTAATATTTATTTTATAACTTAATTCTTCATAAAACATTTAAGTGTAATTTCATGAGATTTATGAGGGTGTGTCTAGGGGCGGGGTTAGGTGCGGGGCATGGTAGGAGTTGGGCGGGCAACTGGTGGCGAGTACGCCTTGAGGCCTGGTTAGTAGCTCAGGACTTGAAATTTTGAGCCCTGAGATAGATGACACCAGGAGGAGAGAGGACACACAGCCCAGATCTACAGGATTACTCACAGAGATCCATATGGGGGGGGGGGGGGGGGGTGGATCAGACATTACACAGGCAGAGAGCCATTATGGGGGGGGAGGGAGATCCCAGGGATGGATGCAGGGCTTTTTTTCAGGGGGAACTTGGGGGAACTCAGTTCCACCACCTCTGGCTCAGACCCTTTGGTGCTTGCTCACCACAATCACTTGTAAACACAGAAGTCCAGTCTTTGTGTTTACAAGTGACAGCTCTACACTCTGTGTGTAAACCCCTGAACTCTGCACTCTGTATGTAACGCAATTCTGGTATTTAATGCCCCTTTAAGACACTTCTACTGTTTGTGAAAACTGAATGGGGTTGTGGTTGAGTTCCTGCACCTATTTTCGGAGAAAAAAAGCTCTGGATGGATGTATGGATCAACCATTACACACACAGATCTCCATTGGGGGGGGGGGGGGGGGGAGGGCGGAGGACCCCAGAGATGGATGGATCAGACATTATACACCCACAGATCTCCATGGGGGAAGATCACAGGGATGGATGGATCAGACATTACACACAGATCCAAGGGATTGATGGATGTGTGGCGGCCTGCTACTTTCATAGCTGGCACTGCCTTCAAATTTAGAGGGTAGTCAGAAATTTAACTACCTCTGACTGTATTGTTTTGCCAAATTTGGGCGTCTGTTCCAGCCATGGCTGTACTGTGCACTATTGTTGTCTGGGGTGTTGGTACCACTCTAGGCTAAGGGTGGCAGCAGTCGGGTCAGGGTGTATTAGGTGTTTTTCCTCGGCAGCCAATCAGTGGAAGTTGATAGCCGCGCTGTGCATGTTGGGGGAGAGTACTTAAGAGACAGAGATCATTGGTTCTGGGTCGTCGTGGTCCGTTCCTGGTCAGTCGCCCCCCCCCCCCCCCCGAAAGGATGGATGGATAACTCCATCTTTGGGAAGGTCTGTGACAGAGACTTTGCTAAAGTTTCCGTGTGACACCCTGGCTGCTAGGCTGGTGAGAGAGGCCTATCCTGGTGGGCAATACTGGCTAGAGTGGTGACGAAAGTTACATTGCTGGAAGCAGGAGTGTTTCCGAACAAAGTTATACACCTGAACCTACTACCCTCCACCTCTTCTACTACTACTTTTATTCTTTTACCCCATTGGGTAATAAAGCAAAGAAAAAGAAGCCTAAAGTGTGGACATTGAAGTTCTTCTCAACTCTCATCGTGTACCCTAGACCAATGGTTCTCAACCTTTCTAGTGCCGTGGTCCCAAGTTGTGGGGACCCCAACAATAAAATTATTTTTGAAGTATGGGCTGTTAGCACCCAAGGCAAGACAAGCCATTTGCACCCCCAACCCATGGTCATTTAGCGCTCCCCTAAGTCCCTTTCACTTTGAACAGTATTAAAACCTCTTATGGTACATTTTAGGATGTAGCACTCTTTCCCCCTTTTTTTTTTTATCTCTCTGTCCCAATTTCTCCCCCCCCCCCCCCCCATCACACTCTCTAGCCGTCTTTGTTCTCTTATTCTCTCCCTTCCATGTATTCTCTATTTTTATTCCTTCTCTTACTCCTTAGAGGGGGGGGGGGGATTTGGGATAAGTGGCCAACTTAAGTGCTCTTGATCAAGGTCATCTGCTGATCTTAAAAAACTGTAGTGGGGACTTTTAATGGCAACTATAATCACAGGTAGTGTTACCCAGTGTGTCTCCGACTTTGTGGTGTCTCGTAGCAGTGACCCCCATGCTGAAGTCAGGAGATAGGGTCTCCTCCAGCCCCTCCCACCTCACAATCCTCACCAGTCAGCGGACATCTCTAGTCTCTGCCCCCCAGTCATGCCATGAACTGAATGGGTGGCTGCGAAGAGGCTGAGTGGGTGGCCGCAGGTTGCGGGGACAGCCCTGCGGGGTGGCCGCAGGGACAGCCCTGCGGGGTGGCCGCAGGTTGCGGGGACAGCCCTGCGGGGTGGCCGCAGGTTCCGGGGACAGCCCTGCGGGCAGTGGCGGCTGGTGCTTAAAATTGTTGGGGGGGCGCAAACGAAAACAAAAATATTGCAGCCTCACTGTGCCCATCACATGCAGCCACTGTGCCATGCCACCAAATGCAGCCACTGTGCCATCAATTGTCACCACTGTGCCATGCCATCCAACACAGAAACTGTGCCATCAATTGTCACCACTGTGCCATGCCAACAAATGCATTCACTGTGCCATCAATTGTCACCACTGTGAAATGCCATCAAACGTCACCACTGTGCCATCAATTGTCACCACTGTGCCATGCCATCAAATGCAGCCGCTGTGCCATCAATTGTCACCACTGTGTGTGCCATGCAACACAGCAACTGTGCAATCAATTGTCACCACTGTGCCATGCTATCAAATGCAGTCACTGTGCCTTCAATTGTCACCACTGTGCCATGCCAAACGCCACCACTGTGCCATCATCTGTCACCACTGTGCCATGCCAAACGCCACCACTGTGCCATGCCATCAAACGCCACCACTGTGCCATCAATTGTCACCACTGTGCCATGCCAAACGCCACCAGTGTTCCATCAATTGTCACCACTGTGCCATGCCACCAAATGCAGCCACTGTGCCATCAATTGTCACCATTGTGCCATGCCATCAAATGCAGCCACTGTGCCATCAATTGTCACCACTGTGCCCCATGCCACCAAATGCAGCCACTGCGCCATCAATTGTCACCACTGTGCCATGCAACACAGCAACTGTGCCATCAATTGTCACCACTGTGCCATGCCAACAAATGCAGTCACTGTGCCATCAATTGTCACCACTGTGCCATGCCATCAAACGCAGCCACTGTGTGTGCCATGCAACACAGCAACTGTGCCATCAATTGTCACCACTGTGCCATGCCATCAAATGCAGTCACTGTGCCATCAATTGTCACCACTGTGCCATGCCAAACGCCACCACTGTGCCACCAATTGTCACCACTGTGCCATGCCAAACGCCACCACTGTGCCATGCCATCAAATGCAGCCGCTGTGCCATGAATTGTCACCACTGTGCCATGCCATCAAACGCCACCACTGTGCCACCAATTGTCACCACTGTGCCATGCCAAACGCCACCACTGTGCCATTAATTGTCACCACTGTGCCATGACATCAAACGCAGCCACTGTGCCATCAATTGTCACCACTGTGTGTGCCATGCAACACAGCAACTGTGCCATCAATTGTCACCACTGTGCCATGCCATCAAATGCAATCACTGTGCCATCAATTGTCACAACTGTGCTCCATGCCACTGTGCTCATTGTCGCCTCTGTGCCCTTTGTCACCACTGTGCCCCATGATGCCACTGTGCCCCATGATGCCCCTTTCCCTGTAAAAATCACTTACCTGACGCTTCCATGTCCTCCCTCGATGTCTTCTGCCGCCGTGGAGAAGCTTCAGCCAATCAGGTTCCTGATAACCAGAATCCGGGAACCTGATTGGCTGAAACGGCCGTCAGTCTCATGCAAGGAACGCAGGTTGCCTGCGCTCCGAGCATAGACTTCCGAGAGCCGGAGGGCGGTACTGGAAAAGCCTATCAGAGCCGCTGGCTTTGATAGGCAGTTCCCCTCAGCCAACCAGCTGCCGCTATTCGGGTAACCGGCGACCCATGTCCGGTTATAGGAATAGACCAGGCAGCTGGCAACAATGATAACTCACATTCAATGCATTGCATTGAATGTGAGTTATTTGCGAGAGAGGGTGGCGCTGCAGCGCCCTCTATAGACGGCCGCCAGAACTTCGGCTAAAATGCCAAAATGACATTTTAGCCAAATAAAAGTTCTGAATGGAAAGTGAATGGAAAGATTCTGTGGGCATCCCGGGGTGGCCACAGTTTCCGGGGACAGCCCTGCGGGGTGGCCACAGGTTCCGGGGACAGCCCTGCGGGGTGGCCACAGGTTCCGGGGACAGCCCTGCGGGGTGGCCACAGGTTCCGGGGACAGCCCTGCGGGGTGGCCACAGGCTCCGGGGACAGCCCTGCTGGGTGGCCACAGGTTCCGGGGACAGCCCTGCTGGGTGGCCACAGGTTCCGGGGACAGCCCTGCTGGGTGGCCACAGGTTCCGGGGACAGCCCTGCTGGGTGGCCACAGGTTCCGGGGACAGCCCTGCTGGGTGGCCACAGGTTCCGGGGACAGCCCTGCTGGGTGGCCACAGGTTCCGGGGACAGCCCTGCTGGGTGGCCACAGGTTCCGGGGACAGCCCTGCTGGGTGGCCACAGGTTCCGGGGACAGCCCTGCGGGGTGGCCACAGGTTCCGGGGACAGCCCTGCGGGGTGGCCACAGGCTCCGGGGACAGCCCTGCGGGGTGGCCACAGGCTCCGGGGACAGCCCTGCGGGGTGGCCACAGGCTCCGGGGACAGCCCTGCGGGGTGGCCACAGGCTCCGGGGACAGCCCTGCTGGGTGGCCACAGGTTCCGGGGACAGCCCTGCTGGGTGGCCACAGGTTCCGGGGACAGCCCTGCTGGGTGGCCACAGGTTCCGGGGACAGCCCTGCTGGGTGGCCACAGGTTCCGGGGACAGCCCTGCTGGGTGGCCACAGGTTCCGGGGACAGCCCTGCGGGGTGGCCACAGGCTCCGGGGACAGCCCTGCGGGGTGGCCACAGGTTCCGGGGACAGCCCTGCGGGGTGGCCACAGGCTCCGGGGACAGCCCTGCTGGGTGGCCACAGGCTCCGGGGACAGCCCTGCTGGGTGGCCACAGGTTCCGGGGACAGCCCTGCTGGGTGGCCACAGGTTCCGGGGACAGCCCTGCTGGGTGGCCACAGGTTCCGGGGACAGCCCTGCTGGGTGGCCACAGGTTCCGGGGACAGCCCTGCTGGGTGGCCACAGGTTCCGGGGACAGCCCTGCGGGGTGGCCACAGGTTCCGGGGACAGCCCTGCGGGGTGGCCACAGGTTCCGGGGACAGCCCTGCGGGGTGGCCACAGGCTCCGGGGACAGCCCTGCGGGGTGGCCACAGGCTCCGGGGACAGCCCTGCGGGGTGGCCACAGGCTCCGGGGACAGCCCTGCGGGGTGGCCACAGGCTCCGGGGACAGCCCTGCGGGGTGGCCACAGGTTCCGGGGACAGCCCTGCGGGGTGGCCACAGGTTCCGGGGACAGCCCTGCGGGGTGGCCACAGGTTCCGGGGTAGAGTTGCCACCCCATCCCTTTAAAACCGAACACATATGAATTACACAGGTTCTGTGGCTAATTAAGGTGGTAATTAAACTCACTTGGTGCTTTACCTGCATTAAATTAGCCTCAGAACCTGTGTAATTCATATGTGTTCGGGTTTAAAGGGATGAGGTGGCAACCCTATTCCGGGGACAGCCCTGCTGGGTGGCCACAGGCTCTGGGGACAGCCCTGCTGGGTGGCCGCAAAAAGTCTGGGAGAGTGGTGCAGGCTTCAGGAACAACCCAGGATTTGGTGACCCCTGGCAAATCATCATTTGACCCCCGAGGCGGTCCCGACCCCAAGGTTGAGAACCACTGCCCTAGACGCGAAGGAAAAGAGGTGACATGCCACCCAAAACAAACCAGCAGCTCCTTCGGGGTAGTGCTACAGATGAATCAGACATTACACACACACAGATCTCCATGGGGGAAGATCACAGGGAAGGATCAGACACTGTTGATGTAAACAGAAGATGGAGGAAGCTCTGTACTGACCAGTGTAGCCGGTGAGAAGCGCTAAATGAAGCGGTCCGGGAGATCTCTACGATCCTGGCTCTCTCTGTCATGTCTCCGTTGCTCATGCTGTGATCTGAACACTCACATCCCCTTCTGTTCCCTCTGATCATGTAGGTCAGCAGCCAGCCAGGCAGACACGCCTCTATCCTGTAATTGGCTCCTGTGATGACAGAGGTAACGCCCCCACACTGAGTGTCTGTCAGCTGTCATGTAATATCCTGTTCTATACACAGCAATGACTTCTATAGACCCCACACTGAACAGTGATCACTGGGGGTCTCTCTCTCTCTATGTCATCATATTTTTTTTTTTGTCTCTAGGGCCCCATTCACACATCATACACTGGGAACACGCACTTCTGTTTGCATAGGGCAGCTCTGTAACACGCACACCAAAGAAGATCCAAGTTATTTTTTTCGGGTTCAAAGAATCACGTTTTTTCTTAGCACGCGTGTTATAACATCACTCACCGGACACTTTATTAGGTACACCTGTTCAATTGCTTGGTAACTCAAATTGCTAATCAGCCAATCACATGGCAGAAACGTAATGCATTTAGGCATCTAGACGTGGTGAAGACGACTTGCTGAACTTCAAAACGAGCATCAGAATCGGAAGAGAGGGGATTTAAGTGACTTTTCGCCCTGGTTCACACTGGGCTGCGGGAGTGAAGCCGTGCGAGTTCACGATTTCACTCCCGCTGGCAGTCCCGATTTCGGCCGCGATTATAGAGACATCTGTGCAGGTTTCTGTACAGATGTCAAAGTAAATTGTGGCCCGAAATCGCAAAAAGTAGTACAGGAACTACTTTTTGCACCGATTAGGACAGTGACATTGCCGACAATTGCTGGAAAATGTCACTGATTTGAGATGCGATTTGACATCTCAAATCGCATCTCAAATCGTATCAGTGTGAACCTAGGCTGAATGTGGCATGGTTGTTGCAACCAGACTACCTGGTCTGAGTATTTAAAAAAACTGCTGATCTACTGGGATTTTCACACACAACCATCTCCAGGGCTTACAGAGAATGGTCCAAAAAAGAGAAAATATCCAGTGAGCGGCAGTTGTGTGGAGGAAAATGCCTTGTTGATTTCAGAGGAGAATGGGCAGACTGGATCAAGATGATAGAAAGACAGTAACTCAAATAACCACTCGTTACATCCAAGGTATGCAGAATATAATCTCAGAACACACAACACGTCGATCCTTGAAGCAAATGGGCTACAGCAGCAGAAAGCCTCACCAGGTTCCACTCACTGAGGTTACAATTGGCACACGATCACCCGAATTGGACAAGAAGATTGGAAAAACGTTTTCTGGTCTGATGAGTCTCGATTTCAGCTCCAACATTCAGATGGTAGGGTCAGAATTTGGTGTAGAAAACATGAAAGCATGGATCCATCCTGCCTTGTATCAATGGTTCAGACTGACAGTTGTGGTGTATTGGTGTGGGGGTATTTTCTTGGCTCACTTTGGGTCCCTTGGTACCAATTGAACATTGTTTACACACCACATCCTACCTGAGTATTGTTGGTGACCATATCCATCCCTTTATGACTACAGTGTCCCCATCTTCTGATGGCTCCTCCCAGCAGGATAATGCCTCATGTCACAAAGATCACTTCATCTCACCACTGGTTTCTTGAACATGACAATGAGGTCACTGTACTCCAATGGCCTCCACAGTCACCAGATCTCATCCAATAGAGCACCTTTGGGATGCGGTGGAATGGGAGATTCACATCATGGATGTGCAGCCGGCAAATCTGCAGCAACTGTATGATGCTATCATGTCACTATATATCACAATCTCAGGAATGTTTCCAACAACATATTGAATCTATGTCACAGAGAATTAAGGCAGATCTGGAGGCAAAAGGGGGTCCAACCCAGTACTTGCGTGGTGTACCTAATAAAGTGGCCGGTGAGTGTACAGTCCACAAAGCATGTCTCTCCTGCATTAAAAATCACACCTCTTAGCCCTGTAAGTTGTGAGGTGAGGCCTCTATGGATCAGACTTGTTTTTTAGCACATCCCACAGATGCTCGATTAGATTGAGAGCTGGAGAATTTGGAGGCCAAATCAACACCTAAAACTCACTGTTGTGTTCTTCAAACCATTCTTGAACCATTTTTGCAGTGTGACAGGACACATTACTCCGCTGAAAGTGGTCACTGCTATCAGGGAATATCATTTCCATGAAGTGATGTACTTTGTCAGCAACAATGTTTAGGTAGGTGGAACACGTCATGTAATATCCTAATACATGGCAGGACCAAGGTTCTCCATCAGAACATCGTCCAAATCATCACACTGCCTCCACCAACTTGCTTTCTTCCCATCCTGGTGTCATCTTTTCCCCAGGTAAGCATTCACACCAGTGGCAGTACGTTCATAAGGGGCGCATGGGGGCCGCCCCCTCTGCCACTTCTCTTTTACCATAGATAGATTCATGCATTGCTATCTATAGTCGCCGCTGCCACCCCCTATTCAGGTGTCCGGCCCATTTTCAGGCACCGGGCACCTGAATTACAGCAGCAGGGGTGTTTTTTGGAGTAAAGGCTCTAATAGGCATCCAAAAAGGTGAACAGCGGGCATCATGCTGGGCACTCGCTGTTCACTTTCCTAACACTGAATCAACTCTCAGCCAATCAGGTGCTCAGGACTGTGATTGAACGCCTAATAGAGAGGACAGGAGAAAACATTGAGGAGCGTGGAGGACACCACCGTGATCCGCTGCAAGACAGGTAAGTGCCGGGCGATGCACACCGGTAGCATTTGATGGGGCACAGTAGCGGTAATTGATGAGAACACTGGCAGCAATTGATGGACACACTGGCAGCAATTAATGGACACAGTAGCGACAATTGATGAGAACACTGGCAGCAATTGATGGACACAATAGCAGCAATTAATGGGCACATTGGCAGAAATTGATGGCACAGTGGTTGCATTTGATGGCACAGTGGCGGCAATTATTGGCACAGGGGCTGCGTTTGATGGCACAGTGGCTGCGTTTTTTGGCACAGTGGCTGCGTTTGATGGCACAGTGGCTGCGTTTAATGGGCACAGTGGCTGTATTCAATGGGCACAGTGGCTGCGTTTGATGGCACAGTGGCTGCATTTTTTGGCACAGTGGCAGAAATTGATGGCACAGTGGCTTGCGTTTGATGGGCACAGTGGCTTGCGTTTGATGGGCACAGTGGCTGCGTTTGATGTCACAGTGGCTGCGTTTGATGTCACAGTGGCTGCGTTGATGGGCACAGTGGCTGCACTTGATTGACACAGTGGCTGCGTTTGATTGCACAGTGGCTGCATTTGATGGCACAGTGCCTGCATTTTTTTGGCACAGTGGCGGCATTTGATGGGCACAGTAGCTGCATTTGATGGGCACAGTGGCAGCAATTGATGGCACAATGGCTGCGTTTGATGGCACAGTGGCTGTGTTTGATGGGTACAGTGGCTGCATTTGATGGGCACAGTTGCTACGCTTGATTGGCACAGTGGCTGCTTTTGAGGACAGGAGAAGACATTGAGGAGCGTGGAGGACACCACGTGATCCGCTGCAAGACAGGTAAGTGCCGGAGCGATGCACACTGGCAGCATGTGATGGTGCACAGTAGCGGCAATTGATGGGCACACTGGCAGCAAATGATACTATAAGGAAAGGTTTGGGACTTTGTATGAGGCGCGCATAAACATGCGTCTCCATCCCTGTGGCACAGCCAAAAAAGAAAAAGGTTGGGACTTTAAATGAGGTGTGTGTCCAAAAGTTGGTGCTTACCTTAGAACGAAGCACCAGAAGCGTCTTCGCGTCCCCCTCTGCCGCATCCATCGCCCCTGGAGGTTACTTCCGGGTATCGCCACTCCGGCGCTGTGATTGGCCGAAGCGACGATGACATCACGCGTGGGAGCCGTCAAACATGGCATTGCCGTGTTTAGGACGGCTATTGTTAGTGTGCCTGCGTGCCGTAGACAGCGGTGCTTGTCATTGGTGAATATCTCCTAAACTATGCAGGTTCAGGAGATATTGCTAACACCTTAATGTAGGCTTACCTGTAGGTGTAAATTACAAAAGTGGGTTTGCAACCACTTTAAGCATAAAACAATCAAGACAAGAGTAATAGAGCACATAATATTAGATGTTAAAGAACAATAATAGGGTTGCCGCACAGCATGTTCGATGCGTTTCCTGAACCATCACTCATCAGGAGCAAGCGCCAACCATCCATCTATAAGTAACATAGGGGTATGCATAAGTATCCCTGTATTCTAGGTGGTTATAAAATAGAAAATGTATTTGCCCAGATACGGGCAAAGATCAGGAATTGGTTAAAGTTACTCACAAACACGGCTGCCATCATGAGCATAAGGCGCCAAAAACCAACAGGCCATCCCAATGATGTGCACCACGGGAGCTGAGTGGTCCATACTGATCTACAATGGGCTGCAGACTGTGGCAGTCTGGCACTGGCAGCAATTGATGGGCACAGTAGCGGCAATTGATGGGCACACTGGCAGCAATTGATGGGCACAGTAGCGACGATTGATGAGAACACTGGCAGCAATTGATGGGCACGGTAGCGGCAATTTATGGGCACACTGTCAGCAATTGATGGGCACATTGGCTGCATTTGATTGCACAGTGGCAGCGATTGATGGCACAGTGGCTGCGTTTGATGGGCACAGTGGTGGCAATTAATGGCACAATGGCTGCCTGTGATGGCACAGTGGCTGCGTTTGATGGGCAAAGTGGCTGCGTTTTATGGGTACAGTGGCTGCGTTTGATGGGCACAGTGGCTGTATTTGATAGGAACAGTGACGGCAATTGATGGCACAATGGCTGCCTTTGATGGCACAGTGGCTGCGTTTGATGGGCACAGTGGCTGCATTTGATGGCACAGTGGCGGCAATTGATGGGCACACTGGCAGCAATTGATGGGCACAGTAGCAGCGTTTGATGGGCAAAATGGCTGTGTTTGATGGGCAAAATGGCAGCAATTGATAGCACAATGGCTGTCTTTGAGCACCAGCCAAGCCTTTACATGATGTAAAGTTAGGGTGACCAGACATCCCCAGTTTCAGGGGACAGTCCCCTGATTGAGGACACTGTCCCCAGACCAAGTCTGTCCCTGGTTTTGGATTTAATAGGGGGCAGGGGCAATTTCAAAGACAGTCAGTGCAGAATTAATATAAAAAAAAATTGAATTACACACCCCCGCTCCGCCGTGCCTACTAGCATAGGGGGGTTGTATCTTTCCCATTATCTGTGTCCCTTTCTGATGATCATGTGATGGTTGGAGCGGAGGGAATATTTCTTCAGTTTCGGGCGCATGCCCATTCAGCTCCGCTCGCATGTTCTTCTGCCTTGGCTCAAATCCTGGCCAGTCACCTGCCTATCTCCGTGCCTTCCCTGGCGGAGGGATCTTCTTCCGCTCCCCATCCAGTAGTAGCCGGGGCCCGGAGAGTAAGACTTGAGAGGCTGTGAGGCGTGCGGCGATGGGCGAGAGTGCTGATTGTCACCATTACTGGTAAAAAAAAATAAAAAATATGTCCCCGGATTTCATTTTAAAAATCTGGTCACCTTATGTAAAGTAGATCCATCAGACCAGGCCACCTTCTTCCAGTGCTCCCCTCAAAGTATCTTGTCCCCATGTTGATCCCCATCAACATGGGGGCAAGATACTTCCCCAAAACCCTGGCTGGTGGTTGTGGGGGTCTGCGAGCAGGAGGCTTATTGGAAACTGGAAGCCCCCTTTAACAAAGGGGCCCCCAGATTCCGCCCACCCCTATGTGAATGAGTATGGGGGTACATCATACCCCTACTCATTCACCAAAAAAGGGTGTCAAAAATAAATAAAAACAGAGACAGGTTTTTGACAATTCCTTTATTTAAAAAGCAAATCCAGCATCAATAATGATGACCGCCACCCGAAACCCCTCAAAAAAGTACGCTCCCGCTGTCTGACATCTTCTCCAACTTTTATTAAATGGACACTTACCTGTCCAGGGTGCCCGCGATTTTGGCAGCCAAAGCCAATCAATCGCTTGGCTCTTGGTTGTCCCTGCCGCCATCTTGGTGAGGGAATCAGGAAGTGAAGCATTGCGGCTTTACTTCCTGGTTCCCTACTGCGCATGTGAGTAGCGAGTAGCGCAGTGCATCCTAACTGGTCCTTGCCGTCTCTTGGGACCAGTGGGTTTGCCAGAAGACAGCAGGGGGGGGGGGGGGCAGGAAGGAAAGTGGCTTCTGCGGGAGTCTATATCAGGAAGTGGGTGTAAACACCTGTATTATACAGGTATCTGCACCCCCCTCCCCCTGAAAGGTGCCAAATGTGACACCGGAGGGGTGGAGGGTTCCGAAAAGCGGAGGTTCACTTTTTGTGTGGACCTCCTCCTCCTTAAATAACTAAAGGGTTGGGCCATCCGATGATCTAACCTGGTGACCGCCCCTCATTGTGATGTTATTGACCCGGGGCATGCTGGGTCGTTGATGTCACAAGGGGGCCGGGTCATCCAGTTATGTCATTGGACGGCCCCACCCACTGCTTTTTCTAGCGGGTCCATTGAAGTATATTCTGAAGTATGAAGTATAACACAATCTGCTGCAGGAAAAAGTCCCTGGCCCTTTCCAAAAACACAGTGGCTGAAAAATGCATAACTGTCAACGTGTTCCATAGGAATCCATGTTAAATGGACTATAGTGAGTTTCTTCAAACTGCACTAATAAAATGCATAAATGTGAACCTAAACACATACAGTACTTACATGCAGGGCTGTCTTAATAAGAGGGCACACCTGGGCACTGCCCAGGGGCCCCACCTGCATGGGGGGGCCCTGCACTTTCCCCCCAAGCAGCTGGTCCTTGAGCCCATAGTGCCCCGGAATTGGGGGCCCCATGATGGCACTGAGAGTGATAGATACACAGGGGAGGCAGTCTGCCTCCTACCTACTTGATGTCTGTTTACCTGCGCTGTCATCATTGTAGGGGCCCCAGAGCATTACTTTGCCCAGGGGCCCATGATTCTATTAAGACAGCTCTGCTTACATGTATTCTTCTGAATGGAATGCACATGACTTTCTTTCTGGAACTAGTGTATACACGTCTCTGGTTTATTTTCTGGATGTTTGTATAGTGTGTATGCAGGTACTAAAAGAGAGAAAGTTTCAAAGATTGGATTGTTCAAAACTCTAATCATAGAAGTCCTATAAATTTTGCATCTCTGTGTCTCATCAGGACCTCGTAGTCTTCAGCATGACAAGTCTGTCTGTATGCAACTTCCTCATCTCTTTTATTATTTACTAGGCAGAGGGGTTTTGTTTCTTCTTGCACTCCACCATGCAAAGAATGTGATCAGTATCTTATGACACGTACACACGAGCGGTTTTCCCTTTGAAAAAAACAGCGATTTTTCCCCCGACGGAATTCCTCTCAAGCCTGCCTTCCATACACATGGTCACACAAAAGTCCGGTGAACTTTTGACTGCCCAGAATGCGGTGACGTAAAAGACTACAAAAAGCCGACAAAATTAATTTTTATGCTTCTGAGCATGTGTTGAATTGTTTCTGAGCATGCATGTTTTTTTTCACGTCGCAAAAGCATACAAATGGTTTTCCCGCTAGTATTTTTTCCTGACGGGAAAAAAAGATCCTGCTCTCCTTTTTTTTTCTGCAGTTTTCCTGTGGGAAAAGTCCGATGGAGCATACACACGGCCGACGAAAAGCACCCATCGCAGTTTTTCCAACGCGGCATTAGTCTCTCCATGATGCTCCTTTCAGACCTAGAAGCTTCTCCAGAAGAACTTTAATGCTCAACACTAAAATTTCCATTATATTCAGTGGTGCCTATTCAAATGAAATGTCATATGAAAGGTGCCAATTGAAAGAAAGACCGGTGCCTGAGGGAAAACATGATACCAGTGTTATGGCATCTAGATGCAGCAATAACCTTGGTATTTAACGTCAAAGTAATGATATATTTTCTTATTTAGGCGGTCAGCAAGTGGATACAGTATAAGCAGACAGGAAGGGGATGTTGGTTAAACCAGACCAGTACAATGGCCCCACTGTAACTACTAATTGGCCATTGCAAATTGTTGCAAATGGGATATTGTAAGACATCCTACGTCTGTTCCGTGTGATTCTTTTTACAGAATAAATACGGATAATGCCATAAGTCATCAAAGTCCCCCATTTCTTGCTCCGAACACATCCTTACTTTGTTTGCTTGCTTGGCTAACTTGAAAAGGCCTGAAACTGTCTGATCAATTAGGAGGTATACTGAGGTTACCTCATGGGTTTTAATGCAAAACATACACTATACTTACTGTATATAATTGCTTTACATGCCAAATGCTTACTAAATTAGTAAACCACACATTTCTTTGTATACCCCTTCTCTGCTATGTCTTATGACTGTATAAGAGAAGGTGACAACACATTTTGCACTTTGACTGTCTCTTTGCCACTGCCCCGCCCCCTGCCTGCTGTTTGGGCTGCAAGTGAATATGGCTGCACTCAGATGTATTTTTAAGATAGGCACTTTCAGCCAGTGATGCACAGTATCTACAGTAGGGATGGGCGAACGGTTCAGTCCGGGAATAAGTTCGGGCCAAACTTTGGTTGTTCGGATGTTCTGGCGAAAAAGGAACCATATGTTGAGTTTGGGGAATATTTGAAAGCCGCAGAACCCCGTTAAAGTCTATGGGACACTAACATGAAAAACCAAAAGTGCTAATTTTAAAGGTTAATATGCAAGTTATTGTCATAAAAAGTGTTTGGGGACCTGGGTCCTGCCCCAAGGGACATGTATCAATCCAAAAAAAGTTTTAATGTGAAACAATAAAAGTGAAATATTCCTTTAATCACTGTCCGTCCAGTCAATAGACAATTGACATCCAGGGAGTGGTTCTGTTATCCTGACTGGATGTCTATTGACATCCAGCAGGATAACATGACAGCGCAGTGATCGGTGATGCGGGGTGTCAGTCTGTAAACAGGAAGAGCCATTTCCCCCCTCTGACACCACAGGGAAACCGCAGAAAACCCCTGTGTGATTCTGTCCTTTCCAAATATTCTGCAGAAATCTCCCTCCACTAAGTCTGGCTGAATCCATTTTAACTGTGGGCAGCTGAAGCTGCTGCCTGTTCACTTCCTGGATTTACACAGACACACAGAGGCACACCTCCAGCTCTGCAGCCCTGTAGCTCTCATTGGCCCTCTTATGACTATCCCCCCTCCCTTCCAGACAAACTCTTATGAGAGAGAGATCTGCCTGTGCATGATGTCATAAGTCTAGGCCCTAGGCTAATGATCAGACAAGAAACAGGAAGTGGGCTGTATAAGGTATTTATTGGCAGAAAAAAATGACTGAAGGTCCACTTTAAGTCCTTGCTGCAGTGCATAGCAAGTAAAAAAAAAAATATATATATATAACTGCATATACAGCCTGACTGCCGTACAATTCTAAATACAACTGGGCTTTAAAAACATGACAGCTGACTATGTTTACACAGTGCCTTAGCAAACTAAATGTCATTCAGTTAGAGTTCTCTACCTGGATTTAGTATAATACTTTTGACTTGAGCAAGGCAGGATACTTCTTTTGCAAGCTTCTAAAAAACAAGTAATACATGATGTGCACAAATGTCATAAAGAAAGCCTACAAATACTTGCGACAATTATCTATCACTCATGTAAAGGTGGGGGAAAGATGCTTACGCACAAATAAATATGCATGGCAAATGTGTAAAATGGATTGAATTTGCCATATCTGTGTAGATCCTGCTTTCCTGACCGGGATTTGCTTGTTCGCACAAACTCTTCATAACCCAGAGGCCTTATTACAGTAAATTAAAAGTGCTAACTCATATGCCTCGTACACACGCTCGGTTTTCTCGGCAAGAACCAGCAAGAAAACTGCTGGCAGAGCTTTCTTGCCGAGTATACTGTGCGTGTGTACGAGGCTTTCAGGTTTCTCGTCTGGAAATCTGGGCAGAATCTCGACGAGAAAAATAGATATCCTGCTCTCTATTTTCTCGTTGAGATTCTTGTCTGCCTGTTTCATGACGAGAAACCAGAGAGTGTGTATACTTACCTGTCGCCATTTAAACCCACGCATGCTCGAAATGACTTTGACGTATGCGCGGTAGCTTCCACGGCATAGGTAGGGTAAAGCAAGATGGCGGCAATGGCATCGAATGTGACGAGCGCATGCTTGTCGTATGCAATGACGTCATTGCGTTCTTGCCTTTCAAGAGAACCGCGGTTCTTTTGAAAGGTCTGTGTGTACACTCGGGCGGCAAGAGATTCTTGCCAAGAATCTCGTCGGGAAAACCAACGTTTTTTCCTGACGAGATTCTTGCCCGTGTGTACGAGGCCTTAAAGTGACACTAAACACTATCCTTAAAATATAATATTATCCAAAAATATTCTGTATGCATCCACTACTTAATGGCTCTGTAATCTATTTTCAATGAAATCATTTCATACTGTGTTCTTTTTCAGCCTCCTTGTCCTCTATGATCTCCTGGACATCTCCTTTTTCCCCCTCACTTATACAGTATCTCACAAAAGTGAGTACACCCCTCACATTTTTGTAAATATTTTATTATTTATTATTTTATTTTAACTTTTCATGTGACAACACTGAGGAAATGACACTTTGCTACAATGTAAAGTAGTGAGTGTACAGCTTGTATAACAGTGTACATTTGCTGTCCCCTCAAAATAACTCAACAAAGAGCCATTAATGTCTAAACCTCTAGCAACAAAAGTGAGCACACCCCTTAGTGAAAATGTCCAAATTGGGCCCAATTAGCCATTTTCCCTCCCTAGTGTCATGTGTCTCGTTAGTGTTACAAGGTCTCAGGTGTGAATGGAGAGAAAGTGTGTTATATTTGGTTATCGCTCTCACTCTCTTATACTGGTCACTGGAAGGTCAACATGGCACCTCATGGTAAAGAACTCTCTGAGGATCTGAAAAAAAGAATTGTTGCCCTACATAAAGATGGCCTAGGCTATAACATTTTTTTCTGCCAGTAAATACCTTATACAGCCCACTTCCTGTTTCTTGTCTGATAAAAAGCCTAGGCTCATGACATCATGCATAGCTTTCTCTCTCTCCTGTGAGCGTTTGCCAGGAAGGGAGGGGGGTGCGTTATAAGAGAGCCAATGAGAGCTGCGGAGCTGGAGGTGTGCCTCTGTGTGTCTGTGTAAATCTAGGAAGTGAACAGGCAGCAGCTTCAGCTGCCCACAGTTAAAATGGCTGCAGCTAGACTGATGCTGCGTACACATGATCACTTTTTGTGATGAAAAAAAACGACGTTTCAAGTGATGAAACAAAACAATGTTTTTCAAACGTAATTTTCCAAAACGACATTGCATACACACCATCGTTTTTCCAAAATGCTCTAGCAAAGCGTGGTGACGTACACCACGTTCGACGGCACTCAGTTCCATTGAAGCTCCGTCTCATAACTTGCCTCTGAGCATGCGCGGCTTTAAAAACGTCGTTTTCAACATCGTTTTGCCCACACACCATCACTTTTTATGACACAAAAAACAACGTTTTGAAAAACGACACAAAAAATTCAAGCATGTTCGAATTTTTTTTTGGTCGTTTTTTTGAAGACATAAAACTACGTTTTGCCCACACACAGTGATTTTAAATGACGTTTTTGAAAACGTCGTTTTTTTCATCACAAAAAATGATCGTGTGTACGCGGCATTAGTGGAAGGAGATTTCTGCAGCATATTTGACAAGTACAGAATCACAGTATATATATATAAAACTATATGCAAAATGGTTGGAGGCAGTGGCGGCCCGCCCATATGGGCGCACGGGCGCCGCCCCCCCTCCCGCAGTCACAAAAAAAAAAAGAATAAAAAAAAAAAAAAAAACGGGCCCTTTAAGAACTTTTATTCGGCTAAAATGTCATTTTGACATTTTAGCCGAAGTTCTGGCGGCCGTCTATAGAGGGCGCTGCAGCGCCACCCCCTCTCGCAAGTAACACACGTTCAATGCTATGCATTGGACGTGTGTTACTGTTGCCAGCTGCCTGGTCTATTCGTATAACCGGACATGGGACGCCGGTTACCCGAATAGCGACAGCTGGTTGGCTGAGGGGAACTGCCTATCAAAGCCAGTGGCTCTGATAGGCTTTTCCAGTCCCGCCCTCCGGCTCTCGGAAGTCTATGCTCGGAGCGCAGGCAATCTGCGGTCCTTGCATTAGACTGACAGCCGTTTCAGCCAATCAGGTTCCCGGATTCTGGTTTTCAGGAACCTGATTGGCTGAAGCTTCTCCAGGGCGGCAGAAGACATCGAGGGAGGACATGGAAGCGTCAGGTAAGTGATTTTTTTACAGGGAAAGGGGCAGCATGGGGCACAGTGGCAGCATGGGGCACAGTGGCAGCATGGGGCACAGTAGAAGCATGGGGCACAGTGGCATCATGGGGCACAGAGGCGACAATGAGCACAGTGGCATGGGGCACAGTGGTGACAATTGATGGCACAGTGACTGAATATGATGGCATGGCAGAGAGGTGACAATTGATGGCACAGTGACTGCATTTGATGGCATGGCAGAGAGGTGACAATTGATGGCACAGTGACTGCGTTTGATGGCATGGCACAGTGGTGACAATTGATGGCACAGTGGTGGCGTTTGATGGCATGGCACAGTGGTGACAATTGATTGCACAGTGACTGCATTTGATGGCATGGCACAGTGGTGACAATTGATGGGCACAGTAGCTGCTTTTGATGGCATGGCACATTGGTGACAATTGATGGCACAGTGGTGGCGTTTGATGGCATGGCACAATTAGTGACACAAGTGGTGACAATTGATGGCACAGTGACTGCAAATGATGGCATAGCACATTGGTGACAATTGATGGCACAGTGACTGCATATGATGGCATGGCACATTGGTGACAATTGATGGGCACAGTAGCTGCATTTGATGGCATGGCACAGTGGTGACAATTGATGGCACAGTGGCTGCATTTGATGGCATGGCACAGTGGTGACAATTGATGGCACAGTGGCTGCATTTGGTGGCATGGCACAGTGGCTACATTTGGTGGCATGGCACAGTGGCTGCATGTGATGGGCACAGTGAGGCTGCAATATTTTTTTTTTCGTTTGCGCCCCCCCAAAAATTTTGAGCACCAGCCGCCACTGGTTGGAGGGAAGCTTCAGAATGGCAAAGATGTTTTTTTTTTTTTCAAATAAAAATTTTTATTTATGAGAAACAGATTCGCAAGATACAGGTGAATGCAGGCAATAACAAAAGCCAAAGCAGACAGTCATCCAAGAGTACAGATGTTACTCTAGCCCTTTATGGGTAGAGGAGGAATTAAGTTCCCGGCCCATTGGGCCCTGTTTCAAAAGCTGACTCTACTGCCTTTCATGTCAACATGTTATGCATTTCTAACCATTTCCTAAACTCTGGTGTCAACGGTGACACCTAACCAGTAAATTGTATAAGAGGAGAGAGGGATCAGGAAAAGAAAAGAAGGGAAGAGGGGGAAGAGAGAATCAGGTCACCGCGTCTGCCACCTCGCCCGCTCCCGGCGGGTCCTCCCGTCGGCGCCATTCGCTCCAGACCTCGCCGTGGGCGTCCATGCTATTACGTATCCTGGCTGTCATCCGCTCCATCAGCTCTACGTCTTTGATCCTAGCGTAAAGGGCCTCTTGGGACGGGGGGGTGGATTTTTTCCAGTTAAGGGCTACCAGGCATCTAGCCGCCGTTAGTATATGTCTAAGTAGTTTCTTATATGGTTTGGCCAGGCGGGGCTGGGAAATCCCTAGCAAGAATAGTTTAGGGGTCAGGGGGATTGGCGTCTCAAAGAGACGGCAAAGATGTTTTTATTGCAATATATGTGAGCAGACTGCAGTTCCTCTCTAAAAAGGAAGCTCTGTTTGAGTGAAGAAAATTATAAAAATATCATATGGTTACAGTGTAGCATGACCGCGCAATGGTCATTCAAAGTGCGACATCGCTGAAAGCTGAAAAATAGCTTGGGCAGGAAGGGGGTGAAAGTGCCCGGTATTGAGGTGGTTAACAATGTAGATAGCAAAGACAGTTTATTTTAAATGTTGCAAAGGAAACGCACCATGCAAATGCACAGAGACACAGGAGAGCACACAGGCTAGGAGTGCAGGTGCAAATAATGAGAAACAGACTGATGCCGCGTACACACGATCACTTTTTGTGATGAAAAAAAACAACGTTTTTCAAACTTCATTTTCCAAAACGACGTTGCATACACACCATCGTTTTTCCAAAATGCTCTAGTAAAGCGTGGTGACGTACACCACGTTCGACGGCACTCTGTTCCATTGAAGCTCCGTCTCATAACTTGCTTCTGAGCATGCGCGGGTTTAAAAACTTCGTTTTCAACATCGTTTTGCCCACACACCATCACTTTTTATGACACAAAAAATGACATTTTGAAAAACGACACAAAAAATTCAAGCATGTTCGAATTTTTTTTTGGTCGTTTTTTTGAAGACATAAAACAACGTTTTGCCCACACACAGTGATTTTAAATGACGTTTTTGAAAATGTCGTTTTTTTTCATCACAAAAAGTGATCGTGTGTACGCGGCATGAGACACTTATGCCGCGTACACACGGTCGTTTGTTGCGATGAAAAAAAACGACGTTTTTTGTGAAGTAAAAAACGACGTTTTTGAAACGTCACTTTCAAAGACGATGTTGCATACACACCATCGTTTTTTTCACAAAAAACGAGGTTACGTTCACCACACTTTTCCATTGAAGCTCGCTTCATAACTAGCTTCTGGGCATGCGCGGGTTGAAAAACGTCGTTTTAAACAACGTTTTTGCTACACACGGTGACTTTTTGTGAAACAAAAAACGACGTTTTAAAAAACGACACAAAAAATTCAAGCATGTTGGAATATTTTTTTGGTCGTTTTTTTGAAGACAAAAAACGACGTTTTGCCCACACACAATCAATTTAAATGACGTTTTAAAAAACAACGTTTTTTTTCATCGCAAAAAACGACCGTGTGTACGCGGCATTAGGCCGCGTACAGACGAAGAGACATGTCCGCTGAAACATGTCCGACGGACCGTTTTCAGCGGACATGTCTCCTCGGATATTTGGTCTGATGGCGTGTACACACCATCGGACCAAAATCCCCTTGGACGGATAACGCGGTGACGTGGCGGTGACGTTGACGCCGCCACGTCACCAATCCAGGAAGTAAAATACTTCCACGCATGCGTTGAATCCATTCGACGCATGCGGGAGATTTATGTCCGCTGGTTAGGCGTACTAACCAGCGGACATGTCGGACGGACGGGTTTCCAGCAGACAAGTTTTAAAGCATGCTTTAAAACTTGTCTGCTGGAAAAACCTGTCTGCTAGCCCGTACACACGATCGGATATGTCCGCTGAAACTGGTCTGCAGGTGGCGTGCAGTTGGTATCACTCTGCCTATGGAAGGAGCTGGTGCTATACAGGAAGCATTGGCTCATGTGGCTCTGCTCTACAGCTGCTTGCTTACTCTACCGCTGGCTCTATTCACAACACTGAAGCTCTGGGATGGTGGGTTGGCAACCCGTGATCTGGGCTTGCCAACCTATCATCCCACAGCAGGAGGTCACGGCCACCTCAGAGGGCTCTGCGGGCCACTGGTTGGGCACCCCTGGTCTATGGGCTGCCTAAAGCATTGCATAAAGGAAGAAGCTTCTATGGAGTAGGGGTTTGGGACCAATGATCACATATACCCAAACAGGTTATGGGAAGATGGGCAAAAAGGAACACAAATCCCTATTTGGCACAGTAGAAACCTTTTGCATTGTGCGCTGAAAGCTACTTGTTCAATAAAATGGTCCATTCTCTTGAGTTGGAGTGCAGTGTGGAGAGAGGACTGCCGCTCCTGGACTTTGCTACCCAGCTGGTCCACCAGATTGAGGAGGACAAAGGTTACATCAACAATTTCCTATAACTCCATTCTTTACTGATACAACTTAAAGGGTCACTAAAGGAAAACATTTTTTTTGCTGAAATGACTGTTTACAGGGTATAGAGACATAAAAGTTAACTGATTCCTTTTAAAAATGATTAAAAATACAGTAGATAAAATCAATCATATAATGTGCCTGCAGTTTGGTTTCACTTTTAAACTGGTTTCATGTTTCTGTGAAGTAGAGAGACACACAGAACAAAAACAAACAAATCCAGGGCAGTGTTTTGTTTTTAAAATTAATCTGATTGGTTCTGAGGAGTTTTAGACACACAGTAATGACAGCTTGGACCACAGTGAAAAGCTGCCATGAGATTTTTCATAAGGAGCCAGACAAGCAGGAAGTGTGGAGATTAGAGCAGAATTACAGCAACTTCAAAGCAAAAAACTAACAATGAGGACATGAAACCAGGACTGCAGTAAGGTAAAGGAAGCTATTTAGCTAAACAAAAAAAAATCCTTTAGTGATCCTTTAAGGCCTCGTACACACGAGGGGATATTTCCGCTGAAAACGGTCCGATGGACCGTTTCAGCAGACATCTCCGATCGTGTGTATGGGCTAGCGGACAGATTTGTCCACCCGACAGATTTCAAAGCATGCTTTGAAATCTATCCGGTGGGAATCTGTCCGCCCGACATGTCTGCTGGTTAGTACACTTACCAGCAGACATGTCGTCCCGCACCGCCGCCGCGCCGCCGCCGAATGGATTCGGCGCATGCGCGGAAGTGTTTTACTTCCTGGTGCGGTGACGTGGCGGCATCAACGTCACCGCCGCGTCACCGCCACGTCACCGCGCCGTCCGCCGGCGGGGAATTTGATCCAATGGTGTGTACACGCCATCGGATCAAACTCCAGATCGGACATATCCGATGGAAATGGTCCGCGGACCGTTTTCATCGTATATGTCCGATCGTGTGTACGAGGCCTAAGGGCTGCTGGACCCAGCTGTAGGCAAACCCTGTGACTCCCAGGGGCAAAAATACGCTTCTGCTTGACAAAGTACGGCCCTCGGCAACTCTGTGAATGAGGCCTAATAATGTTACAACAAATCACACATGAATTATTACTAAAGTGACTTCAACAGGCACTAGCTTCAGGTTTTATAATAAATGTCCATGCCAATGAATGCCATTTCTCAAGCAGATTGTTTTACTGTGGGCATCATATTTAAGCAGCTTATGCCCTGGTTTTCCTTGGAGCGATTTGGCATGCGATTTGACATGTCAAATCGCATACCAAATCGGCGGCAATTGCCGGTAATGGCACCGTCCGAATCAGTGCCACACCAATTTCAGGGTGCAATTTCCATACACATCTGTACAGCAACCCACACAGATGTCTCTGAAATCATCCCTAAAGTCGGAACTGACATGCAGGAATAAAATCGTGTGAGTTTAGCTGAACAGAACAGTTCCGCTGTCAATGTGAACCTGGGCTATTACCACAAACATACAGTAAGTCACAGTGTTGTCATATAATATATTTAAAAGGTTTTTCCTCAGTCCTCACAGGACACCACTCACTTCCTTTGCTTTCTAGTAACACAAATACTCCCCTTGTTTAAATACCCAACCCCAAGAGGAAAGCTGTTCTATTTAGTCACCGATATCTCAGCTGACTGCGTGAAAATCAATGGGGTCATAGCAATTGTAACCGTAATGGGATTGCATGAAGCCCATGCCCCATAGACTCCAAAAATGAATAAGAATAAATCTAAAGATTCCCCAAAATAAACTTATATAAGAAAAAAACACACAAACAACTGTTGGCATAAATAATGGCCGTGGCACTTTATTGGTTTGCATAAATAAATAAATAATTCTAAAATATTTTATTCAATCATAAAATTCCAGTAAAATTAAATCTGTCCAGAGGCTCAGTTATTACAACTCGAGCCCAAAATATTAAAATAACATTAAAGTCCCCCCTTGACATCCAGGGTGACTATCACACCACCTAAGTGTCAACAACAAGGGATGGGTGGGAGGGTAGCTCTTAGCTAACAGGCTTGACCAACTGCAAGAATTCCTGTCAGACAGGGATATTTATAGGTTTCTAAATTTTCCAGAACCTTCCACAACTTTTAATTGGATAACAGCTCGCCTCACAATTTTTAAAGAGACAGTAACCTAAAACTGTCTCCATTCAAACTGGCCTATAAATTCTATTTAGTAGGAACAAAGGGGGCGGGGCTACATCAAGCCCATGAAGGCGGGCCCAAATAGCTGTACCCTCCTTTTACATTCTATCAATTGTATAAAAGTCCAGTTTATATCATGCAGTCAAACTTTATACAGCACATGAAAAGTGGGAAAAAGGATTTGTTGTGGTTCCTAAAATTCCTATGGCAAATGACATATACCTTTAACCACTTCCAGACGGCCGTACAACTATGTGCGGCCGCAGGGTGGCTCTAATTCTCTGAGAGGACGCATATATGCGTCCTCCGCTCCTCCAGGCCACTAGTGGGCGCGCGCGTGTGCCCGCCGCATTCCTGGGATACCGATACACGTGCCTAGCGGCCGCGATGTCCGCCAGGCACTCGCAATCGGCGGTTACAGGGACAAGGACATGGATCTCTGTGTGTAAACACAGAGATCCATGTCCTGTCAGGGGAGAGAGGAGACCGATCTGTGTCCCTTGTACATAGGGACACAGCATCGGTCACCTCCCCCAGTCACCCCCCTCCCCCCACAGTTAGAACATAATTCAGGGTACACATTTAACCCCTTCCTCACCCCCTAGTGTTAACCCCTTCAATGCCAGTCATATTTATACAGTAATTAGTGCATATTTATAGCACTGATCGCAGTATAAATGTGAATGGTGCCAAAAATGTGTAAAAGGGTCCGATGTGTCCGCCATAATGTCGCAGTCCCAATAAAAATAGCAGATCGCCGCCATTACTAGTAAAAAATAATAATATTAAAAATTAATAATAATTCTGTCCCCTATTTTGTAAGCGCTATAACTTTTGCGCAAACCAGTCGCATTTTTTTCAAAATTGTCGCTCTTTTTTTGTTTATAGCGCAAAAAATAAAAACCATAGAGGTGATCAAATACCACCAAAAGAAAGCTCTATTTGTGGGAAAAAAAAGACGACAATTTTGTTTGGGAGCCAAGTCGCACGACCGCGCAATTGTCAGTTAAAGCGACGCAGTGCCGGAAGTTGAAATTTCACCTGGTCAGGAAGGGGGTATACGTGCCCAGTAAGGAAGTGGTTAATAACTTGTCTGTTCCAACATGACTGCACACCAGTGCACTATGGTGACCAGATTTTTAAAATGAAATCCGGGGACATATTTTTTCTTTACTAGTAATGGCAGCATTCAGCGACTCTCTGCCCGTCGCCGCCCGCCTCACAGCCTCTCAAGTCTTACTCTTCGGGTCCCGGCTACTACTGGATGGGGAGCGGAGGAAGATCACTTCGCCAGGGAAGGCAAGGAGATAGGCAGGTGGCTGGCCAGAATTTGAGCCAAGGCAGAAGAACATGCGAGCGAAGCTGAATGGGCAACGCGCCCTAAACTGAAGAAATATTCCCTCCGACCAGCACATGATCATCAGAAAGGGGCACAGATAATGGAAAAATTAGATTTTTTTTATTTTAATTCTGCACTGACTGTCTTTTGAAATTGCCCCTGCCCCCTATTAAATCCAATCTCGGGACAACACCAGGGACAGACTTGGTCCGGGGACAGTGTCCTCAATCAGGGGACTGTCCCCTGAAACTGGGAATGTCTGGTTACCCTACAGTGTACAAAGCAAGGCCCATAAAGACATGGACTTAGCAAGGGAGGTGGAACATTAACTTCAAGTGCAAGAACCGGTATTGCGGTAATTAGTAATGAGCTTCGAGTTCGAGTCGAACTCATGTTCGACTCGAACATTGCCTGTTCGCCAAACAGCGAACAATTTGGGGTGTTCGCTGCAAATTCGAAGTGCTAATTTTAAAGGCTTATATGAAAGTTATTGTCATTTATTGTTATTGCCATAAGAATGTCATTTATTTTCTTAGAAAAGTGTCAGTTTGGTATTCCCACTCCTTTTTTATTTTATTTTGCATTTTTTTAACCACTTAAGACCCGGACCAATACGCTGGTAAATGACCCAAGGTGTTTTTGCGATTCGGCACTGCGTCGCTTTAACAGACAATTGCGCGGTCGTGCGACGTGGCTCCCAAACAAAATTTGCGTCCTTTTCTTCCCACAAATAGAGCTTTCTTTTGGTGGTATTTGATCACCTCTGCGATTTTTATTTTTTTGCGCTATATACAAAAATAGAGAGACATTTTGGAAAAAAAAACACTATTTTTTACATTTTGTTAAAAAAAAATCAAATAAACTAAATTTTAGTCAAACATTTAGGCCAAAATTTATTTAGCCACATGTCTTTAGTAAAAAAAAAAATCGCAATAAAAAAAAATAGCTACCTAGCGGGAACAGCGGCACTAATACAGCGATCAGAAAAATGATCGCTTAGTGACGCTGGCAATAGGGAGTGAAAGGGTAACTAGGGCGGTGATCAGGGGGTTAAAACCTTATTAGGGGGGGTGGGGGGGCTATCCTGAAACTAACACTAACTGTTTTTTACACTGCCTGTCACACTGACACTAAATGCAGTGATTAGATCACTGCATTCAGTGACACTGTGACAGGGGGGTGGGGGGGGCGATCACAAGGGGTTAATATGCCTATGTGAGTGTGTGTCAGTGTTGTGTTGGTGCACACTTACTTGTGATGTCTTCTCTCATCAGCAGCGCTGGGAAACAGCGCTGCGATGAGAGAATACATCATTTCCTCCTTCCTGTGTAAACACAGGAGGAGGAAGTGACAGGATGGGAGCGCGCTCCCATTGGCTGGGAGCGATCGCGGGGGGGGGGGGGGCGAAAATCACGGACATCCGCCCGCTCGTCCCGGATCGCTCCCAGAGGCAGGGGGACCCCCGCACGCCGCGGAGGGGGTCCCGATGGGACCCCCGAACCGCACTTAGGCGGGGACGTAAATTTACGCCCTTGTGCCTGTACGTGCCATTCTGTGGCCGTATATGTGCGTGCGGGGGTCTTTAACCACTTAAGGACCCCCGCACGCACATATACGGCCACAGAATGGCACGTACAGGCACAAGGGCGTAAATTTACGTCCCCGCCTGAGTGCGGTTCGGGGGTCCCATCGGGACCCCCTCAACGGCGTGCGGGGGTCCCCCTACCTCTGGGAGCGATCCGGGATCTGCGGGCGGATGTCCGTGATATCCACCCCCCCCGCGATCGCTCCCAGCCAATGGGAGCGCGCTCCCAGCCTGTCACTTCCTCCTCCTGTGTTTACACAGGAAGGAGGAAATGATGTATTCTCTCATCGCAGTGCTGTTTCCCAGCGCTGCTGATGAGAGAAGACATGCCAAGTAAGTGTGCACCAACACAACACTGACACACACTCACATAGGCACATTAACCCCTTGTGATCGCCCCCCCCACCCCCCTGTCACAGTGTCACTGAATGCAGTGATTTAATCACTGCATTTAGTGTCAGTGTGACAGGCAGTGTAAAAAACAGTTAGTGTTAGGTTCAGGATAGCCCCCCCACCCCCCTAATAAAGTTTTAACCCCCTGATCACCGCCCTAGTTAACCCTTTCACTCCCTATTGCCAGCGTCACTAAGCGATCATTTTTCTGATCGCTGTATTAGTGTCGCTGTTCCCGCTAGGTAGCTATTTTTTTTTATTGCGATTTTTTTTTTTACTAAAGACATGTGGCTAAATAAATTTTGGCCTAAATGTTTGACTAAAATTTAGTTTATTTGATTTTTTTTTTAACAAAAAGTAAAAAATAGTGTTTTTTTTTCAAAAATGTCGCTCTATTTTTGTATATAGCGCAAAAAATAAAAATCGCAGAGGTGATCAAATACCACCAAAAGAAAGCTCTATTTGTGGGAAGAAAAGGACGCAAATTTTGTTTGGGAGCCACGTCGCACGACCGCGCAATTGTCTGTTAAAGCGACGCAGTGCCGAATAGCAAAAACACCTTGGGTCATTTACCAGCGTATTGGTCCGGGTCTTAAGTGGTTAAGTGGTTAAATGAAAACAAATTAATAATCAAACAAGAAGAGCCTTCAATGGCACTGATTTACACAAACTGGTAAAAATCAGTGCAAACGCCAAGTAATTGCTTATAGACATATTGCTTAGCTCAGGGGTGGCCAACCAGTGGCCCGGGGGCCACATGTGGCCCGCAGAGCCCTCTGATGTGGCCCGCGACCTCCTGCTCTGGAATGGCGGGTTGGCAAGCCCAGATTGCAGGTTGCCGACCCGCCATACCACAGCATCAGTGTTGTGAATGAAGCTAGTGGTAGAGGAAGAAAGCAGCTGCAGAGTAGAGCCCCATAAGCCAATGCTTCCTCTACAGCGCTGGCTATTGCCACATGTGGAGTCTATGGCAAAGTTCAGCTAACCCGCAGGATAGACACAGGTGCACTACACTGCACCCACAGTGTGGGTAAACCGCAGCACATCAGTGTGAAAGCAGTGTTAGGCCCTTTTCACACGACCAGCCCGACCAAATGAGACCCTCAATTCACCTCTATAGATTGACAGATGTTTGTTTACAGCGACCTACCTCCAGTCTGAAAAACAGAAGGGAATTCGTCTCCTTTCATCTGGGCGGATCGTAGGGCCTATAGAGTAGCCATTGCCTGTCATCTGCCCGCTCCACTCATTGTGGCCCGCGACTGGTTACCAAGTTGCTTAAGTGGCCCTTACTCTTCAAAAGGTTGGGCACCCCTGACTTAGCTGAAAGGATAAAACCTGATTGGTTGATGTGGTAACAGCTTCACTTTAGTCTGATCTGCGCCACCTTTTCTAAGTAAGCCCCAGATGCATGAATCTAAGTTAGCAGCTTTAAACATATCTCATGGTTATATTACTGTAGTACAGACAAGGTATATTGATTAACAATAACAGTACAGATGCTCACTCCCAGTTCTTTTGTGGAGAATTCAATAAAACTGCGACCTATATTTATGGCGTAGTGAACTGTAGAAAGGACGGAGTACAGTGATTATACTGGCTAAATGGAAAATCGGCCCACTCACATGAAATCCAGAATAAAACTTAAAAAAATACACTTTTTCTCAAAAGAAATAAACCATTGGAATTATTATATTAATTTACAACCATTTCTAAAAACATGCACACATGATAGTTTCACAGACTAAAAAATAGGATTTTTATTGGGAGAACAAAACATATTACTAGATTTCAAGGGGAAAAAGGAAAGAGTTCATCAATGCTAAATCACTGACTGACTAAAGTATGGACCCGTAAAATGTGGGGCTTGAGCATTGACATTTACTTTTAGCACCATCTAGGGACTAGGTCTCTTAAAGCACATCTATCATTAAAAAAAAACATTCCTATACAATTTAGGATTTCCACTTATGCTCTGTACACACGATTGGATATCTGATGGAATCTAAACCGATGGATTTTTTCATCAGATATCCAATGAAGCTGACTTTCATCAGTCTTGCCTACACACCATCGCGTCCAACACGGTGACGTAAAACACTACGACGTGCTGAGAAAAATTAAGTTCAATGCTTCGACTTGATTCTGAGCATGCGTGAATTTTTGACCGATGGATTTCCCCATAGACGATCGTTTTTTTTCTATCGGTTTTTTAACCATAAGAAAAATTTAAAACAGATTGGGCCGGATTCACGTAGATCGGCGTATCTTTATGCCGGCATAGCGCATCGTCTTTACGCTACGCCGGCGCAATGTTGAGAGGCAAGCATGCTATTCACAAAGAATATGCGCTCAACGTTGCGCCAGCGTAGCGTATAGTTGTCGGCGTAAGCCGACGTAAGTCAAAGTAGGTGGAAGTGGGCGTGCTATTTTAAAATGAAGCGTGACCCCATGCAAATGATGGGCTGAGCTTCAAAAAACGAACTGCGCATGCGTCGTCTCTTGGACGCATCCCAGTGCACATGCTCACAGTCACGTCAAAATAGCTGCCTAAGATACGTCAATACACTGCCTATGACGTGAACGTAACCTACGCACAGCCCTTTTCATGTAGTACTACGTAAACGACGTAACATACGATGGCTGTTCCCTGATCTATACCTTTGAATGGGTTGCACCACCTATTTGGGGAATAACTTTACGCCGGACGTAATCTTTTCCGCCTGGCACATCTACGTTCGTGAATCAAGGTATCTTACTCATTTGCATATTTAACATGGGTACGCCGAATGCGTCCAGCGTAACTATCCGCCCATGATACGCCGGCGTGGGCAAGTTACGTCAGGCGGCTGAAGCCTTGTTTTACGATGTATCTAGCTTTGTGAATTGGTGCAGAGATGCAACGGCGCACATTTGTATTTAAGACGGCTTATCTTTAGATACGTTGGCGTAAGTCCGTCAAGAATCCGGGCCTTTGTATTTTATTTCACCTATGGGGAAAAAAAACGATGGGGCCCACACACGATCGATTCGTCCGATGAAAACGGTCTGTTTTCATCAGACGAACCAATCGTGTGTACAGGGCATTACTGTACTTTTATATCCATGACAATGGTCAACAGGACAAAAATGGGGGTGAATCTCCTCAGAGGGTATACTGACTGCAATAAAAACCTAGCAGAGAGCCTAATGCTGTGTACAGATTCCGAAAAACAAAACCATGGATTTTTTTCCGACGTATGTTGGCTCAAACTTGTCTTGCATACATACGCTCGCACAAATGTTGTCGGAAATTCAGAACGTGGTCACATACAACAACACACGACGGCACTATAAAAGGGAAGTTCGATACCAGTCGTGTTAGTAGAAGTTTTGTGAGAGACGATTCGCGCTTTTCAGCCTCGTGCTTTTTAGTCCTTTACAGCGTGACGAATGTGCTATCTCCATTGTGAACTTTAGTTTTACCAGACTGAGCGTTTCCGTCTCATACTTAATTCAGGGCATGCATGGAATTTTGTGCGTCAGAATTATCCACACACGATCAGAATTTACTAGAACGGATTTTGTTGTCAGAAATTCAGACAGAAAATGTCCAATGGAGCCCACACACGGTCGGAATTTCTGACAACAAGCATACATCGAACATCTGTGTGTACGCGGCATTAGTCTTTTTTCCTCCACCCTAAATTATGGTAACTGTTGCAATATTAAAAGTCAGCAGCTACAGTATTTGTAGCAGCTGGCTTTTCATTTTTTTCTGGATTAGCCTGGAGCTCTGCTTTAAGTTGCGTGTGCGTTTGCTGTGTCTGCAGTTTGATAAGGAGAGGAGCCATATGCTTGTATCATGTAGGGTGACCGACCACGTGTCCCGGATTGCCCGGGACAGTCCCGCATTTTGCAGGTCTGTCCCGGGTACCTTTATGCCAGGACAATACAGTGTCTCTGAATAAAACTGACTACTACACTGTTAGGCAAATTAGTCTAGCACCCCAATAAAGTGGCCGCACTGCTTCCGGTATGTCGGCATCCAGCATTCCAGAAATGTGGGGGGGGGGGGGGACTCTTTTTTTGACTGTCCTATCATCCTGGACCACAAACCTTCCTCACTGTGCTATATGTTTTATGCTACACCATTGGCATGGTTATATCTTCTTAGGCCGCGTACACACTATTAAATAAATCCGATCAAATCGGTCTGACAGACCGTTTTGATCGGATTTGTCTGCTGGGATAGATTGGTTTGATCGTGTACACACAATCAAACCAAAATTCCCACCGGCAGACAGCGCGGTGACGTTGAAGCCGCCACGTCACCGTCACCAGGAAGTAAAACACTTCCGCGCATGCGTCGAATCCATTTGACGCATGTGCGGGCAGATATGTCTGCTGGTTAGCGTACTAACTAGCAGACATGTCGGACGGACGGGTTCCCAGCAGACGGATTTTAAAGCATGCTTTAAAATCTGTCTGCTGGAAAAACCCGTCTGTCCGCCTGTACACACGATCGAATTTGTCTGCTGAAACGGTCCATCGGTCCTCTCCATAAAATTATCAGAAATTTGTGCTTAAAGTAGAACTATAGGCAACACTTTTATTTTTTATTTTGGATAGAGTAAGGGAGGGTTATAGCCCCTGTCAGTTTATTTTTTACCATCCCTGTCACATTGCAGACATTTTCCTTCCCTTCCTCCACCATAGCTAAACAGGAAGTGAGAGGAAATCTATGCAAATTAGGGGAATCCATTGCCCCCCCAGGCCCTCAGAACTATTTTCCCCACTCAAAAATTTCAGGGCGGGTCTTAAACAACAAGGGGTGGGTCATATTTCAATAAGGGGGTGCACGAGTTTAATCAGGCCTAGGGCACCACAAAACCTAAATACGTCACTGGAGGGAGGGGTGAGAGTTGTATACATGGCTGCTGTGGAGTTGAAAGCTACTGTATATATATTGGCTGCTGTGGTGGGTGAGACCTATATATAAGGCTGCTATGGGGATAAGAACTTTATACATGGCTGCTACGGGGATGACAAATATAGCTGTGGTGTGTGTATGGGGGCGGGGGGTAAAATTCCATACTTTAGATCAGTGTTTGTCAACCTTTTTTCAGTCGAGGCACTCTTTAACCACTTGCCGACCGCCGCCTGTAGATATACCTCAGCAGAATGTCACGGCTGCGCAAAGGGACGTACCTGTATGCTCGGTTGAGCGTGCCAATGAGACCTCGCGGATATATATAAAATATTGGGGTTCTGAGTAATTTTTTAGCACAAAAACACTGATTTTAACTTGTAAACAAGTGTCAGAAATAGGTTTGGTCCAGAAGTGGTTAAAACCTGTGGCTTTGTGTAACAAAAAAATACAGGAAAGATGCACCTGCCAACTAGCCATGAATAAGCACTGATCCAGTGCGAAACGCGTCGGCTGTTCCTTGTTTCCACTGCTGTGACCCTATTTTTGTACATGCTGTCTATTGAATAAAAGACCACCCATCAGGTTTCGGAGTGCGGCTATCCATTTTTCTTTGTCTTCATTTTGCTTAGTGCACCGCCAGCACCCTCGGTATCCTGCACCACCTGTAACCATTTAGTGATCCCACCTGGAGCGGTGACTCCTTTCTCTCTATCGCACCTGCCAACTTGCTGACAATTTTGGATAATTTGAGGCAATTTTTTTGGTATTTTGCCAAAGCACCCCTCATGATCCCAGAAGGCACTCTGGTTGAAGAAGTCTGCTTTGGATCAAGCTAGCTCCTATGTTTTTAGGTCTGGCTCTTAGATTTTGACAAGATTTTGGCAGTACTGCAGTAAACTATGGATGTACTACAAGCCTCAACTTTTCCAGAACAGTGAGCATAATGGTTGAAGATAAGACAATGTTACTCCCAGAAAATAACCTGGCGGCAGTGTACAGCTCAGCCCTTTTGTTTGAGCCTGTTCTCTGTATCCTCAGAGAAATATCGGAAACTGGTGTTGTGTGTTGGAATGCATTGTTCCCAATGCATTCTGATCAGTGTAGACTGCGCCATGAAAGAAATGTGAGTAGGGAACATGAATATTTAACTTTTACTCTTCAAGTTTCACCAGCTGAGAGCAATAGAGGGTGGCAGGTTTGAGGACAGTTATTTTGTAATTGTTACAGCTCTCTACAACATGCCTTTAGGTGTCCTGAGAAGTTCACCGAGTACTATTGTCACAGCTGGCGATAAACTGCATGTTTTAGCTTAATCGCTGTTAATTGGCATTGTAACCCCTCCAAATGGGTGGTGCATGTGGATCTGTGCCCACAGTGGCAGGGGAAGGTCCAGAAGAGCCGTTACCTGAAGACGCGGAGGAGCAGCTGAGTTCTGGAGATGGCACCCTTGAGTTCAGTGGACGAAAGATGAATCACCTCCCAGCATCGATATGTACTCTTGGTGATCAGCTTTACAAGCTGTACTTGAGTGGAACAATGATAACGGAACTACCTGATGACTTCTACCAGCTTCACAATCTGCGTACTTTGGCGCTTGATGCAAACAAACTTCCAGAATTGCCAGAAGCTGTGTGTTCTCTACCACACCTTGGCCGCCTGTACCTTGGTGCAAACAGGCTACAGGGATTACCCATGTCGTTTTCACGTCTCCAAACTCTCCGTACCCTGTGGATAGAACGGAACTTTTTGCATCACTTTCCACCAGTGTTGCTAAGCATGCCGGCCTTGCGCTGTCTGCAAATGGGGGACAACCGTTTAAAGGGGCTTCCAGGGGACATTGCTACATGTATGCCAGGCCTAAAAGGTCTGTGGCTCTATGCAAACAGACTAGAACGTGTGCCGAAAGTTCTCCTACGTTTACATGGTTTGGAGATTCTAGATTTGGACCGGAACCGCATTGCTGTTTTCCCAGATATGAGCGGATTGAAAGGATTGCGCCTGTTATCCTTTGACCACAACCCTGTGAAAGCACCTCCGAAAGTGGGGGAAACTGTTACTCTCGTGGGAGAAGGTGCTCAGGAGTTCATGGAAGAGCGGGAGGAGCAAAGGAAGCAGAGAGAGGAAGAAGCGATGGAGGAACAGGAAAGGGAGCAGCACGAGAAGGAGGCAGCAAAGGCAGAGAGAGGTGAAGAAGGAGAAGGGGAGGAAAAGCAGGAAGAAGAGCAATATGATGAGGAAGAGGCAGAGCAGGAGAACCCTAACACCGATCATTACTCTGGGAACAGGGAGGGGGACTACTATGAGGAAGACGATGAGTATTACCTAGAGGAGGAAGAAGAAGGCTATTATCCACATGAAGAAGAGAATTATTACACAAGAGGGATTTATTGATTTATTGTTTTTTAAATTATAATCAGAAATGACTACTCAGAGAAATGTATAACAAAGACTACAGGTACCTACATCCTAAAATTATATTTGAATAGAAAGACAAAATGGGTCAAGTAGTATTTTTCTGGTACCGTCACGAGACAGCTTTGTTTTAAAAAAAAAAAAAAGTTTTATTTAACATTGTGGTTAAAAAATATGTACATTCAAATTACATAGCAAGTCCCTTAGAATGGTCAATAGGAGGTTATTCAAACGTAAGGATACCTCCAACTCCAAGAGTTGTATAGACATAAAAATTTAAAAGTCAAAACTTAAAATTATGTTGACAGTAATGAAAGGATAAGTGAGATAAATATACCATATATACTTGAGTATAAGCCGACCCAAATATAAGCCGAGGCACCTAATTTTACCATAAAAAAACTGGGAAAACGTATTGATTTGAGTATAAGCCTAGGGTGTCCATCTGCATGCCTCACTTTGCCTCACTGTGTCCATGTGCATGCCTCACTGTGCCCATGCCTCACTGTGTCCATGACTCACTGTGCCCATGCCTCACTGTGCCCATGCCTAACTGTGTCCATGACTTACGTTTAACATGGAAGTATATAGAAGGGGTGCCTGGGTTCGAAAAATTTGTGCTTCCCGGCCATAGGTCCTCCAGACAGCAAACTTTGCACACTTGTAGAGGAGAACTGGGGCTACATGTGTGCCAAGTTTGGGGACCTATGGCCGGCCGGTACCAGGACGGTACCGGCAGGGCTTTTTTTCAGGGGGAACTTGGGGGAACTCAGTTCCACCACCTCTGGCTCAGACCCTTTGGTACCCGCTCACCACAATCACTTGTAAACACAGAATTCTGGTTTCTGTGTTTACAAGTGACAGCTCTGCACTCTGTGTGTAACCCCCCTGAACTCTGCATTCTGTAGGTAATGCAATCCTAGTATTTAATGTCCCTTTAAGACCCTTCTACTGTTTGTGAAATATGAACGGGTCGTGGTTGAGTTCCTGCACCTATTTTCTGAGAAAAAAAGCTCTGGGTAACGGGTCCCCAAAGTCCGGGATATCAGGCACAAAAAGGTGGCTCGAGTATAAGCAGAGGGGGACATTTTCAGCACCAAAAAATGTGCTGAAAAACTCGGTTTATACTCGAGTATATACGGTATTTACATTCCTATTCAGTAAACAAATTGCTTTTTGGTCAGCTTGGTCTCTAATAGGCCTATCTTAACTTTTCTGTATTTCAAATACACACTTAAAATTAAGGCGAGCCATTGGAGGAAGATCGGACATGCAGGCATGTTTTAACCACCCTCCAGCAAATTTCTCAGCTAACAATTTCATGAACTCATATTTATGCAAAACCCAACTCAGGCAGAACTGAGTTCATGGGTTTTCTAATACCCCCGGCCGTACACATCGTCCAACCAAATTCACATCGGAATTCCGACAGAGAGAAATAAAACATGTTTTCCGATGGAATTACTCCGATAGGGCATACACATGGTCGGAATTTCCGATGGAAAAAGTCTGTCTGACATTTTCCATTAGAAATTACGATCACGTGTACGGGGCTTAAGGTGTCCAACCAATATTATTCCCACCTAGAGCAATTTTAATTCATTGGACATCTACCATCTTGTGTCTTTGTCTGCCTTAAGGGAAGTTTGCCATTTTACCCATTTCGGCAAAATGGAAGGTTCTCCTGTAAGAAGAACCCACAACCCATTGGTACTCCTTACTGCTGTGCTCTCCCACAGACCACAAAGAAATACCTGATCCTTCTGGGTACTATGGGGCTTCTCACAGGTTTCAGTTCCACGAATCAGAGATGCCAGTTGCCAGGCTTAAGCACTGTCAAGTAAGTAGACGGAAGAAGTTCCAGAGTTTACACAAGATTAGGACTCTGCTAGGGACTGTGGGTGAGTACAGGCAAGAGAACCTGCAATTTTATCCTAAGTTTTGTAAAGCATTGAAAAGGGCCAGATTCACTGTCAGTTTTTTTTATTATTATTATATTGTCTGTATCTTAGTTGAAGATATTTAATTTCCTAGTAACTGCATTGGGATATAAGGAGACATTAAATGCCAGACAATGGTGTTGACTTTAAACCTCTACAAAATAAGCTGATTATTTGATTGTTTTTAAAAGTGACCCTGTCACAATTGTTTTTTAATAGAAGTCTGTAAAAGTTACCTTTCCTTGATGCCTGCACTACCAAACTTTCTCTGTTCATTAAAGTTCTCATCCGCTAGGAAACTGATCTTTCAGTGAGTGTTGATCTTCAGGGCCCCCCACAGCACTCACTGAATCCTCCATCTGATCCTTATGTCACTGTAGGACACAGTAGAGATGTGGAGGTCATGAGAAGGAATTATTGACCCGTGGGTGGGACCCAGGAGATCGACACTACTGGAAGTGTCCCAGTGGACTTGGAGTGATGAGAACTTGGGAAGAGGTTCAAACAGTGGTGCCGGTGTTTTGTCGAGATGGTTCCCCTATTGGATAGGGTCCGGCCTCGACTGCGCAGGGCAGTGCATGTGCAGTCGGAGGCCACAGTAATCTCTGAACCTGAACAACTGTTCGTCAGCTGTAGACCAGGGGCGGACTGACAACTCATGGAGCCCCGGGGCAATAGAAGATTTTGGGGCCCCTGGGCTTACAGATGGCCACCACGCCAGGAGGCAGTGCAGATACGGGGCAGCTAAAATTTTCACATCAAAAGCATGTCAGTTTCGGACATATGAGGAACAGATGTAAAAAAAACACAGATGCTCAGGGCTGGTTCTATACGCCGATCTCCGCTCGCTCTATACAGCAAGGGGCAGCAAGGGACGGGTACTTTTCTTAAAGGGGCGGATATGGTTTTAAATGCTTCAAATGTAACCAACACATCAAAAAACTAGTTAGCTGCAATATGGGAAAAATTTGAGAATTTGTCTTTTTGTGTTGCCTCCAGCAGTTATATGGGCATTGCATATTTATCTATGTTTATTACCTTTGTTGACTCACTAGGTTAACTGCTTATGGTTATGCTGCCACCCACTGGTCATTGTTTCAATTACACTCAGTTTTCTCTTATTGTCACATTAATCCTTAGTAACAGAACGAGTTACCTTGGTTCATAAGATTGTTCTTATAACAATACAGTACTTGGTAGCCTGTACCAGCCTACCCCTACCGGGTTCAATCTGTAGGCATGGCTAGGCCTCCAATTGAGTTAACTATTTGTATATAGAAAATCATAAAGAAACAGAAAATGTATACACATATACAGTATATACATATACATATATATATATATACACACGTACACATACATACAGAAATTAAAAAAATGAACTTAACAAAACTTGCTACACAGATCAATAAAGTAGGTCCAGGATAATACATTACAACTGGGGTAAGTATATATCTGACTTTGACGTATTTCAAACTTGACAATAGATTAAATATTACACTCTTTTAAGTATTTGGATGCTCTGGGATGGGTGATCCAAGCTAAGTTCTTGTTTTGATCCATCAAGATGTACTTTGGGTCTTCGAAAGCAATATTCCTTTTTGGCATTCAAACAATTCAACATCTACTACATCATATTGCTTACTCCTACCCTTCTGCATGTAATAAAGATATTTGTGGATGCAAAGTACTTGGTGAGTTCAGTTATCTGATGAAGATTGTGTGCAGTGATTGTGTATGATACAATGAGACAAGGTCATTAAAAAACAATTGCAGTAAGAGCCGGTTCACACAGGGGTGGCATGACTTTGGGGGTGACTCGGCAAGGCGATCTCAAGATGACTTCAGAGACGACTTGCAAAATGACTTCTGTATTGAAGTCAATGCAAGTCGCCCCCAAAGTCGTACAAGAACCTTTTTCTAAGTCGGAGCGACTTGAGTCGCTCCTATTAGAAGGGTTCCATTGAATACAGCGGAGCGCGACTTGTCAGGCGGCTGAGTCGCCTGACGAGTCGCCCCTTTGTGAACCGGCTCTTAGGCCTCATTCACACTGGTACCATCAGTTTAGCCACGTTAAAAACGTATCAGTTTTTATCCGATTTTTCATCCGTCATCCATTCCGTTAATATCCGTTTACATCCGTCTATCGATCCGTTTACGTCCGTTGTCATCCGTTTTCCGATCCGTTTATATCCGTTTACATCCGCAAATGTATCAGTTTTCATCCGTTTTTTCGTCCGTTTCCATCCGTTCACAGACATTTCTGTGGCTTTGATGACACTACTGCTCCTCCCATGCTGCATTGCAGTTTTCAGTGAGTGACTTGTCCTTGCTGTGTCCTTCCTTTGTCCTGTTGTGTACTGCATTGTGCGATGGATTCCAACAATTTTTGGGACATTATGACATTGTTTGTCGTATTTGCCAATATGAGGAGAATGGAGAGCAAGAAAAAGAAGATTGTGGCTAGGAGACGTCGATTCTGGAGATTATGGAGATTTTTAAGTACTGACGTTTGGCGCAATTCCATGAGTGTGCGCAATTTAAGCTTGACATGTTAGTTATCTATTTAGTTGGCGTAACTTCATCTTTCACATTATACAAAAAAAAATCCCCCAAAAAAAGGTGTTTGATACTTTATTTCTCAAATACAGTACGAGATAAAAAGTTGCAATGACCGGCATTTTATTCCCTAGGGTGTCTGCTAAAAAAAAATATATAGTGTTTGGGGGTTATGAGTGCATATGTGCAAAGGGGATTTGCCTTTAGTAAATAATCCCCAGAGTGCCACATTTTTTGCTCTGCTGCAGCGGAGGACACAACAGTACATTACTCACATGTGTCCATAATCTCATGATTACATAAAAACACTGACAAGAAAGCATGCTGCAGTTAGGCAACACTTACCACATTGATGACGCTGTTTCGGAGTCATGGTGGACCAATTTGGTGTCAGAAGTTGAAATATTTCTTCCCACAGTTGCTGGGTCTTAACCCTATCACTGTGGTCTCGGCAGGTTGAGTCCCACAAGCCTGGCCTTTCATGGACCAGGTTGATGAGGTCCTCATGGGGCACATCTCTGGCCATGTTTCTCCTTCTTTCTCCTTGGGGATGATATCCTGGTGATGCACTTCCTATTGTCCAACTACTGCCTTGGTCATAGGTTAAGTTCATTTACTAAAAAAAAAAAAGAAATTCTTCAAAACGGATCTAAACTGATCGGATGTAGACGGACATCATCAGTTAACGTCAGTTATTATATGTTTTCACGGATTTGGACGTAGCCTTGGTACGTTCAAAAAAACGGATACGATCTGATGCGGAGGTTAACGGATGGTAACTGATGGTCATCCGTTCGCCCATAGGAATGCATTGTTGTCCGTTGACGGATGGCATAAAAACGGATATGTGTGAATGAGGCCTTAGACTTCTGTGCTTTACAATATAAGATTTGTACAGATCTTCAGTAGACATTAAAGTGGTTCTACACCTTTGTTTACATTTAAAAAAAAATAACAAACATGTTATACTTGTCTGTTCTGTGTAATGCTTTTGCACAGAGCAGCCCCGATCCTCTTCTTCTGGGGTCACCCACCGGCGCACCAGGCCCCTCCTCTTTGGCAGGTGCCCCCACAAAAAGCTACTTTCCATGGGGTACCTATGTGTGCTCGCTCCTGAGTCCCACTGATGTCATTGACATTCACCCCCCACTCCCCTGTCACAGCATTTGATTGACAGCACTGGGAGCCAATGAGGAGGAAGACAGCGGCAAGAGCTACTGCTGTGTCGTGTACATCACTGAATCTGGCTTAGGTAGAAAAAAAAGGGGGGGGGGGGTCTGAGGGGGAGCTGCAGCACAGAAGGTTTTTTACCACTTTAAGGACTCAGGAATAGGTCTATTTTCTGCAAGGAACGTACATTCTTGCTGGCAGAGCTATCAGAAGTATAAAATACAAAAGTGAGTGCTTTGGGCACTTTAGATGCGTTTAGATGTATACAATTCTTCTTTCATTCCAATGAATGATTACACATGTATAGATTTATGTGCATTTATGCATGCATACCTCCCAGCATTTTGAAATGGGAATGAGGGACACCTACTAGCAAATGCATGTAGGCATAGGACACACTTCTTACCACACCCCCTTAAAGGAGAATTACTGATAAAAAAGGTTATTTAAATCTGTTAGACATAAGCTTTTGGAGCTAAACAAATTACAGGCAGACAGTCTGTAGGTCGTGGAAACAGGAACTGAACTTTATTATTACTTCTTGTACATAGACAAAACATGAACTAGCAAACGTAACACTGCCATCTAGTGATCATATAATGTAATAGGCACACAGCAATGACATTTAGTAGATGTTGCTCATATAATACAAACCTTGTATGCTAACACCCCCACTCAACAACTACTATCTATGTCAATCCCATTTCTGATCTAAGATCAACAAATCTGTTTCTAGCTAGTGGTTTTGTCAAAACATCAGCAATCATTTTTTCCGTTTCACAATACACAAGTTCAATCACTTTCTGATCAACTAAGTCATGAATGTAATGATGTCTGACATCGATGTGCTTGGTTCTTCCATTAATCTTCTCACTTGTTGCAAGCTTAATGCAACCCTGATTATCCTCAAATAAAACGGTAGGTTCTGATGTTGCTTCTCCAAGATCCTTGAGTAATTGTTGAAACCACACAACTTCTTGACTGGCATAAGCTGCAGATATGTATTCAGCTTCTGTAGAGGACAATGCCACTGACATCTGTTTCTTGCTGGACCATGATATAGGACTGTCTCCCAATTTTAATAAGTAACCACTTGTGGATTTGCGTGTGCTGTGATCACCTGCCCAATCGGAGTCCACATATCCCACGAGGTTTAAATCACCACTTGCTGACAGTTTCAAATTTAAGTCTTTTGTCTGTTTCAGATATCTCATAACTCTTTTGATCGCATTCCAATCTCTTAGACGTGGTTTATCAACTCGCCTGCAAAGAAGAGACATGCTGGCTGCAATGTCTGGACGTGTAGTGGTTGCAATGTAGAGAAGTGCCCCCACTGCTTGTCTGTATTGTTCATTGGATGTGAGAAGATCATCTTCTCCTTCTAACTTTGGATAGGCTGTGTCCATAGGTGTGCTTGCTCCTTTCGCCTCTGTCATGTTGAATTGCTGAAGAATAGATTCAATTTTTGCGCTCTGATTCAACAGGAAACTTCCATCTTTCTCACGCTGGATGTCAATTCCAAGATAATATGTCACTTCACCTGGGTCTTTAGTTTCAAAGTGCTTGTTGAGTACTCCTGTTAATTTTGCAATTTCATTGTTTCTTTTGTGAGCAATGATCAGGTCATCAACATAAATTAGCAGATACATCCACTCAGTGTCTACTTGTTTAGCGTATAGGCACGGATCAGCTTTGCTTCTTGTAAATCCTTCATTTAGTAGAACTTGATTAATCTTCAGGTTCCATGCTCGAGCTGATTGTTTAAGGCCATAAAGAGATTTATTCAACTTGCAGACAAGATGCTCTTGTCCCTTTTTCAAATATCCTTCTGGTTGTGACATGTAAATTTCTTCTTCAATATCACCATTAAGAAAAGCTGTCTTAATATCGTGATGTTTCACAATCATTGTACGCATGGCAGCCACTGTCATTAGTGTTCTGAAAGTACTTTGTTTAGCAACTGGAGCAAAAGTAGCATCATAGTCCTCACCGAACTTCTGTGAGTAACCTTTAGCAACCAGCCTTGCCTTGTATCGACAGACTTTCCCTTCAGAGTTACATTTGGTTTTAAAAACCCATTTACATCCTATGGCATGTTTACCTTAAGGTAGCTCTGAAAGTGTCCATGTCTGGAGATCTTCGAGTGATGTCATTTCTTCATCAGCGGCTTTATTCCATACTTGTTTCCCATGCACTGGCAGTTTCTGCATCTCTTTCCATGAACCTGGTTCAGTTTGAACAGCTCTGCGAGCTATGTAAGATAAACGTTCAGCTGGAACACCTTTATTGAATCTGGTTGATTTTCTGACTGAAGGTATTTCTGGTTCAGATTCAGGTTTTGATTCTTCTGCCTTAATTTCTATTTCTGTATCACTTTCCTTATTTTCTTGAGTGACTGATGTTGATTCTTTCTCAGTTTGAATAGTTTGTGTCTGTTGTTCAAACTTTGAGCACATAGAAGTTTCATCAATAATCACACTTCTGCTGACTGTTACCTTGTTTGTGTCTTGATGTAAAATCCTGTATCCTTTTTGAGATTCACTGTGCGCAAGTGCAAGTTCTGTATTCAGAAAGAACTTGCGCCCTTATTTACAGCGACGTAACGTATTTATGAAGTGGGGGCGTGATTCATGTAAATGAATCATGACCCCACGTAGTTGACGTTTTTTTTGGACGGCCATGCGCCGTCCGTGGACGTTCCCAGTGCGCATGCGCGAAATCACGTAGCTTTTTGTCAATGTAAACTACGTGGACGTAACTAACGTCGAGCCCCATTCCCGAACGATTTACACAAACAACGTAACCAACGTATGTCCCGACGTCCATACTTAACATTGGCTACGCTCTAACGCTAACGCAAACGACGTAAACTACGACGCGCCGCCGCAAGTACGTTCGGGAACCGGCGTAAATAGCTCATTTGCATATTTTACGCGAAAACCGCCGTAAGCGCCACCTAGCGGCCAGAGTAAATACGACGGTGCAAGTGACTTACACCGCTCGTATCTTAGGAGAAAGCCGGCGTATCTTGTTTTCTGAATACAGAAAAAATATACGCCGACTATTCTTAGTATTTACGCAGCGTATCTCTTGATACTCTGACGTAAATTCTTTTTGAATCCGGCCCAATCAGTGCAGAATTAAAATACAAAAAAATTGAATTACACACCCCTGCTCCATTGTGCCTACTAGCATAGGGGGTGTATTTTTCCCGTTATCTGTGCCCCTTTCTGATGATCATGTGCTGGTGAGAGCGGAGGGAATATTTCTTCAGTTTCGGGCGCATGCCCATTCAGCTTCGCTCGCATGTTTTTCTGCCTTGGCTTAAATCCTGGCCAGCCACCTGCCGATCTCCTTGCCTTCCCTGGTGGAGTGATCTTCCCATCCAGTAGTAGCCGGGGCCCGAAGAGTAAGACTTGAGAGGCTGTGAGGCGGGCGGTGGCGGGAAGAGAGTCGCTGATTGTTGCCATTGCTAGTAAAGAAAAAATATGTCCCCGGATTTAATTTTTAAAATCTGGTCACCTTATGGGCTGAATGATTACTATAGTGCTGCATTTACATGTTCCCTTATTAGTTTGATTTGCTTTTTATGTCAGAATGTTTGAAATCTTTAATAGGGTTTGTATGATGCGTCCTTCAGTTTTTAATCCTGTGCGGTCTGAGCTCACCCTGGAAGGTGATACAGGGAAGGTAAAACAAATGACTTTGTATATAGTGCTGCTGTTAAAGTTCACATTGTGTTTCCATTTCCTGTTCATCTGATTTCATATAATCATCAGCTTTATCAGGCTGGAAAGACGCTGACTGCGGGGGAAACTTCAAAAGGTTAATGGGCAGCAAGTCAGGAGTGCAGAACATATCCTTGTACACACACAGACACCTAATCACACCATTATCTCCGGCTTATTCTGGTCTGATGACTTCCGGGAACTTTCATACGTACTGCAAAACATTGTTTATCAACTTGTATGTAATATTTATAGGATTAATATATATACGTACCTGTGCCTAATTCAGATTTGCCTTTGCACCAGTTTTGGTAACAGTACCAATACGTATGACAAATTCAGGTCCTTTTTATCACCTCTTTAAAAACTGGTTACTATGGCTCTGACAAGTTCAAAAGAATTGCTGCCAGTTGGGATTGGATTGGATTGGGAAAACAGTGGTAATTATAACCAACTATGAGTTGGCATATAGAGAGATGCCAGTTCGGGGGCATGGCTGTCATGGGAAACTGTCATACATAGGTGTCCAAAGCCTATTGCATTAGAGTGTGCACCCCAAAGCTCCAACATATATGCATTTGACATATTTACTGGCATCTTCCCCGCTCTCCATCCTGAAACAATGGGAGAAAGGGGGAGCAAGGGAGCACATGGGGGACCCGGTCAACAGAAGGAAGAGGAACAGAGAAAGGAGAGGTGACATATATTGGTACTGATCCGCTATATTTTCCTCCTGTGGCAGCTGAATGTTGACAAGGGGAGAAAAGGAGAACCCTACTTTCAGCTGCTGCAGGAGGAAAATACAGATTGGTTCCACTAAATTCCACCCCCGCCACCTTTCCTGTCCAGGTTCTGAGAACCGGCAAGGAAGGATTGTGGTTTACCTGTCACCTGCCCACCATTGACAGGTTGCCAAACCCAGGATTAAGGTGTGCCCAAGCACACCTGCACACCCCTTGCGCACACCTATCCTGTCATACATGTGACTGCTTCCTACACTGAGGGCCCGGGGATACTGGCTGACATCATTACCCAAAAATGGCAATGCGCATATTTGGGTAATGACAAGTCACATGGGAAGTGGACCAATTGGGGAAATAGTGCCTTGGTTCCCCACCAGGCTCAGTCCACTTCACTACAAAACTTCTTGGCCAAGTGCCTGTCTGTGTGATGGGTGCAGTGGCCAGGAAGGGAGCATTGAAACATTAAACACATAGGTCTACTGGCTTTTAAGAACTCTGGAGATTATGTCCTTTGTTCTCCACGCCTCCCAATCCAGATCCCTGCATTTAAAACCTCAGTAATTTATATTTTTTCAAATATATATATATATATATATATATATATATATATATATATATATATATAAAAAGGAAAACAGATTAAAATCTATAAATAAATGCTTTGCAGCAAATGGTTTTCCTGCTTGTCACCCTCCTTCACATTATTGTTACCTGGCTGTGATGTCTACAAGCTGACTCCTGATCAGCATGATGATGTCACCTGAAGGATAACTCCACATTGGCTTCATCAGAGGCAGCATCTGATGAAAAATCCATAAACATGCTGGAAAGTGCATGTTTACAGATCTTAGTGTAAGTGTTTTTTTTTAACTGTTAACGTTTTATATATTTGAAAGTGGTGAGCACTATATGTCTTTCTCTGCTTTGTTACTAAGGATTTAAACGTGCGGATCTGGAATGGGAGATGTGGTGAACAGAGGACATCATCTTTGGGGTTCCTAAAGAGCCAGTGAACCTATGTGTTTAATGGGAGTGTGTTTCATCTGCTTACCTTATGATATACATATATTTGGAAGCAGGGAGCACTATGTTTTTTTCCCTCGGTTGTATTACTGAGGATCTGAGTGTGGGTAACATGATTGGGAGATTAACTGTTTGGAGAATATCATCTATAGGTCTATATATTATAGTAGGGTTGTCCCGATACCGATACCAGTATTGGTATCGGGACCGATACCGAGTATTTGCGGGAGTACTTACCCCCGATACCTGAATAGAATACTCCCCCCCCCGCCGCATCTCGCCGCCGCATCGAAACCTGACGCATCGCGCCGCCGCATCGAAAGCCGCTGCATGGGTTAAACGGCGTGCGGGAACATCACAGCATTCATTTGAATAGCCCGCACGTATAGACACTCCCCCTTGCTCGGGATTGGATGGGTGATCGTGATCTGTCCAATCCCGAGCAAGGGGGAGTGTCTATACGCGCGGGCTATTCAAACGAATGCTGTGATTTTCTCCATGCGGCGGCGCAGCGGCTTTCGGCGGCAAAGGTATGGGGGAAATGGCTGGAGGGACATGGCTGAAGGGACATGGGACATGGCTGCATATGTGAGGGACATGGCTAGAAGGACATGGCTGAAGGGACATGGCTGCATATGTGAGGGACATGGCTAGAGGGACATGGCTGAAGGGACATGGCTGCATATGTGAGGGACATGGCTAGAGGGACATGGCTGAAGGGACATGGCTGAAGGGACATGGCTGCATATGTGAGGGACATGGCTGAAGGGACATGGCTGCATATGTGAGGGACATGGCTAGAGGGACATGGCTGCATATGTGAGGGACATGGCTAGAGGGACATGGCTGCATATGTTAGGGACATGGCTAGAGGGACATGGCTGAAGGGACATGGCTGCATATGTAAGGGACATGGCTAGAGGGACATGGCTGGAGGGACATCGCTGGAGGGACATGGCTAGAGGGACATGGCTGCATATCTGGGGGACATGGCTGGGGGGACATGGCTGCATTTGGGGACACATTTAAAAAAAATGTGTCCCCCACGGTATAAGTATTGGTATTCGGTATCGGCGACTACTTGAAAAAAAGTATACGTACTTGTACTTGGATTGATCTTCATTTATGTGATAAGAGCAACCCCTCATTTATATTATTTTTTCACATTGTATATTAAGACGTTTTGGGTTTATATAGAGTAGTGGTTCTCAACCTCAGTCCTCAAGTGCCCCCAACAGGCCATGTTTTGAGAATTTCTCCTAGATAAAATAGCTGTTTAAAATACCAAGCCATTGACTCTGATTTAAAGCACCTGTGCAAGATAAAGGAAAACCAGCAAACATGGCCTGTTGGGGTAACTTGAGGACTGAGGTTGAGAACCACTGATATAGAGCACTGCACAATCTTGTTATTGTCTTCTTTGCATGCTTATGATACATTCATACTTTACCAGATCTTTAAAGTGACATTTTAATACATACATATACCCAGGGCTTTTTTTCTCAGCGAAAAGGTGGTGGAACTCACCCTCCCTCCCCTGGCCACGCCCCTACCCACCCCTAAGACCGCCCCCTAGAACCGCCCCTTTAGAGAACAGGGATGCAAGTAAATACATTCCCAAATGCGTAGCAGCAGAGACATTCCCAAATGTGCAGCAAATACATTCTCAAATGCGTAGCAGCAGAGACATTCCCAAATGCGTAGCAGCAGAGACATTCCCAAATGTACAGCAAAGAGACATTCCCAAATGTGCAGCAAATACATTCCCAAATACATTCCCAAATGCGTAGCAGCAGAGACATTCCCAAATGCGTAGCAGCAGAGACATTCCCAAATGTACAGCAAATACATTCCCAAATGCGTAGCAGCAGAGACATTCCCAAATGTGTAGCAGCAGAGACATTCCAAAATGTACAGCAAATACATTCCCAAATGCGTAGCAGCAGAGACATTCCCAAATGTACAGCAAATACATTCCCAAATGCGTAGCAGCAGAGACATTCCCAAATGCGTAGCAGCAGAGACATTCCCAAATGTACAGCAAATACATTCCCAAATGCGTAGCAGCAGAGACATTCCCAAATGTACAGCAAATACATTCCCAAATGCGTAGCAGCAGAGACATTACCAAATGCGTAGCAGCAGAGACATTCCCAAATGTACAGCAAAGAGACATTCCCAAATGTGCAGCAAATACATTCCCAAATACATTCCCAAATGCGTAGCAGCAGAGACATTCCCAAATGCGTAGCAGCAGAGACATTCCCAAATGTACAGCAAATACATTCCCAAATGCGTAGCAGCAGAGACATTCCCAAATGCGTAGCAGCAGAGACATTCCCAAATGTACAGCAGAGACATTCCCAAATGCGTAGTAGCAGAGACATTCCCAAAGGCGTAGCAGCAGAGACATTCCCAAATGTACAGCAAAGAGACATTCCCAGTGCATTAGAGCCACAGTCCAGCACAGAGACCACCCAGCTTAGTCCAACAAAGATTGGCCAGCCCAGCAAAGAGACTACCCAGCAAAGAAACCGCTCATCCTGCAAAGAGACAACCCAGGCAAAGAGACTGCCCAAACAGTGCCCAGGGTAAGAGACTGCCCAAACCGTGCCCAGGGAAAGAGACTGCGCAGCAAACAGTGCCCAGGACAGAGACTGGCCAGAAAAGAGTGCCCATGATAGAGAGTGCCCAGGAAAGAGACTGCCCAAACCGTGCCCAGGGAAAGAGACTGCCCAAACCGTGCCCAGGGAAAGAGACTGCCCAGCAAACAGTGCCCAGGGAAAATTTCCCTGGACACGGTTTGGGTACTCTCTTTCCTGGGCACTGTTTGCTGGGCAGTCTCTTTCCCTGGGCACGGTTTGGGCAGTCTCTTTCCTGGGCACTGTTTGCTGGGCAGTCTTTCCCTAGGCACGGTTTGGGCAGTCTCTTTTTTTGGCACTGTTTGCTGGGCACTCTTTCATGGGCACCGGAGCCAAGCAGATGGAAGTAGGAATTATGTCGGGCCTACCTGCGGAAGTATTGTTGGGGAACGATTTAGTGTGCCTAACTTCACAGCTGCTTACCCCAGATCCCTCTGGAACCTGCCCTGTGACTACCAGGGCGCAAGCACGCCGAGCTGGACAGACGCACTCTGAGGAACCCCAGGTAGGAACCGAAAATCCTGCCAAGACTTTGGCCAAGCCCAGCAGTCAGATCCCACCTTAGCAGGTTACAGGAAGGCCGTAGGTACCCCTAAGGAAGGTAATGCTCAAGAGATCTTCCACTGGGACAAGGGACTGCTATATAGGGTCACAGGGGGAGTGGGAAGTGGGGCAGCCCAAGTTATAAAAAGACAGCTAGTTGTACCCCGCAAATACAGGGCAGAGCTTCTAAAGCTCAGCCATGATATCCCGCTAGCCGGACATCTGGGTATCAAGAAAACTAAGGATCGCCTTACCCAGACGTTCTTCTGGCCAGGGATATCAAAAGACTTGCAGACGTACTGCAGGACATGTGACATGTGTCAAAGGATTGGGAAACGGGGGGACCACCCCAAGGCCAAGTTACGGTCCCTACCTATAATAGAGGAACCATTCTCCAGAGTGGCAGTAGACCTGATAGGGACCCTTAACAAACACAGCGCCTCCAGAAGGCGCTACATCCTTACGGTGGTGGATTATGCCACCAGGTACCCTGAGGCGGTGGCGCTCCCCAACATTGAGGCGGAGACAGTAGCAGAAGCTCTAGTCAGGATCTTTTCTCGAGTAGGTTTCCCCAGGGAAATACTCTCAGATCAGGGAACCCCGTTCACGGCAACTATCACTCAACAGTTATGGCAGAGCTGCGGGGTGAAACCGTTATTTAGCTTCCCCTATCACCCCCAGACCAACAGCCTTTGTGAACGATTCAACGGCATGCTTAAGCAGATGTTTACAGCGTTCACAGAGTCCTGTGGTCAATGGGAGAAATTTCTACCCCATCTCCTGTTTGCCTACCGGGAAGTGCCCCAGGTGTCGACCGGGTTCTCCCCCTTCGAACTCCTATACGGGAGAAAAGTCCGGGGACCCCTGGACCTCATACGGAAGCACTGGGAGGGCAACACAGGAGAGGAAGGAATCCCGGTTTTGCCGTACACACTGGAGTTCCGGGACCGCCTGCGGGCACTGACCGAAACAGTTTGGGAGAGCCTACAGGCAGCCCAGAAAACAACAGAAACAATGGTATGACCGGGGAGCACGAGATTGGAACCTGGAAGTAGGGCAAAAAGTATTAGCCCTCGGACCATCCAAAAAGGACAAGCTACAGGCAGCGTGGCAGGGGCTATTTAAAGTGGTGGAACGGATTAGCGACACCACGTATATTGTGGCCAAATGTTCGGATGAAGGGAGCAGACAAGCCTTTCATGTGAACATGTTGAAACCGTACTTCGAGCGCTCCGAGGATGTGGCCACTATCTGTGCCCCGTCCACTGACGCTAGTGCAGGACTCCCCTTACCCGACCTGCTGTCAGCTAACCAAGGTAACCTAGAGCAAGTTGGGTTGGGAGAGAAACTAAATCTCACCCTGAAACCCGAAAACTGCCATGGGGGCATGGCAGAGGTTCAAAACCTAGGGCCTACAGTAGGGTCTGGGAAACAGTGCCCCGAACCCACGAGAGTAGAGGCCATAGCCAATTGGCCCCAGCCCCGCACCAAGACGCAGGTATTGGCGTCCCTAGGCACCGCCGGGTATTATAGAAAGTTCATCCCAGAGTATAGCACCCTAGCGAAATCCCACACCGACCTGACCAAAAGGTCCCTACCCAAGCAGGTAGCCTGGTTCTCGGAATGTGCAACGGCGTTCCAGGGACTTAAGACGGCATGGAGCACCCGGTGTCATACCTCAGCGGCAAGTTATTACCTTGGAAGGTCAGCTATGCCACCATGGAAAAAGAATGCCTGGCTCTAGTATGGGCCTTAAAGAAGCTCCAACCGTACCTTTATGGCCGTGCATTTACCCTACTCACTGACCACAACCCCCTCATCTGGCTCAACCGAGTCTCTGGAGACAATCCCCCTTGCTGCGCTGGAGTCTAGCGTTGCAGCCTTACAATTTTACACTGCAATACCGCCCGGGCAAGCAGAACGGTAATGCGGATGGGCTTTCCCGCCAAACCGACTTGGAAAGTATAATTTTGACCCGGACATCCCCTAGCCAACCGGGCAGGGTCTAGGCGGGTATGCCGACCCATGGAACTAAGGGGGAGTATTGTGAAGAAAATAGACTTTATTCTGGATTTTCTCATAGACTCTGTTTGTCTTTTAAGAACCCCTGGACCGATCTGGGTGAAATTTGGATATATTGGTTCCCCAGATCAGGGGTATCAGGGGCTGTAGTGGCAGGTATACCTTATGTGGAAGAGGAGATAATTGGTTTATTCCTTAAACTGATCTCAATATCTCAAGGTGTCATGTAAATGATCTTTAGTCTGTCTCTCAAGAAGTGTTCATTGTGTGAAGTTCTATTGTTTAGCAGGTGAGAAGTTCTTTCCTCTGAATCACCTCGTCTGGACAAATGACCAGTAATTAACTCATGTGGATTCTATCGGAGACAGACATCTGTCTCCTAAAATAGGTCTATTGAAGGGGGGCTCGTTAGTACACCATTGTATGATGTTGGGGGAGGAGGAGGTGATTGTATATCTGATTACATCAAGTATCCCTTTTGCTGTATAAATATAGGCAACCTGCACTCAATAAAGCATTCTTGACCTGGACACCCCTTCATGAAGTCTTGGCTCATACTTACCTGGCAGGGGAGACACCATGATCATGAAGGTGGTTCTCCCAGGGCGAGGCTCAGCCATTGCACTCTGGCTGGGCTGATCGTGGTGTCTTACCTGCCACTGCTCGGCCTTTTGGCTAAGATCAGGTGTGGTATCCGTTCTCATCAGTTGTTAGAGGAGCGCTGAAGCACCTCCTATTCGTGGAGGGTGGATGCAATCCAATAACGTCATTGCACCTGGAAGGGTGGTTTCAGCAGGGACTATGCGTCTGAACCACCTGGAAGGGTGCTTCTGGTGAGGATGGGTGGCTGTGCCTGGTCTGGTCTTTTTGCCGGGTTCTAGTCTGGCCTTCTGGCTGGCTGGTGTAAGTGCTATCTCTGTCAGAGATCTGGTAGGAGGAGCTGGAACTGCCCTGGGATGAGACGGGGTAGGGCCATGCAAATCCTGCTGGGTTGACAGGGAGTCTGGAAGGGTTAGTATTGGTGGAGGCTGCTAAATGGGGGCAGCTTTCCCCCAAGAAAACCTCGAAGGGCTCTCTATCTGGCAGGGGTGGAGGGCTGCACTGGCCGGTCGGGGGGTTGGATTTGGAACAGAAAAGCCTATGGTGCATGTGCCCCTGGAGTGGCAGTCCAGGGGTGTCTGAGAATCACTGTGAGTGAGGGTCAGTTTGATTTAAAGACACCACGGTCACTGCACCAGCTACACGCTTTTTTAGCACCTGCCTCCTGGGCCGGGCCTTTTGGCCAGGACCGGAGGAATTTTTTATTCCTGGCCGGAGGGCCTGGTCATTGTTGAACACAATGACCACTTCTTTCACTCTCCTCTCCACTATCCCTTTCCCCCACTTTATTTAATTTATTGCCTATGTTTGTCACGTTTTTGTCTTTTTTTGTTTGTGCACGTTTTGTACACAGTGTGATTAGTAGGGTGCCGGTCCTCAGGCCAGCCCTGAACGTCTTGGGAGTGGGTGGACATGGCCTTTTGGCTTAGTTCACCTGCTCTCATGGGGTCTCCCTTCGGGGGAGTCCCATCTAGTACTTGGAGGATTCTGTTTCGGCAGTCCCTCCAAGGAAGTTGGGTCCGTGTCGGCTTCGGTTGCTCGGACCACAGTACCTCAGTCCCCGTCTGGAGCCTAACGCCCCGGGGGATCAGGGTTTGGGTCCCTTCTGCACAGGAGGACCACTTGACGTTGCACCCGTCTGCACGTTTTTGTGAACACTCTTTATGTGTGTGCACATTTTTTCTGCACCGGGTGGAGTTTTTTGAGTGTGTTTCACACGCCATAGGCTTTTCAAAAAAAAAAAAAATGCTTGGGGAAGGGGGGGGGGATACTCTATCCTTTTCGGAAGAATCATCTTGGAAACTGCATACATCTCCACTATCCCGTCTACCTTCTATGGTAGCGATAATCCTTTATGCTCTGCGATTGGGAGGTGGAAAGAAGGCCGCAGTACCATACCCACTGCAGGTCTTAACAAACAGGATAGCATTGGGGAAAGATAAGTTGTGGGGAGGGAAGCTATCAGGAATAACCAACATGGATAAATTTGGAAGAGAAAAGGGTAACAGCGCTCTCTGCAGGGACAACTCAATCCATACACCAGTCCCACTCACAGGTGCCTAGGCTCGATGTATCCCATTACACTCCAACGTAACAAATAGTAAGAAGAGCCAGCAAAACTGTAATCCTTGAATTATTGTTTATTGGTACATCAGAGTGACAATAAAACAGTAGCGCTGGCGCGTTTCAGCAATAACCTTAGTCATAGCTAGTTTGAAACAGATATGGCAAGATATATATATATATATATATATATATATATACACTAGCACAGCCCTCAAATTTTCCACTTGCCTGGAAAATTAGGTCTTGCGAGCTGGGCTGCCTGCCTGGGAGAGGGGGGGGAGAGCACCGCCGGCAGTGTTGCTGCGTTGCGTTCTATCTATAACAGCCGCAGGTCAGGAGGAGGCGGGGCTGTGTTGAGCAGAGCAGAGACATCATGTAAGTGCCGTAACAGCGTGCTATCCCATGACTCTCCTCCTCCTCCACGCTCACGATCAACCCCGCCAGCGGTGCTCTCCCAGGCAGACAGCCCAGCTCGCAAGAACTCATTTTCCAGCAGAGCGGAGACAATCATAATGTAAGTGCTGGTAACAGCGTGCTATCCCACGGCTCTCCTCTTCCTCCAGCAATGCATTCCTTGGCCTAGGCGAGGTTGCAATGGACACAGTATTGCTGCAATGGGCACAGTATGGCTGCAATGTGTGGCTGCAAAGGGCACAGTATGGCTAAAACGGGCACAGTATGGCTACAGCGGCCACAGTATGGCTGTAATGGGCACAATGGGGCTGCAACAGCCACAGTGGGGCTGCAACGGGCACAGTATGGCTGCAACAGGCACAGTATGGCTGCAATGTGCGCCGTAAGGCTGTAATGGGCACCGTGGGGCAGTAATGGGCACAGTGGGGCTATAGTGGGCACAGTGTGGCTGCAATAGTGGGCACAGTGTGGCTGCAATGGTGGGTGCACGGTCTGGCTGCAATGATGGGCACTAGTGATGAGCGGAATACGCCATATTCGATTTCGCGATAGCGAAATTTCGCTAATGCGAAATTTCGCTAGTGCGAATGCGAAATTGATTGCGAAATTTGAAAAAATAAGAATATTCGAAATAGCGAATATTCGCCGCGATATTCGAGTTATTCGCGAATACTCGAATATGCAATATTCATAGCGAATATTCGCAATGCGAATATTCGTGAGCAACACTAGTGGGCACAGTGTGACTGCAATGGTTGGTGCACAGTGTGGCTGCAATGGTGGGCACAGGTGAGGCTACACTAATAAAGTTGTTGTTAATATTTATTTTTTTAACTTATTTTTGCATTAAACATTTAAGTGTCATTTCATGAGATAATTTATGAGGGCATGTCTACCGGTGGAATTAGGTGCGGGGCAGGGTAGGGATTGAGTGGGGCACTGGTGGCCAGTAACCTTTGAGGCCTGGCTAGTAGCTAAGGACTAAATTTTGAGCCCTGTACTAGCATACACTTTTGCACAATTAGAATGTCAGGTTAGTACCACGTGTAGCGCCCTCTTGCGTTTAGCACAGTTATTGCGCTTTAAAAAGAATAGTTGATTGGGAGAGTTACTTTGCTCTCAATCGCAATTGTTGAGTTACTGGCCTGTCTTATTCTGGGAAGGTCCACTGGCTCGGACTGCATTCTGGGGATGTAAGTTCATCCTTGGCCGGCAGTGGGAGCCAGAGGGATTCCCGGCAGATTGAGTCTTCCCCAGCAGCCAATTGGAGAGTTTTTCCTCTCGCTGGGTATGCTGGGGAGGGGTATATCTGGAAGCAAGGTCAGGTGTTCGGGGTTCTTTTGGCATTCCCTGTGGGGGGTACCGGATCCGGGGTGCGGCATCCACCTTTAGGGTGTGCGCACCCAGGGACCCCGTCGGCGTGGCCCATCTGGCCAATATCCGGGCCCTGCTGAGTCTCGGTCAGAGACGAATCTGAGGGGGACCCCAGTAGATCGCTGGGTTCCTGAATGTCGCCGGGAGGATCCGGTACTAGAGCCATAGACGGGTACGCTTTGCTGTTGCATGGTGCCGGACGCACGGGAAATGGCTGGGAGGATTTGCTCTGTTCGGGTGTCGGCAAATTATTCAGATTACATTGACCTGTGGCAGAGGCCTAGAGCCGGGTCAGAGAGAGAAAAGACCCGTTCCTCCTAGCCTGCGTTGTGACGGTGACGCGTGTGAATTGGCGTTGTCTGCTGCTGAGTTGCGCTGTGTGCTTATCCAGGCCTAACATCAAGAATCTCTATCTCTTATTCATCAACCTGTCCTTCTTCATCGGGTTGATGTTTGGCTATGTTGGCCTGGAATTAAAGCATGAGAAAATATTTATTGCCTGTCTGGACATTCAAGTTATTGCAAAGTGTTCTGGTGCATCCCTAGACCAAGCAAGGGTAACTTCAACATGCCGGTCCCATCATCAATCCAGCGGCTCTTTGGGGGGTGACGCTACACACAGAACATTAGCATATTTAATTGATACCACCAACAATTCAAGTGGATGGTGACATGGATAAATTCCCCTATCCCTGGTCTTAATATTACCCTAACATAACCTCTTTATTAAACATCAAATTGCTCTTTAATCTGAATAGTCTTTTCATCCTGTATCAAATACTAACACTTAGGCCCCATACACACGATCGGACATATCCGATGAAAACGGTCCGCGGACCATTTCCATCGGATATGTCCGATCGGGAGTTTGATCCGATGGCGTGTACGTGGGGGCCGACATGTCTGCTGGTAAGTGTACTAACCAGCAGACATGTCGGGCGGACAGATTCCCACCGGATAGATTTCAAAGCTTGCTTTGAAATCTGTCGGGTGGAGAAATCTGTCCGCTAGCCCATACACACGAGCGGAGATGTCTGCTGAAGCGGTCCATCGGACCGTTTTCAGCGGACATATCCCCTCGTGTGTACGCGGCCTTAGACCGCGTACACACGATCAGACAGGTCTGATGAAACTGGTCTGCAGACCAGTTTCATCGGACCAGTTCGATGGTGTGTACGGCCCATCAGACCGTTGTCCGTCGGACCAAAGTTTTAAAACATGCTTTAAAACCTGTCTGATGGAAACCTGTCCGTCGGACAGGTTCGATGGTTAGTACACAAAAGCATCGGACCAAAAACTCGCGCATGCTCAGAATCAAGTCGACGCATGCTTGGAAGCATTGAACTTCGTTTTTTCAGCACGTCGTTGTGTTCTACGTCACCGCGTTCTGGTCTGATCGGATTTTGGTCCGATGGTGTGTACGCACATCAGACCATCAGACAAGTTCAGAGTTGTCTGATGAAAACGGTCCGTCAGACAAGTCTCATCAGACCAGTCTGATCGTGTGTACAGGGCCTTACACAGAATGCTCTACCCCAAAACGAAAACCGTGTTGAGTTGTCACCAAAAAGCAATGATCCAACGCAGACAAGCATTCTCAAGCTGCTGAGACATTATGTAATTTGACCAGCAGAGGGCGTCCCAAGCTAAGCCATACATCCCTAGGCACATCCCAAGGGTGGAAGGCTTGCTCTGCACCTGTGCTCATTGCTATTCTCTGCACTCGTTCCCTTTAGCCCACCCTCACACAATCACATCATCATCATTACATACCCCTTCCTTTTACTGAGTGTGATTTATTTCCTCTTCTTGGTTACCCTCAAGTTTATTATTATTCCTGCCTGCAGTCAGATCACTTTTTCATGTTTTTACTCTTTTGCTACACAACCCCCATTATAGATGACTTCCTCTCCGCTATCTGATACATTCTACCTCAGAGCACCGCTGGCCCTGTATAATCTGCTCACCATCCTATCTCCATTGTGTTCAGGATCTCAGACTGTTGTCTCTGCATTGTGCTGTTTATGTTTTTTTGTGAGAAATCTGTTTCTCACAAATGTGGCTGAGGCTTCCAATTATTTGAAATGTCTCCAGGAGACCTGTTTTCTCTCAGTGTCTCCCATCCGCAGTCCTCTCGCCATCTGTCTGACAGCACATTTTGAAATGAATAAATACGAAACAGAAGCAGCAGTTTGTCAGAGATACTATGCAATCTTGAGTGGTAAATGGCCGGGTGAACATTTTAAGTAAATATCATAGTAGAATTTTTTTTATTATATATATATATATATATATATATATATATATATATATATATACTGATTGCCCACTTTATTATATATAAGGTGTTAACACTTGGGGGCGATTAAGGGGTTAAGTGTGTCCCCTGGGGGGTGGGGGGGTGGGCTATCAGGGACATGACAGAGCTCGCTGTTCCAGATCATTGGGAACAGAAGATCTCTGATATGTCATCTGGCAGAACGGGGAATCATCTTGTTTACATAGGCAGTTCCCCGTTCTGACTCTGTACACGCAATCGCGGGTCTCTGTCGGACATCGAGTCCGCCAAACTCACTGGCCCGCTCCTCCTATGCAAAGACCGACATACACCTACAGCGGTTTGCGCAGGAGGGCCGACATGCCGCATGTATAATGATGGCGGCTGGTCAGCAAGCGGTTTAAGGCCTCGTACACACGAGGCAATTCATTTGTTCAAATCGGTCGGACCGACCGATTTGAACAAATCTGTCTCTTTGGATTTTGGTTTGCTCGCGTGTACACACGAGCAAACCAAAATCCCCGCCAGCAGACGGCGCGCTGACGTGTCGGTGACGTTGACGCCTCCACGTCACCGCACCAGGAAGTAAAACACTTCCACGCATGCGCCGAATCCATTCGGCGCCGGTGCGAGACAACATGTCTGCTGGTAAGTGTACTAACCAGCAGACATGTCGGGCGGACGGGTTCCCACCCGATAGATTTCAAAGCATGCTTTGAAATCTGTCGGGTGGCCAAATCCGTCGGCTCGCCCGTACACACGATCGAATCTGTCTGCTGGGACGGTCTAGCAGACCGTTTCCAGCAGACAGATTTGATCGTGTGTACGAGGCCTAAGAGAAAAAAAAACGTAAAACGCAAAATGTTTGAAAACTGCATGCAAAAACACATAAAATGTGTTTAAAAAATGCAAAATGCACTGCAAAACGTGCCTGAAAAATGTTTCAAGAGCAGCCGCATAGACGTAAAACCTAGACTAATGCCCCGGCGGTACACACGTGCGAGATTTCCGAAGGGAAAAGTTCCAGTTGGAAATCCTGAGGAGAAAGCCAAGAACCTGCTCGGTCAGTCTTTCCCCTACACACGAGAGGTTTTCCTGACAGGAAAATTGCGATGGAGCTTTGGTTGGGAAATCCGGCCGTGTGTATGATCCCATAGGAAAACTGTCAAAAACCCCAGGGCAAATGTCCGCCGGTTTTCCCGGCGGGAAAAAAGAGAGCTGGTTCTCTTTTTTTGTCTGGTGGTTTTTGGGCTGTTTTCCCATCGGAAAAACTGTGAGGAGCATGTACACAGCGGCCAAAAGCTCTCCTCGCTGTTTTCCCATCGGGAAAACCGTCCATGAGCAGGGATGAAAGGAAAGGAGGGGGGAGAGTTGTGATGTGAGGAGAATTGAGCTGTGATGTGGGGGGTTAAAAATGCAAGGGGGGCTATGATGTGAGGGGATAATCTGTGGTTGCAAGGGGGGCTGGGATAGGAGGAGGGTGAGGGACCTGTGATGTAAGGAAGGCGGAGCCATAATGGGAGGGGGGGAGTTTGTGATTGCAAGGGGGGCTATGATGAGGGAACTGGGGACACGGATGTAAAGGAGGCTGTGATGTAAATGGGGGTGTGGGGTGCGGGGCTGTGATGTGAAGTACCTAATTCATAGACAACAACAGATGTTTTTTCACCTTAATGCATAGATTGCATTAAGGTGAAAAAAAATGATTAATTTACAACTCCTTTAAAGTATGACTAAAGGCAAATCCTTTTTTTAGTTTTAGATAGCGAGGAGAGGGATTAGAACACCTGTAAGTTTTTTATTAGGGAGTTTCATCCTCTCTATTTGTTCTGTTTACCATTATCATTGAAAGCGAAAGTAAAAGAAAATCCCACATTTTGGGTTGTCCCCAGAAAAGTAATGGAGGAGAAAGCTTCCAATGGCGGCACTAGTGCTGGTGACTTGGGGGTCCCCAAGGAATTCCCTTAATTTGCATGGATTTCCTCTCACCTCCTGTTTGGCTATGGAACATCAAGCAAAGGGAAATGTTTGCAATGGGACACAAATGCTGAAAAAAAAATCTGAGGGTTATAACCCACCCGTACTCTATCCAAAATAGAAAAAGTTTTTCCTATAGTTCTACTTTAAGTGCTCCATTCCTTATGAAGTGCAGTTGTGCTCCAAACTTCCACTCTATGCTGTGGCACACACCCATCCTGTGTCCCCACTCACTGGATGAAATGGAGCCCTAGCTTTTCTGTCTAGGGGTCATACGAGCTGTAAAGCTGGCCAGAACTGCATCCAGCGTGAGTTCCACTGAAACCGGAGGGATGCTCCTCCTAACCTCCACCCACTAGTTCTACAAGATTCTCCAACCTTCTATCCCAGGGGGAGGTGCCAGAGGACTGCCAGGATAAGTCACCCAGCCCTAAACTGTACTGAACCCTGACCCAAATTTCATAGCTCGGGCTTAGCCCTGAGCTAAGCTATATTTTACCTACTCTAACTCCTAACACATCCTGCACTTACTTCTAGCGCACACTAGAGGGTTCTACATAGATGTAGTAGGTTTTTACGAATTTGGATCTACCCACTGTTGTTGCTAAAGTATAGTATGACACCTTGTTCCTATGTGGATTGCATATATGTTCACACTTTATACGAGTGTGCATATGCATGTTTTCATTACTGTTTTGCATACCTTGTTTAAATGTAATGTACTCACCTTATAGTGTATTATGGTTCTTTCTCTCAGGGGGTTCCTCCCTCTCTCATGGGGCAGCTTTTTTGATGGATCACGAGGGCAACAGGGAGGTCAATGGGGAATTAATGCTTGTTTTTATCTTGAAAGCGATTGTAAAGGCTTTATTTTTTTAAACAACAAACGTGAATTGCATAAATCAGCCCCAAAACCTCTCTTCTCAAGTCCCCCACCGGCGCTACTGGCTCCTTCTCTGTCCAGTGCCTGTTCTGAGTGGAACCTGTCCTGTTAAAGCCCTGTATGGTCTTGGCCACTGTGCTTTAGCTCAGTTTCAGGGTCTTGGCAATCTTCTTATAGCCTATGCCATCTTTATGTAGAGCAATATTTTTTTTTTTCAGATCCTCAGAGAGTTCTTTGCCATGCGGTGCCATGTTGTCCAGGGACCAGTATGAGAGAGTGAGAGCGATAACGCCAAATGTACTCACTTTTGTTGCCAGCAGTTTAGACATTAAAGGGGAGTTCCAGGCTTTTTTATGTTTATTAAAAGTCAGCAGCTACAAAAAGTTTTAATAAACAGACACTCACCTGCTCCATGGTCCAGCGACGCGCTGGCCGGAGCTCCGCTTCCCCCCCCTCTCCGGCCGGCGTCTTCATTCTTAATGTGGGCACCTGGCCGTGACAGCTTTCGGCTTCATTACCTGGCACTCACTGCGCATGAGCGAGCGGTGCTGCGCACTGTGATTCGTCAGACGATCGCCTGGGACCTGTCACGTGTCCCAGGTGATCGCCTACAGGGAGGGGCCGCTGTAGGCGTTATGACGTTTTGCCTAAGTGGTCCCTGGGCGGAAGGAGGAAGTGGGACAAGAAGGCTGACTCCTCCTGAAGCCCCCACTCCCCCCCAAAAAAAATGACATGCCAAATGTGGCATGTAAGGGGGCGAAGAGTGGTTTAAGCGGAAGTTCCACTATTGGGTGGAACTCCGCTTTAATGGCTGTGTAGCAAAGTGTAATTTCTTCAGTGTTGTCGCATGAAAAGATATAATAAAATATTTACAAAAATCTGTGAGATACAGTGTGTATATTTATGTATGTGTATATATATATATATATATATATACACTGTATATATATATACAGTATATATATATATATATATATATATATACTGTATATAAAATCTAATTTTGTAATCATTATATGTGTACTCCCCCTATATTTTTTACTTGTTGCTATAATAAATAGCCAATTTTTTTTCTCAGTCTAGGCCGATACGTATTCTTCTACATATTTTAGGTAAAAAAAAAAAAAATCGCAATAAGCGACTGGTTTGTGCGAAAGTTATAGCACCTACAAAATAGGGGACAGAATTATTATTATTATTTTTTTTTTCACTAGTAATGGCGGCGATCTGCGATTTTTATTGGGACTGCTACATTATGGCGGACACATCAGACACTTTTGACACATTTTTGGCACCATTCACATTTATACTGCAATCAGTGCTATATGCACTAATTACTGTATAAATCTGACTGGCATTGAAGGGGTTAACCCTAGGGGGTGAGGAAGGGGTTAAATGTGTACCCTGCATAGTGTTTTTAACTGTGGGGGAAGGGGACTGACTGGGGGAGGTGACCGATCTGTGTCCCTATGTGCAAGGGACACAGATCGGTCTCCTCTCTCCCTGACAGGACGTGGATCTGTGTGTTTCCACACACAGATCCACGTCCTTGTCTCTGTAACCGCCGATCGCGGGCGCCCGGCACGCGCATCGGCATCTCAGTAACGCGGCGGGCACGCACACTGCCGTCGGCGGCGCTCGCGCGCCCGCCAGTGGCTGGAGGCCAGAGTCCGTATATAGAGGGCCTCCCGGCAATTGGGATCCACACTGCGGCCGTACAAAGTCATCCGGCCATCAGGAAGTGGTTAAAGGAACCTATTTAGAAAATGAAAAACAAACCTTTACAACCCCTTTAACATTGAGGTTGCCCAATGAGGGGTGGAGAGTCCACATTCCTAAAGGCTCCCCAAAAATGACAGTTGGCCCCATTTTAGTGAACTAATAAGCGATTCTAAAAATCATAAACATTATGTTTTCACAAAAGATTGTTGTTTTTCTGAAATTGCAATATTCCATAGTCAAATTACACGCAGATAATACGTTGTTTTTCTTCAATTATGGTCTGTATGTAAAGCGCTACAATAGGCATCCTATTTCATGACCAAAAGACATTTTCACGTAACTTGTGTGACTTGGGTTTGAATGTGATTTGCTACCCAGGTTGAAGGACGATGGATCAATAAGGAACAATATGTGCCTGATAAAAGAGTTACCGGTACCTTTGTGTCCATCTTCTGGATAGTTTGTGATCAGCTACAGGACAGAAGACCAGTAATTTTTAGTTTGCAGGTAGTGTTGAGAATTTCCCATATCATTAAGTCCTTTTGTGAATGCACAGGGATCATAGCGTACTTTCCCCGGCTGTCCTTATTATATGTCACAGAGAAGAGGACTGTGCAAGAGGATGGATAGTGCCGCTCTTGTCACATCCAGAGTAACAGCACCTTCACAGCCCAGTGACTGGTAGTAGTACTACTAATACCATCATATTCTTGCAATTATGCTGCGTACACACTATCGTTTAAACCGATGAGAATGGTCTGATGAAAACACAACGACGTGCTGAAAAAAATGAAGGTCAATGCTTCCGAGCATGCGTCGACTTGATTCTGAGCATGAATTTCCCCACAGACAATCGTTTTTTTTTCAGTTTTTTTAACCATCAGACGAACCGATCGTGTATACGTGGCATAATGCCCATACACACGATCAGGTTTCCTGTCGGAAAAAAGTTGGATGTTTTTTCCGACGGAATTCCTCTCAAGCCTGCCTTGCATACACACGTCACACAAAAGTTTGGTGAACTTTTGACTGCCAAGAACACAGTGGCGTAAAACACTATGACGAGCCAGGAAAATTAAGTTTAATGCTTCTGAGCATGCGTCTAATTATTCCCGGGCATGCGTAGGAATTTTGCGCTTGCTTTGGGAATTGTACACACGATCGGAAATTCCTATCAGTTTTTTTTCTGATGGGAAAATAGAGAACTTGCTCTCTATCTTTTTCCAGCAGTTTTTCCATTGGAAAAGTCTGTAGGAGCATACAAAAGCTCTCATCAGACTGTTTTCAACAGGAAAACCGCTCGGGTGTACGGGGCATTAAGGTTTAACCTCATAATATATGGTTTTGGTAAATCTGAAGACAAAAATCTGCAGAAAAAATAGTGTGTATGGGGCCTTAGTGACCTGGTATACTTGACTAGTATAGCAAATCTAATATTAGTGTCACAAAATATCGTCAGCTGTATTCAGGAGCAGAACTGCAGGCTGCGCGGGTTGAGGAGGGGGTGCTTTGTTCCAATCTATATTTAAAGGAAAGCAATCAGCATGAAATGTTTTCTAAAGGTTACTTTCTATAGCCGGCGGTAAAGTGTTTTATTGTTATGGACCCGGGTAAAAATCTCATGTTTTCAGCGTGAATAGAGTCCGCACAAAAATATAGGAGCTGCAATATGAGTTTTTTTTTCCAGACCTGGAGAAAGTTTGCTCTGCTCATTATCACACAAGAAGATTGATTTCTGTCTTTTTAGTGCGTATTTCTATCCGGGCTGTATTGCTCTAGTTAGAGGAGTCCACAGAATGAATAAAGCATGTACCTACATGAACATAGGTGTAGCCCAGGGGTCAGTGATAATGCTTTCACACTTGTATTGTAAGAGGTGCTAAAGATACTATTAAAGGGTCACTAAAGGAAATTTTTTTTTTTGCTGAAATGACTGTTTGCAGGGTATAGAGACATAAAAGTTAACTGATTCCTTTTCAAAATGATTAAAAATAGATAAAAATCAATCATATAATGTGCCTGCAGGTTAGTTTCACTTTTGAACTGGCTTCATGTTTCTGCAAAGTAGAAATAGACACACAGAAGAAAATCAAACAAATCCAGGGCAGTGTTTTGTTTTTAAAATGAATCTGATTGGTTCTGGGAAGTTTTAGACACACAGTAATGACAGCTTAAACCACCGTGAGAAAGCTCCCAGTATGGTGGTTATAAGGAAACAGACAAGCAGGAAGTGTGGAGATCAGAGCAGGATTACAGCAACTTCAAAGCAAAAACGAACAATAAGGACATGAAACCAGTACTGCAGTAAGGTAAAGGAAGCTATTTAGCTAAAAAAAAAAAAATTCCTTTAGTGATCCTTTAACTTGTAAGGAAGCCTAGTTGTTACTTGACCAATGCTCCCAGGTCGATCACAACTTAGGCCGCGTACACATGATCGGACATGTTCGATCGTGTGTACGGCCTATCAGATCGTTTTCCAGCGGACAAAAGTTTCCAAACATGCTTAGAAACCTGTCCGCTGGAAACCTGTCCATCGGACATGTTCGATGGTTAGTACACAAAATCATCGGACCAAAATCCCGCGCATGCTCAGAATCAAGTCGATGCATGCTTGGAAACATTGAACTTTGTTTTTTCATCATGTCGTTGTGTTCTACGTCACCGCGTTCTGGTCCGAGGGGATTTTGGTCCGATTTTGTGTACGCACATCAGACCAACAGACCACTTCAGCCTTGTCCGATGAAAACGGTCCGTTGGACATGTTTCCTCGGACATGTCTGATCGTGTGTACAGGGCCTTAGATGTGGTCTTGCGGACTGCTTTAAGAGGCACGGAGCCTCAACTCCCCCCCCCTTTCCCCCCTTCCACTGACTCCTTTTTTATCATTCCCCTATGGGTTTGATTCTCTTTTTTGTTTTACTTTCCTTTACTCTACATACTTGAAGTTTTATTAAGAAACGTCTATTTTGTCTATTGCTTGCTATTGGGTTTCATGTGCTATGGGAGGAGTCTTCCTCAAATGTAATGGTTTATTGTCATATGACCCTGATTGAAAAACGTATTGAATGTTGAAAGACGTTACCTTTGTAAGTTATGTTGAAAATTGAATAAACATTATTGAAAAGTAAGGAAGCCTAGTAACCTTTATGGATGTATACATTCATATAATTTTAACTTAACCACTTAAAACCCGGACCAAAATGCAGGTAAAGGACCTTGCCCCTTTTTGCGATTCGGCACTGCGTCGATTTAACTGACAATTGCGCGGTCGTGCGACGTGGCTCCCAAACAAAATTGGCGTCCTTTTTCCCCCACAAATAGAGCTTTCTTTTGGTGGTATTTGATCACCTCTGCGGTTTTTATTTTTTGCGCTATAAACAAAAATAGAGCGACAATTTAAAAAAAAATGCAATATTTTTTACTTTTTGCTATAATAAATATCCCCCAAATATATATAAAAAAACATTTTTTTTCCTCAGTTTAGGCCGATACGTATTCTTCTACCTATTTTTGGTAAAAAAAATCGCAATAAGCGTTTATCGGTTGGTTTTCGCAAAACTTATAGCGTTTACAAAATAAGGGATAGTTTTATTGCATTTTTATTAATTTTTTTTTTTTACTACTAATAGCGGCGATCAGCGATTTTTTTCGTGACTGCGACAATATGGCGGACACTTCGGACAATTTTGACACATTTTTGGGACAATTGTCATTTTCACAGCAAAAAATGCATTTAAATTTGCATTGTTTACTGTGAAAATGACAGTTGCAGTTTGGGAGTTAACCACAGGTGGCGCTGTAGGGGATGTGTGCCTATGTGTTGTGTTTACAACTGTAGGGGGGTGTGGCTGTAGGTGTGACGTCATCGATCGCGTCCCCCTATTACAGGGATGACGCGACCGATGCTACGGCCACAGAGAAGCACGGGGAAGCCGTGTGTACACACGGCTCTCCCCGTTCTTCCGCTCCAGGGACGGATCACCGCACTGCAGCGGCGATCGGGTCCGCGAATCCCGCGGTCCCGGTCCTGGAGCTTCGGACCGGGTCGCGGCCGCGCGCCCGCGGCCGCGCGCCCGCGGCCGCGCGCCCGCGACCCACGGCTGGGTACTAAAATCAACGTATATATACGTTGATGTGCCCAGCCGTGCAATTCTGCCGACGTAAATGTGCAGTAGGCGGTCCTTAAGTGGTTAAAGAAGAAAATTAATCATTACAGATTCTACTCAAATACTTCAACCCCAAAAGATTTGGCTGCCCAATGACCAGGTCATTTTTTGCGATACAGCATTGCGTCACTTTAACATGACAATTGCATGTGCGACATTGTACCCAAACAAAATGTACTTTCTTTTTTTCCAGACAAATAGAGCTTTCTTTTAATGATATTTGATCACCTCTACGGTTTTTATTTTTTACAGTATAAACAAAAAAAGAGCAACAATTTTGAAAAAAAAAACCACAATATTTTGTACTTTTTGCTATAATAAATATCCCTATTTTTTTTTTAAAAAAAAGCTAATTTTTTCCTCAGTTTTTGGGCCAATATGTATTCTTCTACACGCAATAAGCGTATATTGATTGGTTTGCACAAAAGTTATAGCGTCTGCAAAATAGGGGAAAGATTTATGGAATTTTTATTATTTATTTTTTTACTAGTAATTTGGTGGTGGTAGTAAGAGCATTCAGAATTTTCCACAGGTGTCAGTAATGTTACTGAGACGATGCAATTGCTTGCCTGAGGCCGGGTTCACACTTGTCCGACAAACGTTCCGTCATTGGAAGCTCATGTCGCATGACGTGTGAAAATCAATGTTTCCCTATGGGACCTGTCTTAACTGGTCCGACACAAGTCGGTCCGACTTTGAAAATGCTCCCTGTACTACTTTGGTCCGACATTGATCCTACTTCAGCCATTGAATCTCATTGAAGTCGGACCAAAGTAGGATCCTTGTCCTTACCATTCGACTTTTGACATCCGACATTGTGATTACAGCAGCAGTAAAAGGAATTTATCTCACACTGGGATTGTTTTGATTGGTCAAAGGACAAGTCAGACTGTCACAAAGTCAGATCAAAGTAGTATCCTGTTCATGAAAGTCGGATGGATGTAGGACCGATGTAGGACTGATGTCACAGAGCAAAGTAGAATGAAAGTCGTATGACTGTCGTTTCGTATCAGTGTGAACCCGGCCTCAATTGGACGCAGGTCATTTTTAGGAGAACTATCCCCTGAAATCTGGCTATATTGAATTCCCCTGATTTTGTTTTAAAAGCTTGCATTTTCAGTAAATTATGTTAGCCCATAAATTGTCTCATTTTAACTCCAAACTTTACGCTTTTATCAATGCTAACTCAGTACAGGGTGCTGCTGATAAGTCGCAAAAAGCAATTACTAGTTTATTACAGTGACCCTGATGAATGGAAATGAAGATCACTGGAAATTAGTCTTCAACTGCCTGATCACTTTTGTACACTTTGCCATTTGTATGTCCTCATTCTAGACACCTACAGTGGGAATCGAAAGTTTGGGCACCCCAGGTAAAAATTTGGATTAATGTGCATAACGAAGCCAAGGAAAGATGGAAAAATCTCCAAAAGGCATCAAATTACAGATTAGACATTCTTATAATATGTCAAAAAAAGTTAGATTTTATTTCCATCATTTACACTTTCAAAATTACAGAAAACAAAAAAATGGTGTCTGCAAAAGTTTGGGCATCCTGCAGAGTTAATATCTTGTACTGCCCCCTTTGGCAAGTATCACAGCTTGTAAATGCTTTTTGTAGCCAGCCAAGAGTCTTTCAATTCTTGTTTGAGGTATTTTTGCCCATTCTTCCTTACAAAGGTCTTCCAGTTCTTTGAGATTTCTGGGCTGTCTGTCTCGCACTGCTCTTTTAAGGTCTATCCATAGATTTTCAATTATGTTGAGGTCAGGAGATTGTGAAGGCTATAGCTAAACCTTCAGTTTACGCCTCTTGATGTATTCCCAATGGATTTTGAGGTGTGTTTCGGATCATTATCCATTTGTAGAAACCATCCTCTTTTTAACTTCAGCTTTTTCACAGATGGCATCAAGTTACCATCCAAAATTTGCTGAAATTTTATTGAATCCATTTTTTCTTCTACTTGTGAAATGTTCCCTGTGCTACTGGCTGCAATACAACTCCAAAGCATGATTGATCCAATCCAATGCTTAACAGTTGGACAGAGGTTCTTTTCATTAAATTCTGTGCCCTTTGTTCTCCAAACGTACCTTTGCTCATTCCGGCCAAAAAGTTATATTTTAAACTCATCGGTGTACAGAGCCTGTTTCCAAAAAGCACCAGGCGTGTCTATATGTTCATTTGCAAAGTTCAGACACTGATTTTTGTGGTGAGGACGTAGAAGAGGTTTTCTTCTGATGACTCTTCCATGAAGACCATATTTGTACAAGTATCTCTTTATAGTGGAATAGTGTACCACAACTCCAGTGTCTGCCAGATCTTTCTGGAGGGATCGTGCAGTCAAACCTGGCTTTTGAATTGCTTTTCTCACAATCCTGCGAGCTGTTCTGTCTGATATTTTTCTTGGTCTTCCAGATCTTGCTTTAACTTCCACTGTTCCTGATGACTGCCATTTCTTAATTACATTCCGAACAGAGGATATTGACATCTGAAAATGCTTTGCTATCTTCTTATAGCCTTCTCCAGCTTTGTGAGCGTCAACTATTTTCAGTTTCAGTTTTCTAGACAACTGCTTAGAAGAACCCATGGTGCTGATTGTTGGGGCAAGGTCAGATGAGTCTGGGCATTTAAAACCTTTGAGATTGACATCACCTGATCTTCCCAGACGATGATTGAGAACAATCCATGACACATGTCTCAGCTTTGCAAAGGGGGTAGTGCATGCTATAAATTCTGCAGGGTGCCCAAACTTTTGCAGACGCCATTTTTTTGTTTTCTGTAATTTTGAAAGTGTAAATGATGGAAATAAAATCTAACTTTTTTTGACATATTATAAGAATGTCTAATCTGTAATTTGATGCCTTTTGGAGATTTTTCCATCTTTCCTTGGCTTCGTTATACACATTAATACAAATTTTTACCTGGGGTGCACAAACTTTCGATCCCCACTGTATTATCACCAGTTCAGGTCAGTTTTATCTTTACATAGCGTAATCAAATTTACCACTGATCCGGATATCATGTCCTGCGAGTGTAAAATTCTCTGGTTTTATTACAAGTGGTTGGTTTAGTAGACTCTGCTCTTTTCTGATCTATATGTTAATTTATTAATCAGTGGAATTGCCCGTGAGGGACCTTCAAAGAAAAGATTTCATGGCTGGGATCCATCTTTAATGTGAATGATTAAATTATTCATTGTAAGATGCTAACACAAATGTTCCTATATTATTGTTTTAACTCTTTGATTGCATAAAAACCAGTTCTGATTAAATAACTTCAAAGGAAAAACTTGTGTAGGCTGTAGAGAAACTGAATCCATGTCTCACAGAACTTCTAAGAGAGGATACTTATTAGTCAGGCAGCTATGAAATCTAATGCTGTCCAGGAACTTTGTGGGGCTTGTTTAAAATCTTTACCAATTTCTGAGTGCAATGCCCAAAGTTACCAATTAAATCTAGCTAGTACTGCTTTGGATTCAGTAAACTAAAGTTCAAATTTGCTGCTATTGGGACTTACACTTTAGTAGAGAGGATGCGATTAAGAGGGGTATGGGCATTAATATTGCCTTGCATAAACAAATGTAGTGCTTAGACAAGGTCATCCAGTGCCCAGGGAGAAGATGCCAAAACTATGCCCCCATGGTTTACTATGAATGAGTGCTTGAAACTGACCTCCATTAAGTACATTATGTATACTTTTTTGCACACAGACTATGAACATAGAGCTAGTATACCATCTACCTCAGGGGTGTCCAAACTTTTTTCAGGGAGGGCCATATTTGATTTGCCTGACATTCTTTGAACCATTAAAATTTGTTCTAAGTGTGTTCGTTTAAGCACTAATACACTGCTCAACAAGAATTATATTGCCTTTGTGGCTGTGTGTAAAGAGAGTGAGTAAAGAGATGAGCTCAGGCGTGTTATTTGGATATATTGTATATATTGGTGTATAACGCACCTTCACTTTAAGAGGGAATTTTTAGGAAAAAAATTACATTTTAAATAAAGAGCTGTGAAGCAAAATAAGGGTCAGTACCCATTGCCAGGAATGCAGCACCCACCATTGCCAACAGTGCAGCCTAATTAATGCCCATCCATCTGCAGCCTTGGAGGGGACAGGGAGGGGGCAGGACAAGCGCCAAAAGATATAACATACAGGAGAAACTCCTGTTTTCTCCTGTTTTCTCTGCGGCCTCTTTAATAGAAAGGCCCACCTCCTTTGATGAACAGAACAGTCACCCAATGGCAGCACCGGAGACGGGACTTCATATTACAGAGACGCTGCCGTGTAAACAGGAAATTCTCCTGTGTATGGCACTCGTCCCGCCTCCTCCCTGTCCCTTCCAAAGCAGCCAGCATGTATATCTTTTGTGGCCCCTGGCGCTGGGAGATCGCTGGGGGCCACAAAAGATATATATGTCCAGATAACCAGACGGGCCGTTCAAAAACGATTGGCCCGCGGGCGGGACTTTGGACATGCCTGGTCTACCTTAACCCGACCGGCTCATGCAGAAATACTGCGGCAGAATGGCTCTCCTGGGCAAAATATCATACATAAACGGCTTCACCCAGGAGAGCCACCATAGGGTGCGCGAGCGTCGCCAGAGGAGATTGCCGCCAGTCCCGCGTGATCGCATGCACGAGCGGGTGCACGGGGTGTGTTTGTAAACACACAAATCCCTGTGCTGTCTGAGGAGAGGACAGATCGTGTCTTTCTACAAAGTAGAAACCACGATCTGAAATCTCTCCTAGTTAGTTCCCTTCCCCACACAGTTAGAACACACCATAGGGGACACATTTAACCCCTTGATGGCCCCCAGTGTTAAAGCGGATTTCCACCCAGGAAAACAACATTTGCCCATATTGTTTAAATAAATTAAATAAAAAAAAAACTGAAAAAAAAAAATACTCACCCGAAATACCTGTTGCTATGCGGAAGTCCGAAATCTGCCTCTTCCACACCGCGGTGTCTTCTCTTCTGCTTCTTCTGCTTCTGAATGGGGCGCGCTGCTTTCTGGGAACTGTGTGTGTTCTCAGAGAGCAGCCGCCCATTCACAAGCCAGTGTGAGACTCACGCAGGCGCAGAAGGAAATGGGCCGTATGGCTTCAGTGCCTGTTTCCCATAGTGTGAATGGCGGCGCGGGACCCGGAGCGATCGTGGGACCGGCATCGGGGGGGCCATCAGCGCGGGCAAGTAGGACAAGGTAAGTGTCCTTATTTAAAGTCAGCAGCTACACTGTTAGTAGCTGCTGACTTTAAAAAAAAAAATTGCGGCTGGAACACCCCTTTAACCCCTTCCTTGCCAGTGTAATTTACATAGTAAACGTGTCAAAAGTGTCCGACCTGTCCGCCGCAACGTCACAATACTGCATAATAATGCAAATCAGCGCTATTACTAGAAAGAAATTATAAAAACGCCATTTAAATGCCATAAATCTTTCCCATAGTTTGTACATGCTATAACTTGTGCGAAAACCAATGAATATATGCTTATTTCAATTTTTTTTACCAAAAATATGTAGATAAAGACATATGGGCCTAAACTAAGGAAATTATTATCATTATTTTTTTTTTTTATTGGGATATTTACTATAGCAAAAATTAAAAGATATTGGGGGTTATTTACTAAAGGCATCTACAGTGGTTCGAGGTATGTAATGTGCATAAAATAAAACAAATATACTGAAGCGCTCCTAATAATGAAAACAATATATGAATCAACTTAAATCAACAGTCACTAAATCAACAATCAATATTTGACGCCTGTTACGGGGAAACGCGTTGGGTGGAGCCAATTCTGTGATATCACTCCACACGAACAGGCTAGTGCTGACCCCTGCTATGTCTAGTGTTGTGTTTACTATGCTGATTTAAGCTTCACAAATGTAAGTGTAAGTGTAATCTAAGTGTAAATGCAGAAAAAAATACCTTTGAAAACATATTATACTTAAAAGTTTTCCTTTTTCTTTGCACATGTTGGGAGTGAGTATCTGGCGACTTCCATTTACCGGACACTTTGGGATTAATACACCGATTGGAACGGATAGAGTCTCCCTCTTGCTTATGAACTGTATGGATATGCCTCAAGAGAGTGAGATCTCTATAATTTGAGATAATACATGTCTGGTAAGAAGCGTGCAATATATGTGGTGAAAGTTCCCATCTGAGCACCGCTTTCATATCCTGTTTATGACACTATTAAGCACTGCATATTCACCATAGGATTAAATCCTTTGTTTGGATTTCAGCCACAATTGCCTATTACTGTACTTTTTTTTTTACTTTGAAAAATGTTTTCTTCTTGGATAAGGCGTCACTATCTTCAGTACTGTTATCTGAGTCCGATTTCCGCCCTATAATTTTTCCATTCACCGCGATCTCGCGCATGTGCGATCGTGTAATAGCCAAGCCTCGTTCTCAATCCACTGTTCCCACGACAACTGCCGTTCATTACCGATTTTGCTGAATTACTCATAATATTTCTCATAATATTGTGTTCAGACTCACTGGGTTGTAGCCTTCCTAACTTCTAAAGTCACTAATTGTCTTAATTCATCACATTGACCAATGTGCAGGCCAGCTTAGAGAGTGCAGGGTTCAGGAATATGTAACATACAGAGCACTCAGGAGTTCAGTCCAGCAGCCATTAATATGTAACATACAATAGTAACATATCACACAGCATACACTGATATCTAACCCAGTAAAAAACATTTACCCAGCAGCCACCCCATAAAAACACTCTGAGGCATCTACCTACCCTGTATAAGGATGGGGTCCTTTGTATTAAGAGCTCTGAAAATGCAGAATAGTCTTCCGTGGCATTACTGACTTCCATGTTTAATGCATTTATTACTATTAGGCCCTGTACACACGATCAGACCGGTCTGATGAAACTTGTCCGACGGACCGTTTTCATGAGACAACTCTGAACTTGTCTGATGGTCTGATGTGTGTACACACCATCGGACCAAAATCCAATCAGACCAGAATGCGGTGACGTAGAACACAACGACGTGATGAAAACACGAAGTTCAATGCTTCTAAGCATGCGTCGACTTGATTCTGAGCATGCGCAGGTTTTTGGTCCGATGCTTTTGTGTACTAACCATCGAACCTGTCCGACGGACAGGTGTCCATCAGACAGGTTTTAAAGCATGTTTTAAAACATTGGTCCGACGGACAACGGTCTGATGGGCCGTACACACCATCAAACTGGTCCGATGAAACTGGTCTGCAGACCAATTTCATCGGACCTGTCTGATCGTGTGTACGCGGCCTAAGACATAGATATATGTTCATGCATATTTGGGCTACTTGTTGGTTACTGCAGCTGCCACTTAACTTAACTAGTACCCTTTAAAATAACTTAGCACCCACCCACACTCATTTTCAAGATCAGTCAATATTTACTGCCCAGCCTGCATGTAACTGAAGAAGGTTGTATCCTAGAATAAGGTCTTGCGACCTGAGAATAATAGTAGTTCGTTCCTTGTCTTAGTTCAACATGTGGCAGGTAGATTTCCATTTTTTCCTAGATCTTAATGTGGTGGCCACAGCTAATGAGAAAGGCCATATTCATGCCCACAAGAAATAGGGGCATCAAACCTGCAGGTAGAAAGTGCCCAACTGGTGAACATAAAGGTGTTAGGGTTGCTATGAGATCTATGGGCGGGAATCTGAACAGAAGTCACATAATTGAAGAGTTTGCTGAGATGTGCAGGCAAGTACAGTACCAAGGTACCTACAGACAACATGTGGAGGCGAAACAAACATATAAGGGGAATACTAAGAACACGGGAATGCTACCTTTTCCAGTATTGTAATAGTAGTTGACCAAAGAAGTTGACTGGTGCCCGTGTCAGTCTAAAGCTTGGTTCACACCGCATCACGGAGCGTCTCACACCAAGGGTCCGGTGCGTCCCCATTCAATGTTTCAGGTCCGATTTCAGTTTGAATTTTTGACTGAATTCAGACCTTAAACAGACCAGAAGACACACAGGACCCCTTTGTAATTCACACCAGAGCCATAGAGAACCAGGCACAATCTCCTGACATGCTAATTGGATGCCCAGCCTGAGGGATAAGCACAAATGCAGACGTTGGAGATGGGGGATTCAGGTTTGGTCTTTTTTAAATTCTTCTTTGAATAGGCACTGGGATAGAATGGGCAGAACTTTGATCCTCTCTCCTTGTTCTGTTCACTTCCTCTCTCAGACCTGGCACCAGATTCTTTTTTTTCTATTGACCTAAATACATCGGCCCAGATTCACAAAGCACTTACGCCGACGTATCTCCAGATACGCCGTGTAAGTACAAATATGCGCCATTGTATCTGTGCGCTGAACCCACAAACTTAGATACGCCTAAAAACTGACTTCATTCCACCGACGTAACTTGTCTATGCCGGTGGGCGCATATTTACGCTGGATGCATGTGGCTTTCCCATTGATTTTCTATTCAAATATGCAAATGAGAGAGATATGCCGATTCACAAAGTACTTGCGCCCGGTGCATGATTTAAGCAGTTTGCGTAAGTTTTACGTTCGTCGTAAAGTTATTCCCCATAGATGAGGCGCAATCAATGCAAAGGTATGGACCAGGGAGCACATGCCTACGTATTGTACGTTGGACGTCTGTGAATATGGACCGACATGGGTCGGCTGGGCGTAGGTTACGTTCACGGCGTACACAGTGATCCGGCGTATCTTAGGCAGTTGTTCCGACGTGGTTATACGCATGCTCACGGGGATACGTCCATGTCCCGACACATGTGCAGTTCATTTTTAGTACTTGTCTGGCGCCCGGCCCATCATTTGCATGGGGTCACACTTCATTAACATGGATCACGCCCACTTCCACCTACTTTCACTTACGCCGGCTTACGCCTACGAAATATACGCTACGCCGGCGCAGAGTTGGGAGCATTTGTTTGTGAATTCCATGCTTGCCTCTCCAAGCTGCGCCGGCATAGCATAAAACAGATACGCTACGGTGGCATAAATATGCGCCGATGTATGTGAATCCGGGCCATCATCTTTTTGATAATCAGATATCTATTGTTCCTCCTTTTTTGACACTACAACAGCTATGCTGACAGGCTGCCTGTATATTTATTTGTGCTTAATCCCTGACACACGTATACAGCAATATCCAATTTATTTAATAAAATAGTGAAACCAGAGAGTAGCATTTAGGCAATCAGATTCCATCTTCTGGTTTGGTGGTGAATTCTGTTTAGATTTTCCTGCACTGGGTTATTGCACATTGCACTATTTCTTTACGGTTTATTAAATAGGATCATGTTGACACAGGTATTAGATGCAGAAAAATAGGGTTTGCAGGCTGTGCTTGGCCTGTTCTATCAACTGTCTTTCAGCATGAAAGTGGTTAAGTGATTAGGATAGTGCAAAGTATGGTCAGCACTCCAGTAGTATTAATAATAAAGCTCCTTTACTGCGAGAATGTGATAAAAAGAGCACCAGGAAAGCAGAATTGACTTTCTTCCAGAATACTTTGTCCCCATGTGATGTAGGAAAAGGAGGTGGACCCCAGAAAGAACACGGGGGGGGGGGGGAGACAGAACTGCGATTGTTAGAGTCAACAGAGGGAAGAAGGTTCTGTTCTTACAGAGGTCATAAGAGAGTAACCCCTATGAGCAGAAATGGAGGGCTCTGCTTGGGCAGGGGCACCTCAGAGATTTACAGAAAATGGCAACACAGCAAAGAAGAGCAATTCCTCGCAAAAAGGCAGTGCACAAGCAGCGCAAAGCCAAGGTGTTAAGAAGAAGGTATACATGGGCTAACCAATTCCTGCTGGATACCATACATGTTTATTCCAAATAGAAAGAGACTCATAATGAGTAATGGAAACTATATCCAAAATGCTAAAATGGGGTTCCCTATCATCCCACTAGGTAAGAACTACCTTACATGATTACATAGCAATGGGGAGATATATTTATGCCCACGAGAAATAGGGGCATCAAACCTAGAGGTTAAAAAGTGCCCAAATGGTGAACATAAAGGTGTCAGGGTTGCTATGAGCTCTATGGGCAGGAGCCTGAACAGCAGTCACATAATTGAAGAGTTTGGTGAGATGGGCAGACAAGTACCAAGGTACCTACAGACAACATGTGGAGGCGGAACAAAAAAACACATGTAGCACCCTGCTCCCAATGAGTAGGTGCTATATGTTAAAATTATAGTTTTTCTGAGCAATAGTTTGGCTCAGAAAGATGTATTTAAATTGTGGTTCTGCTTCAGTTCAGCTGGGTTGCACGTTTTCCACTTGACAATAGGTGTCACTGTCACCACTGGTCAAGGTGGGAGATGCAACAGGTTAAATGTATTGGGTATTCCTTTTTCAGAAGTGGCTCAGGGGGCGTGGTCAACCCGCTGTGCATTCTAAGATATGGTACTTAAGGGACAGACACCATTTTGTGGGGTCGGTTTTGCCTGATCCAGACCTGAGGGCCCTCCTGGCCTCAGGGATGTTTTGGCGGTTCCCGCATCTGGGCCATGTTGGCCTGAGGCTTTGATACTGAGATGTAGGCCCAGGAGTTTCTGGGGCCTACTGATCCAGGGATGATCCTGTGTCGCCTTGCCTGCTGGAAGGGACCGAGCAATTGGGGACTCAATTGGAGGATGCATCCGGATCAAAATTTACCTCACAGTGCTGAGAGATCCTGGCACTGTGAATTGTGTTTTTTCTTAACACATTAACCCAGTGCGTGGTTACACAGGTCTGTGGCAGAAGAAGACTGGGTGTTTGGCGCAGACATTTCTTTCTTTAACCACCTCTTCAAGGAGAACCCCTGAGACGAGTGCAAAGAACAGTGAGGTAACGGCAGGCCAAAATCTAAACCAGCAGCTCCTATAGGGGTAGTGCTACACACATAAGGGAAATACTAAAAACATGGGAATGCTACCTTTTCCAGTATTGTAATAGTAGTTGACAAAAGAAGTTGACTGGTGCCAGTGTCAGCTCTTTTGGAGACGACAAGGGCAGAAGAACCTCACAGCTTGTAAAACAGGTAGCTTGGTGATCCTTGATCCTGGTACACTGAGGGAGGTAATCTCAAAACTAAGCGCCTTAGGGTTAGAGTGTGAGGGTTGAAGGCCAGAGAGGTGAGTAGTAAAAAAGGGAGTCCCTTTAATGGAGCCAACATCTGCGCATAGTGAGAAGTAGGGTTTCAGTAGGGGCGAAGTCCTGCAGTCCTGCATGTATTCTCCAGTAGAAAATGGGGAAATTCTCTTGGAGATGCAACCGAAGGGTGTTAATGGCAGCATGTTCCTGATTATCAAGTCCGTGATAAACATGCTGAAATAAATGTAGTTTAATGATGTGAGGATTAGACCGAGGCATCCTGAGAAGAACAAGGTCAGGGGAAGGAGACTGAAGAATGAAATGATAGCATCAGTGCTTGCGCCTATGATCAGAGATTTGGACAGAACACCAATATCTTATACATCCAAATCAGTGGCGTAACTAGAACCTTCAGGGCCCCGGTGCAAGAAACCATGAAGGACCCCCCCTAAACCCCAGCCGGGGCCCTTCCTTCCGAGTCCGGTGGTGGAACTACAGGTCCCGGTCACAGGTATGACCTTTCTGAGCCCTTTTTTATTATTTTTTTACAATTTTTTAGGAGCCCTGTTGGGGGACTTTTGTGAGATATCAGAGGTCTATACAGACCTCTGATGTTTCACCTTTGATTTCCTTTACTGCAGCCTCAGTTACATAGAATGAATAGACAGGAATAGCTCTGTACAGAGCTTCCTGTCCATTCATAAACTGAAGCATAGTAAACGCAGTTTAGTATATGCCACCGTTCTGAATGGACAGAGTCAGTGATCAGTACAGATCACTGACTCAATTCAGAAAAAAAGGCACTGGTAAATTACACATTTACTGGCCCATTTCCCACTCTCCGTCCTGAGATCCCAAGCAGCAGCCAGCAGGAAAGGGGATGGGGAAACCTGGCAGAGCCGATGAGGGGGTCCCAGAAAGAGCACACAGAGGCAGTGGAGAGCACATCTTGCTGGTACTGCTGTACCCCAAAATCCTCCAGCCACCCAACACTGGTACTGCTAGACCCCTGTCTGTCCTCCAACCTTCCCACGCTGGTGCTGCTGTACCTCCCTCCCCCTCCCTTGGTGTCCAGTGACCCCTGCTGGTACACCCCCCAAATAGCTAGGGATTCAGTTTTCCTCTGTGTGTTCTGCCTCTTCTCCATCCTGGTACCCTAGTGTGGCTGACACCAGCCCTGCCAGCCAGCATGGTCTGTAGATGGGGTTCCATTTCTTAGGGGAGGTGGGATCCTGATCCCCAGGGAAGATGGGGTCCCTAGTGCAGGATAGACCCCGCCTGCAGTTTGTGATTGAGAAAGTGCAGCCCAAACACACATGAACAGAGCATGAAGGTGTGCATTGAGTGGTTCAATTAAGTATCATCTTTCACACCTGGTGGGTGGCTTTAAAAAAAATGTGTCAAGTGCTCTCTATTGTGTGCCAAGTAGCTCATATGAACTTAGGCCAGCCTTAGACAAATTAAATCAAGGCTGATTTAGCAAAGGCCGGCCAAGATTTGAATCATGTATGGTTAGGCTGAATGTAGCCAAGTTGATTGATCGACCAACTTAGGTATACCATCCTGTAGGATTTTATCACGCTATTATCACAAGCGACTATAGCCGCTAGCAATAATCACTGGGTGTCCTGGCCAGGACAGTTCTCTCCGCCCCCCCTGCTGGGAGAACCCAATAGCTCCGCGGGAGGGATTCTCTCCTCAACTCTCAGGCCTTGTACACACGAGGGGATATTTCCGCTGAACATGGTCCGACGGACCATTTCAGCCGAAAAATCCCCTCGTCTGTACGGGCAAACGGACGCTTTTTGCCGGATTCATCCGGCGGAAAAATTTCAAAGCATGCTTTGAAATAATTCCGCCGGATAACTGGCCGTCAGATATGTCCGCTGGTTAGTACGGCAAACCAGCGGACATATCTTGCCGCACATGCGTCGTATCCTGTGAATGGATCCGACGCATGCGCGCGGAAGTGTTTACTTCCTGGTGCGGTGACGTGGCGGCGTCAACGTCACCGCCGCGTCACCGCGCTGTCCGCCGGCGGGGAATTTGATCCGATGGTGTGTACAGCCATCGGATCAAAACACCCCGGCGTAAATATACGCTGTAAACGGTCCGGGGACCGTTCACAGCGGATATATTCAGCCGTGTGTACAAGGCCTCACTGTGTTGTTGGGGGAATTGAGAAATTTTCTTTCCTGCAATCTGTGGTTGCAGAAAATAAAATCGCCCCTTCTATGGCCGGCTTAAGTCTTTGTTGAGATGTATACTACAGAACTGCATGTGGGCGCACATTTACAAGTGTATGTTACTTTATTATTCTTTAAATTCTTGCATTTACTGTAACTGTGAAAGTCAGGTGTCCACAAACTTTTGGCTAAAAAACGTATGTACATTTCAACAATGCATTTAGCGGTTTGTCTCAAGTTCGGCATTATTATACTTTATCACAGTTCTTTTTTATTTTATTTTAATATAAGCTGCTGGGATAAATGAGATAAAATGTGTTTTCACAGATCAGTCAGGGTGTAAGAATGAAATAGTCCAAATCAATATAATCTCGTGTTTAGATTTTACAGCATTTATTTCATCTTAGTTTTTATCCTTTAGCTCAAACAGAATGAGAACTGGTGAAAATAATTCACTTTTAAAGTACAGTAGGCATTTCCTCTTGTTTCCACATTGATACCATAATCTAATTGTCATACTTACAACTTAGTTAGATTTAACTTTATACATGGGACTCTGGAGCCTAGCGAATAAGAGAGCCTGGGAACTTCCAAGGCCTCATCCTGGAAGACAAAATGGCTGGTGATGCTCAAAAGGCAAGAGGGCCCTGATACAAACAGATTACATCACATGATCACCAGGAGAGAAGGGGACTGCACCAGTATTCTTTCCAGGAGATTGGGAACACAGAGCGCCATGTGCTTGAACAGGGGCAGCATCCTCTTTGGCTCTGACAAAAAAAAATCTTGCTGCCAGAGAGGGATGGAATGAACGAATAAGGGGCCTCACTGGCAACAAAACGTTGGCTACCCAATACCCACACGCTAAAAAATCTAGACAACATTGATAGTCTCGGTTCAGAGTTCTCCCATTTAAAACATTGCCTGTGACTGACATTTTTTTTTAAAAAACATTTTTCTTTTTTTTTTTTATAGCGAAACTCTGAAAAATAACCTATTTAGTGGAAAACAGAATGTAAAATAAAAAAGAGGCAACAAACAAAGCTACAAAGAATCACGGTACGAAGATAGGCAGGTGCATCAGAGCATCATCCCGTTCCCGCGAAAAGGGAAAAAGGTGAGCAGAGAGGGGGAGAAAAAAGAGAACATTCACGCTCACATACACACTCACAATCACACATTGCTTAATGCACATCGGACACTGACAACCACACGTACAGCAAAGAGTTTGTGGAGATGAATCCACCCTAAACCTACCTTTGTGCTCCATTAAGTGGCACGTAAGGAGGTTTCTAAGAAGCAATAACACAGGTATTGCTCTTTATCTCTGCTTTCTATAAAGAAAAGAAAATACCCTAAAAAAACTTCATAGGGTTCATTGCACCTTTGCACCACTACAAAAAGTGAGCTGTTATATTGACAACCACCATAGGCACACTACAGTGCTGCTGTGGCCAGCATGTATTTGTAGAAGCCGTGGAAAGTTTGCAGGCTTAGCCTAGAGAGAGAGAGAGAGAGAGGTTTCCTGCGGGATAAGCCCGTCCTGCCCTTCTCAGCGTCTCTGTAACACTGTATGGGAGATGCCGCTCTTCATGAGGCCAGAAGGAAACTGCAGCTGTGCCTAGTATAACAAATATAAGGAGAGTTTTGAAGCACGGTCCTTGTTGAAAAGCTGCAGATGGCACAGGCTGGCCCCAAGGCATCCTGTTACCCAGAGTTCCAAGCTGGCTGTTCCTTTGGAAGCCTGCAGGTTGTTTTTGTGCAGACAGTAAGAGCTCGGCCAATGCGTTGGTTTTGTTGGAGGTAACCGAAGACTGCAGGAGATCAGAGTGCAGAAAAGCCGCCAATTCAGGCCTTGAGTTGATGCCATTGTGCTACAGCTGTTCTTGGATGGGAAATCATATCTTTCCAGTGTTTCACCTCTCCAGGGCCGCTCTTCCAAGATAGGTAGATCTGCAAAGAGGGTTCAGTAAGAAGAGAAAATTAGCTAATTTATATCTGTAAACAAGAGCTATAAACAATTTGCTTACTATGCTAGAAGCTGGCTGGACACAATGTGAAGTTGTGATACTACAATCCAGACTTTTACCAGTGCACTCCAGACTTTTTTCAGTCATGATATTTCGACACATCTAAAGCTCTAAGGCCTCGTACACACGATCAAATCTGTGTGCTGGAAACGGTCTGCTAGACCGTTTCAGCAGACAGATTCGATCGTGTGTATGGGCTAACAGACGGATTTGGCCACCCGACAGATTTCAAAGCATGCTTTAAAATCTGTCGGCTGGGAACCCGTCCGCCCGACTTGTCTGCTGGTTAGTATGCTAACCAGCAGACAATGGTTTCGACGCATGCGCGGAAGTGTTTTACTTCCTGGTGCGGTGACGTGGCGGCGTCAACGTCACCGCCATGTCGCAGACACGTCAGCGCGCTGTCTGCTGGCGGGGATTTTGGTTTGCTCGTGTGTACACGCGAGCAAACCAAAATCCCAGCAGACAGATTTGTTCAAATCTGTCGGACAGACAGATTTGAACAAATCTGTCTGCTCGTGTGTACGAGGCCTAATAGTCATTTGCCACTATTTCATGGTATAGCAGAACAAGCACTTAAAGGGGTAGTAAAGGTTCCACTATTATTAAAAAACAAAAAACAAACATGTCACACCTACCTCCACTGTGCGGTTCGTTTTGCACAGAGTGGCCCGATCGTCCTCTTCTCCCCGCAAGAGCTAACCCCCTCTGGGAAGCTGTCTCCCGAAGGGGCCACCTTGCGGGCGCGCTCCCGTGCCATACAAATAGTGGCCGCATCATTGGATTTGATTGACAGCAGCGGGAGCCAATGGCTGCGCTGCTATCAATCATCCAATGAAGAGCCAACAAGACCTGGGGGAAAGCAACGCAAGATCGTGTCCATGGAGATTCGGTGCTCAGGTAAGTAAAATGGGATCTTGGGGGGCTCGGGGGGCTGGTGACTGCAAGGTGCTTTTTCACCCTAATGCATAGGATGCATTAAGTTGAAAAAACACAAAGGTTTAAAACCACTTTAGGCCTAGTATGCACAGGCCGAATGTTGGCTGATTTCTATTGAACTAGACGACGCTGCTCAACATTTGGCCTGTGTGTACTAAGCTTAACTGCTTGTTCTGCTATATCATGAAGTAGTGGCAGATAACTATTAGATTTTTAGACGTTGTGGAATTAAGGGTTCCAGAATGCCTCATAAGCCAAAGAATTTTAGATTAGATTAGCAAAGTAGTTGGCAGGGCATTGTGGAATATGTAGTCCAAGACAGCTGGAGGATCTACTAGCTTCTTATCAAAGCCACAGGTTAACAGACTGTATGCAGAACAGAAGCAAAGCCAAAGTCCACTGTTGTCATTTTACTATATCTTTATATGCATCCGGATCAGTGTATATATACTGTATATATATATATATATATATATATATATATACATATATATATATATATATATATTTACAAGCCTGGGTCTACCAGCCTTTTCTATGGGTATATCTTTTAGTTAGAAATTGAATGTAAACAAGCTTTTGAAGACAAAAGAGATATATAAGGGCGTTTGGAAGACAATGGGCACATCATCATTTACTACACCTGAAACCCATGTTACACCACTACTACAGAGCCTGACGTGCTGAACTATATTAAGAAAAATAATTGCTGTGTGTTCACATTTACTGTACATCACTGCTCAGTTCAACTAACCTGAAGTTCCCCACCAATTGTCTTATGTTGCAATATAATATAATATGCATATTTCATTGTGTTCTCTTTCCTCTGACAACAGTAGTGAAAAACGGTTGCCTAGGCACTGTCTTTATTTTGTTATATCAACTTACTGACTATGGTGCTTCACATTTATTTTTCATATATATAATTTCTGACTGTAATCCACCTGCAGCTCCCTCGTATTTGGCATCCAATTAACACATCTGTCCTATCTCCAATCCATACAAAGAGCTGCTGTCACCCCCCTCATCTGTCACTGCGCTGTACAAATCCCTTCCCTGACTTGCCACATCTGCCTCCATCACTTCAAAATCCCACACACTTGTATGTAAATCCCTTAACATGTTTCACATTTCCTACTTTGATCATTCCATGCATATTATTTACAGTGAAGGTAAGTTAAAAAAATCAATAGATTGAACACAAGATCATAGGGTAGTCACTATTGGCACAACAGTATACATAACTGCCATGAAGCCTGATGGTATGAGGGTTAATTGATCTCCTTTAGTTCCTGAAGGATGCAGCAGCCTGAGGAATGACACCGCTATAATACAGCTGAAGGTTCAATGGGAGATCTACACTTATAGATGATTATATAGTAGAGGCAGATGTCCTCAGAATTTGATTTACATAACACAGAATGCTCCAGGGTCAGTTCTGTCCTCTGGAAGGACATGTCCTCATAGAAGACGATGGCGAGCCCTTAAAATGCAACTTGCAGGTTCAATTTCTAAGGGTTAAGGTGATTGTAAAGTATAAATATCAGCCATGCTACTTCAATGGTTGGATAGTTTGGGTACTGGTCTAAAAAGCCTGTAAATCCAAATATAAAAAATTAGCTCAATTGTTGCATGCAATGTAGTTATGTTGGTTTTAATTATTTATGGTTAGTAAATGTCTGATAAATACCTGTTTTTCTTGCCCTTCCTATAATGGGGTGACAATGCTAATAACAGTCTCTTAATGCTGTGTAGCATTGTTAACCTGTTGTGCACTGACGCACAGTGTGCCCGAAAGATCTTGTAGTCACAGCATTGCATTACTCAGCTACTATCGGCTCTCAGTCAACAGTTTTCTCTAAACCCTCTGATGACCACTTGTCTACAGGCCTGCATGGTGGGAGGTCGCCAGAAGATGTAGACACTGATAAAAAAAAGCTCTGCCCGCATGTGGATACAACCCCCCCCCAAAAAAACCCATTAAAATAAGGTATTTTGTTTTTTTCTAGAGGATTTACATCTACCGTAAGCAGTTTAACAAACTAGTAGCACCTTCCTCCTGGATCTCAGTTGATATCACTGGGAAGACTTTAATTGAGAACCTCTGCCACATCAGAATAAAGCACAGATTGATGCCTCTGAGAATATTGGCTATGATGAACACTTGACCCATTTCTCTCTGATGTCTCTCCATCAGTTAACTGGAAGTGTCCTTTTATTTTTTTTAATTTTTTTTAATGCAACAGGGTTTTGAAAACTGTTACTGTGAACTAGTTATATTAGAGACAGTTAAATGTATCTGCACCTATAAAATTTACAGCTAACATTTCTGCCTTTTTAGGATCATTGCAACTTTTAACACCTTTTGTATTTTTCACTCTTATTAAAGTGTTACTAAACCCCGAAATCTGCATTTACTATCTCTGGTTTCCCACAGTACACAGAACATGGAAATGCAATAATTTTAATAAATATAAACTGCTAAATGCATTATCTCATCAGCAGTCTTAAATTGGTTGTAAACCTCCATTTTCAAGTTGTACCTATAGGTAACCCTATAATAAGGCTTACCTATAGGTACAGTAAATATCTCCTAACGTGCACCATGTAGGAGATAACTTTGTACTGTGCCGAAAATGTCACTGGCGAATGCGCTATAAAGAAACGGCCCTCCGAGCCGTTTCTTCACTAGAGAGAGCTGTGACTGGCGTGTGCATGTGTGGGAGTGACAATACATGACTCCGGCCAGTCACAGAGCGAGAGTCTGTGGGCCCAGAAGAAAGAGGGGTGAACATGGATGCGGCCGCCTCACGCTTCGTTTGCAGGTAAGTCTCACATAATGTGCTAGTATGCATAGCATAGCATGCTTTTACTTTGCAGGGAACAAAAAAGGAAGTAATGGTTTACTTCCTCTTTAAGACTTTTATCAGTGCTTGGTTAAAGATTTTTAATACTGCATTGGCTGTGCTATCAGGATGCAGGACCCCTGACCATGTGTCTGGACAGTGCTGATTGGCCCTGTGCTAATCACATGCACCCTCCCAAGAAAAAAAACACCCCCTAGCAATACACACCAACCTGAGCATGTGCAGCCTGACTCCACTAACTCTGTGTTACCTGGACATGTTTTGGGCATGTTTATGGAAGAAGAGGAGGAGCAGAGAAGACAGGATCGAACATCCTTTTTACACAATGCAGAGGAGTAACCCCTTAGGTTCCACAGTGAGTATAACAAGCATGCTTTACTGCATATACAGACTGATTTTGCTGTTGTGGGTTTAGTAACACTTTAATCATTTCATAAACCATCTTTACAGAAGTGTTTCTATAAGACATTGAATGTGTGCATACTACAGTATATACAGTATATCCTTTCACAAGGCAGCTAATGGGTACATCACAACATTTCGGACTAATGTCATCGCTGCACCCCAATCACATGGCTCCTGCCTGATGCCCCAGATACCTGCCAAGGCTGCTATGAAAGTACTGGAACTCTTTTTTTATAAGGACCTGTGACAATGATCTTTAATGCGCAAATGCAGCGTTCTTTTGGCATCAGTTAGAGACACTTCAAGTGGCTGCAAACCCTTTACAAACACTTTATGCTACAGGTAAGCCTATATTAAGACTTACCTGTAGCTACCCAGGATATCTCTCAAACCTGTACGATTTAGAAGATATCCCGGCACATGCGCACTGGGGCAAACTGAAGCAATGGCACCTACAGGTATGTGCCGTTGCATCAGTCTGTGTGCCGTTATCGGCGGCTCCTGCTTGTATTTGTGTGAGTGACGTCATCGCGGCTCCGGCCAATCACAGTGCTGGATCCGCGATACCCGGAAGTAACCCCCGGGAGAGATGTCGCCGCTGGAGGGGGGACGAGGACCGCTTCGGGGGTTTCGATCTAAATTAAGTAATTCATAATGAGCTAGTTGTTATGCATACCAGCTCATTATGCCTTTGTCTTGCAGTTTTTTTTATATATATGTTGCACTACCCCCGAAGGAGCTGCTGGATTGTTTTGGGCGGCATGTTACCTCTATTCTATCACCGTCTAGGGCAGTGGTCTCCAAACTGTGGCCCGAGGGCCGAATGCTGCCCTTTGCTTGAATTTATCCAGCCCTTGGGGCACTATCCCTTTCACTGATACGAGACACTATTCTACCATCTGACACCAACAGTGGAGCACCATTTCTCCCACTGACACCACTAATGGGGCATTATTCCTCCCTATGATACCAACGATGGGGCACTATTCCTCCCCCTAATTCCAGATGTTTAGTCCCACTAATGCCAGGAAAATTTCCACCCCCGCTGGCCAAAGTCCGGCCCTCCAAGAGTCTGATGGACAATAAATCGGCCCTTTGTTTAGAATGTTTGGAGACCCCTGGTCTAGGGTATTAGATTAGAGTTGATAAAAAGTTCACACTTTAGACTTCTTTTCCTTTGCTTTATTTAACAAATGTAGTAGAAGAATAAAAGTGGTAGTTGAAGAGGTGGAAGGGCAATAGGTAATAGGTTCAGGTGTACAAGTTTTGTTCAAAAACACTCACAACTTAGCTTTCGTCACCACTCTAGCCAGAGTGCACCTGGATAGGCCTCTCTCACTAACCTAGCAGCCAGGATATCACACAGAAACTTGGTAAGTCTCTGCCACAGACCTTCCCAAAGATGGAGGTATATTCACTCCAGAATCCTCTCAGCACAGGATTAGGCACCTGGATCTCTCTTGAATAACTTCTTGTGAAATCAGAACTGACAGGCGACTATCACTCTCTCTGACAGCCTCTCTCAGTAATAGTGCGTCCCTCGATGAAGTTCAAGGCCTCTCCTGAGATACCAGCCTCTTGCTCGGTACTCTCCAAGACAGGTTCTTCATCGAGTGACTTCTTCCCTCAGGACGGACAGCACAAGACCACTCTACAAGCGTAGACCCAGTCTGACTACCGAGCCTAATTGGTAGATCACAACCCCGGACCAACGTGGTCCCGGAGCCAGGAACACTTGAACATGCACCCCCGGCCAGGAGGGCCACACACGGGGGGTGGTGGGACGACAGACAAGGATTGCCGATGACCCGGGACTAATGACGTCTGTCCCTTAAATACTCCTCCCAGCATGCACAGTGGGAAGATCAACATCCTCTGATTGGCTGCTGAAGGGGAACACCTTGACCTGACTGCTGCCACCCTCGGTCTAGGATGAGAACAACACCCCAGACAACAGTAGTGGTCACTTACAGTACAGCCATGGCTGGAACAGAGGCCAAAATTTAGTAAAAAATCATACAGTCTGAGTCAACTACCCTCTAAACTTTAAGCAGTGCCGGCTAGAAAGTAGCAGGCTGCTACATATATATATTTTTTTTATATTGAGTTTACAACCACTTTCAAGGATCAGCTGCTTTTGCATTGTGTCATAGACTTTTATGAGGAGTTCTGAAGGACACAAAAGCTTCTCAACACAGGTTCTAAATGGCATCCAGAGTGTCCTCCCCTCCCTGCCACCTTCTTTGCTTCTAGGGGTCCTGATACCAGAAATAAGGCAACCCCTCAATCAATTGCAATGACATCATAAGGAATAATGATTACCTTTGATAAGTTAAATGATCATTTGATATTACTGACATCACAAATACGCAACTCACAACAACATGTAAAAAATAATGCATCCCATCACACTTACCTTGCCAATGACATCGTTACGACTAAGCCTGTCTTTATCCATGACGGTTATGATTATGGTGGTCTCTCTGAGTTTTTCGGTGGGGATATCAAAGATGAAGGATTCGTTAAAGATTGGATTTAGACACCTCTTCATAACCACTGTCTTTTTCTTCTCAACCCTCTTGTCCTTGCACATAAGCCAAACCTTTACATAAGGATCTAAAGAAGTGAATGCAAGCACTAATTAGTTATTATTCAGTGTTTTTTGTGTTACAATTTCACTACATGCTTCTCACTCTTCCAGCATATAAATCCCTGCTAAATCTATTTATGTGATAAATCCTGTAAAGTGAAACTGACACTCTAAGGATAAGCAGTGCATTTACAGTTTTACAGATTTATATGTTTCTGAAGGCATTTCCTGATGTGATGGTAACCATCTGTTTTTTGGTGCCTGCCCATTCCACCCAAGTTGACTGACTGACCTTAGTCTCATATTAAAAGAATCACATATTGTAGCAAGAGACGGCACACCAAGGCTGCAGTCAAAAAGGCTGAAAGAGGCAAGATGTTGGTACACCCAGAACCAATAACCAAAAAAATAGGGCAAGCAGTCACCCTACACCAACAAATGAACACAAACGGTGCGGGACAGCAAGCAGGCCCGTCGCTACAGGACAGGCAAAATAAACAATTGCTTGGGACCCCGAGCTGGCCTGGGGCCCCCAACTTCCCCTTCCCAGGCTGTAGTGTGGCCGAGCTCCTCTTCCTTCCTCCCGAAGTCCTGTCAGTCGGGCCAGGTACCGCGCATGGTACAGGAGATTCAGTTTCCTGTGTTCCCGGCCAGACTGATAGGAAATGCACACTGAGTGCTCACTTCCTTTCAGTCCGGCCGGGAACACAGGAAACTGAATCTCCTGTACCGCGCGGTACATGACCCGGCCCGGGTACTATCTGATAGGGGACTGGGGACCCATAATGATAGAGCGCCAGACTGACAGGAGGAAGAGGAGCTCGGCCACGCTACAGTGGCAGCCTACAGGGAAGAAGGGGAGGTGAGAATAGAAAAACATAGGGACTAGGGAGGGGGAGGAGTAAGAACATGGGTGTAAAAAATTAGTGTAGCGCTAGCGTAGGCTTTGCGTGCGGGGCGGGGGGGGTGCTTGGGGGCCCCTATTTTGCTTGGGGCCCCCAAATTCCTTCAAACGGCCCTGTCAGCAAGCACATATACTGCTTAAGCAAGCAGAACACTAGTTCTGAAACTTTTTTATACAATCCAAGGACATCAATTTTATTTTTTTATAGTAATGGCAGCAATCAGCGACTTTTAGAGGGATATTGCAGCAGACAAATCAGAAACTAATGCTGCGTACAAATGTTCGATGTGAGCTTGTTGTCGGAAAATCTGACCGTGTGTATGCTTCATTGGACATTTGCTGTCAGAAATTTCCGATCGTTTGTAGCCAATTACGACGCACAAAAATCCTACGCATGCTCGGAATCAGTTCGACGCATGCTTGGAATCATTAAACTTATTTTTTTTTTGGCTCGTCGTAGTGTTGTACGTGACCGCGTTCTTGATGCTCGGAATTTCCGACAACATTTGCGTGACTATGTGTATGCAAGACAAGTTTGAGCGAATAATCCGATTGAAAAAAAATCCACAGTTTTGATGTTGGAATTTCCGATCGTGTGTATGCAGCGTTAGTGTCACTTTTAAAACTTTGTGGGAACCAGTGACATTAATACAGTGATCAGTGCTAAACATATAATGACACTGGCTGGGAAGGGGTTAACATTAGGGGCGATCAAAGGGGTAAATGTGTTGCTAACCAGCGTTTTTTCACTGTGGGGAGGTGCTTTTACTAAGAGAAGGCATAGATCCCTGTCCCTGCTTTGCAGGAACACAGGATCAATGTCTTCCATATTGACAGAATGGTGATCTGTTTACATAGGCAGACTGCCATTCTGTCTGTGTTCAGAACGATCGACAGTTACCGGTAGACATGGAGTCCCGACCCACTGATACCTAGAAATGCAAGATCACGTATATATACACCCCACACCGCAATCTCCCTGTAGCAGTAAATCTGCTATGGCGTGGTTGGCAACTGGTTAAGACTGGTGTAATTCATATTTTTTCTTATTCTGCACTGACTGACTTTGAAATTGCCAGGGCTCCTGTTCAAATCCAACTAAGGGACAAAACCGGGGACAAAATTGGTCCGGGGACAGTGTCCTCAGTCCAGGGATGTCTGGTCAACCTACCATGGTTGGCTAATCAAAAATATGACCCTATGTGACATTAGTGCGACTCTAGTGTCCTTCTAAAGAGCTGGTGCAGAAGGGAGAAGCAGCTACCCAGAAACCACTGGACAAATAAGGGTCACCTGTTTCCAGCTTTCTACTGTTCTCCAAAGAGTGTTTGCAGCTCCCTGTTTCTATCCCAGCAAATCCCCTAGAGAACACTACTGCCAATCATGCATACTTCTTTCACAGCAACCTATTAGCACTGCCATGTTAACGGGGCTTTTTTTTTAGCTGGAACTTGGTGGAACTTAGTTCCACCACCTCTGACTCAGGCTCCCTGCCTACCACCATCACCTGTAAACACAGAAGTCACCTACAGTGGAGGTACTAGAGAGCGGCTGGGTGCTTTAGCGTAATACAGCAACAAAAGTAAGATGTGTGGACAATGGTGGAACTTTTAAGGGGGCGGGGGGGGGGGGGGGTTGCATGGAAAGGTCAGAGCTCAAGATGGGTGAAAGTGCGATGTGAACGGGGGATGCATAGGGAACGTGGCTGTGGAAGGCGGCTGAACTCTGCACTCTCTTTGTAGTGCACCCCTAAACTCTACACTCTGTATGTAATGCACTCCTGGTGTTTAATGCCCCTTAAGACCCTTTCTTTGTTAGTGAAATTTAACCACACTATTAACCCACTATGGTATGAGAATTGGAGGGTGTGTGTGTGTGTGTGAGGGGGTTTCGAGGGGGTCGTGATTGAGTTCCTGCACCTATTTTCTGAGAAAAAATAGCCCTGCATGTTAACAAGTCAGAATGTGCATGGCTAACAAAGAGTATGGGCAAGTAAGTACAATAATAATAGTTTCATTTAAACAACGTTTGTAGCTTTTGGCTAGGGACAGTTTTTGGAAGTGCCATTAAAATGTGTATTTGGGCAAAGGGACATATCTTAAAGGCCTTTAATAAAATCTATGTGACTGCTGAAAGACATAGTAACAGTAAGTAAATAGCCATAAAGCCACATTGTTATTTACACACCTCTCCCAACCCTTGTAAAAGCACAGAGAACCCTGCAAGCGGATTCTCCTGTTCTCATTCCCCAAAGATCATTCTTTAGAGTACCTATCACCACTTTTTGAAATTATTGCTTTAAAGAAACCCCATCTAAAAGAGGAGCACTTTTCATTGATTCTAAAGCCTCGTACACACGACCAGTTTTCCCGGCAGGAAAACTGCCAGGAGAGCTTTTGGCTGGGAAAACCGCACGTGTGTATGCTTCCTCATAGTTTTCCCGGCAGGAAAACAACCGGGAATCCCAGTGGGAAAATAGAGACAAAATTGGAGTATAGCCTCATATAAGAAATAAGTAATAGCTATAACAACGTACCATCATCCGAGTTAATGTGGAAAAGAGGAAGGGTGGGGGCAAAAGAATAGTTTCCGTACCTGTTTTACTACTCATCGGGTAAGCTACCACTAGTCAAGGGCGGACTGACCATTGAGGCACCCGGGCACTGCCCGAGGGCCCAATGCCACTAGGGGGCCCCATCAGGGTTGCCAGGCTCAGTTAAACCAGGGACAGTATGTAAAAATGTGTGTTTTTTTTATATCTGTCCCCGATATGTCCGAAACCGACATACTTTTGATGTGAAAATCCCAAAATTTTAGCTGCCCCGCCTCTGCACTGCCTCCTGGCATGGTGGCCATCTGTAAGCCCGGGGGCCCCATAATCTTCTATTGCCCGGGGGCCCCATGAGTTGTCAGTCCGCCCTTGCCACTAGTTCTTTCTATGTATTATCTATTTTGGCTAAACTTTATTATATGATTTTATTGTGTTATGTATTCTATAGATTGTCTCTCCTGAAGAATTTTTATCCCCGCGAAACTAGTAGAGACTTCCCCCAATCTTTGATCTGTATGACTGTTTTGTAATTTTTTATCTGTAATAAACCTTTTAATTCAACAATTTCTATTGTTCTTTATCAGTACCGAGATAATCCACAAATATTTGGATGGGCATGCCCCCAAGTCTAGCTTCAGCACTATTCTTTTGCCCCCACCCTTGCTCTTTTCAACTTACCTATGGGAAACACTGCGAGGCAATGTCGATGGAGCATACACATGGCCGGGATCCCTGGCCAAAGCTCCATGGCAGTTTTTGTGTTGGGTTCTTGGCTTTCCCCTCAGTTTTCTCTGCAGACTTTTTACCGCAGAGAAAACTGAGGGGAGGTACAGGGCTTAAGACTCAAGGGTGAGGCCGAGAATTCAAGAAAAGTAGGGGAATTGTGCATAGTAATTGTTTGGGTTCAGCTTGTAGGCTGAACAAGTGAAATCAATATATATCTACATGTTTATGGCTAGAATTAGTTTTAGGATCACAGGACCTCAAGTTAAGTACCCTGGTGTCTTAGATTCAGGACTACTTCACACAATTTTGCATGCATTAGCATATGCTTTGTTGACGTCCATTGATTTGTTTTAGACATGTTGCACAGCATTGGCAATGCAGATAAAAACACCCTAAATCTAAAACATTCTTTAACGCATTGCAATGCAACTTGTTATTCTGAACAGGTCCTATTACAAAAGCCTAATGCCACGTACACACGACCGTTATTCGGGTTCTAAAAAATGACGTTTTTAAGGGTCTAGAAAAAAGTTTTTTTCAACCCGATCATTAAAACGGCCTTGCCTACACACGATCGTGAAAAAAAAAATGCTCTAGCAAAGCGCGGTGACGTACAACACGTACGACTGCACTATAAAGGGGAAGTTCCATTCGTATGTCGCCACCCTTGGGGCTGCTTTAGCTGATTTTGTGTTAGTAAAAGAGGATTAGCGCTTTTCTGTCTGTTACAGCGTGATGAATGTGCTTACTCCATTACAAACGCTAGTTTTACCAGAACGAGCGCTCCCGTCTCATAACTTCCTTTTGAGCACACGCGTTAAAGCGCACACGCAACAATTTTTTTACAACCTTAAAAACGACAACGTTAAAAACGTTGTGAAAAATAAGAGCATGTTTGGTTTTTTTTTTTTGCCCATTTTTTAGATCGTGAAAAGTGCTCTGAAGCCCACACACGATCGTTTTTAATGACATAAAAAAAAACGTAATGTATTAGAACCCGAAAAACAGTCGTGTGTACGCGGCATAAGGCTTTTCTTGTTCGTGCATTTTGCCCATGTAGGAAACTTAGGTATAAATGAACCCTTATTTGAAATACTGTATCTGATCAATTTTTCATCAAAATAAATCCAACTGAATACAACTTATGTGGAAATGTTACATGCATGATATAAGTTAAAAGAAGCAGAATTGCATTAATGTAACAGTTGCTCAGAGTGTGCAACCTTTCCCGTAACCTTCCTTGCATCTCCACTTCCCTCAAAACTGTATTTCCGTGACTAAAAGCTTCCCTGGCTCTCCCATACCAGTTATGTGGCACTTGTTCTTCCATCGTGCTGTCATCAGCTAACCTTAGACACAATCATAGCATACAGGTCTTTGTTATTACTGAATAAAGCCTTGCCACTTTCCTTTCTATTGTTCCGATGAATAACTCCAAACTATTCAATTGTTTTGATTTAAAGAACAACTCCACTTTTGTTAAAAAAGATGGATATATGAAGCTGCTACAAAGTAGTATAATTAAAAAAAAAAAAATAACACAGCTTGCTGCAAAGAAAAATGGAAATAATTAGTAATGGTATTGAATGTTGTTTTATTTAGTTGTGCATAGAATTTGAAAAGGTTGGATTTTATTGTGATCCTTTATGTGAGATTTTGTTTCTGTACGTATGACACTATATGATAGGAAGTAAGGACATAACACCAATGGAAGAAAATATAGCAAAACGAGTACAGTAAAACCTTGGTTTGAGAGTAACTTGGTTTAAGAGCATTTTGCAAGACAAGCTAAATTTTTTAATACATTTTGACTTGAGATACAAGCGATGTCTTGATATACAAGTAACATCATGTCACCACTGAGTATTAAAGAGGAGAGAGGTGCCTCTAAGTGTAGCAATGTGGTTACATTTAATAAAGGTACAACATTTAGCAACTTATTACTACACTTAGAGGTGCCTCTCTTCTTTAAAACTCTGTAGCTCCTGCTGGATTTTGCTTCTAATCCCCTTGTGGAGGCCATTTGTGGATGGAAATTTTATGGTTACACAACCTGGTCACTTTGCTGTAATCTTATATGGACTATAAACTGAAGGAACTAAGAATAAATGGTTGGAACAAATCATTTGTGTTTCCATTATTTCTTATTGGAAAATTTGCTTTGATATGCAAGTGCTTTGGATTACAAGCACGTTTCTGGAACAAATTATGCTCGCAAACCAAGGTTTTACTGTATACTGATAAAAACATTTTTGATCACTGTGTGCGTCCCTGATGGAGAAAATCTGTCTACCCCTTGTAGTGACAGAAGGTGAGGACAAAACTTTCCAATGGGGACCCAACAGAGGTGCCATTACCATCCCCATTCCTTTTAAAAAGAAATCCTACACAGAGTTTAATTTTAATGGAATAACAAGTAACCTTTCTATTTCAATCTGCAGCCAACTGTTTTTTTTTTTTTTTAAATGATCAATAATTCCATTTTGATTACTTGCAACAATAACAACAATGCTCTTTGTACAGAATGCTCCTGAGATCATACTTCTCGCTCATGTTATTGGCCTACTGCTTTTCTGTACAGAGCTTAAAATAGGCCAGTGTTCCCCGAATTTGTTGATATATTCTCTACATGTTTACAGAGATGCTGTTATTCTTATTGCAAAACTGATTATGTGAATATAGCTGGTAGATTTTCCCTCTTAGCAATGCGTTTTAGAAATTTACTGGACAGGTCTGTCTCAGAATCTACAGATTAAAAGCTGGTAAGAACCCGCAATGAAGTTTGATAAAATGTCTTGCAACACATAAATCCTGGAGAGAATTTTTATTTAACATGGAGTGTCACTTTAATGCCCCTTTCACACTGGGGTGGGGGTGGCGTCGGCGGTAAAGCACCGATATATTTAGCGGTGCTTTGCCGCCAATTTCCCTAGCGACCGAGAAAGGGTTAAAAACATCCGCAAAGCGCCTCTGCAGAGGCGTATTGCCGGTGGTATAGCCTCGGTGTCCCGCTGATTTCAAGTGGAGGAGCAGTATACACACCTCTCATTCACCGCTCCAAAGATGCGCTTATCAGGACTTTTTTTAGCGCATCGCTCCTGTGTAGCCCTCAGGTTCTTTCACACAGGAGAGACAGCAGCGGCTGTTTCAGGCCGGTTTGCAGGCTCTATTTTAATGCAAAAGCGCCTGCAAAACGACCCTGTGTGAAAGGGGTTTAATGTTAAATGGGACGGCACCCATTCAACATAGATACAGTATGTAAGTAATCAAAGAGATACATTGATAAACGTGACTAAAAGTTGAAAATCAAATGAGAAGAAGATAATATATAATGGGGTTCAAATACAGTATATATTTATAATTGGAGCCTTGGGGTTGTAAAGGTAAAAATGTTTTTCCTAAATAGCTTCCTTTACCTTAGTGCAGTCCTCCTTCACCTACCTCATGCTTCGATTTTGCTTTTATTAAATGTCCTTTTTTCTTCTGAGAAATCCTCACTTCCTGTTCTTCTGTCTGTAAATCCACACAGTAATGTGAGGCTTTCTCCGTGGTGTGGAGTGTCGTGCTTGCCCCCTCCCTTGGACAACAGTAGAGTCAGGACGCCCACTAACACACAGCTCCTTTCTCTATCTGCAACGTAAAGAGCGTCCTGACTCTCCTGTTGTCCAAGGGAGGGGGCAAGCACGATACTCCATACCAGGAAGAAAGCCTTGCATTACCGTGTGGAGTTACAGACAGAAAAACAGGAAGTGAGGATTTCTCTGAAGAAATAAGGACATTAAAAAAGCAAAATGGAAGAATGAGGTAAGCGAAGGAGGACTGCACTAAGGTAAAGGAAGATATTTAGGAGATAAATTTTATCTTTACAAACCCTTTAAAACTTTGCTGCACTAAAGATCATTGTTCTTACGATAACGAAGAGAGAGACTACTCTACTAAACACACGTTCTCCTGTTCTCCACAAGTTAATCCTCTTTATGCAGCATAAAATTAATTTACCCCACAAGAATCAATCATTCATTTACTTTTTTTAGACATGCTTTGCCATCATTTCAAAATTATTTCCAGTCACACCACACAAATAAACCTAATATCAGCTCATGCCCAGCATCCCAGAGGACCACCAAACTCTACACTCCACATCAGAACAGCGTCACTAAACTGGATTATTTTATACGTGTCTGGATTTTTCCATACTGCTTCAATAAATATTGATTTAAAACAGTCCAAAGAACAGCACATTAGCTGGTAAGATCGATATGTTGAAAATGTGGGTGTTTATTGTGCCGTTGAATAGTATTCACTAACGGGGACATTTTTATTGCTGAGGCAATAAGCAGTTTACTTCTGGGCAGTATGATGAATAACTGAAAAACCTGGGATAAACTGCGCCCCCTATGTGAAAATTAATAAAACAATTAACTGCTCCCTGCAATTTTTAGGCTATTGCCCAAAACTAGTCTAAAGTATCATATGTTGAGGCGCTGGTTTTAAATCATTTTTTTATTTTTATTTTTAAACCAAATGAAAGTTCGTAATATATATGAGAATCACATTCCAATAATCAAGTGCCAAACCAAAAAACACGCTATGCAATTTCCACCTTTGTGTTACCAATTTCTAGAATAACATGTAGACCTGAACTCTCCAAGCTACATCAATGCGAATAAACAACTAATAAGTCCTTGTGAGTATAGTTTGATAGATTGCTCTTCTCATCTACTTCTTTAACCACTTCAATACCAGGCACTTACACCCCTTCCGGCCCAAGCCAATTTTAAGTTTTCTGCGTTGTCGCTATTTAAATGACGATTGCGCGGTCCTGCTACACTGTACCCAAACAGAATTTTTATTATTTTTTTCCCACAAATAAAGATTTATTTTGGTGGTATCTGATCGCCTCTGGGGTTTTTATTTTTTGCTATACAATTAAAAAATTTTTTTTGTAAATAAGTAAGTTTTCTCCTTCACTGATGGGCACTAATAAGGCGGCGCTGACGGGCACTGATAAGGTAGCACCAATGAGGTGGCGCCAATGAGGTGGCACTGACGGGCACTGACATGCAGCACTGATGGGCACTGGTAGGAGGCACTGATGGGCACTCATGGGTGGCACTGGTGGGCACTGATTGGCACTGATAGGCGACACTGATGGGCACTGAAAGGCTGCAATGGTGGGTACTTATGGGTGGCATTGATAGGCGGCACTGCTGGCTGGCACTGCTGAGCACTGCTGGGCACTGATGGGTGACACTGATGGGAACTAATGGGCATCGATATATGGCACTGATGGGCACTAATGGGCACTGACATGCGGCACTGATATTCAACACTGATGGGTATCCCTGGTGGCACTGGCACTGGCAGGAATTTAGAATGGGCACTGGTTGGCAGCTGCCTGGGCATTGATTGGCAGCTGCCTTGGCACCGATTGGCATTCCTTGGTGGTCTAGGGGGCATACCCGGTGGTCCAGTGTGGATGCCCATCCCTGGTGGTCCTAGGCGGCATGCTGGTGGGCCTGTGCAGTGATCCGAGGAGGGGCTGCACTGATAAACTATCAACACAAACACCCCCTGTCAGGAGAGCACCCGATCAGAGGCTTTTCTGGTTTACATTGTAATCAGCCATGATTGGACACGGCTGATCACGTGGCAAAGAGCCTCCATAGTGACTGTTATCCTGCAGGACGTCAATAGACGTCCAGTCAGGATAACAAAACCACTTCCAGGCGTCAATTCACTATTGAAGTGGTTAAACTTTCACCACGTGCAATAAATGATACGTGTTGTTAATAATTCTCTGTGCTCTTCTTAAATAATGTGCACCTCCACCTAAGATAAGGGGGGCCACTTACCAGATCACTTCATGCAATTGTGCAATATGTTTAGTAAAATATTTTTTGGAGCAGCACCCACTTTACAAAGTCTTAGATGGGATTTCCTGATGATGCCTTCTGGTGAAATGCATTGAGGTCTGTACATTGGTGGAAGTTCCGAGTCTCCATTGACATCACATCCGGCTCAGTTACACGATCAGCAACGATATTTGTATGACTCAAGGCTTTGAATAGTGGGTGCCGCTCCAAGGCCTCCTTCGACGGGTGACAGTTATTGGATAAGGGTCTGGTATGGATTTTGGGAGGGTCCCCACTCCATTTTTTTAAATTATGTATTTTTTTGCAGCATTCAGGACTTTCAAAACGCACCGCACCAACACCCGCAGAGCAGGGGTGTGAAGAATCCCATAGGATTTAAAGGGAAATATTTTTCTTGTGGTTTTCTTGCAAGGTAAACATGCAGTAAAACACATTTGTGTGAAAGGGCCCTAAAGCATTTCAAAAGTTTGTGAGCTACAAGGGAGACAGAGGATGAGTAAGTTATTGCTTACTGCCTCTTTTTGGGCAGAATAACTGATTTGGAACAAACAAGCAGATATGGAGTTCTGTATCCAGGGCCGATCCTAGGGTCACAGGTGCCTGGGTGCAGAAATATTTCTGGCGCACCCACATGGGCGTTGTCATTTTACTAACTCCTAGAGCAGGGGCTGCCCAGAACACGTGTAAAGGGATGCTAGGGATGCTGGGGATGCCATCCCCAGCACACAGCACACTGAACACTGTGACTCACCTCGATTCTCTCTTTGTGCAGCCCAAGATAGAGATGGGAGTGGGAGGCATTCCAACTGGAGTTGGTGGAGACAGTGTGGGATCCAAGACTCCCAGTGTTAGGAATTCATTCCTGCACATCAGCAGCCACTGAAAACTAGAACTCTCATGTCAGGAAGAGGAGCGGCCCCTCCCCCGAGCACTGCCAGGCTGGACAGGTTGCCCTATGCTCACACATGAGTTCTGGACGGACACACACCTATGCTCAGAACACTAGTTCTAGATGGACACAAACAAGGAGAGACGGAGGGAGGGGAGAACTCTGGCACTTCGGCACCCCCACCTCTGCAGGCACCCTGCCTAGGATCGGCCCTGTCTGTATCTTTTCTGACTTTACTTCTTAGAAAGCATTGCTGGGCAGCACAGTGTTCAACACTGCAGCACTAGGGTCCTTGGTTTGAATTCCAGCCAGGACACTATCTGTGTGGAATTTGAATGTTCTCTCTATGCATGTGTGAGGTTTTCATCCAGGCTATTGTAAAGCTTAATTCATTTTTTTTTTTAATAACGAACATGTTACAACCACCTGCTCTGTGCAATAGCATTGCACAGAGTGGCCTCAAATCTCCTCTTCTGGGGTCCCCTGCCAGTGCTCTAGGCTCCTCTTCTTGTTGAGCAACCATAGCAGGTGTGCTTCCTATGGTGGCATACCTGCAGGCTCGCTAATGAGCCGGGTTGTGTGCATCTACTCCTGCCACACACAGCATGATTCAGCCAGCCCTACACTCTCTGCTCACAGGATTTGGTTGACAGCAGCAGGAGCCAATGGCTTCTACAGCCAGAGAGAGAGGAGAGAGCCACTGCAGATAGGCACTGCACTGGATAAAATTCGGCTCAGGTAAGTATACAGGGAGGTGAGGTGAGATACAAATACAGGGACATTTTTTACCTTAATACAGAAAATGCATTCATGTAAAAAATGTGCAGCCTTTAGAACAGACATCACTAAATGGCAAACCGCGGTCAGAACCCAAACCAAGTGACAGTCGTGTTCAGACTTCTTCCTCACTTCTTCCCTTGCTACTTTCATCTTCACAGCATAGCAGAGTGTGGGAGGGGCGTTAAGTCTGTATGGAGATCGAAAGCTGCCCCGGTTTTCAAATTAACAACCTGGCAATTGGTTGCTATGACACAAGGCGGTCTTAGCAACCAATCACCCACTTAACAGGAGAAGTTGTGAAACTCCCACCTTTTATCCAGACAGATCGCTCCCCCTGCCCTCTGCTATGAAAGGTAGGACTGGAAGGGGAGGAAGACTTGGGATAATACTGTATTGTTAAGGTAGGTTATGTAAAGAGTGGAATGCCATGGGAAGGGGGACTGAGATGTAATGGAGGTGAGGCAATGTAAAGGGGGGGGGGTACTATAATATAAAATAGGAGCTATACTGTAAAGTGGGGGACTTTGATTTGAAGGGGGGGGGGCTATTATATAAAGAGGGGACTTTGATTTGAAGAGGGGCGAACAAGTAAAAGGAGCCTGTGATGTAAAAGGGATGCTATATCGTAAAGTGGACACTGTATTGTAAAAAGGTGGGGACTTTTATGTGAAGGGGAGTGTAATGTAAAGAGTCACCTGCGATGTAAATTGGGGGACTGCAATGTAAAAGGGGGGACTGCTAAGTAAAAATGGGGAACTACGATGTAAGCAGGGTGGAACTGTGATGTAAAGATGGGGGACTGCGATGCAAAGGAGGGGACTTGATGTAAAGATGGGGGACTGCAATGCAAAGGAGGGGACTGTGATGTAAAGATGGGGGACTGTGATGCAAAGGAGGGGACTGTGATGTAAAGATGAGGGACTGCCGTGCAAAGGAGGGGACTGTGATGTAAAGATTGGGACTGTTATGTAAATGAGGGGACTGTGATGTAAAGACGAGGGACTGCCGTGCAAAGGAGGGGACTGTGATGTAAAGATGGGGGACTGTGATGCAAAGGAGGGGACTGTGATGTAAAGATGAGGGACTGTGATGCAAAGGAGGGGACTGTGATGTAAAGATGGGGGACTGTCATGCAAAGGAGGGGACTGTGATGTAAAGATTAGGGACTGCAATGCAAAGGAGGGGACTGTGATATAAAGATGGGGGACTGTGATCTAAAGTGGAGGGGAGAATAATGCAAAGAAGGGAAAGACTAATGCAAAGAAAGGGGGGCCCTATATTTTAAAGGGAGGCTGTAATGTAAAGGTGGAAGCAATGCAAAGAGGGGACTGTATTGTAAAGGGGCTGTGATGTAAAAGATTTGGCTCTAATCTAAATGAGGGGACTGTGATGTAAAGGGGGGGCTGAATAATAGCACAAATGTGAGATCCTGACCCATACTAGAAGAAACATTTACTGACCGGACCTCTATAAAATGTAATTCAATACCCTTGCTTTAGAACCACGTTCATTGGCCCAGGTATGTGTGTGCTCCTTGATAGCAGAGACTTGAATTATATAAAGCACTTCATAAATGGTCAGCGCTATATATATGCCTGTAATAATATTGCATTTAGAGGAGAACCATGATATTTCTCAGAATAGGGTTTCTTTAAAAATCTTCTGGAGAGAAAAGACTTCATATATGTTGGATGCTTTTCAACTGTGCCTTTAGCTAGTATAGCCTTGGTAAAATAGTAAAGTGATAGCATGATGCTATTTTAGAAAACATAACTATTTGACATTTCCCATGGCACATACAAATAAATAATCAAGACTTTTGCTCTCCTCTCGTACAGACCTGATGTTCCCCCGATGTCCATGGCTTTTAGATTCCGCGCCTTGATGATGTTGACGATGATAGAATTCCCTGAGGGATTGTAGCAAAGGGACAGCAGCAATTCACCACGGCTTCCCTGTAATGTAAAATGAGCTGAAATTACACGACTATACCATCTTCTCCAGTATTTATGGATTGTTATTGATGGAAGTAATGAGATGTTATGTTTGGTTGCAGTACTTTAACAGGCAAACAATACATTTATATTCACAATCATCAAGGTACAGCTTGAAGCTCTTTGAAAACGATCATAGATCATGCTAGACACATGATTTTCTGGTCATTAATACAAGAAGAAGAAGACCCTGGAAAAATAATTTATTTGATGTTACATCTTGCTGGGAGTACAAGAGGAGAACACAGCCAACAAGGAGGCCTGACGCTCTTCCAGGATCCGTGGACAGGCCTTATAGCAGCAAATCTAGTGCAGCGACATTTCAAGGGGATCACAGACTCACATTTTTTTCTTTAAAGGGGTTTTTAAATAACAAACATGTTATACTTACCTTCACTGTGCAGCTCGTTTTGCACAGAGTGGCCCCCGAACCTGGTTTTCTAGGGCCCCTCGGCGGCTGTTTCGGCTCCTCCCCGCAATAACTAACCCCCTTCATGAGAGCTTTCTCCCATGGTGGTTAGTTCTTGCGGGCATGCTGCCGTAATACAGCCGCTCACTGTATGACTTGGCCCTGTCCCTCGGTACGCCGTGTCATTGGATGTGATTAACAGCAGCAATCCATCCACTCCAGCCAATCAACGGCCAGACTGAGCAGAGAAGAGGACGTCGAAGTCAAGCACGGCAGGTGACCGGGCTCAGGTAAGTAAAACAGGGGAGCTGGGGGCCCGTACCTGTCAGATGTTTTTTCACTTTAATGCATAGGATGCATTAAGGCGAGAAAACATGAACCTTTACAACCCCTTTAATAATATATTTTTCTTATGTGCACCTGTGAAGATTATATAATAAATGAGCATACTTTGTATCTCTCTGTTAATTCAGAATTTCTACTGTTTAATAGAATTTTTCATTCTTTAAATGCCATGCGAGTTTGACTGGTGGTGCTGCAGCCTGGGTTAAAAAATGTCGCAGCCACAAAGCAGGGCTTCACAGCCACGGCACGTGTACAGCCCAGTCGGGCACTAATGTTAGCATTATTTTTTACTGCCCTCCCAGCTGCCTCATGCCGCGTACACACGATCATTTTTCGGCATGTCCAAAAAACAAAGTTTTTCCAACTTCATCATTAAAAACGATGTTGCCCACACACCATAGTTGTTGAAAAATGATGAACAAAGCGCGGTGACGTACCACACGTACGACGGCACTCTAAAGCCCCGTACACACGGCAGAGAACCTCGACGGGCGGAACACATCGTCAGAATCGGCGACCCGCCCGTCGGGAAAGGCAACCAGCCATTCATCCCGACGGGCCGTCGAGCAAATAGAGAACCTGTTCTCTATTTGCTCGACGGGTTTCCCGACGGGCGGGGCTCGCCAAGAGTGTACACACGGCCAAGGTTCTCGGCAGAATATGGCTCCCAGCGAGGTTCTCGCTGGTTTCTGCCGAGAACCTCGGCCGTGTGTACGGGGCTTTAAGGGGAAGTTCTATACAGCAGGATGAATGCACTTACTCCATTATGAATGGGAGTTTTACCAGAATGAGCGCTCCAGTCTCATAACTTGCTTCTGAGCATACGCGGGTTTAAAACGTAGTTTTAGCCCACACACGATCATTTTTTACAACCCGAAAAACAACATTTTTAAAAACGACGTGAAAAAATGCAGCATGCTCAAATTTTTTTTTTGTCGTTTCTCAGAAGATGAAAAATGATGTGAAGCCCACACACGATCATTTTAAATGATGTTTTTAAAAACGTCGTTTTTTTTCATGCCGAAAAATTATCGTGTGTACGCGGCATTATTTCTTTGAAGGAAACCCATTGTCATGATCGGTGTCATGACTTGGGTCGCCTGCTGGTGGCACTGTTCCCTCTGGTAACAGGGGTGCAGTTTTGGTGGCCACCAGCAGGTGTCTCCCAAGTTGCAGCTGCACTGGTATATAAGCCCGCCCTGCACTTCAGTCCAGTGCTGCAGTATTTTGTCTGTTAAGCCCTGTTCCTGTCTGTCCTGATACCAGTCTGTTTCTTGATCTGCTCCTTTTGACCTTGGCTTGTACTTCTGGACTTTGCTGCCGTCTCCGATCCTTGACCCCGGCTTTGCCCCTGGACTTGCTTGTTTCTTATCCCTGCTGGTTACGTTCTGATTTATTGTACATATTTATGTTAACTAGTTTTGTTGGTTTTGACGTTTATTGTATGTGTAGTTGGCGTGCTTGTTTGTGGGTGTCCTGTTTTTTTCCCGTGTGCCTTGTCCTCAATAAATTCATATCGTTCACTTACCTTCTGCCTATTTCCTTAGTGCAGCCCACTGACCTGTCTTCTAGTATTGGGTGTCTGTGTAGACATTTCCCTTAAAACATACCCAGATAGCAAGGATAACTTGTCACAAATTTGTAGCAGTGTTAAATTGTAAGTCTGCAAACTTGCTGCACATTTTCACTGGCAATTTGAACACTTGCAGAGCACTTGAGGCACAAATTCTAGTTGATACTTTTCCAATTTGTAGCAAATTTGTGTGGTAAAACTCTAGCAAGAAAAGTTGCAGTGGCGAGTCTACAGCAAGAACTATGCAAGTCTACAGCATGACAATTCAGCCACAGTGACCCCTGTGGTGGGATGACTATTACACAACATACCTGAACCAGAACTTGCAGCAGACTTGCAGAAGGTTTGCAAGAAAGTTGATTTGGAGTCAGGCAATGAAGACTTGCTGCAAACTTGTAAAGTCTGGCAAGTCTAGCAATAGCTTAGCAAGTAATTTTCAAACTTGCAGCACAATTGCTTGCTATCTGTATATAGGCTGCCATTGCTGATTACCTTCTGGAAATGCATGAATGCAATCAGTGAAGTTCTATAATGGGAATATTTGTTCCAGGTCAGTAAAGAACTGAAACCAATGTATCGGCATGACAGCCAGTCAAATGGTATTATTTTTTAGATAAGGTGGTCAGCAAAGGAAGCCTCAATAGTTCTCTTGGTATAGGTTTCCTGTAAAGGAAAATTCAAACAACGTCCACGAAAAAAAAAAAAAAAAAAACCTTTTTATTTCTTTAGCCTTTTTTTTTTTTTATTATTTTTATTGCAAGTTTTATAGACATTTATTTCTTTAGCCTTTTTACATTCTTTTTCATATTCACACTTTAGAAAAACTGCAGACCTTTTGCCTGCTTAATTAATAACAAATTAATGAAGGAACTGTCCACACAAGGCCATGGAACTGCTTGTCAGTAAATTGTCCAATTACTTTTGGTCCCCTGAGGGAGATTACTTATAAAAAAGACTGTAATTCCTAAACTAGTTACTGCAATCTGCACACATTCATTTAAAAAAAAAAAAAAAAAAGCTAAAATACTTTATCAATGTCTAAAGATTTTTGGACTTAAGTACGGTATATATGTGCACAAGGTTTTTAAAAGAATAATATACATTGATGATCATTTTTTCACATCAAACTGATTATAAAAACACTGAAAATACAATAAAATGAACCAAACTTCGTATACAACTACTACACAATCAATTTTTTTTATTTATTGTTGTTAAAAATGGTCTGCAGTCAATTAATATTAAAAGTGATGTTTACTTGTTGCAATGGCAATTTCTCTACATGGGTTGAGTACAGAAGGCCCCAATACATAATTCATTTTCTACCCATGTGACTGGCTTGCTGCTTTCCCTGATTTTTTGCTTAATACAACACATATGATAATGGCGTACAGATTCCCCCACCTAGCATGGGAATGGATTGAAAATTGTGTTTCAATACCTACAGAGTAAAAACAAGTACATGCTTTCACTAATGTTTGCTAAAATCTACACAATATACTGTATATATGGTATATATCTAGAAGTGTATAACAAGGGAGAATGGTTTATTAATTAGTTTGGAGTTATATTCCATATTTACTAACAGTGAGTATCACAGAACTGTTTCAAATTCTGTCCATATCCGGCATTTCACATAAAATGTTCTTGCTCATTTCAGCAATGGTAACAATAAAGTCATAGGCATGAGCAGGGGGTGTGCTGGGTGTGCCTGGTCACACCCTAATTACCATGTGCACCAGGGCGAATGATAAGTTCAAGGGGGGGCCCAGACACTTGTCAAGCAGGAGGACCATCTGTACTACTTTATTTCAGATACTTGTCTGCTTGTTCCTTTCCCTGCAGTGCTTCCAGCTTCTCCTCCTCTCCCTCTCTTCTGTCCTCAGTCCCTTTCTCTTAAATGTTAGACATCAGGGGTCTTTTTAGAACCCCGATTTTTTCACCAAAGTCCCCCAAAAGGACAGTTAAAAATGTTTTTATGTAAAAGAAAACAACATTTAAAAAAAATAAAATAAATGAAGGACTTATTCACATGTACTTTGCATGTAATGTCTGCTATGGCTGCTAAGCATAGTGTTGTGTCTAGACCCCTAGCCACTGCCTCTGTTTCTCTGTGTTTGAGCTTTGGGATGCACACCCTAATGCAATAGGCTGCACACACCTATGAGTAAAGACAAATGTACTGTAATGTAAACATAAGACTACCTACTTACCATCCCAGTAACTAACACACTAAACCTCACTATAAATGCATCCTTAATGCTAAAGCTGGATTGTTTTTATTCAATCAGCCAGAGGGGCTGAACGTATGTATTCTCCCATTGACCCGAGGTGTATGGAGAAATTCTCTCCGCTTTGCTACTTTAATTTGGCAGCGTGAACTCCTCTACTGTCAGAATACACTGATCAGCGCTGCAGCCGATTGGCTGCAACCCGCTGATCGACTATAACATTTACAACATCCTGTTCAACAAAAGTCAGTTGCTAGATTGGCTTCTCTTGAGTGGGAACGACCATGGATGGGTGGAAATTCGTCTGTCTCTGCTGAACTTCGATCCATCTTTGGGCAAGTTCACCCTCCCTGTAACTTGAACATGCACAATAACTCTGCTTGCAACCTTATATCTTGTTGTAACTGTGACACTAACTCTCGCACTATGTCACACTATAAAAGAAACCCCAAAAATAACTTGCTGTAACACTCACACTAACCCTTATATTACCCCTCCCTGTTACTGCCACCATAGCCCTCACCAAAACCCTGTCTGTAATTACAACTCCAGTCATAACACTAACCTTTCCTGTAACCTTAACACTCACACTGACCAGTGGCGGCTGGTGCTCCATTTTTTTGGGCGGGCGCAAACAAAACCCTAGCCAACCCCCCCCCCCCCCCCCCCCTCCGGCAAAGTCACTCGCAGACAATGGGACCTGCAGACAGACAGATAGATAGATAATTGGATAGACAGATAGATAGATAGATAGACAGACAGACAGACAGACAGATAGACAGACAGACAGACAGACAGATAGACAGACAGACAGACAGACAGACAGATAGATAGATAGATAGATAGATAGATACATAGATAGATATATATATAGATAGATAGATACATACATAGATAGATAGATAGATAGATAGATAGATAGATAGATAGATAGATAGATAGATAGATAGATAGATAGATAGATAGATAGATAGATACATAGATAGATACATAGATAGATAGATAGATAGATAGATAGATAGATAGATAGATAGATAGATAGATAGATAGATAGATAGATAGATAGATACAGAGATAGATACATAGATAGATACATACATAGATACATAGATAGATAGATAGATACAGAGATAGATACAGAGATAGATAGATAGATAGATAGATAGATAGATAGATAGATAGATAGATAGATAGATAGATAGATAGATACAGAGATAGATAGATAGATAGATAGATAGATAGATAGATAGATACAGAGATAGATAGATAGATAGATACATAGAAAAACGGTCCGCTCCGTGTGAAAGGACCCTTAGGCTGCATTCACACCTGGGCATTTTGAATTGTGAGGATTGTAGGCAGAATCACCTGCCACAGTTCTGTCACGATTGTAGTGTGATAATTGCCCTGCAATTGCATGAAGCTTGTCGCCCAAAAGTAGCCCCTGAACTTTTTTTGGGCGACAAACAAGTGATGAAGTTTGCTGGAATTGCAGCACGATTTACCATGCAACAATTGCAGCAGGAACACACAATGTTTTTGGATGGCATTACACAAGTCGTCAGGAAGGATGTACTGGAAATGGAGAGAGTATAAAGAAAGGCAACAAAGCTAATAAAGGGTCTGGAGGATATTAGTTATGAGGAAACGTTACAAGCACAGAACTTATTCTCTCTAGAGAAGAGACACTTGAGAGGGGATACGATTTAAATTTACAAATACCATACTGGTGACCCCACAATAGGGATAAACCTTTTTTGCGGAAGGGAGTTTAACAAGACCCGTGGCCACTCATTAAAATTAGAAGAAAAGAGGTTTAACCTTAAACTACGTAGAGGGTTCTTTACTGTAAGAGCAGTAAGGATGTGAAATTCCCCTCCACAGGCGGTGGTCTCAGCGGGGGACATGGATGGTTTTAAGAAGCTATTAGATAAGCACCTGAACTACCACAACATACAGGTATATACAAGGTAATACTGACATATAATCACACACATAGGTTGGACTTGATGGACTTGTGTCTTTTTTCAAGCTCACCAACTATGTAATTATGTAACTATGTAACAACCCTAACTGTAGCCCCAATACTCGCATCAACCCCCCAGTAGGGATGAGCCGAACACCCCCGCGTTCGGTTCGCACCAGAACATTTAGAACCCCATTGCAGTCTATGGGACTCGAACCTTTGAATTCAAAAACGATAATTTTAAAGACCAATATTCAATTTATTGTTGGAAAACGTCTTTGAGAACCCGGGTCTTGCCCCAGGGAACATGTATCAATGGAAAAAAGTTTAAAAAACGGTTGTTTTTTCAGGAGCAAATGACCGTTTTTAAAACTTTTTTTTCCATTGATACATGTTCCCTCGGGCAAGACCCGGGTTCTCAAAGACGTTTTCACAGGCAAACTATAGACACCCAGTAGGTACAATATTTAAAGGAATTTTTCATTTTTTTTTTAAGTTAAGCATCATTAAAATCACTGCTCCAGGAGTTCAATTTTTGTTTATTTTATTATTATGTAATAGGCATGTATTTTGTATAATACTCTTACTAGCACTATCTATAATGTAATTGAATTATTCAATCAGCGCACTTAATTTTCTCCTTTAAGCTAGTGCATTGTTAGTTCACTTACCTTTTCCTTCAATTTCCCTCTTAAATGTTCCTGTTCCTCCTCAGTTAGCTGTTCAGTAAGCTGTTCTAAATGACTTTTCACCGCTCGGATGATGATGGTGGAAAGCTTACTGAGCCGAAACAGGAAGTGAGAACTTCAAACAAAGAAATAACATAACAAACATGTCATACTTACCTCCACTGTGCAGTTCATTTTGCAGTGCCCCCGATCCATGTCTTCTGGGGTCCCTCGGCGGCTGTCTCGGTCCTCACCGCAATTAGTTACCACAGTCATGCGAGAGCTCGCATGGTGGTCACTAATTGAGGGCGCGATCCCGTGATACAGCGAGTGACCATAGCCGCTCGCTGTATTACTTGGCCCCGCCCCTCGCGTCACTGGATGTGATTGACAGCAGCGCCAGCCAATGGCTGCGCTGCTCTCAATCCATCCGCACTAGCCAATCAGCAGCCAGGCTGAGCAGCGAAGAGAATATCGGGACCGGGCGGGACTTTCGAGGGGTCAGGTAAGTATAACGGCGATCGGGGGGGGGGGGCGTTGCGTTAACATCAGATGTTTTTTCACCTTAATGCATAGATTGCATTAAGGTGAAAAAACATTTTACTTTACAACTCCTTTAAAGGAACCTATTTAGAAAATAAAAGACAAACCTTTACAACCCCTTTAATACCTTATTTACATACTCTCCTTTCCATTACCAGGAATATCTGTGAGAAGACCAACACTCCATGCCATAAAAAACTGTTTCAGAATATTCCCGCCTAAGGCCGGGTTCACACTGGTATGACACGACTGTCATCCCACTTTGACCTATGAAATTGGTCCTATATCAGTGCTACTTCGGTCCTACTTCCATCCGACTTGAATGAACAAGATACAATTTTGCTCTGACTTTGAGATAGTCTGACTTGTCCTTTGACCAATCAAAACAATCCCAGTGTGACATCAATTCCTTTTTCTGCTGCTGTAATCACCATGTCGAATGTCACAAGTCAGATGGTTAGGATAAGGATCCGACTTCAATGATATTAAATAGGCCGAAAATGGACCAACGTCTGACCAAAGTAGTGCAGGAACCTTTTCTAAAGTCAGACCCAGCCATTGCTTTGTACACGTCATGCGACATGTGCTCCCAAAGTTGAAGCGTATGTCGCACCAGTGTGAACCGGGCCTTAGTCTTAAAATTTAGACAGCACAGAAGATCAAACCCTACCTTATGCCACCCAGAAATGAAAATTAACAATTTAGAAGCAGATCTACACTCAATATAAGTGAAAACAATATGCATTATAATGATTCTGAGGTAGTTCCAGTAATAGTTTTCCCATTCTTCTAAGTGTCATTTGTAAATGAGGTAGGCAGTCCTGCTAATTGTGTTATTGCTGTTATTTCACTCTGGGCCTTTCTTGGTTTAATGGGAATTATAATCCAGCATCAGTTAGTCTGCATTAATAAGGCATGCAGTAGGCTCTTCAGATTCTTGGCTTTGTTACAAACTCACACAGATATTACAGGTGATGAAAATATGCAAAGTGAGACATACAATTATATCATTAACAGAAGGATACAAAGTACCCCTTGCCTTCTTGCTTCCATCAGTCTGCTGGCTCTTTGAATGGCTGTAATTATATATTGCGATACTGCGCGTCTGCCCTTAGGACAACGCAAAGCAGAGGAATGACTGTGTTATCAAAGAAGAGAGTTGAATGAACTGTAAATAATGGGCATGCCAATTAAAGAACAAGGCAGGAGTCCAAATTGTGTTTATGGATACATATCAGTGTCTGTACTCCTCATTTCTGGGGACAGTAGGCTTGTGTGAGCTTACACTATCGTTCGTATATATCTGCCAATGTGTCAAATTGTACTCTGTAGAAAAACTAAAATCAGCACCATGGACATCTGCTATACCCTACAGCTGTCCTTTGACTTTGTAACTAAATGGTTTATATCTTTCACTATCGTGTGTTAGGCCTGTCAATCGGTAAATCCCAAAATACTCAGTTTGTGTTTAATCGCAATTGTTGAGCCATATGCTGCATAAACGCAGATAAGGGAATTGTGCCTTCATGCAGACGTCAACAGTGGTATGTAAGCAGGTAGAGGAGATGGACACTCTAGGGGATAGGATGATACGCAAAATATTTGATCATTAACAGCTCAACATTTCAGCCGAGTTATGGACCCACATATTCATGTCTCTTGGGAGTCCATTTCTGCTTGACAGAGAGGAACAATCCTCTGCGGATTCTCCTGTACTCCTACCATCTAGGGCTCAATCTTTTCCAAACTGAATTTCATGTCTAGCCCACCTTTTTTCTTTATAGAGTTTTCACAAAAGTGCATATTCATTGGCTTGAAGTAAGTATGGGGCCAAAGCTACTCTTTTGTCCATTCTTTCATAGCATTCTTTTAGTCTTATTTATCCTTTTCTTGGAACACATACTTTTTGTTGCCATTCATACCCAAGACTGGCATGAGTCAGTGCCAGAGTATCAGCCTAATAAGATATTATCTCTAAAGTTTCAGTTTTTAGATTAATTAGGGTTTGAGACAGTAAGGTTTTCTGATCAAGGGTTAGTAGGTTAAGTTTGAAGTGTTTCTAAAGGTATTCTATGCATTTAGATAATAAAAAAACTCCTGTTTCAGGTCCCCCTAGACCCCTTCTAAATACTTACCTGGCTCCTCTCTTGAAGCATCGCTGCTCTTTGTCACCTCACAGAGAACGTTGACTTCTGCTGCTGTCAATCAAATCATTTGAGGAGGGAGCAGGGGCTGTTCCGAACCACACTGTGTGTGTCTATGGGCACACTCAGCTAGGCTCAGGAGCAAGCCTGCACGTCTTGCACTGGCAAGAGACCCTAGAAGAGGAGGTTCTGGGCCACTCTGTCCAAAACAATTTCACAGAGCAGGTAAATATAACATGTTTGTTATTTTAGTAAAGAACTGAGCCTTTACAACCACTTTAAGACATGGAATAATCCTTAAGGAATATAGATAGAGTAAGGCCTCGTACACACGACCGAGAAACTCAACAGAATCCATCAAGAAACTTGGTGGGAGAGCTTTTTTGCCAAGGAAAACGGTCGTGTGTATGCTTTTCATTGAGAAAACTGTCGAGGAACTCGATGAGGAAAAAAGAGAGCAAGTTCTCTTTTTCCTCGAAGGGAGTCTCAATTTCCTCGTCGTGTTCCTCGTCGGGTTGGTTTTCGACGAGAAACACGTTGATGTGTATGCTTAGAAATCCACGCACCTTCGGTAAAAGTAGCGTTTGTAATGGAAATAGCACATTTGTCACGCTATAACAGACTGAAAAGTGCAAATGTCTCTTACCAAACTTTTACCTAACGCGCAGTAACATGAGATTAGCAAAAGCAGCCCCAAGGGTTGGGCCAGTGGAATCGAACTTCCCCTGCCGTCGTATGTGTTGAAGTCACCACGTTTGAGAACAAGGAGATTTGGTCTTGACTGTGTGTACGCAAAGACAGCTTGTCAAGTTTCTCGACAAGCCTAACAAGGAACTCGTCGAGGAAAACGACATGTCTTTTCCGACGAGTTCCTCGGTCGTGTGTACGAGGCCTAACTCTAAAAAACATTCTCCTTTGGGTGATCTATGTACATTGCAATGATTCTAACAAAATGTGTTGCAGTTTTCCCGTGGTTGCAGGAAAGAAACTTGCACAGTCTATGGTCTGCCTAAGACTTTTGCACAGTACTACATTCTAGGTAGCCACACCTTAGCAAGCCTCGTTGCTGTACCACTGGTCATCTATGTTACTGCACCTAACACTATTGTTATTAATATGTACTTAACTTGTTACTAATAGGTACTTTATAATCCTAAAGTTTTCCTTAAAGTCACCCATCCATGTCAATAGTTAGCCATAGTATCCAAAAGGGGACCCTAATTATATACAAAAAAGAAAAGCAAGTCCATGGCACATACACTTTTATGAAGTTCTGAAAAATGGCCTCAGCATACACACCAATTTTTTTTCCCAGTGATCAACTAACTGCATACTCTGCAATGGGATTTGATTGAATTATAAATATCATAAACTCTACATTACAGATGCATTAGGAATTCATACTTGTTCATGATATACATAGTGAGTTTGTTATTCTCTGACTTCAGCTATGATTTTCTGGTAGGGAATGATAATCCTAATTTTATCTGTTCTGGATGATTGACGTAGCATATTTTTTCTCATTTTAAATACTTTATAGGATCTGGAATGCCAATTCCCATATTAATACTCTTGATTAAAGAAGAACATCAATCAAAACACAAAATTGTGTAATATATGCAATATGAATATTGACTGTGTTGTATCTACTTTGGAGACAGAATTAGAAAAAATAAGTATTTTACATTTTCAATCCTATTTGACTGACAACAGCTGGCCTAATTTAAAAGAAAAAAATTACACTTGTTAACTTTTTAAAGCATTGGTGTATATTGTCCAGATACTGTTACCAACACTTACAAGAGAGATCACTAATAATATATTCTAGTCTATGTATCAGTCGAGGCCCTTCCATTAGGAGCGCAACGGTGCCGCACCCCCTTTCCATGCTTCCACCACCCTGATTTACATGCAGGATGCCAGACCATGTATAGCAATGGGGTTTTTTAGGCATGTGATTAGAGCCAGAGTCTCTAATAGGCTTCAAAAAAGAGTGGACACTGCGCTCCGATCCTATCTAGGTGTGTGACAAGAGCTAATGAATATTCCCTCTTGCCACACTCATCCTTCTCCTGGCCAATCAAGAAACAGGTCCCCTCACCCGACTGGCTGAAAGGACAGGCAATCCTATTGGATACCTAAGAGGAGGGATGAGATGCATTGTGGAAGCCGCTGCGATAGAGTGAAAAAGAGGACACTGGCCGCCACTGCTATATATTAAAAGAAAAAAGTATACTGGGTGGACTGTTAAATATTAAATTTTTTCTCTAGGTTTATACAAGGCACAATATTGTGCTCCTAACTATCTCACCTCTATGTTTTCTTAGTTGACCTCTAGCTGAATAATACCATGACTATGCTAACCCTCAGTATAAAATCCCCCACTTTACAGTGTTGCACATTAGTGTTGCTTACGAATATTCGCATTTCGAATATTCGTTCCGAATATTGCATATTCGAGTATTCGCGAATAAATCGAATATCGTGGTGAATATTCGCTATCGCGAATATTCACATTTTTTCAAATTTATTTTTAAAACAGATCACATCCTAGTGATCTCCATCGACGTCTAAAAGCATTGCTGGTATGATAAGAGACCCTGGGCCGAGTAGCTGAGGCGATCCTTTTACAGTATGTTGCCGAATATTCGCAATGCGAATATTCGTATTACGAATATTCGCGAATATTTCTCTACCCTTCTGTGTTTTGTGTATAAAAAAAAATAAAAAAATTAGCTTTAGTTTAGTCATATAAGTTTGTGTAAGTAGAGTTAGTGTTTAGTGCATATTAGTTTAGTAATCCAGGAAATGATCTCTGTTTTCGCGTGTTGACGAGAATTTTGCAATCAATTTCGCATTCGCATTAGCGAAATTTCGCATTCGCATTAGTGAAATTTCGCAAAAATTTTATTTTTTTGATAAAATATCACGAATATTCGATATTAACGAATATTTCACGAATATTCTTCTATATATTCGTGAAATATCGCGAAATCGAATATGGCGTATTCCGCTCAACACTGTTGCACATGTGAATAATCCCATATTACTTTTAATCTCCATGATCTTCATTACCTGAACAACTGTGAAATCTGCCCTATTCTGAGGTTCAGTGGCTTAATGTCATCACCCATCGCAGCTTGATTACTGGGTTTTATCCTTTGGTCTCTTATGAATCCTGCTGCAAGACTCATTATTCTAATCATAATAATTTTTTATGAGTATATTAAATTGCCTGGAGGTAAGAGACACAGTGTTTCTGGTAATTTTATTCTGGTTGAATATTACTTAGCAGGCTGTCATATTTCACCTTACAATTAAACCACCAGTGACACCTTCACATATGGTGAATAATATTAATCTACAGTGCTACTACTGTATAAATGCAATACTATCTCTATTTTTGGTAATAAAAATAAACCTCTCTGCAAGTGGTGAATAATAATAGGGTCTGATGTACTTACTACATAGACTGCATTGATCTGTGAATCATTACATATGGGCATTTACATATGCATGTCAGTGAATACATAGGACTTTGGGGGTAATTTCCAAATTAATGTAGCCCTGTTGTCCAAACCAAAGCCCTCTACCCCCACCTGACAGCTGGATAACAGACCTATCTTTGGACTTTACACTTGAAGACTGGTTATTTGGCAAGCAACTCATAAATTGTCTCAAAATATTTCAACAATAGAAAATGGTCTATAACGTATAGTGCCGGTGGTACCTAGTGTCGCAAAAGATAGCAAAGCATGTCCCTGGTTATCCACCAGCTTGTTTCAGAGGCTGCGGGAAGTCTGATTCATACCTGCACATCTGGAGGACCTGCCCTGTGGTGCAGCCCATTTGGGCCAAAGTATTTTCAGTCCTTACCAAACTGCTCAATACAGATATGCAACCAGACCCTCGGATTGCTTTGTTAAATAGTAATCGGCTGGAACTGACCAAATCCCTATTCCAACTTCCCTTTTAAGTCATTTTCCTAGAGACATGTATGTTATCTAGGGTGACCAGACATCCTCGGTTTCCGGGGGCAGTCCCCGGACTGAGGACACTGGACCAAGTTTGTCCCCAGGTTTTGTCCCCAGATTGGATTTAAACAGGGGCTGGGGCAATTTAAAAAATGGTCAGTGCAGAATAAAAAAATCTGGATTACATCCCCGCTCTGCCGCTCCTACTAGCTTAGGGGGTGTATTGTTTTTCATTATCTGTGCCCCTTTCTTATGATCATGTGCTGGTCGGAGCGGAGGGAATATTTCTTCAGTTTCGGGTGCATGCCCATTCAGCTCCGCTCGCATGTTCTTCTGCCTTGGTTTAAGTCCCAGCCAGCCACCTGCCGGCTTATCTCCTTGCCTTCCATGGCGGAGTGATTTTCCTCCACTCTCCATCCAATAGTAGCCAGGGGCCCGGAGAGTAAGGGCCCTTTCACATGTACGGACCGTATGTCCGCATTTTCATCCGTCCGTTTGCGTATGAAAACGGGACATACATGGGTTCCTATGTGATTACGGGTGTCAGCAGATTAACATCCGCTGACACCCGTAATTTGTCCGCCTCCGCAAAGATCTGCATTTGCAGACGGAAGAAATCCTATTTTTCTTCCGTCTGCCGGATCTGATGAACACGGACATACGGTCTGTGTTCATCCGATCCCCCACAGGGGAGAGCGGAGGAAAGATAGGGCGGTCCCTGCACAGTGTGCAGAGACCGCCTTGTCAGCTGCCAGCTCAGCAGGGATTTTACGGAGGATCCCCGCTGAGCTTTGCGGACACACGGAGTGGATCAATACTGATCCGCCCCGTGTGAAAGGACCCTAAGACTTGACAGGCTGTGAGGCAGGCAGCGGCGGCGACAAGCAGAGAGTCGCTGATTGCCGCCATTACTTGTAAAAAAAATAATATGTCCCCGGATTTCATTTAAAAAATCTGGTGACCTTAATGTTAGCTCTTTAATAAAAAGTTTGAACAAGAAAAAATGTGCATGCAAATCCATCCAATCTGCATCAGGATTCATTAATTGCCCGATTCTCCATAGACTAGACAAATCTACACGCACCTGTTCAGAAAAATTTCAAAATCTGTAATTCACTAGAAAAGATAGAATGTCTCATATATAACTGATTTTCAAATTGATTTGCTCCTCTCTAGTCCCATTACAAGTGTAAATGAAGGCAAATCGTTAGATATGATGATCACCTCACACTAGCAACTTTCTTTGTTTTGTGCTAAAAAAAAAGTATCGGAATGAATAATTTATAAACTGTACACAGGGATAAAGAGGAGGTAACCTTGAAAGTCCATGGTCCATATTGAAGAACGCTCTAATCTTAAAGCACACACACTCACACACACTCTGAGCAGTCAATGTAGAATGAAGTGAGACTAATACTGTCACCATTCACAAAGAGAAGAAGGTTTGATTGTCAAGCTGTCCCCCCCTTCTGCCAGTCACAGTCAGGGAAGAATATTCACATGTTATGATCCTAATTATGCACATATTCTCCAAATCTTGCTTGATGAGTGAATCAGCTACTTGCAATGTTACCATTAAATGAGGCTTATGTTTAGCAATACAAATATTAACATATGCAAATGTACCCATCTGCAACAGCCTGATCAATCACGCAAAAATACTCTGTAACAGATATTTTCATACAGAAATCTTAGCAGAATGTTTATAATCTTTATGGATAATAAACCGGGTGAGCTGTAATTTAGTAAAAAAAAGCACGTTAGTTAGTTAGTTGGCTTTTTGGTGAAAAAAAATAAAAAGAGTAGGAGTAACAAATGTCCCCTAACTGCCACTAACCTCCAGCTTATACCTGACAATAAAACAGACCCTAACACTTAAAATGCACCTGTTCCCAGACTATGGACACTTAGGGGTTGATTTACTAAAACTGGAGAGTAGAAAATCTGGTGCAGCTGTGTATAGTAGCCAAATATCCATTGACTTTAACATGTTCAATTAAACTTTGACATAGAGTAAAGACAATAGTCTATCTAGTTCAACCTGTGTAGGTGTACGTGTGTCAGTGTCTATAATTATTTCCAATATCCCTGTATGTTGTGTTCTTTAAGATGCACATCCAGGAGTCTTTTAAAAATATCCAAAACTCCCCGCTGCCACCACCAATTGTGGAAGAGAATTCCACATCCTTATTGCCCTGACAGTGAAAAGCCCCCTGTGCAGTTTAAGGTTAAACCGCTTCTCTTCCAATCTCATTGTGTGGCCCACATGTCCTCTTACACTCCCTGAGACTGAATAGTTTTTGCCTATGCTGGGATCACCATTGACTAATGCATTGGGAAGGACCGCTCATAAGCCTGAGAGAAGGAGTGGTTATCCATATGAACCAAAGGCACATTACCTAGTCCATCTGGTGAGTGGCCATTCTATCTGGTGGCGGTGTAGGCACATACATGGTGAAGGTGGAAATACAGCAGGTATTGAAGGAATTGTTCACAGAGGACTTTGCAATTTTCCCTTTTTCTTTTTTGCGGCCATATATAATACATTTTATTTTTATTTACATGTTTTTGGATTAGTGGGTTGCATCTGCAGCATATTTTCAGTGTTTCACTTGTTGATGGATCCAATGAACTATATGATATAGTTTTTGCACATTGCACATTATTGCATTTTTGCACATTATAATTTGCAGTAAGAATTTGTTGCTAATGGCATGTACTATTTGATTGGTACTTTATAGATACCACATTTATAGAGCACAAAGTACACATGATTTGCAGTGGTAATTTATGTATTTATATATTTATGATGTAAGTTAGCACAATTCACTTTAAAATACATTATTTTGAAAGGGTGCCAAAAATTTTGAGCAGCCAATTTTTGGAGTTTTGTATGACATTATGTCCAATTTGCTTTCTTCCTCCTTTTTGTGTTTTGTTCCAATACACACACATGGAATAAACATGTGTATAGAAACACATGTGTTACTGTAATACTTTTTTGTGAGAAATACTTGATTTTCTGGAAACATTTCTGGGGTGCCAACAATTTCGACCATGACTGTAAGCAAAATAACCCCTAATGCCGCGTACACACGGTCGTTTTTTGTGATGAAATAAAACAACGTTTTAAAAAACTTAATTTAAAATTATCGTGTGTGGCCAAAACGTTGTTTTATGTCTTCTAAAAAACGACAAAAAAAAAATTTGAACATGCTTCAATTTTTTATGTCGTTTTTCAGAATGTTGTTTTTTGTGTCATAAAAAATGACGTTTTTAAACCCGCGCGCATGCTCAGAAGAAAGTTATGACGCGAGCTTGAATGGAACAGAGTGCTGTCGTACGTGTTGTACGTAACGCCGCTTTGCAAGAGCATTTTCAGAAAACGATGGTGTGTAGGCAACGTTGTTTTTTAAAATGAAGTTTCTACCTCTATGCAGGTTATCACCCCTTCAGTCTATCATGGAGGCTGCAGCCAGACTCATCTACCTTTCCAACTGCTTATCAGTGCAGCCATCAGAAATTGTGGGGCCCCTTACACAGCCAGACAAGTCGAGACGCTCGGGTCCCTTACAAGTCTATGGGCTGTACCTCCCTTTTTGCGGCCCGGCTGCTCAGTGTCAGCCACTGCTCTGACAATCCCTCTACTGGCTTTCAATTGCCCAATGAATTTCAAAATACTAATCTAGCGCCTATGTACTGTATAGTACTGGTGCTAGTTAAATTTAAGGGTAGATCAGAGTGTAGTTAAACTCTGATCCTGATTGTTAAATACAAAACAGGGTCTCTGTCTCAACTTGGCTGTGCTGTGAGCCCATTCTGTTGTACTGAGGTGTTCTTCCAGCCCCGGTGCTGCAGGTGACAGCAGTGGAGTCAAGGTTTGGGTGCTCTTTCCCAGCAGCGAATCAGGAGGGTTTGTCCTCGCTGTGCATGCTGGGAGGGGTATTTATGGGACAGACGCCATTGGTTCTGGGTCTTCTTCGTCGAGTGTGGCACCCACCTTTAGGGTGGCCAAATCACCGTCCCCGGCGCTATGGCCTACCTGGCTGGGGCGTGCGTGCCACGCAGTGTTCCTGGTTCTGGGGCCATGCTGACCCAGCGACGGGGACCCAGTGAGTGACTGGGTTCCCACCTCTCAAGATCCCAAGCTGTACTGCTGTTCGGTGGGGAGTCAGTCTGAGGAGCACCATTGAGAGGCTGGCGGTCCAAAGGGGTCTGGACAAACCACCGGGGATCAAGGTAGCCGGACACTGAGGGATTAATCACCTGTCAGTTGGTACCTGGGCGACACGTTAAAGATGATCCAGACGTAACTCATCTAAGAAGGCATATCCCCAAGAATTCAATCCAGAAAGGGCCTGTGGCAGAGGTACCTTTCTGAGGCTCACTGAGAGGGGTCTGCCGGATCTGATGAACACGGACATACGGTCTGTGTTCATCCGATCCCCCACAGGGGAGAGCGGAGGAAAGATAGGGCGGTCCCTGCACAGTGTGCAGAGACCGCCTTGTCAGCTGCCAGCTCAGCAGGGATTTTACGGAGGATCCCCACTCAGCTTTGCGGACACACGGAGCGGATCAATACTGATCCGCCCCGTGTGAAAGGGCCCTAAGACTTGACAGGCTGTGAGGCGGGCAGCGGCGGCGACAGGCAGAGAGTCGCTGATTGCCGCCATTACTTGTAAAAAAAAATAAATATGTCCCCGGATTTCATTTAAAAAATCTGGTGACCTTAATGTTAGCTCTTTAATAAAAAGTTTGAACAAGAAAAAATGTGCATGCAAATCCATCTAATCTGCATCAGGATTCATTAATTGCCCGATTCTCCATAGACTAGACAAATCTACACGCACCTGTTCAGAAAAATTTCAAAATCTGTAATTCACTAGAAAAGATGGAATGTCTCATATTTAACTGATTTTCAAATTGATTTGCTCCTCTCTAGTCCCATTACAAGTGTAAATGAAGGCAAATCGTTAGATATGATGATCACCTCACACTAGTAACTTCTTTGTTTTGTGCTAAAAAAAAAGTATCGTAATGAATAATTTATAAACTGTACACAGGGATAAAGAGGAGGTAACCTTAAAAGTCAATGGTCCATATTGAAGAACGCTCTAATCCAGGGATCCTCAAACTACGGCCCTCCAGCTGTTACAGAACTACAAATCCCATGAGGCATTGCAGAAAGGGCCTGTGGCAGAGGTACCTTTCTGAGGCTCACTGAGAGGGGTTTGTGGCAGAGACTTTCTCCCAAGTTCACCAAGGAGGGTCTGTGGCAGAGACTTCATCCTGAAATTGTCCGAGTGACACTCTGGCTGCCAGGTCAGCGAGAGAGGCCTGTCCCGGTACGCTAAACCTACTCTGGCGAGAGTGGCGCAGAGAAGTGTTACTTTTGGGAGCAGAGCTGTTTCCTATCATTACGCCTGAATCTGCTATTCTCCCTTCTTCTTCAACTTTACTTTCCTCACCACAAGTTTACTGTTTTTACCTGGCTGGGTAATAAAGAGCACCTGTTGTGGACATTCCTTTACTTCTACTATATACAATATGCATCATTCACGCCTAGGAATTTCAGAGGAGCCATGAGGTAACATGCCGCCCAAAAATCCAGCAGCTCCACTGGGGGTAATGCTACACTAACAACAACATACAAAGCCATTTTCAACTCTGCCCCAAGCTAAATCACCAATCCGGTTTCAAAATATTACCCAAACTGTCCTCTCTGCTTCTCCCAAGGCCTCCTGCTCTCTAGCTCCTCTTTCTCCTCCTCTTATGCTTCCTCTTAACAACTAGTGTTGAGCAGAATATGCCATATTCGATTTCGCGATATATCTCGAATATATAGTCGAATATTCGAGATATATTCGTTAAATGTGAATATTCGCGATATTTTTTGGAAATGAAATGATTGCGAAATTTCGCTATTGCGAATGCGAATGCGAATGAAATTTCGAGAAATGCGGAAGGAGCACTCTGATTGGCTCAGAATATTCGTGATATTTTATAATACAAAATAATTGCGAAATTTCGAGAAATGCGGAATGGAGCACTCTGATTGGCTCAGAATATTCGTGATATATTACAATACAAAATAATTGCGAATATTCGGCAAATGCGGAAGGAGCACTCTGATTGGCTCAGAATATTCGTGATATTTTATAATACAAAATAATTGCAAAATTTAGAGAAATGCGGAATGGAGCACTCTGATTGGCTCAGAATATTCGTGATATATTACAATACAAAATAATTGCGAATATTCGGCAAATGCGGAAGGAGCATTCTGATTGGCTCAGAATATTCGTGATATTTTATAATACAAAATAATTGCGAAATTTCGAGAAATACGGAATGGAGCACTCTGATTGGCTCAGAATATTCGTGATATATTACAATACAAAATAATTGCTAATATTCGGCAAATGCGGAAGGAGCACTCTGATTGGCTCAGAATATTCTTAATATTTTATCGTAATTTTGCAAAAATGCGAATGAGAAATTGATTGCGGAATTTCGACAGTAACACTCTGAAATCGAATATATGTGTTATTTTAGCTAAAAACAATATTGCGAATTTCTCGAAAATAATCGCGCGATATTGCTATTGCCGAATAATCGCATTGCGATTTTTCGTCAATATAAAATGATCGCTGCAGCTACTCGGCCCAAGGTCTCTAATCATACCAGCAATGCTTTTAGACGTCGATGGGGATCTCTAGGATGTGATCTGTTCTAAAAACAAATTGAAAAAATACGAATATTCGAAATAGCGAATATTCACCGCGAAATTCGGAATATATCGCGAATACTCGAATATGCCATATTCGAGCCGAATATTCGCAATACGAATATTCGTGAGCAACACTATTAACAACTGAACTTTTAGATCTTCCATCAGCTCATCCCTCATAATTATTACCTTTTGTATCACTTACCCGACCCTATTAGATAGTAAGCTCTTATGGTCAAGACCCTCCTAACCCCCTTCATATGAAAACAAACCTTAGTGTAGTTTACCTTTTAAATAGGCTCATAGTAATGTAGCTCCATTCGGAACAGGGATTAACTGAATGAATTTGTATTCTACAGCATAGCCACAATAAAATCAAAGTGAAAATAGAGCCTAACTGCAAACAGTCTAAGTGTACTGCACAGATGCCTAGTTCAGGAGCAATAGCTGGCTGGCATAGACCTGGCAAGACAGTTTACACACAGTTCTTCAGCAAACAAATGGGTCTGCAAGGAGTCCATAAGTAGCCAGATTGTAATATTTAGTGGGCTTGTGACAGTGCTAGTTTCCTGTCTCCTTGTGCGTTTCCCTTCTTGACCTTGGATTCTGTTGTTGCTGACCTTTGCCTTGTACCTAGATTACTCTTGGTTTGCTACATAAACTTGACCTTGGATTGGTAACTGGACTGCACTTGTTTGCTACCAGCCCTGATCTTGGATCTGCTTTTGGACTACTCTTGCCCGCTACCTGCTCTGACCTTGGACTGTCCCAGGTTTTGGGTACCATTCGCTGTCTACACTCTGACCAGCCTCAGGTCTACATATAACCTCCTTTGTCTCAGCTGCTCAGTACCAATGCCACCTGGCTGGGAACTTTAGAATTGTGTTTCAAGACCTGTAAGTAGGGTTGTCCCAATACCACTTTTTTAGGACCGAGTACAAGTACCGATACTTTTTTTCATGTACTCGCCGATACCGAATACCGATACTTTTTTTAAATGTCATGTGACAGTTTTCAAACCACAATACAGACTAAGGATATTTTCTTTAGAATTATGAAGAACTCTAACTCAAGACATTATAAAAGAATAAAAATGAGTAAAAATGGATAAAAATGTTTTATTCGCTTGTCATGCAGTAGTAAAAAACTCAAAGAATTTTCACAGAAAATGTTGATAAATACTAAAAAAGTATCGGCAGAGGCATCGGGAGCATTTGCGTGAGTACAAGTACTCCGGTAAATACTCGGGATCGGTACCGATATCAATACTAGTATCGGTATCGGACAACCCTACCTGTAAGCAACCAAGTACCGGTAGGTCGACTTGTCTTAAGGGTATGTGGGCTACTATAGGCAGAAGAAACACCAGCCAGCTATAGTTTCTGACACTGAGCTGCAGCAAAGATAGTTGAAGTTAGTCCCAGCGAACCCCAATGGCACATACCACTGGAGAGAACACCCAACCGTTCAGAGGATAGGTTGAAAGGCTGGCACAGAAATGAAGGGTAAGAATAAATTAAGCTTTCTTTAACAGCTGGCCTGCTTCGCATATGAAAACTTTTAAAAAGTACCTAAAGTAATGATCACTGTATAACAGACAGAAAACACTGTTAAAAAAGTATATCTTACACTGCCATCACTGCACGGTTTCAGCTCTTTCCAGAAGGTCTGCATCTGTGTTAAGTCTGTCTTGTTTAGAGGGATTGACACTTCTCCAATAGGATCATTACGGCTGAATCGATCATAGTCCAAAACTTGTAGATACAGGACTCTTTGCACCACTTTTTCATAAGGAAATCCTACAAGATAAGAGCGGAATAGTGTCATATTAGATTTCTGTTCCTGGGAGCAAAGTGATTGTGCTATCAACAAAAGAAGCCTACAATTACATTTAGCCAGGCAATGCAATAGTGATTGTGATGTGCAAATAGTCCACAAAACATGTATTTTTCTGAAATCAGATCCCTGAAATATAATTTCTAATCCACCAAATCTCCTATTACTATTAAAATGTTTTTGTTTTGTTCTGTGTGTCCCAACTGACAACATTTCCTCGGACTTCTATGTTCGAGAAGTATAGGGTAACCTTTCCAACAGAAGTATAAGCTGAATCTTGTTACAACCCAATTCCTGTTACAGTATGTTTTCAGTAGGAAACCGCTGAATAGAACAGACTGGTGATCCATGCAAAATGATCACAGATTAAATGTTAAAGCTTCTGTTGAGTTTTTGAAGTTCTTTCAATGCACAGAACAAAAGCACATTTATGGTGTTAGAAACCCTGCCAGGATTTTTTGTCGGTCCCCAGTGAAGTGACTCATCCCTTGCCTTTTGTGTGATTACCGGAACAGAAAGTCAATGAAAATTTACCCACCTGCAACACAGATATGAACAAAAACCTGAGGTTCTAACTTTTCCCCAATTATCAGAAACTAAAAAAAGTTATGTCTGGGATTATTTTTGCACTTTTGGAAAACAAACTAGTGGGTTAAATCATCCATCATTCCAGTGCTGGGACACGGTCATCTAGAGCCCAGGGTAAACATGCCAAATTGTGCCCCCCCAAGAAGTATGAGCATTACATGTCAGCAACATTCCTCTCACTAAAACACTGAGCACTGATATGCACGCTTACCCCTAAGCATAAATTTCCCCTCCTCCCAGTATGATACCACCCCCTGCTGAAATTCCCCCTCTCAGCACAAAGCTTTGCCCCCCCCCCCAACTCAACTGCCCCACCACCTAAAAAAAATCACCCCTCCTATGACAAATCTCCACGTGGAGTGTCAGATGCATAGATTTCCATGTGTTTAATTTTTTTTTTGAAGCACATGATTAGAGCCTGAGGTGCGGTGGTTTCTGATGTGTCTCCCCACGGCGGCTGTATGTCTTCCCCCTCCTCCTTCTAGGCGACCAACAGGATCGCCTGTCCTTTCAGCTTATCGGGTGAAAGGTCTCAGGACCAGTTTCCTGATTGGCCAGGATGAGAATCAGTGTGACAATAGCGAATATTCATTTGTTATTGTCACACAACTGAGTGGGCTCAGGGTACAGTGCTCTGCGCCCACAATCCCACCTTTTTTTAAACCCAATTAGAGCCTCTGGCTCCAATAACTTGCTTCAAAAAAACAAAAACCCCATTGGAATACCTGTGTCCGGCGCACTCCATGTATATTAGGGGGCTGGGGATGCATAGGGATGCCACTGCCGCATCTTTGGTGCCGTTTTGCAAAAGCGTGCAAAAAAAAGTGTCTTCCATTGCAAGTCATTGGAAATACATGAAAAACACATCAGTGGGAAAGGGCCCTTAACACACATCAATGCATGTACACAGGTTATCCTTTGTTTTAAATGGTGTTAGTTCAGATCTGTGCAATGTCCATTTTTATAGTGTCTATTGATGAAAATGGCAATAAATAAAAGCATATGGTTGTAGATACATGTAAAAAGAAATGCATGGAGGGGAGTAAATTCAGCCTAATGCCCCGTACACATGGTCAGCCAAAATCACATCGGAATTCCGATGGCATTCCATCGGAGTAAAAGAGAACATGTTCTCTATCTAAACTTTTCCGATGAAAAAAGTCTGATGGGGTATACACACAGTCAGAATTTTTGATGGAAAAAGCCCGATGGGGCATACACTCCGTCTGACTTTATCCATCTGAAATTACGATCGTGTGTACAAGGCATAACACACAGCAACAACTCACAGATCATTTAAAAAATTGTATATGATTACTTATAACTGACTATAAATCTACCTAATGTGAATATGCATATCATGTTGTGATCGACAATATCAGCCAAAATTTCTCTAATAACAGAACAATGCTTGCTCTCATAAGAAGGATATAATTATTATGAAGATTAGGGATGAGCCGAACACCCCCGCGTTCGGTTCGCACCAGAACCGTCGGACAGACCGACCATTCACACGAACATTTAGAACCCCAAAAACGATAATTTTAAAGATCAATATTCAAGTTATTGTTGGAAAACGTCTTTGAGAACCCGGGTCTTGCCCCAGGGAACATGTATCAATGGAAAAAAGTTTAAAAAAAGGTGTTTTTTTTTTAGGAGCAGGACTCCTGAAAAAATGACCATTTTTAAAACTTTTTTTCCCATTGATACATGTTCCCTCGGGCAAGACCCGGGTTCTCAAAGACGTTTTCACAGGCAAACTATAGACACCCAGCAGGTACAATATTTAAAGGAATTTTAAATTTTCCAGGAGCAGTGATTTTATTGATGCTTAAATAATAATAATAAAAAAAATCCTTTAAATATTGTACCTGCTGGGTGTCTATACCTGTGATAACGTCTTTAAATAGCACAATCACCTACCTGCCAGTAAATTAGGAAGAACTGATCTATCTAAGCTATACAGTGTATAAATATATGTACAACTCCTAGGGATGTATATATATCCTCTACACATTGTAAATTAAGCTAAACTGACTAGCCTGCCTGCCTGCTCTAGCTATCTAAAAAGACAATCTCTATGTCTCTCTGACTGCTTTCATTAACAACCCGGAACACACTACACGAGGCCGCCCAGCAGGCGGCCTTATATAGTGTTGGGCGGGTGCTAAAGCCCTGAGCCATAATTGGCCAAAGCCACCCAGGCTTTGGCCAATTATGGCTCTTCGTTTTTTGCGCGCTGTGATTGGCCAAGAATGCGGGACATACAGCATGCTTGGCCAATCATCAGCGCGCAATACCGCAGTGAATTATGGTCTGTTTTGCGTCACTCGAATTTGGCGCAAACGACCGCTTTTGTTCAAATTTCGTCGAACGTACGAACAGACAATGTTTGAGTCGAACATACGTTCGTATCGAACGCGAAGCTCATCCCTAGTGAACATATAGTATATAGCCAATCTCATATAAGTTCCTTTGTTTACATTCACATTTGAAAGAATTTAGCTCAGGAACCTGAAAAGACAAGTTGTCTCTCACACATAAGGCGTTTAGACTGTTTAGTTGTATTTAAAAAAAAGATTATGCGATCATCCATTTCAGACTAGCTACAGGCTGATAAAATTAATAGCATCATATTTTTATAGAATGTCTAAACTAACAGTAAAGAAAAATCTTACAAAAGAAAGCAAAAGGTGGGAATATGTGTATTATTTTGAAACTATTAAAGCTCCCTACACAGATATTTCACAAATGACTTGCTAGGAATAGTGGCAGGCTATTAAATCTACTGCAGATAAATTGAATATGTCTAACCTGTGTATACAGAAGCATCTGCACCTCCTCAGCAGGTATAAGCAGAATTCTATGCAAGTGCCAATGACAAATGGCTGCATTGCTAGAGCAGACACATCCATCCATATTTAATTAGATACTTTCTAGAACTGGCTTTAACGTAAGTAGACATCTTCCATTCATAAAGTTTGGGGCAGAGCAGGGGTTTGATGAAGTGTATATCCTCCTTCGTGCCTCTGGGCATGGTCTCACCCACCATGATAAAATCACACAGACACCATAACAAGTTAAATTATACAGTGGAGTGGCAGGTAGTCTATTTGGCTCCCCAGCTATACAAACTTGGTCAGAACTAGGTCCTCTGCTCACCAAAATCACACATCTCGTTTGGTCACCACATTGTACCTAATGTGCGTTGTACTGATTTCTGCCATGTTATTAATATGGGTATTTACTGTGTGGACTATGAGGAAAGTTCAGATGACAACTGTGAACTCCTGGCTGATGAATCGGCAGTGGAAAATATGGAGATTTTCATCCCTAAAGCCGAAGCGGATGGTGTGGAGTTCCAGGGAGCCGGAGCGGTTGGCCCCCCTCTCCAGCAACAAGCTGAGGTGGTAAAGCTTTTACCCCCAGCTGAATCACTGGCAACAGAGCAGGGTACCCCAAGCCTCTACTCCCTACTAGCAGAAGAGGGGGGCCCTGTGGTAGTGGATGGGACTGTGGTCTCACAGCGGAAGAGCTGGCAACAGAACAGAGGGTCACGGACCTCTGCTCTCCACTAACGGAAGAGGGGGACACTGTGGTAGTGGATGGGGCTGTGGTCTCCACTCACAGCAACCCAGCGGAAGAGCTGGCAACGGAGCAGAGTGTCATAGGCCTCTGCTCCTCACTAACAGAAGAGGGGGTTCCTGGGGTAGTGGATGGGACTTCAGTCTCCACTGGCACAACCCCAGAAAATGGTACAGGACTGGGACAGGAGGATGTCGGCTTTGCTTTGCAAGCACCGGGGGGGTTTTCACCAAGCACCAGTGGATGGGACTTCAGTCTCCACTGGTATACCCCAGGAAGGGGGGGCAGTTGGCCCAGACCCCCAACAGCATGATGGACTGAGCCCAGCTACCCTGCCTTCTCCCCAGCGGCAGGCGTGTTCTCTGAGAGAGGCAGAGGTTGGCGGGGGGAGTAATGCTCAGTTTGGAGCCATTTATTTGGGGTACAGTATGGATACCCGCATTGGAGGACGGGAACTACTGACGGACTTCGGAGTCAACCCGTTTGGGGTTCCCTCCTGTGTCCGTCTCCCACCGAAAGGGGAGAGATGTAACAGAATGGCCCGTGACACCCAGAGACGTTGGAAGGATGAAAGATACTCTTGTGCCAGCAGCACCAAAAACTCTTGGGTCGAAATCCACCCTGTGCCCTTTTGGGTGTAGGGTGGCTAATAGTGAATCATAATTCATATTACATGAGATGGGACATTAATAATACTTCATATTGCAGGACTGAGATATCACAAGGAGTCATGATGACATGACCAGGTCAGCCAGTGAGTCATACCTTTTGTATAATAGGCTATTGAAATATCCTAAGGTGTTGGCTATTCAATGTAAAGACACCCATTCTCACTGCCATTGTGTGACAAAGCTGTATAGAGAACTTATTCAACTAGATGTCTGTGTTACTATTCAAGGTTAATTGAACCCTATTGATAATACGGTGCCGTCATGTCTAGCTACCAATTAAAGAATTATCCTCAGTGAGTGAATAGGGGGGTGGAGATTACATTGTCCTGTGATTAACTGCATTATGTTGTACTGGATATAAGCAAGCTAAGAACCAATAAAGATATTCATACATTTTGGAAACTAGAGAACGGAGCGCTGTCTCGTTTATTCTGGGAAATGAAATGGATCATGTCTGCCTGGTTGTTGGTGTGTCGGATAAGCTTGTCGTGGATGGATGGAAGGTTGTAAGCGGTGGCGACCGTTACATACTGTATATATTTTTTAAAACAAAGTTAAGATAAATTCCAGGTATAGATACTTTATACATTGTAATATTGCTCCAGCTAGGACAAACATAACTATGCATAAACCACACCTGGACGATGCCCCTGGAGGGTGGAAATCACTGAATTAGTCACTGCTACTCCAGTGATCTCCACTTGTTTCTGACCCGTGCCAGTCTCCAGCTACATTCTGAACACAGAAGGTTGGCCGCTTGACACAGGCACCATTCAAAGAATTTTTTCACATTTTCTGAATGAATGCAAAGCTTTCTCTGATTGGATGGAGTGGAAAGTGTGATGTCACCTCCCCACCTCTCCACACTGAAAATACAAAGCTTTCTCTGATTGGATGGAGTGGAAAGCATGATGTCACAGATGTATTCCAAAATATACAGGATATTTAGAGTAAAAAAATAATTGTATTCACAATTGTACATATTTAGCAAAAAAAATGAAATATTGAATTAAAATATACAGTTCCAATGATTGTCACCATATAAGTAAATACATGAAGAACCTTCTTTACACCCGACGTGTTTCGGGGTAACCTTCTTTAGGGGTTGAACGCCTGTTCCTTATAAATGTTCGTCTCAAACTTGCATTAATTGTATATCCTGATACCCATTTCTTCTTTGACTGGCAACCTCATTGATTGAACCCAGCGTGCCGTTTATATTTTCAATTCTTTTAAAAACCGTATCCAATGAAATATTCATCATCCTTTATAATACGTAAGCGAATAATTACATGTATATACATCACATATAAAGAAAACTTTTTGTATATATTTAATAATGTTCTAAATGCATGTAATTAAAATGATGTATTCTTATTCTTAGATGAACTAATTGTCCTTCTCTACACACCTCCCTGAAAAAGGTTATCCCGAAACGCGTCGGATGTAAAGAAGGTTCTTCATGTATTTACTTATATGGTGACAATCATTGGAACTGTATATTTTAATTCAATATTTCATTTTTTTTATAAATATGTACAATTGTGAATAAAACAATTTTTTACTCTCAATATCCTGTATATTTTGGAATACTATTAGTGCCTTAAAAGTCCACCCAGGGGAACCCCCTTTCTCTTTTCTCATATATACTGGATGTGGCACAAGCATACATTTGCCATTCACCCCCATCTCTTTCACAGATTTATTAAGATCTGTGTCTAAGCAGATCCAAAACACCACCCCCTCCAATGCCTATTTTCTAGTCTATAATGCTGCCCATCATAGGGCCAATAGAAAGTTGCAGAAAGCAATAAGCAATAGTGTTGCTCACGAATATTCGCATTGCGAATATTCGCTACGAATATTGCATATTCGAGTATTCGCGAATAACTCGAATATTGCGCCGAATATTCGCTATGGCGAATATTCGTATTTTTTCAAATTTATTTTTAAAACAGATCACATCCTAGTGATCTCCATCGACGTCTAAAAGCATTGCTGGTATGATTAGAGAGAGACCCTGGGCCGAGTAGCTGATGCGATTCTTTTATGATTCATAAAAGAATCGCATCAGCTACTCGGCCCTTCTTTTGCATCAGAGCCAATCAGAATAACTCGAATATTCGGCAAAAGGAATATTGCGCGATTATCTTCTCCGCCCTTCTTTTGCATCAGAGCCAATCAGAATAACTCGAATATTCGGCAAAAGGAATATTGCGCGATATTCCTTTTGCCGAATATTCAAGTTATTCTGATTGGCTCTGATGCAAAAGAAGGGCGGAGAAGATAATCGTGCAATATTCCGTTTGCCGAATATTCGAGTTATTCTGATTGGCTCTGATGCGCCCTTCTTTTGCATCAGAGCCAATCAGAATAACTCGAATATTCGGCAAACGGAATATTGCGCGATTATCTTCTCCGCCCTTCTTTTGCATCAGAGCCAATCAGAATAACTCGAATATTCGGCAAAAGGAATATTGCGCGATATTCCTTTTGCCGAATATTCGAGTTATTCTGATTGGCTCTGATGCAAAAGAAGGGCAGAGAAGATAATCGCGCAATAGGAATATTGCGCGATTATCTTCTCCGCCCTTCTTTCCCCCCTTATTCTCCTTTCTTTTAAGTAGAGTTAGTGTTTAGTGCATATTAGTTTAGTAATACAGGAAATGATCTCCATTTATGAGATTTTCGCAATCATTTTCGCATTAGTGAAATTTCGCAAAATTTTTTTTGAATAAAATATCACGAATATTCGATATTAGCGAATATTCGCGAATATTCTTCTATATATTCGCGCAATATCGCGAAATCGAATATGGCGTATTCCGCTCAACACTAATAAGCAATGGGGCCCAGTCCACCAAGATCTCCATAGCAACAGTGCCCCAGATTTCAGGATACCCTTGCTCAGGATCCCCGATTCCCTTGCCCCTACCTGCGGACGCCCATCTCTATAAGCAAGAGTGTGTTTAACCTGTTTTAGCTAAAATTGTCTGGTTCAAGTTCAACCATCTCATGTCTATGTGTTCCTTCGTAGTTAATGTTGCCTTGTCTATTTGGCTGAAGACCTACTGCTGGAAAAGTGACAGGCCCAAATAATCCACTGTTAGGATTGTTTTCCACTGGCAGTTATGCAGAGTGATGATGACCTAGCTAGCAGAACTTAAAGGGGTTGTAAAGGATTTTTTTTCCCCCTAAATAGCTTTCTTTACCTTAGTGCAGTCCTCCTTCACTTACCTCATTCTTCAATTTTGGTTTTAAATGTCCTTATTTCTTCTGAGAAATCCTCACTTTCTGTTCTTCTGTCTGTAACTCACCACCGTAATGCGAGGCTTTCTTCCTGGTGTGGAGAAAGCCTCTTGAGGGAGGAGGCGGTGAGCAGGCAAGTCAGGACACTCTCTACTTTGCAGATAGAGAAAAGAGCTGTGTGTTAATGGGCGTCCTGACACTCCTACTCGCCCCCTCAAGAGGCTTTCTCCACACCAGGGAGAAAGCCAAGCCTCGCATTACAGTGTGTAGTTACAGACAGAAGAACAGGAAGTGAGCATTTCTCAGAAGAAATAAGGACATTTAAAAGCAAAATTGAAGGATGAGGTAAGTGAAGGAGGACTACATTAAGGTAAAGGAAGCTATTTAGGGGGGAAAAAAGTTCCTTTACAACCCCTTTAAGCTATGTCATGATATGTCAACATTCTAGCAAAAAAAAAAAAAAAACATTTTCAAACGTATTCAGATAAATTGAACACATATTCTTTGGGAAGTTCCATAAGAAGGCTATGAAAGCAAATATTATTCTGCATTGCTAAATGGATCACCTTTAACTATACCACAGACAAGTTCCATTACAGGGCTAAAACAGCTTTAATCTATGCTCCCCTCCCCTTCTCACCCTCGAAGAGGAAGGTCTCGTTCCAATGTGGGTTGAGGTTTTTCCTCTTCACCTTGGTCTCCAGCTTGTTCTTCTTATCAGGTAGCAGATATATCTTCACAAATGGATCACTGGTCCCACTGAAGTCCTTAGCTGGCAACTCCTGAGCTTTCATGATTTTAACAGTGAGAGTGGACTCCTGGAAGTTGTAGCCAACACTAAACTGAATGCGCCCAAGAGTCTCTCGTCCTGTTGTGTCATGTCCATCTTCGTCATCTGAACCAGGAGACAGCTGCCCGGGGAGAAAAAAAATTCTTGATGTTAGTAATAGTTCAGTAAGTGGCAATTCTAAAAATAACTGGTTGCTTTTAAGTAGACAACGTTGAAATGTTATGAAAAGCTTCTTTCGGTGAGAATATTAATCATGCTCCACGTCCTATTTAAAGGATACATACACCTTTTAAAGCTGATCTCCAAACATATTACAACATTAATTAGTGCAGTTATGTAGTTATACTATTAATACATATAAATGTAAATTTAAGTACTTTTAATGCAACTAAAGTTAATATCAAAAACTGTCTTGATATCAGCCTTCCACAATCCTCTGTATATCATTGCTCAGGGTGGGAGAGAGGGTCAGCACTGGCCGCCAATCAGATTCTGCAGCTGTAGACTTGTGCTGTCAGTGAACAATGTAACAAAAGGAGAGATAAGAGCAAGCAGAGTGATGCTGCTCCCTCACTGTCCAACCAACCAGCTGGGGTTTTGTCAGAATCCTACTGTAATGCAGGAACTACATGGAGATGTAGACATAGCTGTACTGTCTGGTACAACACAAGACTCACTGTGGATAAAAAAAAAAACGATAGAAAAATCCGATCATCTGTATGGAACTCCATCGGTCAAAAATCCACGCATGCTCAGAATCAAGTCGACGCATGCTTGGAAGCATTGAATAAAAAAAAAATTGGCTCGTCGTAGTGTTGTACGTCACCGCCTTTGGACACGATCAGATTTTTGACTGATGGTGTGTAGGCAAGACTGATGAAAGTCAGCCTCATCGAATATCTGACGAAAATCCATCGGATTAGATTACATCAGATATCCGATCGTGTGTACGAGGCTTGAGAGACAGAATAACAATAACAATTTCCAGAAAAAATGCAATTTCAAAAAGTTATAAATTGATTTGCATTCCAGTGAGTGAAATAAGTATTTGACTCCTTCGCAAAACATGACTTAGTATCACAGAGGTCAGACGTTTCTTGTAGTTTGCCACCAGGTTTGCACACATCTCAGGAGGAATTTTGTCCCACTCCTCTTCGCAGATCCTCTTCTAATCATTAAGGTTTTCGAAGGCTGATGTTTGGTAACTAGAACCTTCAGCTCCCCCCACATGTTTTCTATGGGATTAAGGTCTTGAGACTGGCTAGACCACTCTAGGACCTTAATGTGCTCCTTTTTGAGCCACTCCTTTTTTGCCTTGGTCGTGTTTTTTGAGTCATTGTCATGCTGGAATACCCATCAACGACCCATTTTCAATGCCCTGGCTGAGGAAAGGAGGTTCTCACCCAAGATTTTATGGTACGTGGCCCTGCTTATTGTCCCTTTGATGCAGTGAAGTTGTCCTGTCCCCTTAGCAGAACCCCCCCCCCAAAGCATAATGTTTCCAACTCCATGTTTTACGGTGGGGATGGTGTTCTTGGGGTCATAGGAAAAACGTCCTCCTTCTCCAAACATGGCGAGTTGAGTTGATGCCAAAGAGCTTGATTTTAGTCTCATCTGACCACAATTCTTTCACCCAGTTCTCCTCTGATTAACATAGATGTTCATTAGTGTTGCTCACGAATATTCGCATTGCGAATATTCGCTACGAATATTGCATATTCGAGTATTCGCGAATAACTCGAATATTGCGGCGAATATTCGCTATGGCGAATATTCGTATTTTTTCAAATTTATTTTTAAAACAGATCACATCCTAGTGATCTCCATCGACGTCTAAAAGCATTGCTGGTATGATTAGAGAGAGACCCTGGGCCGAGTAGCTGATGGGATTCTTTTATGTTGCATCAGCTTCTCGGCCCTTCTTTTGCATCAGAGCCAATCAGAATAACTCGAATATTCGACAAACGGAATATTGCACGATTATCTTCTCCGCCCTTCTTTTGCATCAGAGCCAATCAGAATAACTCGAATATTCGGCAAAAGGAATATTGCGCGATATTCCTTTTGCCGAATATTCGAGTTATTCTGATTGGCTCTGATGCAAAAGAAGGGCGGAGGAGATAATCGCGCAATATTCCTTTTGCCGAATATTCGAGTTATTCTGATTGGCTTTGATGCGCCCTTCTTTTGCATCAGAGCCAATCAGAATAACTCGAATATTCGGCAAAAGGAATATTGCGCGATTATCTTCTCCGCCCTTCTTTTGCATCAGAGCCAGTTAGTGTAGAGTTAATGTTTAGTGCATATTAGTTTAGTAATACAGGAAATGATCTCCGTTTATGAGAATTTCGCAATCATTTTCGCATTAGCGAAATTTCGCATTAGCGAAATTTCCCATTAGCGAAATTTCGCAAAATTTTTTTCGGATTAAATATCACGAATATTCGATATTAGCGAATATTCGCGAATATTCTTCTATATATTTGCGCAATATCGCAAAATCGAATATGGCGTATTCCGCTCAACACTAATGTTCATTAGCAAACTTTAGACAGACCTGTACATGTGCTTTCTTGAGCAGGGGGACCTTGTGGGCACTGCAGGATTTCAGTCCATATTGTGTTACTAATTGTTTTCTTTGTGACTATGGCCCAGCTGCCTTGAGATCATTGACATGATTCTCCTGTGTAGTTCTGGGCTGATTCCTCACCATTCTCATGATGAAACTACACGAGGTGAGATCTTGCATGGCACCCCAGACCACCCCAGACCAAGGGAGATTGTGTTTCTTCCATTTGCCAATAATCGCACCAGCTGTTGTCACCTTCTAACCAAGCTGATTGGCGATGGCCTTGAAGCCCATTCCAGTCTTGTGTAGGTCTACAGTCTTGTCCCTGACATCCTTGGACAGATCTTTGGTCTTGGCCATGGTGGAGAGATTGGAATGTGATTGATTGCTTCTGTGAACAGGTGTCCTTTATACATAACAAGCTTAAATTAGAATGTGTCCATGAATGTGGTACTGTGGGTGCGACTCAAAGATCTGCTGATCCTAGTGATCAGGAACAGCGATCTCGGTGTTGTCCCGGCAAGCCCATCCCCTACACAGTTAGAACACACCCAGGGAACACAGTTCGCCCCTTGATCACCCCCTAATGTTAACCCCTTGCCTGCCAGTGTAATTTATACATTGATCACTGTAATAATGTCACTGGTCCTCAAAAAGCGTCACTTGGGGCCAGATTTGTCTGCCGCAATGTCGCAGTCTAACTAAAAAATCACAGATTGCCACCATTACTAGTAAAAACAATAAAAAAATAAATACAAGTTCCTAAATCTATCTCCTATTTTGTAGACGCTATAACCTTTTGTGCAAACCAAATTAATATACGCTTATTGTGATTTTTTTTACCAAAAGTATGTAGCAGAATACATATTGGCCTAAACTGATGAATAAATTGTTTTTTCTATATATTGTTTTGGAAAATGTATTATAGCATAAATGAAAAAAAAAAATCAGTCTTTTTTTTAGCACAAAAAATAAAAACCGCAGAGGTGATCAAATACCACCAAAAAAAAAATCTCTATTTGTGGGAAAAAAGGACATCAATTATATTTTTAGTACAGCATTGCACAACCGCACAATTGTCAGTTAAAACAATGCAGTGGCGTATCACAAAAAATGACCTGGTCATTAAGTGGGTAAATCCTTCCGGGACTGAAGTGGTTAAAATGCGAATTAATTTATAACTTTTTTGGAAATGTGTTTTTCTGGATATTTTTGTTGTTATTCTGTCTTTCACTGTTAAAAGAAACCTACCATTCAAATTATAGATAATTTCTTTCAGTGGGCAAACGTACAAAATCAGCAGGGGGATCAAATACTTTTTCCCCTCACTATATATATAATATATATATATATATATATATATATAGATATATATATATATATATATATATATATACCTTTCTATATATATCTATATATCTATATCTATCTATATATATATATATATATATATATATATATATAGATATAGATATATAGATATAAAGAGATATCTATCTATCTATCTATCTATATATATATAAAATCTATATATATATTTTAAGGGCACTTAATTCAAAGCAGAACTACGGCCCAGATTCACAGAGCAATTACGCCTGTCTAACTGGTGTTAGACAGGAGTAATTTCAAATTTCGCGCGCCGTATCACTAGTTTGAATCCTCAAACCATGATACGGCGGCTTCGGGCTTCGATCCGAGAGGCTTACGTCCTCGTAAGCCTTCGGATCTACGCTGCGATATATTTGCGGCCGCTGGGAGGAGTTCGCGTCGTTTTCATGCCTCGGGATATGCAAATGACTTTTTACGGCGATCCACGAAGGTACGAGTGTCCCTCGCAATCGCCTACGTCATTTTTTGGCTACGTAATGTTAGAGGAGCTTTTTGCTGGTCTAACAGTGCGTAACCCATGTAAAGTATGGCCGTCGTTCCCGCGTCGATTTTAAAATATATATTTTTTTTTAACGTAACTCGTTCGGGAATAGGAATGTACGTAAACGACGCTACTACGACGTGACGACGTGTTTACGCGCAATGCACGGCGGGAAATTTGGGAACGGAGCATGCGCAGTTCGATTGCTGCGGGAACGCACCTATTTTAAATGCTTCACGCCCCCTACTCGCGCAGATGGATTGCGACGGGAGAAATACACTACGCCGCCGTCGTTTACTGGACAAAATCTACCTGAATTCCACGTAGAGCCAGGTAAAAAATGGCAGCGTAGTGTATTTCTGATACTCTACGAGAATCTAATTCTCTGTGAATCTGCCCCTACCTTTCTAAATAAAGTCACATGTTTGTGATGGATGGAAGCGGTTTAGAACACTGGCTGCCCATAATGGAACAAAACTGGCTGGCAATGCTGGAAGAGAGGATCCCTGAGTAGGCCAAGCCGTATAATCTATCATTTCCACCCCTCACCAGCATGAGATTAATGTGGCTAAATCTCTCCAGTGGGGATACAGCAATAAAAACCTGCCAAATGTTCTAACCTTTGTCACGTTCTGTACTAAAATAGAAAGAAATTTTGAAAGTTAAAGTGGAACTTCACCCAAAAAGGAAAGATTCAAAGGAGACAGCGAGTCTATTCACAAAGCGCAGCATGGCGCACGCAGTGCGAAGCCATCTATGAAGCCGCAAGGCTTAGTTATGATTCTGGTGCCTGGACCCGAAGCCGACTGAAGAATTGGCTCGGGTGAGGACAGCGCTGTATCCCAGGACAGGCAAGACCTTGTACACACAGTACGAAAATCAGAAGGGAAAATTCGTAAGACGAGCTGTCTGAGAATTTTCGGATCATTAGTACGGTGCTTTCGACAGCTGATTTGACTTTTACATCAGACAAAAGTTGGATGTGCAGGCTATAAAATTTTTGTCGGATATGAATCAAGGAACGACTGGGAAGAGTTTGGTCTTGTAAACTATTGTTCGTAATCTAGAATTAACATTCATGACGCGGCAAATGATGAAATGTCAAAATTCTCATCTCCTTTATTGGGATAATAATGAAGCTGCTTTGCTGGTGATACTGATGTAGTTATTCCAAACTTATTTTAAAAGGCATTTGTTTTGTACAATCTGAAAATCGCGAATGAAATTAGCAGAAGGGGCCCAAAGGGTGGCGCTTGAGAAATTAACTTTCTCTTTATTTTTAATAGTACGTCACTACGTTCGTGTTTGTCAAACGACAATTTGCGGATAGCTGGTATGCTAGACAAAGACCTGCACACGTGCTTTTGACGAAAACCAGACGCTCGGAGGTACAACAATCAAACCGTGTGTACGAGGCCTAATGCTGCGTACACGCGACTTTTTCATGACTATAAAAATTCAATTTTTTTAATTGGATGTTAAAAACGGTCGTGTGTCGTGTGAGCATTTTTTCTCGTCGATAACAATGGCCATTAAAAATTTAGAACCTGCTCTATTTTTTTCTCGTTGTTTTTCACGTCGTTGTTTTTCTCGTCGTGAAAAACGGTCGTGTGTATCCTCTAATGATGGGGAAAAAACTCGCATGCCCAGAAGCAAGTTATGAGACGGGAAATTAGCATAATCAGCCCAAAGGGCGGCGCCATTTGAATGAAACTTCCCCTTTATAGTGCCGTCGTACGTGTTGTACATCACCACGCTTTTCTCGAGCATTTTTTATCTTGATCGTGTGTATGCAAGGCATGCTTGAGAGGAATCACGTAGAGAAAATGATATGAAAAACAGTCACGTATACGCGTCATAAGAGTCCTTATATTAAAAGTCAGCAGCTACAGTATTTGTAGCTGCTGACTTTTCATTCTTTGGGGGGAGACTGGAGCTCCTCCTAATGTAACTAAAAGGCTGCATTGAGTATAACCTTAGTTATAAACTATTGGAGTAGATATTCCAAATTATTATACCCCCATCCAAAAAAAAAAAATTCTACAGGCACAAATAATCTGAATCCACTTTGAGGCTGGCGTTAAAAAGGCCCCTCAAGATACAATTGACAGCTGTTCACACTAAGCGTTAGCATCACGTTGCTTCAAAATCGAAGCCTCAAGTCGAGTCAGGAGGTGTTTGAAGCCTCTCAATGCCTCCCATTCAAGTCTACAGTGATGCCTCACAAATGCTCTGGCGGGCAGTTGTGGAGCAGTTGTGGGACGTTAAGATTTGTTCATTTACTCTAATGGAATAGGCATTTGTGGAGCAGTTTTAACGCTTGTCAAACGCTTCAAAACTGCCTATAGGGCGTTTGGGGAGCATTTTTAACTACCCATTAATGCTTGTAAAACACCTGTCTAATGCCCATACTAAATGCCCATACTAAAGCTCATTGACGCCTGTCTGACGCCCACACTAATGCTATAGGAGCATTTGTTGAGTGTTAGAAATTTAGTCAAGTGTGAACAAGCCAGCCTGACAAGTGCAATTAAACTGTAACAGGTCTGTACTTATAATGGCAATAAAAAGGTTAATATATAAGATCAGTGATAATGGTATAGGCTGAAATGTCTCACACCTTCTGCTAAGATCTAATACATATTGGAGGCTTGCCAGTAGCAAGGTCAGTTACACATCAAGAGGTGTTAATAAAAATGAATGCATGTATAAATAATAGTATTTATTAATGATAACTCAAAAGAAGCCTCTTACAAAAAGATTACTTTTTACTATTGCAAATATCATAATTGGTTGTGAGTTCTGCACAATAACATAAACTGTAAAGCCTTGTACACACGATCGGATATCTGATGGAATCTAATCCGGAGGATTTTGTTGTTGGATATCCGATGAAGCTGAAGTTGCCTACACACCATCAGTCAAAAATCCGACCGTGCCAAAACGCGGTGACGTACAACACTACGACGAGCCGAAAAAAAAAATTAAGTTTAATGCTTCCGAGCATGCGTCGACTTGATTCTGAGCATGCGTGGATTTTTTTTATCCATATGAAAATTTTTAAACATGTTCTAATTTTTTGCACAGATGGAAAAAAAAGGATGGGGCCCACACACGATCAGTTTGTCTGATAAAAACAGTCCATCGGTCTGTTTTCATCGGACAAACCAATCGTGTGTACACGGCTTTACAGTATACAGTAAAACCTCGGATTGCGAGTATAATTGGTTCCGCAAGCATACTTGCAATCCAAAGCACTTGTATATCAATGCAAATTTTCGCTTTGATATACAAAGCTATCAGTCTGCAATTGTGACCTGGAAGACTACCTTGCAGTAGAGCGATCTGAAAGCAAGGCTTGAACCACTTGTGGAAGGGACAACATCAATGGCGGTGAAGAGAATGGTCTATGTGGACAGCTTTACCCCAGATCCCTGCATACTTAGTTGTGCCTGTTTTAATCATTAACCATGTGAGTTTCTAAATGTTGTACCTTTATTAAATGTAACTGTATTGCTACACTTAGAGGCACCTCTCTATTTGATACTCAGTGGTGACATGACGCTACCCTTTTATCAAGACATCGCTTGTATATCAAGTCAAAATGTATGAAAAAATGTAGCTTGTCTTCCAAATGCTCTCAAACCAAGTTACTCTCAAACCAAGGTTTTACTGTATACCCTATTCTCACTTTTCAAAACTCTGTAAAAGATGTCAGAGCTATAGAAAAGGAGGAGGAGAAGGAAGCAAAAGGAGAAGAACATTTTAATCAAAATTTGTTTCATTGCAACCTTTAACCTCAATGAAAATTCCACACTCCAAAACAAAAAAGAGGAGAGTCAGGAAAGTAATGTGGGATTTAAGCATTTTCTTAAAAGTTACACTAGATATAAAAATAAATAGATAGAGAAGCCATATTTGAAAGCTATGTCTGAACAGCACCAGTGATTTAAATGTCATAAAACAGAATGTACAGCTCTAGGTTCTGAGATGACTTAAAGGGTAAGTTCACTCCCCTTTTTTTTATCCAACTTCCAGCTCCCCTATGTGCTCATATAACATTCATGTACTTTTTTTTGCAAAAATATCAACGCTCTCCATCAAATCTACAGACACTTACAGTACCTTATCCTCATCCACGTTTCCAGACGTATCCGTTTGTAATGTCTTAGGCCTTGTACACACGATCAGTCCATCCGATGAGAAGAGTCTGAAGGACCGTTGTCATAGGTTAACCGATAAAGCTGACTGATGGTCTGATGTGCCTACACACCATCAGTTAAAAAAACGATCGTATCAGAATGCGGTGACGTAAAACACAACGACGTGCTGAAAAAAAATGAGGTTCAATGCTTCCAAGCATGCGTCGACATGATTCTGAGCATGCATGGATTTTTAACCGATGGTCGTGACTACTAACGATCGGTTTTGACCTATGGGTTAGGAAGCCATAGGTTAATTTTAAAGCGAGTTGGCTTTTTTTTGGGCCCACACACGATTTCAGACCGTTGTCCTCTGGCTAACCTATCGTGTGTACGAGGCCTTACTTTCTGAACAGACTTTAAGTCATGACACGGGAAGGGGTTGACCAGCTAACCTCAATAGCACACACCCTGCATCATCCACTCTCCTACCCAAATCAAATGCAATGAAACGGTGATCACCCTTCTCACTAAATACACAATATACAATCTGATTGCATAGTGTATGGCCATCTTTATACAAAAACATAGGAGGGAGGATAATGTAGGGTGTGTGTTAATTAGGTCAGCTGGTCAACTCCTTCCTTTTTAATGACCCAAAGTATGATCAGGAAGTAAGACATTACAAATGGATACGTCTGGAAACATGGATGAGGACAGTAAGGTAAGTGTCTGCAGATTTAATGGAAAGCATTGATATTTTTGCAAAAAAAAAAGTAAATGAATGCTATATTGGTACATAGGGAAGCTGGAATTTAGAAAAACAAAAGGTAACAAAGGTGAACTTATCCTTTAAAGCTAAGGCAATGGTGCTGTACACTAAAAGCTATATGTTAATGCAGTAAACTGTGGGACTGCTTTATGGATGTAACTCTTTTATAGGACACCACTGTTTCCATGACAGGTTTAAAGTGGATGTAAACCCACTCTCATCATTTCTAAATTATTTCCATAGTGCTGATCTATTAGGATATACATGCCAACTGCATGTATTCTCACCTGTCAAATATCTCCCCTTTAGTTGTTTGGAGCCCTGCAATACTCCAGATTCTGTGCGCAGGTCTGTTGTCCAGGGCTGGGTGGGTGGAGTCATGATATCAGTAGACTCCCGCCTACCTCTACACTCCCCTTGGCCAGGTGTCGATATTTCTTACACTGAATTTCTGCTAGTCTCGTGGATTATGCCCCATGATCACTCACATCCAGTCAAAACCCAGGAAAGTCAACACATGACTTCAGCATGCTCAATTATGCTGAGGTGTGGAGCAGCCAATCCTGGGAGATATGGAGAAGAAAGGAGGGATGTAAAGTACACAGAATGCCTCTCTCACACTCATGCATGAGATAAGAAAATCACCTGTCACTCACAGTAAGGGGGAAGAAAGTGACACCTATTTCTCTGTGTGTCTGTTTTTATCTTACTGAAGAAAGATAAGAGGATTGCTCAGAGCTAGATTAACTCTTTGTGGCAAGATTGGGCACAGATGAAATGACATCCTCTGCTGTAAGGCCGCGTACACACGATCAAATCAGACAAATTCGATGGTGTGTACGGGCGGACAGACAGATTTTGCCAGCAGACAGATTTTAAAGCATGTTTTAAAATCTGTCTGCTGGGAACCCGTCCGTCCGACATGTCTGCTGGTTAGTACGCTAACCAGCAGACATATCTGCCCGCACATGCGTCGAATGGATTCGACGCATGCGCGGAAGTGTTTTACTTCCTGGTGCGGTGACGTGGCGGCGTCAACGTCACCGCCACGTCACCGCGCTGTCTGCCGGCGGGGATTTTGGTTTGATCATGTGTACAGCGATCAAACCAAAATAGCCCAGCAGACAAATCTGATCAAATCGGTCTGTCAGACCGATTTGAACAGATTTATTTGGTCGTGTTTACGCGGCCTAACAGATTTGAATCTTAATTAATAAAAATATATATTTTTGGGGTTAAAATCCACCTTAATTCCAAGATCATTTGATGTCAAATTTGCAGGAATAGTTGGCTGACTGAAAAACTTGCTCATGTAGTTAAAGTAGTTGTAACCCTAATTTTTTTTTAAATGATCCTGCTCCTTTATAGCATGATATACAGAATAGTGCTTGTGCAATGTCATGCCCCTCTCTATGCTGTAAAAAATACCTGGTTAATCCTGCCTGTTCCGGTGTTTCCCTAAGGCCACGTACACGTGAACAGTCCATCCGATGAGACCGGTCCGAAGGACCGTTTTCATCAGTTAACCGATAAAGCTGACTGATGGTCTGATGTGCCTACACACCATCGGTTAAAAAACTGATCGTGTTAGAACGCGGTGACGTTTACATCTTCCACGCATGCGTCGACTTGATTCTGAGCATGCCCGGCCTTTTAACCAATGCTTTTGCATACTAACGATCGTTTTTGACCCATCAGTCAGGCGTCCATCGGTCAAATTTTAAAGCAAGTTCTCCTTTTTTTTGACCGAAGGATAACTGACCAATGGGGCCCACACACGATCGGTTTGGACTGATGAAACGGTCCTTCAGTCCGTTTTCATCGGTTTTGACCGATCGTGTGTACGCGGCCTTAGTGTGCTGACCACAGTAACCATGCCGGCTGATCCATGATACCATGGTCAGTTTATGTGCCTCCGTCAAAACACAGTCTCTTTCTCTACCCCTCCCTCCCTGCCTGTCAGCCCCCCTCCCTCCCTGCCTGTGAGCTCGGGGGTCTGTGTATGAGCCATCTTTTTCCCGCCCCTCCCCTCCCACCATTATGGGTGTAAAATCACTAATCCTAAATCCTGGAAGCCCCTCTGTTACAGGAAGATTAATTGTGCAGTATCTGTGTTTTAAAAATTATGCAGCGATACTGTATATATGTCAAAACAACTAATATAAAAGACCCGAATGCAGTCCAGATATCAATTGTAGCAGCGCTATACTGTATATAGTTACATAGTAGGTAAAGTTGATAAGACAACACTCCATCCAGTTCAACCTGTGTTGGTGTGTGTGTTTGTGTAGATCAGGGGTGCCCAACCTTTTGAAGGCCGAGGGCCACTTAAGCGACTTAGTAACCAGTCGCGGGCCACAATGAGTGGAGTGGGCAGATGACAGGTCTGTGTCCAGTCTGCATATTGCATTGGCAAAGCAGACACAGACACAGCCCAATATACTCTATGGGCCCTCCAATCCAATGAGATAGAAGGGGGCAGATCCACTTCTGTTTTTTTTCAGCGGATCGGATTGGAGGTAGGCAGGTGTAAATGGATAAAGGTCTGTTTACATCTGCCGCTCCATAGAGGTGAATCGAGGGTCCGATTGGGTTGGACCGATCATGTGAAAGGGGCCTAAGGTTGCTTTTACACTGATGGTCTGCGGTCTATTGCGGCGCAGTGTACCTGTAGTTTTCCCGCCCGTTAGCTGCACTTTGCCATAGATGTCTATTATATCCTGGAGGTTTAGTGCACTTTCAGAAAAGTCGCTTGCTTCCGCTACCACCGGCTTCATTTACAACATTGATGCTCTCGGCTGGCAGGTTGGCAACCTGCAATCTGTGTTTGCCAACCAGCCATCCCAGAGCAGGAGGTCGCGGGCCACATCAGAGGGCTCCACGGGCCACATGTGGCCCCCAGGACACTGGTTGGGCACCCCTGGTGTAGATAATCATTTTGCATATCCCCTAATTTTCACGTCCAAGAGTCTTTTAAAACTATCAATACTTCCTGTTGACTCCACAGATTGTGAAAGAGACTTCCACATCCTTACTGCCCTGACAGTGGAAAAAAAACCTACGCAGGTTAAACCACCTCTCTTCCAGTCTCGTGTGTCCCTGTAAAATATCCCATTTCAGAGCATTGCTGTGCACTCTCCTCCTCTCCTCCTAGCTGATGTCAATAGGTAATCTCAGCCCTTCACATTGTAGTCCTCAGATTAGGGAAGGAGAGCGCCGGGAGGTCATGTGAGCGCACAGCGGTGTTCTGAAATAAGGTATTTTGCTTCATAATTTTAAAACAAACACAGATACACAGAAAAAAACAGATACTGTACAGTATCCAAGATTTGCGATTCGTGATTTTACAACCATTTTAAGCTTATAACTAGACCACCGGAAAAGGTGAAATATAAAAGGCTGTCTTTTAATCCTTTTTTTAACATTAGATGTGTGCCTTGGAACTCAATCAATAACTAATTAGAAATCATACAGTATATAATAGTTCTGATTGTGTTAATAAAATGGTAAAATCTGTCTGTTGTGGATTGTGGATTGCTGACATCATCAAATCCCAGGATATATATTAACACAGTTTGTTTCACCATACCGTACATTGGCATACAACCCAATAGAACAAAGCAAGTAAATTGTAGGATTAAAGGCAGAAGTAAAGCTTGTGCATGTTCATGCATGAAAACATGTGTTCAGAGGAACAAGACAAGGCTGTCCCCTATCTCCTTTGCTGTTCGCCCTCCTGATAGAACCCCTAGCCCAAAGAATTAGATTGGACCCTAAGATATTAGGCATAGAATTGGGTGGGTTTAAACATAAATTATGCCTCTACGCGGATGACATTTTACTTTTCTTATCCTCCCCCCAAGTGTCCGGACCTAACCTCATCCCAATTCTGAATCATTTCGCAACTATATCAGGTTTAGCAATTAATCCTAAAAAATGTCTTGCCCTAAACATTTCATTATCGGACACAGAATTAACAGCTACCAAATCTGGACTCCCCTTTAACTGGCCCGGGAAAAGCATCCCCTATTTAGGAATCCACCTAACAGCAGAAATAGCAGACCTATTCTCGTATAATTACCCCATACTGTTAAAGCATATATCAAGTCTACTGAAATCTTGGACGCAACTTCCCCTGTCGTGGTTGGGGAAATTAAACGCAGTAAAAATGACAATATTGCCGAAGCTCCTATACCTTTTTAGAGTACTCCCTATACCAATCCCGGCATACTACATGAGAAAAATCCAAAAACGGATCTCTTCCTTTATTTGGGGTCCCTCCCAACCCAGAATCAAACCACAAGTCTTGGAACTCCCCAAAACCAACGGCGGGATTGGGTACCCCAACTTCACAAAATATTACCAAGCGGCCCAATTGGCGACTCTGACAAAATATCACGCTAAATGTGAAATTCCCCTTTGGGTTTCAATTGAAGCTTTAGATTGTGATCCCATCTCAATATCCAACTTACTGTGGATCCCCCCCAAATCTCGTAAAAATATTAGCAACCCTATCACCAAACACTCACTTACCCTCTGGGACAAGATCAAGGTAAAGAAAAACCTACAATCTCCACATTGCCCTCTGTTGTCTTTTATTAAAAACCCAGATTTCTACCCCGCCTGGGTCTTCCCTAACACATTCAAAGAATGGGTAAAGAGAGACTGTACTCAAAAGTTCCAGTTTTTTAACTCCAACTCAATTGTCCCCTTCCCGTCAATCTGTGATTCACATGGTATACCACATAGTGAACTTTTTAGATACCTGCAAATAAAAAATTTCTTTCTCCCACCAGTAAATACACCAATTTCACCCATCATATACTCCGGTTTTGAAAACATATGTAAGGACAATCCACATGCCAGAAGTGTGATTTCCACCCTATACGCCCAGCTGCAAACACAATCTGACTCTTGGAAACTACCATATGTTAGTAAATGGGAGGAGGACCTTGGTGCAGAATTGAGCCCCGCAGAATTGAATCAAATTTGGCTCAATACCAAAACTGCTTCAATTAATGTATCAGCCTCTGAGACAAACTATAAAGTGCTTTCAAGATGGTACTTGGTGCCAGCAAAAATAGCTAAATTTTCACAAAGTCATTCAGACCTGTGTTTCAGAGGCTGTACAGAGAGCGGAACATACTTTCACACTTGGTGGTCATGTCCAAAAGCCCAATCATTTTGGTCCGAAATTTTTCAAATAGCACATACTTTAACTAATAAAAAAATACCATTAGACCCCAAACTGGCATTGCTCAACCTAAAACCCAGTATCTTGTCGCATATACAATTTAACCTGATTAAGCAGCTTCTTACGGCAGCAAAGCAGACCATAGCGAAGGCATGGAAAACCTCGAGCATTCCAGTGAGTGAAACAATCAACAGAATGAGTAACACGATGTTATATGCCAAAATGACGGCAATAGAAAATGACATGATCACCAAGTTTGAACAAATTTGGACGCCCTGGATTACATACACAACACTGAAAGCTTTTAATAAAGATGTATTGTTGCCATGGTAGCCCACCCATCGAAACGGCAATTGAACCATCTTGGCGGTTGTTGGGATTTCCCGGTCCGGTCCTGCAGACACCCCTCCCCCAATCCCCTCCCTTCATGCTTTATTTCTCTTTTCTTTTTTTTTTTATTCTTGATGTTACAATTTTTACTCTATTAAGGAGTTTTTCTTTTTCTTGTAAGTTGATATGAACTGTTAGTAACTCATGGGCAGCTATTTTATATAGATGCCTCAGTTAACTTTATCGTATAATCTACTAGACATTAAGGTACGAATTGAACATAAAAGGAAACATCTCCTTTGATCCGTTCATTATTACACTGTACCAATCTTATATGGCAAAACCGTAAAGTGCGCCCTAACGATTTTCACAAGAGGAATGTTATTTCATGTTGGAACTCCTCTCAACCCTGCTAAGTTTCTTTATTTCTACAATTGCATATTTGTACTCTCTTTGTTTTTCTCTTGTTTAATATTCCTTATATTTTTTTGTATACCGCCTATTTCATATTCCAATAAAGATATATTTGACAAGGAAAACATGTGTTCAAGTGCACCAATGCATGTAAACAAATGCAAATGAAAGGCAGCAAATCACACTAAAAATGTGTTCAACATATGCACATAAATCAAGCCATCCTTAAAGCTGAATTCCAGGCATATAGGTATATAAAAACACACAGATTAAAAACATATAAGGGAGCTGTTTTTCCTGAAAAATAATTTGCATTTCTGCCCATACAAATACCACACAGCACAATCCTGTCTGGCAGGAAAGAAGACCTTTTTATTTCTCTGCTGTAGTTATGTGGCACTTACAGGTCTCCCAGCCTGTGATTGGACAGTGACAGAAAAGCAGCAAGCTGAACTCATCCCCCTCTCCTCCTAGCAGCATGTTCCTTGTTATCACATGAGCACAACGGCACAGCTGAATGGCTCCATGTGCAGCTCCTCTCTCTGTGGTCAGCCCAATGGTCTTCCCCATTAGATTGCCAGGGAGCGGGGCTTTTTTTCAGCAGGAATTAGGGGGAACTCAGTTCCACCCCCTCTGGCTCAGGTCTTCTGCTCCCTGCTCACCACTATCAGGCCGCGTACACACGGCAGAGAACCTCGACGGGCGGAACACATGGTTCCGCCCGTCGAGGTTCTCGCCCCGCCCGTCAGATTCGGCGACCAGCTCTCTATTTCGGCTCTACGGCATTCCCGACGGGATGCTCGCTGAATCCGTACACACGGCCGAGGTTCTCGGCAGAATCAGGATGCCAGCGAGGGTTCTCGCTGGTTTCTGCCGAGAATCTCGGCCGTGTGTACGGGGCTTCACTTGGTAACACAGAAGTCCAGCTTCTGCATTTACAAGTGATAGCTTATCTACCAGTAGCTCTCACAGGTCAGATCTCCTGAGCAGGTCACAATGAGTGGAGGACAGGGACAAGGGAGATACAGAACAGGTTCCCAGGGTTCGGTGCAGTCATGGGCGGTAGGGGGTGCATTGTAGGCTGCACCTGTGGTCTCTATTTTTTCCTGGTGACCAGTTGTTGATGCTCCTACTGCATGATCTCCCTTGTAAGTGTCTGTAGTATAGTCTAGTAAGCTGGGAGGTACTACAGCCGGATGGGTGCTTCAGCTTAATATTACAACAAAGGTAAAGACATGGCAAATGGTGAAGAGGGGGAGAAGATGAGAAGGTGCATTCTTCCTAATGACAATCAATGTTAGGGTCTCTTCCACTCGCCACCAATGTAAGGGGTATACGTTTGCATTGAACTCCATGCAATGACCACCCATGTAAGCAGCATCCCTCCCAATGACTCCCAATGTAAAGAAAGTTTTCCCACTAGAAACCAATGTAAGGGAACTTTATTTCACTAATATTTAATGTAAGGTTGCACTTCTCCACTGACCATGACCATTAATATGAATGGAAGCAAGAAGGTATGAACAGCCGCACTCCGATAAATGTAAAAAACAATAAAAGCCTTTAATCCAGTAAAAAAACACTGCACAAACAGAAAAACAGCAAACAGTGGGATGATATAGCTGACCATTAATATAAGGAGGCGCTTATATTCAGCTCTGGAATATTTATTTCTCATCATTATAGCTAGTACACATAAACAATTTTTAAATTTTTACTTGGGATAGCGTATAAAACAAGATACCCAATCCCACGTCCCTTTGAGTTTTACTTGTAAAGGAATGTGACAACGCTAAATATAATCTAAGTAGCACATCTTACTCCTCCCCAGGATGTCATATAAAATGTATTTCTACATTGTTCTTCAGGAGAAACATTGTTCAGATTAAGTGGGTACACAAACTGCTTTGTACTGCCTCTACAAGGACAGGAGTGTCTGTTATTGCCATTGTGTTCGTGCCTCTCCCCTGTACACAAACAAACCCTTGCGTCTTTACATCTCTTACCTGCCAAGCTCATTAGGAAACAGTTGTTTTATTCTCCGTTTCCATCTGGGGTCACAATTGTGCAGATGTTATTTTTATATTGTGAGCTGCGCTGTGGGAATATTCCTCTTGTTTATGTGGCTTCTCTATAGTCACAAGGAAGGAAAAAGGTAGAAACCTCTTCCCACTCCTGCATAACACCCCGCTGCTATCTATTTGCACTGATACATGGGGCAGCAGCAAGTGCTACCGCTATTGTAATTAACAGGGAAGGATTGTTATCCAGACAGTAGATTATGGCTGCTTGGAAAAGAAAAGTCATACAAGCATCTGTACATTTACAAAGAATCTATCTTTTGTATAAAATTCATATTTTTTTTAAATGTAGCAAGTAAACCATGTTGCTATTAATACCCCTTTCACACTGGCCCTCTTTGGCTAAAAATAGCACCTTTAAAGCGCCTGAAAAACGCTTCCACTGGAGCCCCAGTGTGAGACCCTAAAAGCTTTCACACTGGGGCGCTATGCTGGCAGGGCGTTAGAAAAAGTCCTGCAAGCAGCATCTTTTGCGCCTGCCTTTGGAATCAATGGGCACCACTGCTGAAGCGCTTACAAAGTGCTTCGGCAGTGGTGCTTTGCAGGCGCTATTAACCCTTTATTCGGTGGCTAGCGGGGGTTAAAAGCACCCCCTATTGGCCCAAAAAGTGCTGCTATTAAAGCGGTAAAGTGCTGCTAAAATTAGCGGAGCTTCATCACTAACGCCCCCCCCCCACCCCAGTGTGAAAGTAGCCTAAGTAATACTTATACTAAGACCCCTTTCACACTGGAGGCGTTTTAGAAATAGCGCTGAAAAACGTCTCCCATGCCTCCCCAGTGTGAAAGCATTCACTTTCACAGTGAGGCGCTGCGCTGGCAGGACATTAACCACTTAAGGACCGGACCAATATGCTGCTAAATGACCCAAGGGGTTTTTACAATTTGGTACTGCGTCGCTTTAACAGACAATTGCGCGGTTGTGCGACGTGGCTCCCAAACAAAATTTTCGTCATTTTCCCCCCACAAATAGAGCTTTCTTTTGGTGGTATTTGATCGCCTCTGCAATTTTTATTTTTTGCGCTATATACAAAAATAGAGCGACATTTTTGAAAAAAATCAATATTTTTTACTTTTTGTTATAAGAAAAATTAAATAAACAAAATTTTAGTCAAACATTTAGGCCAAAATGTATTCAGCCACTTGTCTTTAGTAAAAAAAAAAATAAAAAAAAATAAATAGCTACCTAGCGGCAACAGCGACACTAATACAGCGATTAGAAAAATGATCGCTTAGTGACACTGGCAATAGGGAGTGAAAGGGTTAACTAGGGAGTTGATCAAGGGGTTAAAACTTTATTAGGGGGGGTACGGGGCTACCCTGAACCTAACACTAACTGCCTGTCACACTGCCTGTCACACTGACACTAAATGCAGTGATCAGTACATATATGATCACTGCATTCAGTGACACTGTGACAGGGGGGTGATCGGGGGGTTAATGTGTCTACGTGTAGTGTATGTCAGTATAGCGTTGGTTTACACAGGAGGAGGAAGTGACACACAGGGGGAGCGCGCGGATTGGCTGGGAGCGATCCGGAGGGGGCGGACAAAAATGAACAGCTGCCCCCTCCTCCCGGATCGCTTGGACAGCCACGGGGACCGCCGCAGGTACCGGGGGGGTCCAGATCGGACCCCCAACCCACGTCTAGGCAGGGACAATGTGCCTGTGCGTGCCATTCTGCTGACATATATGTACATGCGGCGGTCCGCAAGTGGTTAAAATAAGTCCTGCAAGCAGCGTCTTTGGGGAGGGGGAGGAGCGGTGTATACACCACTTCTAAACAGCCCCTGCCCATTGAAATGAATGGGCACCACTGCCAAAGTGCCTGCAAAGTGATTCGGCAGTGGTGCTTTTTGGGCGCATTTAACCCTTTATTCAGCCACTAACAGGGGTTAAAGTGGTTGTATAACTGCACAATTTTTTTTAAAACCTGTAAGGCAAAAGGCATCGCATACTAGCTTATTATGAAATACTTACCTTAGAACAAGGCGTCAGCAGCTGATCCGGTCACCGCCAAGGGAGCTGACATTTCCCCTCGGCTTGTCTTCCGGGTTTGCGGCTCCGGCGCTGTGAGTTCAGCCAGAACTTCACAGTGAATACCCCACTGACGTCAGCAGCTGTATGCAAAGTGAATATCTCCTAAACTGTACAGGTGTAGGAAATATTCATTTAGCCTACAGGTAAGCCTTATTATATAAATAATAAAGAATAAAAAAGGGTATAAAACCACTTTAAAAGTGCCCTGCTAGCGGCTAAATAGCACCACTAAAACAATGGTGAAGCGATGAATAAAACTAGTGGCGCTTTAGCGCTGACGCAGCCCGCGGCTCAATGTGAAAGGGCTTTAAAAAATAACATCAAAGACTAGATAAGAGTGGTCTGAAGCATTTAATACTTACATATATAAGCTATGCACACTGTATAGGGCAATACGAACAGTGTGGGAGAACTTCTAGTGGAATCACCTAGGTGATCAAACCTGAAGTGGCAGTGAGTACCTATCAAAACCAGGTAAATCCCCCCCCCCCCAAAAAAAAGGGGTTTCAAAGAAACAGAGGAAAGGGAGGGACATAAAGCAGGGTTTGCCCTTAAGGTTCTGCTTTAAGTTTGTGTACTCTGTTATTGCAAGGACTTATTATAGTTTTAAGGGTCCATTTAAAGAGGGAACAAAATACAAAGTACATAATTTTCACTGCTGTAAGTATAGTACGTACAAAAAAATAAAAAAATAACGAAAATAAAAGAAAACAATATTTAAAAAAAAAAAAAAAAAATTATTAATATATTTATTTTTTAACATACTGTCACGAGTCAGTGTCCCTGGTCACTACCACACCAGTTATATGATGACGCTGTACTGCACTGGTGACAGTATGTAAAAAACAAACTTTTATTCTTCATTTTCCAAAAACTTCAAAAACGCACAGTGCCTCTTACTAAATACCTCAGACTGTCAACACATCGGGATTGATCAATATATATATATATATATATATATATATATATATATATATATATATACACTGTATATATCATAGTTTGTGGACTGGACAGTATAACTTTCCTACAGACTGATTATGACCTAAATTTATAAAGAAAGATTCTTTGCAAAATTTTATAACAGAAACAGAGAAAAAAAATATATTTCCTGACAGACTCCATGGCAGCCAACGTGTGGGTTAATCCCGCCTCTCATACCTCATAGGACCCTACTCCCATAAAGCTTTGCGTCTCCCCATAGACTGTGTTCCTTTTTTGTCCTCCTCCTAGGACCTATGCTGTTAAAGCAGAAAAAAGAAGAAATACCTTTTATTTTTTTCCTCAGTCCTGATGATCCTGCACATAGAGCTCACCTTCTGGTGTCCGACAAGTCCCAGCTATTAGCAGGGTAGACATGGGCGTCGGTTGCAATATCAACAGGTGCTTACTAACCAGCCATTGGCAGGCAAGCAGCAACAAGGCCAAACGTCCTAGCTATTAGCTGGAGGCCTCTATTCCTTTAAGAATGCCCGAATAGTGCGGAGTGAGCTTCATAGCTCTCAGTTCCAGGACAGGTCGGCAATGGTATCCTTGGTAACGTATTATCCTCTCTTACCTTGTACATGGCAGCCGTACTCTATGTTGTTTTGTTGATTGTTTTGTCTCCGCCGTGGCCATGGCCGCTGGAACGCATCTGCGTTCCAGTTCGTTGTTTTCTGGTCTCTGCGCCTGCGCTGGTTCCAGCCGAGATTGAGGCTTGGATGCGCATGCGCAGTACGATCGGATTGTCGCGATCGCGCATGCGCGCGAGGTCTGTGTGGGGAGGTGCGCCTGTCACGTCGCAATTGCGGCGTGAGCGGCGTGCGCGGTGACGTCATCATCAGGGCGGCAGGTTTAAATAGCTGTCAAATCAGCTATCTTTGGGACACACGCAGGCTGTGCTGTTGCTGTTTTCGTTGCCCCAAATTGATAGTCTTCCCTCTTCAAGGTATGTTTCTTGCCTTCTGCCTTTTTAAAGCCCTGTTTGCTTGATTCATCCATGCTGCATCTTACATTGATATGTTTGTCTTAGCAGTTCTTGTGACTCCTTTCCACTATGGATGTCTCACCGCCCCCCAGTGGCCAACCCTTGCGCTGCAGGTAGGATGGAAAAAATTATTTTTTTCCCTACCTGGCTGTTTGGGTTTCTGTGTAATCAGAGGTTAACTCTTTCCTCCTCATCAGCCCCTCTAGGTCTGAACATCAATCTTCAGCACGCGAAGTTGTTGACGAATCCAGGTTACAGCATCGTCACTCCAGATCAAGTTCCAGACGCCCCAGGTCATCTTCTAGACACCGCAAAGAAGTCTCCAGATCTTCATCTGGCCGCCATTCCCACCGCCATTCCAGCCACTCCAGTAAGAGAGTCTGCTGGGGATGTAGAGCTCGGGTCTCGGAAGGAAGATCCCTTTGTGAACTATGTTATTCCAAGGCGGTGAGGGAGAGAGGAAATGATGGTCATCAGGTGGAGGCTCTGGTCAGGAGAGTAGTCCAGGAATCCCTGAACAAATCTGGTTCCAGATGTGATGTTACTGTTCCTGATGACCCAGTTCCAGCGCTTACACAGGATAATCCTGAAACGCCTGGTCCCTCTCAACGTGTACGCAGTCCAAGTGCGTCTTCCGTCAGTGAAGCAGAGAGTGTTGTCAATCCTGCAGGATTTGATTTTTCCCTAGTACCAAGTTTAGTGAAAGCGGTAAAGATCGCCTTGAGGTGGGAAGATCCGGTGGAATCTCCTTCCAAACAGAGAAAATATTTCAAACAACTTAAAAAGGAGCGCCCTAGTTTTCCTTTCTTGGGTGAACTGGGAGATATCATTTCTGACGAATGGGCCAGCACGGACAGAAAGAATTCTTTGCTTTCAAAAGTAGCAAAGATGTACCCGTTCAAAAGTGAACATGTTAAACACTTGGAATCAGCTCCCTTGGTTGATGCCGCCGTGATGAGGTTGGTGAAACATGTCACACTCCCTCTGGAAGATACCGTCTCCTTTAAGGACGGTCTAGATAGAAAGATAGACACAGATCTGAAACGTATATATATTACAGCAGGCATGGCTTGTAAACCGGCTCTAGCCCTAGCTGCCTTGTCTAAGGCAATGGAATCCTGGACGGATGAAGTGGATTCTACCTTAGCGAACGTCTCCGAAGATGTGCTCAGCAGCACACCGGTTCATGAGCTGAGAATGGCGTCCGTCTTCCTGGGGGAGGCCTCCCTTGACATTATCCGGTTGGTGGCGCGGATCATGCTCTCCTCTGTCACAGCTAAACGTGCTCTGTGGTTGCGCCCTTGGGCGGCTGATCCCGCTTCAAAACAAGGGTGGTGCAGAATCCCCTTTCAGGGGTCTTCCCTGTTTGGGAACAAGCTGGACAGCGCTATCACCCGTGCCACTGGGGGTAAGTCTGGGTTCCTTCCTCAGGATCGCCGTCCGTTCGGTCAGAGGAGATCCTTCCCTAGGCAAGATCAAGACCGTTCAAGAGATGCGCGCCGGTATAGACCTGGTCGCGAGTTCCGGAAAAACTGGAGGAGAGTCCAGCCCTCTGGACAGAAGCCCCCTAAGGGACCCTCGTCTGCCGGACGTGATGCCCCTAAGTCCTTTTGATGCGAAGCCAGCCCAGACGGAAAGAGTAGGCGCTCGGCTACTACAGTTCCGACATGTCTGGGCAGCCTCAATAAGAGATTTTTGGACTGTCAAAACAGTGTCTACAGGCCATACCTGGACCTTTATCAGTCCACCCGTGCTACAGTTTGTACCCACAACAATACCCGGCTCAGAAGAAAAAAGGAAAATTCTTCTGTTATACACAAGCTCTCTCCTAGCTCTGGGTGCCGCTATTCATGTTCCATCTTCCGAAAGAGGTCAAGGGATGTACTCGCCCCTGTTTATGGTTCTAAAGAAGACAGGTTATTGGAGACCGGTAATAGATCTGACACATCTAAACACCTTTATCAAAAAGGAAAAATTCAAGATGGAGTCCTTGCTTACTATTCGTCAGACGGTTCAGCCAGGCGATTGGCTGATGTCCATAGACCTAAAAGATGCCTACTTCCATGTCCCAGTCGCAGCGGAGTTCCAAAAATATCTCCGGTTCTCAGTAGACAATGTCCACCTCCAATTTACGTGTCTCCCGTTTGGGCTCACAACATCGCCCCGGGTGTTCTCAAAACTTCTATTGGCTGTCGTCGCCCTGATCAGAACCAAGGGCATTCGACTTCATCACTACCTCGACGACTTACTGTTACTTTCGCAAGACAAGGAACAGCTGTTGACACACCAGATCCAGGTCATTTCCACCCTGACCGAGTTCGGTTGGCTGATAAACAGGGAAAAGAGTCATCTGCAACCCACACAATCTCTGGTTTTTCTGGGAGCTCAATTCAACACAGTTCAATGTTCCATCTCCTTACCCCTGACAAAGATCCCGGTAGTCCGGGACAGAGTCCGGCTTGCATTGGATTCTCCCTTTCTAAAAGCCTCGCAATGCCTCAAGATAGTGGGCACCATGGTGTCCACAGTCCCCATGGTGAGATGGGCACAATGGAGGATGCGGCCCTTTCAGAAGGGGTTTCTCCAACAGTGGGATCCGAAGTCTCAGGATCAACGCATTCGAATAACTTCGTCGATGCGAGAGAGTCTTCTTTGGTGGCTACTAAGGAAAAATCTCCTCAACTACCATTCATTAGCCCCGATCTCCTGGATCACAATTACATCAGATGCCAGCAACAGCGGCTGGGGGGCTCTGTGCTTGAAGGAGTTTGCTCAATGGAAATGGACGTTACCATCCCAGAGTGTGAGTTCCAATGCCCTGGAACTCCGTGCGGCCTACCGTGCCCTTCAATCCTTTCTTCACATAGTAAAGGGATCGTCAGTCCTGTTGAGAATAGACAACACGACAGCTGTGTCATACATAAAGAGACAGGGAGGCACCCGCAGTCTGTCCCTGCTGAAGGAAGTGGATCCGATCATGTCGTGGGCACAAGTACATCTCTCAGATTTAACAGCTGTGTATCTCCCCGGATCTCAAAATCTCCAAGCAGACTTCCTTTCGAGGACAACACTCGACCACAACGAATGGTCTCTCCACAGCGAAGTCTTCAGCTGGGTCCTATCCCTGGGAGTTGTGCCGGAAGTCGACCTATTTGCATCTCCATGCAATTACAAACTAGAGAAATTCTATACGAGGGGTCGCTGTCCCCAAGCGTTCGGAGTGGATGCTCTAACAGACCAGTGGAACTTTCACAGTGCCTATGCTTTTCCTCCAGTCCCGGTCATCCTCCGGTTCCTGGCAAGACTCAGCTGGGAAGCGGTCGAGGTGATGGCGATAGTCCCTTTATTGGCCCAACAGACCATGGTTCCCGTTGCTGCTTCATCTGAGCTTCCGGGCTCCAGTCCCGCTTCCGAACAGGGCAGATCTCCTGTTACAAGGGGTAACCCCCCATCCATGTCCATCCCGTCTTCATCTGATGGTCTGGTTTTTGAAAGGGAAAGGCTTATTGCGTTAGGCTGCCCAAATCAAGCCATCTCCACTCTGTTAAGTGCGAGGAGATCAAGCACCAACAAGGTCTACCAGAGAATATGGTCAAAATTTGCAGATTTCGTCTCTTCCATGGATGGATCCCCTAGTAATCCTAGGATTCAGGATGTTCTTGGCTTCCTTCAGACAGGTCTGGATCTGTCTTTATCAGTCAGCTCCCTGAGAGTTCAAATTTCGGCCATTTCGGCCTTCACTGGGTTTTCATGGGCCAAACACACCCTTGTCAAACAATTTTTCAAAGGTGCCATGAGGCTTAGGCCACAGAGAAAACCAAGGTTCTCAAAATGGAACCTTCCCTTTGTTTTGGACTTCCTTTCAGAAACTACGCACTCGGATAACTTGTCAATCAAAGATCTGTCCTCAAAAGCTGTCTTCCTTGTGGCCATAACATCAGCCAGAAGGGTCTCAGAAATAGGTTCTCTAGGATCCAAAGAACCGTTTCTTACTTTTTTCCCTGATCGGGTCGTACTAATTCCCATGTTGGGATCCAATCCCAAGGTAACATCGGTCTTTCATGAAAATCTAGAAATTGTTCTCCCCACTTTTCGATCTCCTGAGAGCTCTAATGTCCATCCTCTAGACGTCGGACATGTATTAAGACAATATCTGGAAGCCACAGCAGCCTTCCGTCAATCTGACCATCTGTTCGTTTCCTTCCATGGAAAAAGCAGGGGAATGCGTGCTTCTCCCAGAACCATCGCTGCATGGATAGTTCAAGTAATCCAAGGGGCATACAAAGCAAAAGGGTTGGCTCCTCCTGAAGCGGTGACAGCGCATTCGACTCGTAGCATCTCCACATCATGGGCAGCCGCCCGGCATGTTTCCCCAGAAGTAATCTGTAGGGCGGCCTCCTGGTCGTCATTAAACACATTCATGACGCATTACTGCGTAGAACTGGCCTGTTTGTCGTCGGTTGATTTTGGTTTACATGTTTTATCTGTTGACAATGTCAATTAAACCTTTTTTTCTTTAATCAGCAATTTCCCACCCGGGTGTGTCGGCTAGTTATTTCCCACACGTTGGCTGCCATGGAGTCTGTCAGGAAAAGGGAAAATTTATATCAAATACTTACCGTAATTTTCCTTTCCTGATGGACTCCATGGCAGCAGGAGTTTCCCTCCCCTTGCTGGAGTAGGCTATATTACGGAACACAGTCTATGGGGAGACGCAAAGCTTTATGGGAGTAGGGTCCTATGAGGTATGAGAGGCGGGATTAACCCACACGTTGGCTGCCATGGAGTCCATCAGGAAAGGAAAATTACGGTAAGTATTTGATATAAATTTTCCCTTTTTTTTTCATTTATTTAGCAAAAGATAAAAACCCTAGTGGTGAATACATATCACCAAAAGAAAGCTCTTATGTGTGAAAAAAATGATTAACAAATTTCATATGGGTACAGTGTTGTGTACAGCGCTGAAAGCTGAAAATTGGCCTGGGCAGGAAGGGGGTATTGAAGTGTTTTAATAGATTGTAAGTCACCAACCCAGATCAAGTAAGTAGACCAGAAAAGTCAAAAGTCATAACGCAAGGTTATGATAAAAGTGTATTTATGATCAAAATAAAAGAAATATAAAAGACATGCAGAACATCTCTACAGCACATTCCCATTTTTTCTCACTTTAAAAATACTGTTGATCCTGCCAAAATTCTAGTGAACGCCATTGAAGTACCTGTGCTCTCTGTCCGTGTTGCTCTGAAATACCAAGCAGCGTCATCAGTCATGTCTAGTTCTTATCTATGGCCTATAGAATCACTATTCCCTATGTTATGCAAAAGGGGGGGGGGATTTTCTGTCTGTCATCTAAATGGTAAGCAAATATGCCCAAAAACAACATTGCTCCCCAACAGTGAGGATGCATTTCACAGGATCACCAGGTAGAAATAAAAGTAAGAAAAATACAGCAAAAACAAAACTAGTGCAGCCATTCCATCTAAGGACTTGTAAGCTGCACTATATACAATTATTGTTCTTGAGTTTGGATACACTTGAAGTCCATGGGCCAGATTCACAGAGCCCTTACTCCGGTCTATCTTGTGTTAGACTGGAGTACTTTCAAATTACCCGCGTCGTTTCATTAGTCTGAATCCTCAAACCATGATACAACGGCTTCGGGCTTCAATCCGACTGGCTTATGTGTTCGTACGCCTTCGGATCTACGCTGCAATAATTTTGCGGCCGCTGGGTGGAGTTCCCGACGTTTTCCACGTCGGGGTATGCAAATTAGCTTTTTCCGACGATCCACGAAGTTACGAACGTCCTTTGCAATCTCTTACAGCATCTGTAGTCATCTTTTTGCTGCGTAAAGTTATTCCAGCTTTTATCTGGTCTAGTATTAGACAGCCCATGTTAATTATTGCCGTCGTTCCCGCGTCGAATTTCAACGTTTTTTTAAATTTTTTGCGTAAGTCTTCCGGGAATAGGAATGTACGTAAACGACGCTATTCAAACAAAAAGTTACGTAACGACGTTATTTTGCGCAATGCATGGCGGGAAATTTCTGAACGGAGCATGCGCAGTTCAATTGCCGCGGGGATGCGCCTAATTTAAATGCTTCACGCCCCCTAATCACGTATTTCGATTCCGCCGCGAGAAATACACTACGCCGCCGTACCTTACGGGCCGAAATCTACCTGAATTCGTCGTAGAGCCAGGTAAAATACGGCGGCGTAGTGTATCTCTGATACTCTGCACCAATGTAATTGTACCTGAATCTGACCCCAAGTGTTTTATTACAACAGATGAGCAGCAAAATGTTATATGGAGGGTCTCTATGTGGTGCAACGTTTATTTGGCAGTTAATTCAGCAATCTCTAATTGCTAGAATTATGCCTAATATAACTAAGCTTCTTGAAATGTGATGTAATATTTACAGTATAAAATACAAACTATATTTTGCAACATACATTCATAAGCAGTATGCAATATTCAACTAATATATATATATATATATATATATATATATATATATATATATATATATATATATATATATATATATATATATATATATACACATTATGGGACTTTGAAATCAAAATACACCCCCCCCCCTTTCATACATGGTCGGTAACCTCCCTATGCTTGTCAATGAACCAGGCACCACACATTACTGTACTTGCTTACAGTATTTCAATTAATTTCTTTAGACCTTTGTGAACATTCTTAGCCTGGGTGATTGCTTGAGATAATAGTAACGGTCCTCTGACCGCATCTTAGGAATGACAATATCATGCACTATAATTTGTAAACTGGGTAATATTCAAATTTTAGGAAAATTGCAGCATGGAGATCGATAAAGTGCCTTGCAAAAGTATTCACCCCCTTTGGCTTTTTACATATTTTGTAATTACAGCCTTTAGTTCAATGTTTATTTAATCTGAATTATATGAGATGGATCAGAACACAATAGTCTAAGTAAGTCGGTGAAGTAAAATTAGAAAAATATATACATAAAATTATTTTTCGGAAATAAAAAAAATGATAATTGGCATGTGCATATGTATTCTCCCCCATTTGTTATGAAGCCCATAAAAAGCTTTGATGCAACCAATTCCCTTCAGAAGTCACATGATTAGTGAAATTATGTCCACCTGATCTGTCATTACATATACACAACTTTTTGAAAGACTCCAGAGGCTGCAACACCTAAGCAAGATGCGCCACTAATCAAACCAAGGAACCAAGGAACTCTTCAAACAAGTAAGGGACAAAGTTGTTGAGAAGTACAAGTCAGGGTTAGGTTATAAAAGAATATCCACATTTTTGATGATCCTTAGGAGCTTCATCAAATCTATCATAACCAAATGGAAAGAACATGGCACAACAGTAAACCTGTCAAGAGACAGCTGCACACCAAAACTCACAGACTGGGCAAGGAGGGCATTAATCAGAGAGGCAGCACAAAGACCTAAGGTAACCCTGGAGGAGCTGCGGAGTTCCACAGCAGAGACTTGAGTTTCTGTACATAGGATGACAATAAGCCGTACGCTCCATAGAGTTGGGCTTTATGACAGAGTGGCCAGAAGAAAGCCATTACTTTCAGAAAAAAACAAAATGGCACATTTTGAGTTTGCAAAAGGGAACGTTGGAGACTCCCAAAATGTATGGAGGAAGGTGCTCTGGTACTTTTTGGTCATCAAAGAAAACACAATGTCTGGTGAAAACCCGACACATCACATCACCCAAAGAACACCATCCCATCACCATTCAGCAGTCGGGATTGGGAAACTGGTCAGAGTTGAGGCAAAGATGGATAGTGCTAAATACAGGGATGTTCTTGAGCAAAACCTGTATCACTATGTGTGTGATTTGAGGCTAGGACGGAGTATCACCTTCCAGCAGGACAATGACCCCAAACACACTGCTAAAAAAACGCTTGCGTGGTTTAAGGGGAAACATGTAAATGTGTGTTGAAATGGCCTAGTCAAAGCCCAGACCTCAATCCAATAGACAATCTGTGGTCAGACTTAAAGATTGCTGTTCACAAGAGCAAAACATCCAATTTGAAGGAGCTGGAGTAGTTTTGCAAGGAGGAATGGGCAAAAATCCCAGTGGTACACTGTGGCAAGCTCATAGAGACTTATCCAAAGCGAATTGGAACTGTGATAGCTGAAAAAGGTGGCTCTACAATGTATTGACTTTAGGGAGGTAAATAGGTTTGCACATTGACTTTTTCTGTTATTTTGTCCTTATTTTGTTGTTTGCTTCACAATAAAAAAAAAAACATTTTCAAAGTTGTTGGCATGTTCTGTAAATTAAATGATGAAAATCCTCAAACAATCCATGTTAATTCCAGGTTTTGAAGCAACAAAACATGAAAATGCAAAGGTGGTGAATAGTTTTGCAAGGCACTGTAGATAGATAAATACTTTTATAGCGATCACAAAGAGGTGACTAAACTGTTCATACATTTATTCATCACAAATAAATTGACATATTCTCTGCTGAAATGTTTTTGATTTTACATCTAAAATGAGAAAACATTGTTATATTTGCCTTAACAACTGTTTTTACACAAATGATTTCAACGCCCTTGGCCTCTTGATTGGAATAAACTCCCCAGCAGGCTGGAATATTTCTGTAGCCAATGTTATTGTTCTTCAGATATATTAAGTCAGTAGGCAGAATTACAAAGATGCTTTCTCATGAATATTTAAACATAAATAAAGTTTGAATTTTACTTAATTAAAAGTAAGTTGTATTTATGGTGTTCCTCCTTTTTAGTATCTTGCCTGTTTAATATAACTTGCACAGTAGATTACATTTTTCATTATGTAACATTTGTACTGATGTATGAACGCATGAAAGTATTTGTGTTTCTCATAGCATACTTAGGGGTGCACTCACTTTTGTTGAGTTATTTTGGAGGGGACGGCAAATTTACACTGTTATACAAGCTGTACACTCACTACTGTACATTGTAGCAAAGTGTCATTTCTTCAGTGTTGTCACATGAAAAGATATAATAAAATATTTTCAAAAATGTGAGGGGTGTACTCACTTTTGTGAGATACTGTATATAAAAACACAGTTATCCGTGTTTGAGGTATGTTAGTTGGGATTAGGTCCTCACTGCCAGTTGGCCCAATGTGCTATTTAAACATGTTGCCTGAGGAAAGAGCTATTCTAAGCTTTAAAACATCAACTATATCTCATGTGAGTAACAACAAAAAGATCAAGTTGGGAATAGCATATGTTCAAGCAAAGTAACACAACATGATTCCAATACTGGGCAGTGGGCATTGGTGCTTGTATATAGATGACAGTGTAAGAGGCCTTTGAGTTCTTGCCCAAAATAGAATCTGGCCAGAAGGAACCATGGCAGGAGGGCTCACATACATATCAAACTAGTGTTACAAGTGTTGAAAGGGGGCACAAACTGTTCTCATATGGGGTCCTTTGCATGGCTGGTCTGCTACTAACCAAAGACAATAACCATAAAGTAACTATTGAACTTGGAAAAGGAATTTAGCTTATTATAATTGAGATACAACTGTTGCATAAAATAATAATTAGAGACATACATCAGAGATTACAATGCTACTATTATAAAAGTTTTAAATAAGGCATGCAATGTTAAAATATATTTCAGTACGTTGTTTTTTGCATCCTTTTTACTCCAGTAAACATCTTCTTTCAAAATGTATTAAATCAGGACTGACAAGCGGGAGTGAAATTGTTCGGCTTCATTCCCGCAGCCCAGTTTGAACCTGGGCTTAGGGTCAGATTTGTCCGCCGCAATGTCGCAGTCCCACTAAAAATGGCAGATTGCTGCCATTACTAGTAAATAGTAATAATAATAATACTAAAAAAAAATGTAATGTCCCTAAATCTATAGCCTATTTTGTACGCTTATTGGGAATTTTTTTTTTTACCAAAAATATGTAGAAGAATACATATTGGCCTAAACTAATGAACACATCTGTTTTTAAAAACATATAGCAGAAAGTAACGTTTTTTTGTAATGTTTTTTTTCAAAATTGGCAATAGCGCAAAAAATAAAAACCGCAGAGGTTATTAAATACCACCAAAAGAAAGCTCTATTTATGGGAAAAAAAGGACATAAATGTTATTTGGGTGCAACGTTGAACGATCGCACAATTGTCAGTTAAAGGGATGCAGTGCCGTATCGCACAAAAAAAACCTGGGCTTAGGGTCAGATTTGTCCGCCGCAATCCCGCTAAAATTGGCAGATTGCCGCCATCACCAGTAAAAAAATAATTAAAAAATGTAATGTCATTAAATCTATTCCCTATTTTGTAAGCTTATTGGGATTTTTTTTTACCAAAAATATGTAGAAGAATACATATTGGCCTAAACTGATGAACACATTTTTTTTTTTTTTAAATAAAATAATTTTGGCTATGTATTATAGCAGAAAGTAACAAATGTTTTTTTCAAAATTGGCAATAGCGCAAAAAATAAAAACTGTTGAGATGATTAAATGCCATCAAAAGAAAGACATCAATTTTATTTGAGTGCAGCGTTGAACGATCGCGCAATTGTCAGTTAAAGGGATGCAGTGCCGTATCGCACAAAAAAGCCTGGTCATTAAGGGGGTAAATCCTTCCTGGGCTGAAGTGGTTAATAAATAATGAGGATGTTACCAGTTTACAATATGGTGTATTTTATGAAGTAACTCTGGGTGTTATTTAAACATTTGACTTGGAGAGGATGTGATCCTTATTTGAGCATATAGCAGGGAAACAATGAAACTTTAATGAAATATGACTCAGAGACCAGAAGAAGCAGAGTGAATAATTGGAGGATTTATGGGTTGACTCTACTAAAAAGAAATGTAACCGATAGCAATATTGTTCCATGCTCACCCAGGAAAAAAGGAGTAGTGCTGAGAATTATGGTAGGGAGATCTTGCTTTTGGAGTAGCAAAGAAATAACGGAAGCTTACGTATGAATCAGTATACCAGACTATATGAGTAACTAAACATTTTTTTCAGAGGGTTTACCCTTTTTAACTATTTTAATTAAATCATTCAAAAGACTATGGCTTCATCATTTCTCACATGAAAATCTTTGATAGTTTAACCTGGCTCTTGGGCTGCTCATTTTTATTGACTGGATTATAATTATGTTAATTTACTGTATTTCCTCACAATTATTGTTATTATTAGTATTATCATTATTATTATACAGGATTTATTTAGCACCAACAGTTTGTGCAGCACTTTACAACATGGGGGCAAACAGTACAGTTAAGGCCCGTACACACAATCGGATTTTCCGACGGGAATTGTGTGATGGCTGGCTTTTGTCGAAAAATCCGACCATTTGTATGCTCCATTGGACAATTGTTGTGGGAATTTCTGCCAACAGATGTTGGATAGCATGCTTTTAAATGTTCTGACAACAAATGTGTGCTGTTGGATTATCGGAAAAAAATCCAAATTATAACCATAACACAACATTAGCAGAAGTTGCCCAAAGGATGGCGCTAAAGAGCTGAAAAACCACATAGTTTTGTGTTTGTTGGCCGACAATTCTTTGCCGTTTGTATGCAAGACAAGTTCATGCCCAACGCCCTTCGGAAAAAAGTCCTGAGCTTTGTCCGCGGAAAATCTGATCGTGTGTATAAGGGCTTTATAATACAATTAAATACAGGAGGGATCAAAGGGCCCTGCTTGTTATAGCTTACAGTCTAGAAGGGATAATTCTGATATCCCTATTATACATTCAGACTGAAGACCATGGATGTGAAGGAAAGAAAAGTGCTTCTCCATGACTGCAAAAAATGTGACATGACCTATAAGCGGACAAGTATGAACTACTGAAATTCTACAGTATTGGCCTCAAATCACCACTACATAGGTAATGCTCAGCTTCACATACAGTATTTAAAAGCAGACTCCCTCTGAATTCCGCACGACCCATAACCCAGTATGAGCAGTTTCATTATATCGTAAAGCTGCAGTACAATAATTTCCTCTTCACAGAGCGCTAATGACTTGGCCAACTACTGTGCTCAAACTTGATGTTAAAGCAATGTACTGAAGCACCTGTGTCTTGCAGAGCAATGAAATCATGTCCATTGCTGAGCCAAACAATGTGAGACTTCTGTTTAAGGTTACTCCTATGAGACATTTCTGTTCAGAGTAAACATGAGTATCTCAAAGTTAATGAGTTAAAAACTGTAAACAGAAAGGTGTCTGGATGCAAGTATATGTGCACCAATACAGAATTCTTAAAATGATTTGTGTTATATAATTATGAAGAAGGATGGCCCATTCCTTATTCAAACTGTGCATTAAAATGAAGTGAAAGGGTCTTTTAAATATGTATTATACTGACTGCAGGTTTCTTTTAGTCCGATGAGCCCACTCAAATCTCTGAGAAATGTGCTTGTCATTGCACTTAGTTCTCTACATGCACCACGACCATTTGAATTATCATCATCCTCATATTACAGTGTTGGATTTGGGGCCACAATTAATTTGGTTAAAAACAATCCGGCGTTAGGTATTTTTTTTCATCACAAAATCAACACTGCTCCAGAGTAGTGTTACATTGATAATAACAGCAGATATTTTATCAATAACCAAATAACGGCAACAAAATTAAATACAAATTAAAATGCATGAACAAAGTGCTAAAAACAAGACGCATCGATACAAGTGATTATTGTGGTAGATACCACTAGTATATAAATGTCTAAATAAAGTCCATTGATTAAAGTCCTTAAATAAAGTGCTCTGTGCGTAAACAATGGCCCTCAAGTTCACTGTAAATCACTCCACCTTCACCGACTGTGAGAAATCACCCAAAAGTGCTCAAAGTATGGATGGCACCTTACCAAATGTTGTTGACCCTTTTAGTCAAAAAAGAGGTCAATCAGAGCTCAAACAGCAATCTTATCTGCATATGGGACTCAGACTCCTTGAGTTCAAACAGGCTCCAATTGTGATATATGAGATAAAAGAAATGACTGCAATAGTATAATTCCGTTTTATTAAAATTAAATGTAAAAAACAGGGCGCCAAGTGGCTGCTTACTTACGTATGTGCCCTGGACCCGGCACTGAGGCTGAATGGCGTATCAAGTGAGTGGAGAGATGGTCCCTTCACTGTAGAAGTTGGCGTGCGTTCCACCTCTGAGAACGGTGAGCCAGCGGGACCGGAAGTTGTGTAACTTTGACGTGGTAGCGAAACGTATGTCGAGGTGGTACCTGGTCACACACAGTTATGCAACTTCCGGTCCCGCTGGCTCACCGTTCTCAGAGGTGGAACGCACGCCAACTTCTACAGCGAAGTGAACCATCTCTCCACTCATAGAAACGGAAAATGTAGCGCTAATATGAAAATCACATTTTTATACGGTGAGTATATAAGAGCCACTAGCACTGAATATGGAGTGGCCCAAATGAAGTTCTCAAAGTAAATAGAGTTCCAAAGTCTATATGTAGACAGGTGGGTGATCATCCAATAAGGAGAAGACAAGCGAATTTCTATAGGTCACAATCTCATCGTGATCAGAGGAAAACGTAAATGCGCTTACCAGATGGGTTGGACTCAGATACTGTACAGTAGTGAGTCAGACAGGCACTGTGGTATTTAGGAACCAGGACCACTGGAAACCGGAAAGCAGGATCACAACAGATGGTCCCGCTGGCTCACCGTTCTCAGAGGTGGAACGCACGCCAACTTCTACAGCGAAGGGACCATCTCTCCACTCACTTGATACGCCATTTAGCCTCAGTGCCGGGTCCAGGGCACATACGTAAGTAAGCAGCCACTTGGCGCCCTGTTTTTTACATTTCTGCTGCTATTTTTGTCCATCCTGTATTTAGAGTGTTCCTTAATAACATTATCCTTGTCTAATTCTGTATCCTGTCTACTATGTTCCTTGCTCCATCCATATGCTTAGATAGCTAATAGTTCCCTGTAGCTCTTCATTGCTACAGTCCTGTCCTTGACCCCTCTGTGCTCATTTTCTCCCAACCTGTGGGACTCCTTTGACCTGACCTCTGGCTCATCTACTGGCTACAACTATGATCTATGGTAGGTCTGACCACCCTATGTTCCCTACCACTTAGACAACAAGGAAATACAACCTTTTGAAGGTCAGATCTGTTGCCCAAAATCATGGGCACCCCAGTACTGCACCACACACAAAAAGTGGCTGCTATAGGTGAAGTGAACAGTAACACACAGCATTTGGTCTTAAGAGCTCCATGGCAGCAAGTCTATATCCTCCAGTTTAATCTCTGGGTGGCTTTTCTACAATTCAGCACAAAAATGAAAAATGATACCATGAAGCCTTAATAATTAAAATTATTTTCAGCCTATTTGATTAGTTACATGGTGAATAGCATAATTATCTCTGTATCACCTGTTACTGCTGTATGGTCAGTACAACGACTTAGCCACAAATCCCCTGTGGTTATTAAGATGCTCTCTTTTCTATTGATCATCTCACTTTCTTGTGTTTTTGTAGTAATGTTTCATTCACTACCAACCACTGGGTCTCCCCGAAGGGAGTTGTCACGTGTAATAACACTCAAGGCTTCCACCTCAATGCTCCCTCACTGCTCCACTGAGCCTATTTGTTGAGAGAAAATCCTAGGCACTTCACAGTCTTCCCTGTCATTTCTACATGGGTAGTGTACTGGGTAGAAAATACATGTACACATAGGCTGTTGAATTATGGGAATACGCTTCTCCACACCCAAGGCACCTATTAAGGTGAGCAAAAGTGTTGTAAGATGGGAGCATCATGCATAACTATTTGTGTCATTTATTGGCTCTGACAGTCTGAGTCAATGTCAATCAATCTAAAAATGACTTCAGAATAAATAAATGTTCTAGAGCACAGATGTGTCACTAAATAAAATGCTGGCTCGTGGCTTTCACATGTTTTTCATATTCTGCCATTTATTTATACTGGCTTCTTTCGTGCCATATAATTTGGTGTAAATAAAACATACTTAGGCCATTCAGACTGCTCATAAATTAGTCAAATGCTATATATTTTTCATTCTCAGCGGATGCAATGAACATTTAGGCCGGGTTCACACCTATACGAATTGAGTGCAGCTTAAACCGCATCTAATACGCAGAACATTTCTAAATACATTGGCCCAGATTCACAGAGCGATTACACCTGCGCAACAGGAGATGCGCGTGCGTAAGTCGAAATGTGCTTGTGCGTTTCGATGCACGGCATCCCCAGAACGAGATACGCAAAAAATCTACTTTTTTTTGTCCGGCGTAATTTCGTTAGACTGGCGCATCCGTCCGCGCAAAAGTGCGCTAGACAGACCATTGATTTTCTAGTCAAATATGCTAATGAGGGACTTACGGGGATCCACAAAAGAACGTTAGGGCAGCGCAGGCTACGCAGTGTGCGCAACAGCAAAATGTCCTGTCTAAAATTAGACCATACAAAAGCTGGTCTAGAAAGAGAAAAAAAGTCTACTTGTTAGATAAAGCAACACTGTTAGTGAGGAGCTCAGCAGTCACACGTGTTGCACAACAATCTGTATGCCAACATGCCAGGGGCATCGTCGCGCATAGCTATACTACTGACTTTAGATGAACAAAGAAGGATGAGGGCACTGAGGAGGGCACTGAGGAGGGCACTAAGGAGGGCATGGGAGATGTTTTTTAAAAAAAAAATTATTTGCTTATATAAACTTTACAATTTAATCTAATCTAATACAATATTCTTATCTGATACAAGCCCCTCACTCTTCACTTGATATATCACACATGCATAGACATCTTTGGCATGAGTGATTCTGAGGTGTCTCGCATCTTTAGATTCACCCCTCATGCCATCATGGAATTACCACAACCTTGCAGGAGGACATCAGCAGCCCAACACATGGCACTACCCATGACACCCATGACAGCTACATATACAATCAGAGCCCCATCCCCACAGATTTCAAACAGAAAATGTATGGGGACAGCTGGCTGGTTGGTGAGTGACATGGGTGGCAGGCATGACTGTCCCCCCCCATGATGCACACATCACAAGGGGCACATGCACGAATAACATCCTCCTGTCTTTTCCCTTCAAGGTGACTCTGCATATGCACTGGGACCCCATCTCATGACCCTATCTCATGCCAGCTCACATTATGCATCTTTGCACGTTAAACACACACATTAATCATGGCACAATGAGAATGCATGCATGCACACTACTGTGGTCCCTAGCACACCCACCCCACATCCTCATCACATTGGATTGGCACCAGTCCACCATGCAGGACTTGTGAGCTGCAACGCCATGCCACGGCTCCAATTATGTCACTGTACATTCATACACCTTTCGCACAGACCTGGGGATCCCTTCTCCACCACAAATGAGGGTGACACCCCTTTTCCCCCAGGAATATCACCCCCACATTCCAAAATCATACACAAACAGAACCAAAAAAATAAAATAAATGACGAGCAAAAATAAAAAATGCCCAGCAAAAATATAATTTAAACAAAATAACAACAAAGAAAACACATAAAAGACAAAAATCACTCTGCAAAACAGTCCCCAAATATCTCAAAGACACGTCACAAACAAATAAACAAACGCTAATAAACAAAAGCACCTTGCTGTATAGGGAGGGATACAAAGGGATGTACTTTTGCAAAGGAAGTGCGTTTGTCTCTGTCTATTTATGCTGTTTGCGTAGTTCACAAAGTTGCCCTAGTCCATTTCCAATTTCACTGATTGCGCCGCTCCCGAGTTGTGAGCATGCGCACAGCGGAGCTGACCATGGTCTCCTTCAAGCGCGCATGCGCGAGCCGGCCGGCCCTTCATTTGCATGGGGTCACGGCTCATTTCAATGTAACACGCCCACGTCCTTCCCAATTTGTATTACTCCGCCTTACGCCTCTGAAAAAACGTTACGCATGCGCAATTTTCTGCGCAAAATCTACGAGAATAGGGTGATTACGCGGCAAAATTGCGCACGTCTAACGTAAAGGCGGTGCGCTACGCCGGTCCAATAATGCGCAGATGTACCTGAATCTGGGCCATTGTTTTCAATGAGGCTGATTCACATATGTGCGATGCATTTGCACTGCGCATTGCAGAAAAAACGTGTGCGGATTTTATGCCTTGCGGTGCGGCTCAGGTGCAAATTTAGTCCCATTATCTTCTATGGGTACGCAGCTAATTCGCAGATGTGTTCAGTTCTCTTCAGGAATTTCTGTCATTCAGCTCAATACACTTCTCCCCCACTCTCCTCTCACCCGGAACTTCTCCCAGGTCTCCAAATTTGCAGCTAAAAATGGAGCTAATCTGCTGAACACTTCTCTTATCTTTGCAGAAAGATTACAGAGCTGAAATTGGCACTGCACAAGTGTGAATCTAGCCTAAGACACTGTTTTAAATAACTAGGTAGTGTATAAGTAAAAACAAGTAATGATGAGCATTCTGGACTGGAAATATCTGTAGCAGTAGTTGCAGAATTATTTAGACTTTCTGCTGGTTGAGTAAAAATTGGTGTAATGTGTTATGCCGCATACACACGACCGTTTTTCGTAATGTGAAAAATTTCATTTTTTTATGTCATTAAAAACGATTGTGTGGGGGCTCCAGAGCATTTTTTGCGATGTTAAAAATGGGCATTAAAAATTTAGAACATGCTCTAAATTTTCACTTAGTTTTTCAAGTTGTCGTTTTTAACGTCGTAAAAAATGGTCGTGTGTAGGCTTTAATAACGTGAAAATAAAACGCATGCTCAGAAGCAAGTTATGGGACAGGAGTGCTCGTTCTGGTAAAACTAGCGTTTGTAATGGAGATAGCACATTCATCACGCTGTAACAGACTGAAAAGTGCGAATCGTCTCTCACCAAACTTTTAATAACACAAAATCAGCAAAAGCAGCCCTGGTGGCGCCATCCGAATGGAACTTCCCCTTTATAGTGCCGTCGTACGTGTTGTACGTCACCGCGCTTTGCTGAAGCATTTTTTTTTTACGATCGTGTGTACGCAAGGCAGGCTTAATAATAATCGGGTTGAAAAAAAAAATTTTTTTCTAGACCATTAAAAATGGTTGTGTGTACGCGGCATAATACATTATACAGTTTACAGTTTTAATCCCTGCACTTTAAGTTATGTTGTACATTACACACAACACTTGTTGTAAGTACCGTATTTATCAGCGTGTACCGCACACTTTTTCCCCTTAACCACTTGCGGCCCCGCATATGGTCAATTGACGGCAGCTTAGTGGATCTGAATATCCAAGCTGCCGTCAATTGACGGCATCGTTTTCTCCGGCCAATGGGGAGCGCGCGCACCCGGCGCGCCCCCGAGATGCCGATGCGCGTGCCTGGCGGTCGCGATGTCCGCCAGGTACCCGCTGATTGGCAGTTTTAGAGCAGGGACGTGAAGCTCTGTGTGTAAACACAGAGCTCCACGTCCTGTCAGTGAGAGGAGACAGATGCTGTTTCTCTTGTACATAGGGAGACAGCATCGGTCACCTCCCCCAGTCACCCCCCTCCCCCCACACAGTTAGAACACACCCAGGACTCATATTTAACCCCTTCCTCACCCCCTAGTGTTAACCCCTTCACTGCCAGTCACATTTATACAGTAATTAGTGCGTTTTTATAGCACTGATTGCTGTATAAATGTGAATGGTCCCAAAAATGTGTCAAAAGTGTCCGATGTGTCCGTCGCAATATCGCAGTCCTGACAAAATTTGCAGATCACCGTATTACTACTAGTAAAAAAAAAAAAATTGTCAGAATTCTATCCCTTATTTCCTAGCCACTATAACCTTTGCGCAAACCAATTACTATACGCTTATTGCGATTGTTTTTTTTACCAAAAATATGTAGAATACATATCGGCCTAAACTGAGAAAAAAAAATATATTTTTTTAAAAAAATTGGATTTTTATTATAGCAAAAAGTAAAAAAATATTCTGTGTTTTTTTTCAAAATTGTCGCTCTTTTTTGTTTATAGCGCAAAAAAAAAAAAAAAAACGCAGAGGCGATCAAATACCACCAAAAGAAAGCTCTATTTGTGGGGGAAAAAAAGACGTCAATTTTGTTTGTAAGGCACGTCACACGACCGCGCAATTTTAATTTAAAGCGACGCAGTGCTGAAAGCTGAAATTTCGCCTGGGCAGGAAGGGGGTATATGTGCGCGATATACGCCGATACCCGCTTCCCGCGCTCAGTTTGAACTGAGCCGCTGACATATACCGAGTGCAGTACACTCGGATACATTCGGCAAGGCTCGGCTTCGCTCGTGCTCACGCATAAACGTCACAGAGAGCGTGAGCACGAGCGAAGCCGAGCCTTGCCAAATGTACCCGAGTGTACTGCACTCGGTATATGTCAGCGGAGGTGTTCAAACTGAGCGCGGGAAGCGGGGATTCGACTAGAGACAGAGCTGGAGAAGCCGGGAGGACACCGAAGACGGACGCCTGACCGGACAAGGCCGCTGATGGATGCCGCGCAAGACACCAAAACTGTAAGCACTAAAATGTTTTTTAACAGGAATTCAAGGTCAACATTAGGGGTGCGCGCTATACACGGGAGCGCGCAATACCCCGATAAATACGGTAGTTCTTAACTGTTTTCATGAATCTTCTTAACCACTTAGCATGTTATACCTCCTTCCATTTCAGGTTCTTTCACTTTTCAGTATTGTGTTAGTTTCACTGACAATAATGTGGTTATGCAACACTGCACCCAAAATAATTTTTACCATTGTTGGGATAAATGAAGCTTTTTTTGTTAGTATATAAAAGAAAATAGACTAAACTTACTAAACTTTCTCTTTCTGTTATAAAAAAAGTGGTACTTTTTCTATATTCAGTGCAGAAAAACAAGAGTTTTTATACAGTGCCTTGCGAAAGTATTCGGCCCCCTTGAACTTTGCGACCTTTTGACATATTTTAGGCTTCAAACATAAAGATATAACATTTATTTTTTGTGAAGAATCAACAACAAGTGGGACACAATCATGAAGTGGAACAAAATTTGTTGGATATTTCAAACTTTTTTAACAAATAAAAAACTGAAAAATTGGGCGTGCAAAATTATTAAGCCCCTTTACTTTCAGTGCAGCAAACTCTCTCCAGAAGTTCAGTGAGGATCTCTGAATGATCCAATGTTGATCTAAATGACTAATGATGATAAATAGAATCCACCTGTTTGTAATCAAGTCTCCGTATAAATGCACCTGCACTCTGATAGTCTCAGAGGTCCGTTTAAAGCGCAGAACGCATCATGAAGAACAAGGAACACACCAGGCAGGTCCGAGATACTGTTGTGGAGAAGTTTAAAGCTGGATTTGGATACAAAAAGATTTCCCAAGCTTTAAACATCCCAAGGAGCACTGTGCAAGCTATAATATTGAAATGGAAGGAGTATCAGACCACTGCAAATCTACGAAGACCTGGCCGTCCCTCTAAACTTTCAGCTCATACAAGGAGAAGACTTATCAGAGATACAGTCAAGAAGCCCATGATCACTCTGGATGAACTGCAGAGATCTACAGCTGAGGTGGGAGACTCTGTCCATAGGACAACAATCAGACGTATACTGCACAAATCTGGCCTTTATGGAAGAGTGGCAAGAAGAAAGCCATTTCTTAAAGATATCCATAAAAAGTGTCGTTTAAAGTTTGCCACAAGCCACCTGGGAGACAAACCAAACATGTGGAAGAAGGTGCTCTGGTCAGATGAAACCAAAATCAAACTTTTTGGCAACAATGCAAAACGTTATGTTTGGCGTAAAAGCAACACAGCTCATCACCCTGAACACACCATCTCCACTGTCAAACATGGTGGTGGCAGCATCATGGTTTGGGCCTGCTTTTCCTCAGCAGGGACAGGGAAGATGGTTAAAATTTATGGGAAGATGGATAGAGCCAAATACAGGACCATTCTGGAAGAAAACCTGATGGAGTCTGCAAAAGACCTGAGACTGGGATGGGGATTTGTCTTCCAACAAGACAATGATCCAAAACATAAAGCAAAATCTACAATGGAATGGTTCACAAATAAACATATCCAGGTGTTAGAATGGCCAAGTCAAAGTCCAGACCTGAATCCAATCGAGAATCTGTGGAAAGAACTGAAAACTGCTGTTCACAAACGCTCTCCATCCAACCTCACTGAGCTCGAGCTGTTTTGCAAGGAGGAATGGGCAAAAATGTCAGTCTCTCGATGTGCAAAACTGATAGAGACATACCCCAAGCGACTTACAGCTGTAATCGCAGCAAAAGGTGGCACTACAAAGTATTAACTTAAGGGGGCTGAATAATTTTGCATGCCCAATTTTTCAGTTTTTTATTTGTTAAAAAAAGTTTGAAATATCCAATAAATTTTGTTCCACTTCATGATTGTGTCCCACTTGTTGTTGATTCTTCACAAAAAATTACAGTTTTATATCTTTATGTTTGAAGCCTTAAATGTGGCAAAAGGTCACAAAGTTCAAGGGGGCCGAATACTTTCGCAAGGCACTGTATATATCCTTCTCCTGAGGTTTGCAGGCATCCGAGACCCTCACTTGTTACACAATAAACCAAGTTTATATGTGTTCAGTGTATACTAGGGGTGCATCGGATCACTGCCGATCCGTGATCCGAACGGGTCACCCCATTCGGATCGGCACACTATGCGATCCGCGGATCGCCACCGCGGGCATAGCATTAGGAAAGGCCGCGGCTTCGGCCTAGCTCCGGAGCCGCGGTCATCTTGGTACACCCGGCGGTTTACAACCAAAGAGCAGGAGCCCGCGCTCGAGGCACACACACACGCCGCTAACGGGGTCACTGTGCAAGTACTACGGGGGGGGGGATGACTGTGCTATACTAGGGGGGGTCACTGTGCTGTACTAGGGGGGTGACTGTGCTGTACTAGGGGGGTGACTGTGCTGTACTACGGGCGGGTCACTGTGCATGTACTACGGGGGGGTCACTGAGCCTGTACTACGGGGGGGTCACTGTGCCTGTACTACGGGGGGGGGGGTCCCTGTCTGCCTGTACTACGGGGGGAGAGAGATGTAGATATTATAGTGGGGGAGATTATTTTTTTTTGCTGATCTGAAAAATGATCCGATCCGTGACTCCTGATCTGAGGAACGATCCGAACCGTGAGTTTTTTGATCCGTTGCACCCCTAGTGTATACCGCAAGTAGGTTTAAAGTGGAGTATTTAAAGTGGAGGTCGCCTAAAAGCAAGCAGCTACAAATATCGCAGCTGCAGACTTTTAATACATGGACACTTACCTGTCTAGGTCGACCGCGATGTCGGCAGCCGAAGCTGATCTGTCGTTCGCACTGAGGTGATCTATGCAAAAAAGTAGGAGAAAATACCTGTATTGCACAGGTATCTGCTCTCTCCTCCCCCCTGAAAGGTGCCAAATGTGACACCGGAGGGGGGGAGTGTTCCAAAAAGTGGAAGTTCTATTTTTGGGTAAAACTCCACTTTAACAATGCACCTTTAAGGCCCACACCTAACATTTTGTGCTATGAAGACATGCCCACTTTTTCACATTTTAATTACATGTCATGCTTATCAGTGTGACCCTCTTTTTCATGTTCTAACATTGGGAAGTATAACACAGTACAATACAAATCTCTTTGTGTAGGTCATTTCTGTACAGAGGTCAGGATTAATACACAGAGTGCAAGGGGCAAAAATAAGTAATGCACATGTCAGGAATATGTAATGCACAGACTGTCAAGGTCAGGAGTAAGTAACACACAGAATGCAGGAGTCAGGTGTATGTAACCCAAAGACTACAAAGGCCAGAAGTTATGTGTTATACTCAGCAGACATCAACAGAGTAAAGGTCTAATTTGCTCTAGACCCCAAAAACTGGGGACTCCAGCTGGGTCCTCAAACCACAGGCTACACACCAAGCCTATATGCTGCATTATCATATGCTATACCAATATTATATATATTAGAAATATTTTCTACTGCACAAAATGATTCAGTTTAATATATAAAACAAACTAGACACTTAAGAACATAGGTAAGAGGTAAAGTTAAGAAGTATAATAAATCTCTTTTCATACTGTTGGATCTGCAGTCTCCCCCTGTACAACACAGAGAGGACAGACAGGAGAGTCAGTATCAGATCTGATTCCAAGGGAACACAAAGTGGCTGACAGACACAAAAGCAGCATATGTGAGGAGCTTCTTGTCTCCTCTATCCAGTGTTTGCAGCAGCAATGACAACCTCACTGCCCAAAGACAGCCACTTATCTCCCCCCAGGCTGGTGCCCTGCCTCTGCTGCTGTTTGTTAATGATATCATGAGTGTTGGCTGGGTGTCAAGGCAGAGACCGGGCTACGGAACCATACCGATCCCCCCGCACTGTACACCACTGGCTGTGTGCAAGTTGTTTGCTTACCTGGGGTAGCTGGAAAGGAAAGCCTACTGCTTAAGAGCTAGATGATGCCTTTGCAGTGTGACATATGGATTTGCATCTGCACAGTGTGAATAAAGAAAATGTGCTGGGGAAATGTTGTGGATGTATGTTTGTCAGAGACAGTTCCAGCCATGGGGGACGAATTGTAAATTCACTCTGCTGCTGAAACGCTGCCACTGTGGGCTGCAGTAACTAGGAGGGCAGCATGTGAGAGAATGAATGAGGTTTAGGCTTAGGGAAGGTTTGTTCATCACCTAGAACTGTAACTGGATTTAGTACCTGTTTAGACTCTCATTTAGGAGCTCGGTTGTACTTTAATGAAAAAAACCTCCCAAACCAACCCGTCATGGCTGAATATACAGGAGGCAGGAATGTGCAGGCAAAATGTAGCACTAATACAGACTGCCCACGCTTTGCCTGTGAAAACAGCCCAGCATTTGGCCCTGACAGGAGGTTATGGTAGGCTGCTACTGTAAAGTGCACTTTATACCTACGGCAATTTTTTGTAATAATGTAAAGTCAGATTCCCTTTAACTTGGAGGAGAGCATACTGTACCTGCCATATCTACATTCAGGTCCATAAATATTGGGACATCGACACAATTTTAATCTTTTTGGCTCTATACACCATCACAATGGATTTGAAATGAAACTAACAAGATGTGCTTTAACTGCAGACTTTCGGCTTTAATTTGAGGGTATTTACATCCAAATCAGGTGAGCGGTGTAGGAACTACAACAGTTTATATATGTGCCTCCCACTTTTTAAGGGACCAAAAGTAATGGGACAGATTAACAATCATAAATCAAACTTTCACTTTTTAATACTTGGTTGCAAATCCTTTGCAGATTACAGCCTGAACTCTGGAACGTATAGACATCACCAGACCCTGGGTTTCATCTACTGCAACTGTCTTCAGTTCCTGTTTGTTCTTGGGGCATTTTCCCTTCAGTTTTGTCTTCAGCAAGTGAAACGCATGCTCAATTCAGGTCTGGTGATTGACTTGGCCATTGCATAACATTCCACTTTCCCTTAAAAAACTCATTGGTTGCTTTCGCAGTATGCTTCGGGTCATTGTCCATTTGCACTGTGAAGCGCTGTCCAATGAGTTCTGAAGCATTTGGCTGAATATGAGCAGATAATAATATTGCCCAAAACACTTCAGAATTCATTCTGCTGCTTTTGTCAGCAGTCACATCATCAATAAGTACAAGAGAACCAGTTCCATTGGCAGCCATACATGCCCACACCATGACTCTACCACCACTATGCTTCACTGATGAGGTGGTAAGCTTTGGATCATGAGCAGTTCCTTTCCTTCTCCATACTCTTCTCTTCCCATCACTCTGGTACAAGTTGATCTTGGTCTCATCTGTCCATAGAATGTTGTTCCAGAACTGTGAAGGCTTTTTTAGTTGTTTGGCAAACTCTAATCTGGCCTTCCTGTTTCTGAGGCTCACCAAATGGTTTACATCTGGTGGTGAACCCTCTGTATTCACTCTGGTGAAGTCTTCTCTTAATTGTTGACTTTGACACACATACACCTACCTCCTGGAGAGTGTTCTTGATCTGGCCAACTGTTATGAAATGTGTTTTCTTTACCAGGGAAAGAATTCTTCAGTCATCCACAACAGTTGTTTTCCATGGTCTTCCTGGTCTTTTGGTGTTGCTGATCTCACGGTGCGTTTTTTCATTTTAAGGGTGTTCCAAACAGTTGATTTGGCCACACCTAATGTTTTTGCTATCTCTCTGATGGGTTTATTTTGTTTTTTTCAGCCTAGCGATGGCTTGCTTCAATGATAGTGACAGCTCTTTCTATCTCATATTGAGAGTTGAAAGCAACAGATTCCAAATGCAAATAGCACACTTGAAATTAACTCTGGACCTTTTATCTGCTCCTTGTAAATGGGATAATGAAGGAATAACACACACCTGGCCATGGAACAGCTGAGCAGCCAATTGTCCCATTATTTTTGGTCCCTTAAAAAGTGGGAGGCACATATACAAACTGTTGTAATTCCTACACCGTTCACCTGATTTGGATGTAAATATCCTCAAATTAAAGCTGAAAGTCTGCAGTTAAAGCACATCCTTTTTGTTTCATTTCAAATCCATTGTGGTGGTGTATATAGCCAAAAAGATTAGAATTGTGTCGATGTCCCAATATTTATGGACCTGACTGTATTTATGACAGTTGTTAGCAATGCAATATTTGTCAATTTAAATGCAGTAATTAGCATAGCTTCACAAGCCTAGTGTTCGAATTGAAACAATTTTTCTTGATATTATTTCTAGTGAATAATCATCATATACAGTCTGAAATCCTTTTCAACTATATATGTAAATAGTTTCATATTAGGCAAATAAATCTAAATACCAAGTAAGCTAGAAAGTAAAATTATTAATGACCCCCAAGAGACTTGATGTGGCAGAACAATCAACACACTGCATGATAGTTTCTGTGCTTGGGGGCTTTTGAAAACCCAAGCTAATAGTGTAGGTCATTGAAAGCCTTTTCACCTAGAGGACCATGCATAGAAGTTTCCAGTCTACATAAACAAAGTTAGTATTATAGCAGAAGACATCAATATTTAAATTTCAGATTGCTGTTTAACTCCTACTTTACTTTAGATTAAAGTAATGCAGAACGCCTTTTAGCACAAAGACTATAGGCAAGGGACACATCTTAGCCCTGTGCTGAATTATGCAGACCATAAAGAATTCCTAAACAAAAATTATCGGTAGCCCCACTTATACTTTCTATAACAAAACTATTGTATATATGTATGTTTGGAAAGAAAACATGCAATAATTATAAACTGTGTTTCTTAAATGGAGTTCCTTCTAAGATTGCTTGCAATTCCTTGAGTAATAAGCAGCGGGGGGCTGATTTTCCACCAGATGGTACTTGTATAGTAATATACTTTACCACTAATAAAAAAGGGTATTCCTTCCACCGACCACAAATGTAATAGAATATTCTTTCCTATGACCAACAACCTAAAGAGGCACCACTCCTACTGACCACCAATGTAAGGATAAACATCCTCTGAGTTTCAATCCAGGGAGTCACTTTTATAGTCACCCCCATGGTATGAGGACACTTCCCCACTGACCCTAAAGCAGTAGTAAAGCGTGCTTGGTAAATTTCTCCTACAGGTAAGCCTATATTGACCACTTGCCTACTGGGCACTTTCACCCCCTTCCTGCCCAAGCCATTTTTCAACTTTCAGCGCTCTCACATTTTGAATGACAATTGCGTGGTCATGCAACACTGTACCCAAATTTAATTTTTATAATTTTTTCCCCAAAAATAGGGCTTTCAATTGGTGGTATTTGATCACCTCTGCGTTTTTTATTTATTGCGCTATAAACAAAAGAAGAGGGACAAGTTTGAAAAAAAAAATAGTTTTTACTTTTTGCTATAATAAATATAATTTTTTTTTAATTCCCATTTTTTCTCAGTTTAGGCCGTTGCTTATTTTTCTACATATTTTTGGTAAAAAAATCGCAATAAGCGTTTATGGATTGGTTTGCGCAAAAGTTATAGGGTCTACAAAATAGGGAATAGATTTATAGCATTTTTATATATATATTTTTTTTACTAGTAATGGCGGTGATCAGCGATTTTTATCATGACTGCGATATTATGGCGGACACATCAGACACTTTTGACAGATTTTTGCGACCATTCACATTCATACAGCGATCCCTGCTATAAAAATGCATTGATTACTGTATAAATGTGACTAGCAGGGAAGGGGTTAACACTAGGGAGCGAGGAAGGGGTTAATGTATTGTATTAAGGAGTAATTCTTACTGTGGAGGGAGGGGAGAGACTGGGGGAGGTGACCGATGGTTGTCCCTATGTACAAGGGACACACCATCGGGCCCCTCTCCCTGACAGGACGTGGATCGGTGTATTTACACACACCGTGCCCACAGTCCTGCTCAGTTACTGGGCACGCGCATCGGTTCCCCAGTGACGTGGAAGGCGTGCCCCCTAGTGGCTTTTTAAAGGGCGCAACATCATACGACGTCCACCCAGAACAATAGGGTCTGCCTCCCGCCGTCATTTGACATCGGGCAGTAGATAAGTGGTTGAAGAGGTTGTAAAGGTACATTTTTTATTTTCTAAATATGTTCCTTTAAGCTAGTGCATTGTTGGTTCACTTACCTTTTCCTTCGATTTCCCTTCTAATTTTTTTTTCTTTGTCTGAATTTCTCACTTTCTGTTCCTCCTCAGTAAGCTTGATCCTTAGTCAGCGTGCTCGTCCCCTCCCTTGGGACTACATCTATGTTCACAGCATCTCCCCAAGGGAGAGGGCGAGCACCCTGACTAACCCCCAGCCAGAACAGCTCGAATGATGGTAGAAAGCTTACTGAGGAACAGGAAGTGAGAAATTCAGATAAAGAAAAAACTATTTAGAAGGTAAATCAAAGGAAAAGGTGAACTAACAATGCACTAGCTTAACCACTTAAGACCCGTACCAAAATGCAGGTAAAGGACGTTGCCCCTTTTTGCGATTCGGCACTGCGTTGTTTTAACTGACAATTGCGCGGTCGTGCGGTGATCAGGGATTTTTTTCATGACTGCGACATTATGGCGGACACTTTGGACAATTTTGACACATTTTTGGGACAATTGCCATTTTCACAGCAAAAAATGCATTTAAATTGCATTGTTTACTGTGAAAATTACAGTTGCAGTTTGGGAGTTAACCACAAGGGGGTGCTGTAGGGGTTATGTGTTCCCTGTGTGTGTTTACAACTGTAGGGGGGTGTGGCTGTAGGTGTGACGTCATCTATTGCGTCCCCCTATAACAGGGATGACGCGATCGATGCTGCGGCCACAGTGAAGCACGGGGAAGCCGTGCTTACACACGGCTCTCCCGTTCTTCAGCTCCGGGGACCGATAGTGGCACTCCAGCGGCGATCGGGTCCGCGAGTCCCGCGGTCCCGGAGCTTCGGACCGGGTCACGGGAGCGAGCCGCGGGTGCGCGCCCGTGACCGCGTGCCCGTGACCCACGGCTGGGTACTGGAACGTAAATATACGTGGATGTGCCCAGCTGTGCCATTCTGCCGATGTATATGTGCAGGAGGCGGTCCTTAAGAAGTTAAAGGAACCTATTTAGAAAATAAAAAACAAACCTTTAAAACCCCTTTAAGGCTTTCCTATAGGCAAAAAGAATATCTCCTAAACGTGCTCCGCCCTGAAGGTCCGGCATACTTTGCTGGAACTTCAGAGCTTTGTGTCAGAACCGAGGGCTCCCACGCACATGTGAACCTGGAACAAAGACAGGGGAACATGTCAGCCCTCTCAGCTGTGACAGTACAGCATTGGAGGGCTTTGTTCCAAGGTGAGCATTTCATAATGTGCTAGTAGGCGATGCCTAGTCGCACATTATGCTCTTGCCTTGCAGGTCTTTTTTTTTTACATCATCTGCAGTTTACAACAGCTTTAAGTGTAAAGACCTATGTCAACAGGCGTTGGGTGTCTGTCAATTGGCAAATCTAGCTTGCCACTGACATCAGTTTAAGACACTTGTGAGATCATTCAGAATTTATTGACAGGTGCATTTGATCTGCAGTTCACCTTCTGACCTGCATTTGACTAGAATCAATCTGTTTGTGCATTCTCACACTCAATGCAAGTTGAGCAAGTTGAGTCAGTAAGGCAGAGGACTAGCCACAGGAGCTCCACACGGCGCACGTCTCCTAGAGTAGGAGCGTGTGTGCTATAGCTCCAGGCAGGCTTAGGAGGTAGACAGGTCAGCGTCCCTCCCAGCTCTGTCAGTTCCGTTCCAGCTCTGTTCCAGCTCTGTTCCCAGCCCTGCTAGTCCAGTCTTCTCCTCCAGAATTCCTCCAGAATTCCTGTGTCCCGGATCTCTCCCCTCCTCCAGCACCGCTCCCTGGCTCCCTGGCTCTCTACAGGTAAGAGCCTTTCACCCAAGCTGCTGACGGCCGTCCTTTTCAGGATAAAGCCGCAGCAGCAATACGGATCGCCATTCAGCCATCGGGGTGTCCCCCTGATCTGCCACCTTCCACCTCCATCACCCTCGAGGGTCCCCCTCTCTATCCTCCACACGGAAAGTTTTTTTTCATAGATTCGGGGCTCTTTGTGAGAGCACCGCGCCAGGCCGCCTTGAATCGCGGGGCCGCGGTCTAGGAAAGACCGCGGCTTCACTTGCGGCCTAACGGCGCGCCGCTCCCCATGCCTCAATGATCCTCACCCAGCCCCAGCAAATCCCCTCTTACCCCAGAAGTGACTGTTACCCGGCCATATTGGACACCCTCTCAGCCCCTAGTGTTATCCAAAGAAACACCCTGTCAGCCCTCATCCCACTGCTGGTATAGTCAGCTATCCCACCAGGCCAGCAACAGGGTCACCTTCCTAGCCCCAGTCTCCCCCCCCCCCCCTGTCCATCCTAGCATACAGAAGCTCGATCCAGGGGTTACCCGATCGCCTCTTACAGGGGTCAGGAAGGAATTTTTTCCCTGCCGGAGCACATTGGCCGAGCGCCGCCAGGGTTTTTTGCCTTCCTCTGGACCAAGCTAGGAGAGAGGAGACTAGGTTGACTCCTCTCCCCACTGCCCTAAAATCCACCTCCCCTCTGGTGTATTGGCGATCATGGCATGTAGGCAATATTCTGCCGATACCATTTGGAGTTTGAGGCAGTACGCCGCAATACTGCCAGCCATCACCAAAAAGGCCCTAAGAACTGAGCGACTATGGAGAATCAATCATAGATCGACGGTTAGTCATTTCAGTCATTTACCCCAGCTTAAGCACATATCATGTGCTCTGATCAATACTAGATCGGCGGTAAAACACCGACTAGAAATTCGCGACTTCATTCAGCAAAAGGATCTAGATTGTCTTTTTATTACAGAAAGCTGGCTCACAGCCGACTGTAACACCATTCTAGAAGAACTGGTGCCAGAAAATTACCGTATTATAACGGAAAACAGAATAGGACAAAGAGGAGGCGGCCTGGCGGTGATCCACAAGACCCATCTTACGATCACCAAACCAGTCCGCCAAAACCCTCTGCCATTCATGGAAACCCTTACTCTGCAACTGCAAGCAAGTTCAAAGGAGACTGTCCACATTCTGCTCTGCTATAGGCCGCCCGGCCCAAAATCGCAGCTGCTATCACCATGGACGGATTTCTTCTCCACTTATACCCTTAACAGTAAACAACTTTTGCTGTTAGGGGATTTCAATCTCTGGGCAAACTCCTCACAAGACCCCATTGCCGATGCCTGTGTTGACCACCTGGAAGGATTAGGATTACAGCAACTAGTATGTGGGCCCACACATGCTTCAGGTCACACACTTGATCTTATTTTCAGACAAGCTCTGGAAATAAAAATTGGGGAAATTGAAAAATTGCCATGGACAGACCACCATGCAATTATATTCAGTATTTCCACCATCCCCCCCGCAACAAAAACATCAAATCCGGTGACAACACACTGGACTAGATGTCAGAAGAAGCTCCACTCGGAACTCTTCAAAGTGACTCTAAGGAAAAAAATAGAAACAACTCAGCCGCAGCAAACGGCCGTTGGAACATTGGAAGCCATAAACTCGGCCATGCTACAGTCAGCCGACTTGGTAGCGCCGAGACGAATAACCCGCATTCGGAAAAACAACCGCAGCTGGTTTAACAACCAGCTGTCGTTACTGAAGCAAGAACGCAGAAGGGCAGAATCTGCATGGAAAAGATGCTCTTCAGAGCTAAACCTATCCATCTACAAGGCGACCACAAGAAAATACCACAAAGGAATTTTCCAAGCCAAGAAAAATTATTTTTCGGAGGCTATCAACGGTGCCCTAAACCGCCCCCGCGAACTCTTCAAGATGGTCACCCAGACCATGAAACCAGGATGCATTGAAGCACCCAGTTCGGACACACAAGAATTTTGCAATGAACTATCGGATTACTTCGTTAATAAAATCGAGGCAATCCGTGAAAGCATTCAGCAAAACTATTCTCCCCTCAGCCCCCCTGTAGCCTATCACACAGCACCCTTAGTACTTCTCCGAGATCAGGTAAGTTCACCCTAGAACCCATCTCCATCGAGTCCACTAAGAAGGTCATTTGTACTCTGCGCAATGGCGCAGCGCCAAATGACATTATCCCCACAAAACTGCTGAAGGAATGCGCCGACATCCTGGCTCCTCCCATCGCGCAGCTTATCAACCAGTCCTTCTTGGAGGGCATAGTGCCCGCGCAGCTGAAAGAGGGTATAATCCAACCCATCATGAAGAAACCCTCCCTGGACCCCAAGGACCCACTCCACCGCCGTCCCATAACAAGCCTCAACGTATTCTCTAAGATAATGGAAAAAGTAGTGGTACAACAGCTGCAACAGCATCTAGATACCTACAAGCTACTTGACCCATTGCAATCAGGCTTCCGTCCCAGACATGGGACAGAAACAGCATTGCTGAAAGTATGGGATGATGTTCTCAAGGCCGCAGACGAAGGAGAATCTTGTCTCCTGGTTCTGTTGGACCTAAGTGCAGCTTTCGACACTGTAGACCACAAGCTGTTACTGAAGCGGCTTACTGAAGTAGCCAGGGTCGCAGAAGGTGATTTATCTTGGTTCGGAAAACCGATCACAAACAGTGAAGTTAGGACCTTTTACGTCTGAAAAACGCACAGTAACATGCGGAGTCCCTCAAGGATCGCCTCTGTCACCAGTGCTATTTAACATCTATCTGCGTCCTCTCTTTGAGATCATTAGCAGCCAAAAACTGCTTTATCACTCTTATGCAGATGATACGCAACTGTATTTCCGCATCTGCAACAGACAGGATCACCACCTCAATCTAGAGACATCTCTCTCTTTGATAGAGGACTGGATGACTAAGAGTTATCTTAAACTCAATGGAGCGAAAACAGAACTTCTTCTGTTTCACGCCAAGCGTAGGAATCAACTTTCAACACCATGGACTCCCCCGCCTATTTTGGGTAAGCTCATCACTCCAAGCGCCAAAGTCAAAAGCCTAGGGGTCATTTTTGACTCCTTTATGACAATGGACGCACAAATAGGATCAGTGGTCAGCCGATCTCACCATCTACTGCGCCTACTACGCAGACTCACTCCATTCATCCCTAAAGAAGATCTAGCGGTCGTGGTGGGAGCTATTGTAAACTCCAGGCTGGATTATGCAAATGCCCTCTACCTCGGCCTCCCCAAGTACCAAATCGCTCGTCTGCAAGTCGTTCAAAATACGGCCGCCAGACTTGTGACTGGGAAAAAACCCTGGGAATCCATCTCACCTTCACTGAGAGCCCTGCATTGGCTGCCAGTTAAAGACAGAATTGCTTTTAAAGCTCTCTGTCTTACACATAGATGTGTCCATGAGAATGCCCCCCTTTACTTATGCGAATTAATAAAAGCGCATAATCCAAATCGCGTTTTGCGATCCACGAATCAGAACCTGCTCCAGGTTCCGAAAGCCAACTTCAAGTCCAAAGGAGAAAGAAGATTTGCGATCCAGGGTCCAAGACTATGGAACGCTTTACCAACCAGCATTCGGTTGGAGGAGAACCACCTAGCATTTAGGAAAAAGGTCAAGACTTTTCTCTTTCGATAACAAAGGAGACAGGAACAACAAGCGCCCAGAGGCGATTCAGTTCGCATGTGCCGCGCTATATAAGTTTTCATTCATTCATTCATTCATAGACTTGTATGGGGAGAGAAGCAAGTTTTGATCTAAAGAAAAATCTATCGACACAGTCCTTAAGATGGCCAATTTTCCACTTACACCAGGGGAAAGGGGTCCTTTGAAAAAGGGAAATCACCACTCTAATGGCCCAAACACACAATCCGAATATCGGCCGGTGGATCGTACGACTTTTTTCGCTTAATAATCGCAAGTAAAATAAAATAGGTTATTAAATTCACGAAAATTCTCGTACGACAGAAAAAAAAGATCGGAAGTGATGTCACGTGTTGTAATGTATTTGTATTGTATTGTCGGACGACGGCTGTTCTGACTAAACGAAAATCGTACGATCTGACATCGTACGAGGAAAATTTTCGCACTTGTCCGATCGAAAAATATCGGATGAACGGTCGTGATCGGCTCTCGAAAGTAGTGTACACACGATCTGAAAATCGTACGATCCATCATCGGACGATCGTTTTCGTCCGATATTCGGATCGTGTGTATGGGCCATAAGATACTAATCAGAAAGTCTCCTCATCTGATCCAAAGCCAAGGATGCTGGCAATGCATGGAATGATGCAAAATTAAGGAAAAAACGTTCTGGACAGCCGCACTCCAAAAATAAATTGCTTTTATTGTAAAATCAAAAAAACACACAATATGTGTGTTTTTTGATTTTACAATAAAAGCAATTTATATTTGTAGTGCGGCTGTCCAGAACATTGTTCCTTCATTTTAAAGGGGTCCTTTATTGACCACAAATGAAAAGGGTGCATTTATTTTTCACTGACCATCAATGGAAAGGGACAATACAATTTTCACTCTGCCCTTAATTTATTGCTGCTAATATTCTTTGTTTAATTTCATGAATCATGATTATTACTGAAAGTAAACTTCTTGTTTAGTCGAGGGGATGTAAAAAAACGTATCCCTTCTGGGTGCCAAATATGCTACACAACAACATTCCAATATAATTATATTTACAGCTTACTGATAAAACCAACGTACCGTGAGCTGTAGATGTCATTTTTAGCAGGTGATTTCCATTCATTACTTTTTTCAATGGTAATGGAGGATAAGCAAGGTTGATTCAAAAACTGGATTAAATGTTTTGCGCAGTATAACACTCTCTACATTCAATATACTACTTTCATTGTATTTATTAACCACTTGCCTACTGTGCACCTACACCCCCTTCCTGCCCAGACAAAATATAAGCTTCCGGCACTGCGTCGCTTAAACTGACAATTGCGCGGTCGTGCGACGTGGCTCCCAAACAAAATTGGCGTCCTTTTTTTCCCACAAATAGAGCTTTCTTTTGGTGGTATTTGATCACCTCTGCGGTTTTTATTTTTTGCGCTATAAACAAAAATAGAGCGTCAATTTTTAAAAAAATGCAATATTTTTTCCTTTTTGCTATAATAAATAACCCAAAAAATATATAAAAAAAATATTTTTTCCCTCAGTTTAGGCCGATACGTATTCTTCTACATATTTTTGGTAAAAAAAAATGCAATAAGCGTTTATCGATTGGTTTGCGCAAAATTTATAGCAATTACAAAATAGGGGATAGTTTATGGCATTTTTTTTTTTTTTTTTACTATTAATGGCGGCGATCTGCGATTTTTTTATTGGGACTGCGACGTTATGGCGGACATTTCGGACACTTTTCTGACATTTTTGGGACCATTTACATTTATACAGTGAAAAATGCTATAAATATGCATTGATTACTGTATAAATGTGACTGGCAGTGAAGGGGTTAACCACTAGGGGGCGGGGAAGGGGTTAAATGTGTGTCCTATGAGTGTTCTAACTGTGGGGGGAGGGGGGGGGTGACTGGGGGAGGTGACCGATTGTGTCCCTATGTACAAGGGACACAACCGCTCTCCTCTCTCCCTGACAGGGACGTGCAGCTCTGTGTTTACATACAGAGCTGCACGTCCCAGCTCAGTTACTGAGCAATCGCGTGTGCCCGGCGGCGATCGTTGCCGCCGGGCACTCGCACGGGATCCCCGCAGAGCGGCGGGTGCGTGCGCGCGCCGGCCGGCGACGTGCGCGCGCCGGCGACGTGCGCGCGCCGGCCGGCGACGTGCACGCGCGCGCCCGCGGCTTTAAAGGGACATCACGTCATATGACGTGATGTCAGAACAATGGAGTCGTCTGCCCGCCGTCATTTGACGGTGGGCAGATGACAAGTGGTTAAAGTCTATAGTCAAACCAGAAATGCGAGGCAAATAAAAGGTAGAAAAAATTAACTGAGGGTTTTGGTTTCAAAAGAGAGCTGTCCCAAAAGAGGGACACCTGGGCATTAGATGATTATACGTATAGTACAGGTGTGAATGGAAAATGGCAACCTGGAGAAATACTGTAGCTAAAACCATCAGGGTTGCCAGCCTCAGTAAAACCAGGGACAGTATGTACAAATCTGTGTTTTTTGTTTTTAAATCTCAAGATTATAGCTGCCCCGCCTCTCCAGTACCTTTTTAGGTGTGTATGTGTTTTCTCTGTGTGTGTATTGTGTGTCTGTGTGTGTATACTGTGTATGCATACTGTGTGTGTGTGTGTATACTGTGCGGCCCCATAATCTATTGGCTTGGGGCCTCATAATCTCCAATTGCTTGGGGGGCCCATAATCTCCAATTGCCGGGGGCCCCATGGGTTGTCAGTCCGCCCCTGCATATTTTGATTGTAATTTTTAACAAAATGGCTATTCTTTTTGAATAAGCCAGTCTCAAACAGAGAAATGAAGTTGGTCACTCTAGATGTAACTTAGATATAATTTTCTGCGAAAATTAGGATCCATAGAAAGGATCAATGTAGTGTACTAATTCAACCACATATAAGCAATCTATGGCCTCATAAGAGCCACTCAGACATTTCCTTTTGTCTAAATTTTCTTTCAGAAAAGTGTATGTGGATCTCAGAAAGCTAACCCCTAAAAAGGTATGTTATGAGGATCAGAGAAATATGCATGCCTGCGAGACTGCTTCTAAAATGAATTCATCTTTTTGTTTTGCACCACTTCAAACAATGTAGCTTAGATTTCACATTCCAGAGATATTTAATCTCTTTTTATCAATGCAGCAGAAACACTAGCCACCTAATATTGCTCTAGAAATAGCCTTAATGAGAAATAGATGGATTGAACTGAATTGTTTTAAGGTTTCAATCTCCTTTCTTGTTACCCCTTATTAACCTCCCTGGCGGTCTTCCCGTGTGTGGCACGGGGTGAAATTTTAAAGCTACGATCGGTAACCCCGTGCCACACACGGACTTGCCTCGCTGGATGCAGAAAAAAGTTTACTTACCTTTTCTCTGCGATCCAGCGATGAATCCCCGCAGTACACGGCGGCCGGATGTCCACCTGATGCTGTGTGTTCCGCCGATTCCCTTCCCTGCGAGCGTCGCGACGTAGGGGGGGGAACGGCGCCAAATTTAAAAAAGTAAACAAACACTATACATACAGTACACTGTAATCTTATAGATTACAGTACTGTATGTAAAAAATACACCCCCCCCCATGTCCCTAGTGGTCTGCCCAGTGCCCTGCATGTTCTTTTATATAATAAAAACTGTTCTTTCTCCCTGCAAACTGTAGATTGCCCATAGCAACCAAAAGTGTCCCTTTATGGCAAAAATTGTTTTAGAGCAGCTAAAAAACAGCGATAATAAATCAGAATCACTTGCAGAATTTAGCGATAGCGATTTGTGGGGAAATTCGTCATAAAAAAAAAAAAATAATGACAGCAAAAATTCTGCAACTGAGCAAATTTCAGTGATTTTGATTTGATTACATTATTGAATAATTTTTACTATAATTATATTATTATTTGTTATAATTTTTTATAATTATTTATTATATTATAATTTTTAATAAGAAAAAAAAAAAAAATCATACCCAGGATGCCTATTAGACTCTTGTTTGGATAGATTTCAGTGAGTTATTCCTAAGAATTACAAGCCTACAGTATAAAACGCCAAATTCCCTTGCAAATAATGGTACCGCTTTTAGCACCTAAAATCTTAAAGAATCATACCGCCAGGGAGGTTAATGAATTCCTCGCTCTCTCTCTCTCACACTCTCTCTCTCTCTCTCTCTCTCTCTCTTTCCTATCCATTGGCACGGTTTATCTCATCTTTGTATTCTTGTCTCCCCTTGCCATTCCTATCTCTCGATCCCAAAACACCTCCTTTATATTCTCATGAATGCTTGTGTCCTTCTGTTCTGTTCTTATCAAATAGGACATTTTCTTAAACTGTTTGTTTGATATGATATATTTCTTACAACAATCCAGGTAAAAGTAGTACTTGACTTGTCAAATCAATTATGTTCTTTTCATCTTTTATTTTTCCAATGTAGATTAAATGAACAGCATGAAATTCCCTAAGTAATGAGATACTGTTCATTCTGTGTTCCCGTGGAAATTCTGCCCCTTTTATAATTACATTTTAATGTGCCAGCTTAGTAAATTCTAATTTTTTTTTTTTAGTAGATGTGGGAGAGTTAAGCCCGGTTCAAAAATCGTCCACTTCAGCAGGAAAAGCTAATCTAATGACCAGCGTCTGTCAAACAGTCATGCTGGAAAGCCATCATTTGATCAGTGCTTGCAGCGATTCACATAAGCTAGGAGGATAGAGGAAACCTCCCTGCTCGGTTATTGTATTCTGACAGTGGGGACACCTACGCTGTCAGAATACACTGATCAGCACTGCTATTGGAAGTTGACCAATAGATTCACTTTTCATGAATAGTCCCTACTGAACTGCCCAAATTTCAATCTATGACTAGCTTTAGCTTGTTTGATGCTGGCTGAACAAAAACAATCTAACAGCTTCCTCAATCCATATTATACAACGCAGATGGACAAATCCAACTTCTCCTATGACCTTAGATAACCCAAAAGGCACCAGAAATAGTTTGAGATAGAGAACCTTAATGCCGCGTACACAAGACCGGTTTAATGATGAGAAAAAATCAATTTTTTTAATTGGTTGTGAAAAACGGTCGTGTTTAGGCTCCAGAGCATTTTTCGTGACAAGAAAAATGGGCATTAAAAATTTAGAACCTGCTCTTTTTTCTCGTCGTGAAAAAACGGTCATGTGTAGGCTGATGGGGAAAAAAACGTGCATGCTCAGAAGCAAGTTAGGAAAAGGGAAATTTTTCGTATTCAGCCCAAAGGGTGGTGCAATTTGAACGGAACTTTCCCTTTATAGTGCCGTCGTATGTGTTGTACGTCACCGCCCTTTGCTCAAGCATTTTTTATCACGATTGTGTGTATTCAAGGCAGGCTTGAGAGGAATCACGTTGAGAAAAACGTTGTTTTTTTTCCATGACATGAGTAGCGGTCGTGTGTACGCAGCATAAGACGTTAGCCAGAGGACGGTGCAAGCTTGAGAGGAGAGGGCCAGTGCATGGCGGGTTGACTTTAACCGGACCTTATTCAGAAGAATGCCAGTATCACAGAAGCCTTCAGGGACACCCACCTTTCATCCACATGTATGAGTGGCCTTTTGACCACCTCTGTGTATTTGAACTGTTTATTATAGATTTTTTTTGCCACCAGAAGATTTCTATCTAACGGGACTGAATCGCTTCTGTCTTGTTATGGACTACAACTGCATTCACCTTGAAGGTAAAGGCTCCAACGCAAGTTTATGGGTTCCGCCACTGGCACCTTGCTCAATTATTTCCACCTGCCACTGGATAGACAGGGCCTGTGCATAGTGGTTAGGCTGCATTGTTATTGGCATTATCATTTGCATCACCTTACATTGCCAAGGCATTATTACTGTTACAAATTAAAAGAACTCACCGCTCCAGGTGTAACTGATACGCCCACTGGAACACACACCTGAGTGCTAACCCCCGGGCCTGCCTCCGGGGTAAATTGTAAAAAAAAGGAATAGTTGAACCTCATGTGGGCTTCAAGTAAAGTTTATTGGAATATAGGAATATCCAAAATGACACCAGAGGACACCAGCAGTGGTCAAGGTAGACACGTTTCACACAACAGAAATGTGCTTAAAGCGGGATTCCACCCGCAATTTTTTTTTTTTTTAAAGTCAGCAGCTAGCAACAGTGTAGATGCTGATTTTTAATAAGGAGACTAACCAGTCCTAGTCACCCACGATGTCGGTCCCCTGATGGCGATCGCTCAATCCTGGTGCCTCCATCCTTACTAAGGGAAACAGGTAGTAAAGCCTTTACGGCTTCAGTGCCCATTTCCTACTGCACATGCGCGACTCGTACGGCGCTTTGTGAATGGGCGGCTGCCTCCTAGGATACACACAGTTCCCAGAAGGCAGCGCAGCTCATTCACAGGAAGACACGGCGACGCAGGACGAGCCTGAAGATCATCTGCGGTGGAAAGGAAAAAGAGGCAGAAGAGCTACCTTCGCATAGCAACAGCCCTTTCAGGAGAGTATAAAAAAAAAAAAACATTTTTATTTTTTTTATTTTAAGATTTTTAGGATAAAAAGAAAAACGTGTGGAAATCCACTTTAACCTGGTTGTAAACCCTCATGTTTTTCACCCTAATGCATGCTATGCATTAAGGTGAACAAAACTTCTGTCTGTCACCAGCCCACCCGAGCCCCTGTTTTACTTACCTAAGCCCTCGAACTTGACCCTGTGGACATGCGCTCTTCCTCATCCCAGGTCCTCAGCTCTTGATTGGATAGATTGATAGCAGAGTAGCCATTGGCTGTCAATCAAATCCAATGACACGGGTGCCAGGGGCGGGCCTGAGTCATACATTTGGCGGCTATGGATGCCGAATGAATAACTCAAGAGCTCGCAACAAGGTAACCCCCAGGGGGAGCGCTTCCCCTAAGAGGTCACCTGATGAGAGAAGGAGCCGTGAGAGCCATCTGGGACCCCAGAAGTCACGGATCGGGGCCATACTGTGCAAAATAAACTGCACAGTGGAGGTAAGTATGAAATGTTTGTTATTAAAAAAAAACTAAGCTGTACAACCACTTTAATGATTACCAGCTTATCAGTATCATATATATATATGAAGAGGGTAAGGATATTTTAGTATCTGTAGCATTCCAACTAGTTTACACAGTTTTACTGATCCACCACACTAAATAGCTAGCATGTGGGAATCTTTACAGAAATGAAGGATGGTGATTTACTTACTGCACTTATTTATATTCCCTCTCTTTATTACATAGCTATAAGTTTCTGTTGGCCTCTATCCTCTTATCTTGATTGCTTTAGCTCCCCTGTTACTTTTGTATGACTATTTTGTTAACTCTGTCCAATGTCTCATTATCATTATTTGTTTTCTTCTTTCTTTTATGTATGCAGTTTCTGCTTGGTACACCCTGGAGCTAAGCCAGGAACAAAACCTCTCTCCTCCACAGTGTTTCTCAGTGGCTGTCTATTGATTCAGCATTAAATCTGGCACAGAAAGGACAGTCAGGGTGACCTCTGTACTCTGAGCACCTCCGGAAAAACGTGAATTAACAGATGTACATGTCCATATTGGCAAACTGTGACCTACTCACCATGAGCATCTCACTGGTCAGTGAGTTCACCAGGTCTGACACAGAAGAGCGCTGGTCTGTTTTTCGGTCAGTCTCATCTGGCTGTGCTTGTCCTGGCACCACTGTTGTGTTTGTGGTTTTGGTCCCTGCTGGCACTCTTAAAAAAGAAAGAAAAGAGACATGTTAAATTGTGCAACAAAATCATCTGGCTGTGGCCTCGGAAGTAGATGAATGGAGCAAGCCACTGATCCAGAGAGGGTATTGAAATTCACCCAAGTGAACATTCCACAATAAAGCAGTCATTGCACTATACATGCTATGATAATCAGTAATCCAGGCACTGCAAGCAGTGGGCGATGGGGGTTGTATGTTAGAGCTAGCTGCCTACAGTAAAGAAAGCTGGTCATCATGCATGATTTTTGTCAATGTTATCAATGTTATCTGAAGTGAATTGTAATGGTGACTGAGCATCTGGATATGTTGCAACTCTTCCTTCTAGCATAATAGTGAGGGGGGAATCATAATTGACATTCATTAGTAATAAAATCTACTAAAAATGGAATGACCTGAATAAGGGATCCAAAAAGTTCAGGTGCACAGCTCTAATGTACACAAGAGAGGATTGCTCCTTTTCATCAAATGTACAGGCAATTTATCCATCTAAGGCTTTCCAACACTCCTTACCTAAGCTGTGGGATGGCCCATTGTGGCACAGATTCAGCCAACCATGTTGATGTGATTTGACTAAATATTGTGGATGCCTTATGACAGAGTTGATTGGGGTACAAACCAGTATCAATACAGCCCAAGTTTGATACCTGAACTGTAGTTGGCCCTTTAACTAAGAAATGGGCCATTACAAGGTTTATCATTAAAAGTGATGTAAACAACCATTGTTGGCCAATGACCTGTACATGTATGTATGGGTGTCTTAAAAGATAATATTGTTTGACTGTTATAGGTTAATACACAATACAGATCTGTGCACTTTGTTGTTACCTAAGCCTATATGTGTCCTCGGCTCTTCAGTAAAGTGGTTATACATTACGTATGGAATATTTCATATTTTATAAAGTAAATATGTCATCACAGAGCACATTAATAATCATACTGAAAATCATGGAGTTGTTCCATTTCTGTTTTATCTGTCAAGGTTTGTTATCTCAGAATATGCCTTGGCAGCCACACACACATGACTGACTATCAGGGATAAACTGATATAACAAACCCTAGAGGTTTCTCTGCATCTCTGGACTTGGCTGATTCCAAGCAATGGCTCAATGCTGACTACATCTACAGAATTTATTCTCTGTCACAGTTTTACAGGGTTCGTGTTTATGGAGGTGAGCCAAGCTCAACTGCACAGCACCATATACACAACAGCTAAGTAGTGCCATCTAAAATATTGATAAAAGGAAAAAAAATGCATTTCTGGGTTCACATATACATTATATATGCATATGTATAGCTGACATTATTACGTAAAACTCCCCTGTCTACTCAGATGCCAAAATCGCACTTCTGGTGAAATTGCACTCAAACCACAATGCTTTTCTCGCAGAAAAATATTTGTGATTTCAGCATGCATATGTGTGAACCAGGGCTAAACAATAAACTTTTGCCTTGAGCAAATGCAGCAAAATGTTAATGGTGGTGTCCCAACAATTTGTCGTAGTTCTTGGACTTCTACAACAGACTAGTGGAATGAATGTCATATCTAACAAATTGGGGTCTCCCAAAAGATATTTTAAAAAACCTATTTCTGTTGCAAGTATAAAGGCTGGTCTTTCAAATTCAAAGTTTTAACAATAGTAAAAGTAGTTTTTGTCACAAGCTGCTGTGATGTTGACTGTTTTTTCTATCATTTGCATACAGTACCTGTGGAAAATGATGGGGATCAATGTACATTCAATTTAAACTAAAATATAGGGCCAGATTCAGGAACAGTTAGGCTGGCGGATCCAGTGATCCGCCAGCCTAACTGTCACTTTGAGCCGGCGTTTTTGTTTTCTGTAACCAGAAAACAAGAAACGCCGGGTTGAAGCTCCGATGCGATCAGCGTAACTGAGTTTTGCCATCGCATCGTTACTTCAACTTAAAAATGGCGCCGGGGGCGTTCCCGCCGATTTCCGCTCAAAAAATATGTTAATGAGCGGAAATCGGCAATTCACGAGCGAATTCCGGCGCGACGCAATGACGGTACGACGTTTCCGGAAGCGATACGCGGCGCGAAGATATACCTACATGGGGTTGGAGTATCCTATGTTAGGTATAGGCGTCGTCATCGCGTCGGGAAAAAAAAAAAAAAACGTCGCTTGCGTAAAAAGATCATGAATGGGAATGTGACGTCATTGACGTTCATTCACAGAATTTGGAGCATGCGCACGGGGATGCTTTGACACTCGACGCATGCGCAGTACGTTCGCGGCGGGATCGCGCTTAGTTTAAATACTACACGCCCCGTACCCGCCCAATTTGAATTCCGCCGGCTCATTTTCGTTACGCTGCCGCAACTTTAGGAGCAAGTGCTTTGTGAATGACAGCACTTGCTGCTAAAATTTCGGCAGAGTAACGTAAATGAGAAGCGTTACTCTGGAGCAAAGATGCTCCCATCTACCTGAATCTGGCCCATAGTTTTCAGTTTACATTTTAGTAATATAAACTCTACACTGTAGCTTGTAAAACAGAGGCAATAAAGTTTTCAGTAACGCTATTATACTGACGCTCATTAGATCAAGACTCTACAGTGCATACAGTATGTTTATATCTCAGATACTTTGTCTTAAGATTGTGAAGTTTTGAGACCCCTCTGCATTTCAAACTAAATTACAGAACTTCCATTGTGTTATAAGCTATATTAGCCCAATATTAGGAAACCTCTCCAATATGAGGAATCTTCATACCAAGAATCAAGTTCAAGAAATGTCTCTTGCCTTGGGATCACCATTATCTTAACAGGACCATACAAGGAATATATAGTTTATAATTTTATAATTTTTTTACAATTTTAGACATGGTTGTATTTATCAGTCAATCATTTGAGAAACAACTATTCTTCCACACAAACATGGGTGTTGAAAGTTTTTTTGAAAGTTCACAAGAAATAACTCTTTAAATTTGATGGCTGAATTTCAGCTGAAAGATTGCACAATTACTTATCAATGTTTGCAAGCCATAACTATAAAGCAAGAAGATTGTTTCTATCAAATGACTGTAGGAATACATGTATGGCCACCTTCAGGGGTTGTGTGTCACAGCAATGGATGCCATTTAGTATCTAGCTGTCATGATTTTTAGCTGGTACATTCAGGCGAGGAACAACAGTTCCTATGGGCATGGAATCGTTTTAACTGTCACAAGAAGATATCAAACTGAATGAGGACTGCTGTCAGTGCTAGTCAGTCTAGATATCTGCAATATTGTATTAAGACTAGTTTTTCAGTGGGTGTATAAGGGAAGTTGGCTACAGTATGTCTTCACAATAGGAGGCACTAATGAGCTTACAAAATGGATGAAAGCACAGGAAAAGTCGGTTTTGCAGTCCATATGTACGAGTTCATAAAATGCCCCTAAAAACTGTGCCTGGTGTAAAATAATGATTAACAAGAGGACAGAGCTTAGTGAAAGGGGTTGCAGAGAGGGTGTCTGATCCATGGTATAATTGCTACTTTACTTTATTACATGTAAATCTTTTTCACATCTGTTTTTCCATGTTCTTTTGCTATCTCTACTGTACTATTTTTTTTAGTAATTATAATCACAGGGGCTGCACAGCATAACGTTTTTGTATAGGACAATAACCGTGCCTGTGATTTTCCTTACCCTACTTGGTCAGTTTTGATTTTATTTGAAATTTACAACAGTAATTGTTTTCAAATTTATGACAGAGAATACAGTCTTGTAGTAATATAAAATACATTATATAATTTTCTTTTTCCATTTCCTTTAGATTTACCTTCAACTACATAGTGAAAGGGCTCCCTGATTGTATACAAATTGAAAGTATTTAGGTTTGACCTCGTATTATATGATTTTGTTAAATCTAAAGAAAACTGTACAACAAAACTGTATAACGTATGGCCAGCCTGATGGTTGTCTTTATTTTAGCAATGGAACCTGTATAACACCACAGTATTTCCTTTTTGTGTCCTATCATCCAGACTAGAGAGAAGGCAACCATCATTGATCTCCTGAGGGTGCTACTCTGACCCTGATACAAGTTTGCAACTTCTTATCTCTATATTTATTCCTCTAATGTATGACCAGGAACATATTAGATAAAAGAGGCTTCCGTGTTCACAAGAATGTAATCCTGTGAGGACCTTGTATCCATGGCATGTATTGTTAACAAGAAGGAGAAGTGATGAGGTGGACTCTTGGTTCATGGTATCTATCAGGACCTTGTGTTAAGCTACAGTGTGCTCGTTGATAGGTAAAGGTGGATGGTTTATATATATATGTATTTTCATAATACATATATACAATACATTATTGGGAAAACCATCCAAATATGCACAATTAAACTGCCTGTTTTAAGACTATACTTTATCAAAGTCTCTTGGGTTCCAAAGTCCCCCTATAAAGGAAAGAGTGCAGTGAGGGATCAGAGGTTAGACACTGGTGAGAAGGCCAGCATAGACATCATTAATATTACAGCATAGAAGGACAGAGGCAGCAGACCCTGCATGCAGAGCAGAAGCACACTGAGAGAAGAACACAGAACGGCTAATACAGTGAATACAGAACGAGAGAAAGAGACAAGGGTTACATCGAATTAGGATTCAGCACTGGTGACTCACAAAGCCAGCGGCTAAAAGGATCTGTGCCCTGTTAAAAATCTGAGCGAATAGAGAAAAGTTGGGGAAGGAGGAGGGGGTTAAAGCAGTGAGAAGTGGAAGAATGCACAAACAGCTGTGTGTGAGAGAGGTCAAAGTTAGTGAATACAATGGCCGGTATGGAACCGGTGAGGTAGTGAGCAGACAGGGAGAAAGCAGCAGACATATAGGTTAACATTGAGGAAGCAACACTGAAGGCTGAAAAACAAGAGACATATTTAATATGATGGCTAACATCTATGTAACAACCTATCCTGGTCTATTAATTCCTTGTTTGATAAATTAACTTTTACAGATTATCTTGATTGTGACATTTCCTGTCTAATGGTTGGATGAATCTAGGCCAATGCTGGCAAATGTATGATAGCCTTAGTTAAAGATGTCTATGTAAGATGTCCTCCCCGGGAGGTGTTAGATTTACATTCAAGATGCGCAAACTAGGCCAGTGTATGCGTTATCAGCAGTCTAGAGGGGTTTTGTGAGAACATTTAGAATTTTAGGGAGGGATTGGCATTCGTGTGGTTATGAATAATAAATCAGCATTTGCAAGCTGTTAAAATTGTAAGGAAAACAGAGCAAAGAGACACAGAAATATTCCAATTATAGAGTGTCATCTAGAGTGCAGAGGGAGAATTAAATGTGAGGGATGTGAACGGCTCAGGGACAAAGAGGCAAGGACACGTGATATGCACACACATACACATACACACACACACACACACACACTATTATAGCGTTCGCAGCACAATTGGATGCACAGTACATTCCAGCCTTGAAGCATTTGTCTGCTTTTTGGTTGAAACAAGGCCTTCTGAGAAACATACTCACCCCTTTGCAGGTTAACCCAGTTAAACATCAATTTGTTTAACTAAATATTAACACATCTGTATTTTCATACACAGAGAGGTGTGAAAATCTGTCTCATGCAGTACTAAATCTGCCACAGCTCTTTGCAAAACTGTCTCAGTTGGCTGCCCAGGATTACAGGATCAGAGGTTGCAAATACACAAACACTTTGCCAAAACGAGAGGCAGCCTGACATTTTATAGATGTGAATTAAATGTTGTTGCTAATTTGCTTGATAGAAGTTTTCAGTAAGGGCCCTTTCACACGGTGCCGACCGTTTTTCGGTCCGCTCCGTGTGTGTCCGTCGGCTCAACGGGGGGTCCCGCTCAGGTGTCGGTGGACAGGGCGGTCCCCGCACACTGTGCAGGGACCGCCCTGTCTCTCCTCCGCTATCCCCTATGGGGAATCGGATGAAAACGGACTGTCTGTCCGTTTGCATCCGATGCGATCCACCGGACGGACGAAAAATAGGGTTTTCTTCCGTCCGCAAAACGGATCCAGACGGACGCGGATCGTAGTCGGACGTTAGCGGATGCATTATCCGCTAACGGATCCGCTCCCATAGGGCCCCATTCTAAGTCCGTTTACGGACTTAGAAAAAGCGGACCGTTCGTCCGCACGTGTGAAAGGGCCCTAAAAAATAGAGAAAGGAGAGTCAGCAGGGCTTGTCCAGTGATACAAATATATGCGTCTTCTCAGTTGTAACCATCCTGTGCTACTGGGGGTCAGGAAATCCCCTCCAAAAAGAATTGAAGTGAGTAACAGCAACGCAAGCATTTTCAAAAGAAGTCAGAAATGGCAGCTCCCATATTTCTTCCAGTGCAGGTTTTCTTGACATCAATCTCTGAACTGACCTATGTAGCTGCAGACACTGTGGAGCAATTTATCCTTAAATTCACATCAGAAGCAATGAAGCTTTTGCTTCAGCAGCTCAATTCACCCATGTCTATTCACAGGGTGTCAATTCACCCCTGCTTAACCCTCCCAGAGCTCCTGCTCTGTGTTTAGAAATCTGGAAGGCGGCTTCTGGGTCACTGATGGGAGGTGAGGAGCAATGACAGGACTGAGTTAGCTTGGAGAACACATTAAAGAAAATCCCAGGGCGAAAAAGGAATGAAATTAAGAGATAGCAGAGGGCTGGCATGACAGGGGATGCGAGACGATAATAAGAGGTCTTACCTGATTGGGTGAAGACTGGGGGAGGAGGTGACAGGAGAGTAAAAAGAAGCTGGCCCCTCCCCCAGCATGAGTACAGCGTGCAGTAACACTCTTTCCACCCACCCTCCCTGTTTGTTTCTTTGTCAGATATATCTTTTTTTTCCACAGATTGATGTGTCCTCAGGATTTCGTGGCAGTTGACAGGTGTTGGTCTTTGTGGGTGAAGGAAGAAAACCTTGGATAAGGAGAGTTTGGGACCCATCGGTGGTATGGGTCCGATGGTGGTATTCCAGCTAACAATGGTTAATCTGGAATTTGGTTAACGAGTGCACTGCGGTCTGTTGGTTGTCTCCGAGCCAGTATGTCGGCTAGAGGCCTATTATCATATGTGAAAAGGTACCGCAGTGCATTATTAAACAGATTATACGTGGAGTGTATGCAAAGACCAACGAGAATATCAGATGTTTTTTATGGTTATGTTAAATTGGAAATGGTATGGGGGTTGGAGTAAGGGTTGGTCAGGCAGTATGGGGAAAAATCACAATGTCGGATGTCAAAAGTCGGATGGTAAGGACAAGGATCCTACTTTGGTCCGACTTCAATGATATTCAATGGGATCAATGTCAGACCAAAGTAGTACAGGGAGCATTTTCAAAGTTGGACCGACTTATGTCGGACCAGTTAAGACGGCTCTCATAGGGAAACATTGATTTTCACACGTCATATGACATGAGCTCCCAATGTCGGAGCGTTTGTCGGATAAGTGTGAACCCGGCCTAAGTCATGAAAAATTGCATAAATCAAAACTATCAATGAGGATAAAAAACAAATGTAAGATGCATGATAAATGTCCATGCATTATAGTGCAAAAAGGAGGCACTCGTGTACATCGCTGGATAGAGATGGGACTCAGGTAAGTAGTAGTTGGGATGCTGCACACAGAAGTGCATTATGATAAAAAAAACAAATCTGCCTTTACAACCCCTTTAAGGCAGTTCTGAAGGCAAAAGGGGATCCAACCCAGTACTAGCAAGGTGTACCTAATAAAGTGGCTGGCAAATGTAGATAATCTCTACACATGTGCTGACATCAAATAAAGTATGTTAAATCTAAAAATAATATGAATCACATATAGTTATATATCAGACAGGAGGCTCATATCTTATGCATTAATCTTCCTTTATTAATGCCCATAGCAGAATTTTAACATTCAATTAAACTAAGTGAAAATAGAAAAAACTGTATAGAACTACACTTCCCAGCAGTCTTAGCGTCGCCGAAGCCCCTCCTATCCTGACGCTCTATATAAGGACTGCCTCCTCCTGAATCTTCCTCTTTCTTTCTGCTCATGGCAGAGCATACAAGATAAGTACTTAGTTATATATATATTTTGGTATTACTATGGTTTGACCTAGGTCATTTAAATGTGAGTCACTTTCTATGTGAGCCTTTCTTTCTATCGTCTTGACGCCGGAGCGCTTACCTCCGCTGCTGCGTCTACATCTGCCCCCTCTCTCCCTCGGCAAGCGCCATCTTGGTCTTCTTCGCGCCATCTTCGCGCGCTCAGGCGGGGGGCGGAGCCTCGGCTCGCGTCCGTCCCCCTCCTCTTTCGCCGTCACTGCGGTGTTTTCCCTCACATGTGCGGATGTGCATACGTCCTCTGTACACCGCAGAGTGAGACGGGAGTGTCGGAGATCACTCGACCACTCCCTCTCTCTCTCACCTTCTCCCCCAATAGGAACTCCGGAGGCCGTAGTCTCGCGAGACTTCGCCTCTGGAATTGGTATTTTCAGCAGGCTCTTCCCACCGCAAGCTAGTCAGCGCCAGCGGTGTTTGAGGTAGGAGCCTGGGTTAGTCAGCTAGAGATATATATCGCTTAGTTAGCCAGCTAGTTAGGAGCTTGGGAGGAATTTATTCCTCGTTAGTACCCCCCTTTACATTACTATTGTCATTGACTGAATCCTTCAGTGCCTGTCACTTCTAGTACAGCCTAGCCATACATACTGTTCAGAATGGCTGATGAGAGTTCTGCTCCTGCTCAGGGCACTGAGGTACCACTGGATGTATCACAGTTTTTGAACACATCTCAGTTTCAAGACTTGATTGCCAAATCAGTACACGCTGCCCTAGCTGCAGCTACCATTCCCTCTGGCTCACAGCAAGTCATACCCCTCGCCCCTGTATCACTGTCACATAGCAGTGAGCCGCATATAAAAAAAGGCAAGTCCTCTCAAAAGAGAAAACATGTTATGGCGGCCCTTGACTCCCCGGCAGGGGAAGTAAATAATTTGCATGAAGCAGCTCCCCACACGGACTGCCACCCCACGCACCCCTCGGACTCCTTTCAACCCCTGGGCCTCAGGGAGTCAACAAAGAGGCATAGATCCACCAAGCGGTCTAAACCCGACTCATATGTGGTCTCCTCAGACGAGGATTCGTCCGTTGAGTCGGGTGAGGCTGAGGTCTCTGAGTCCGATTATGAAGAGGAGGATGCGGGGACATTGGCGCTCTTACCAGACGCCACCCCTGGAACTCAGGGCAACATTATTGTAGACGCTCTGGGCGAACCGCTGTTCCACCCAGATGCCATTTCCCATCCCCGTTCGGGGGATTGGTCCCCCTTGCCCCATGTGTCACAATATGTAGAATTCTGGGCACGAAGGCCCCTTGAGAGGTCCAATCGTAACAAACTACGGGCGGAATGCCCTCGGCCACACATCCCTAGAAAAGCGGCCCTAACTCCTGAGATAGACCCCATTCTATCTAAGTACCTGCAAAAAACAGGAAAATTCCCCAAGAAAGGGATAGACCGCTCCTTTAAGGCCATTCAGGATCGGATCCTTGACCTCCTTGGCCCACTGACAAAGATTCTGAATATGTCAGAACATGCTGCGACATCTGACCAAACGGTCGACGTCACTCAGCTACGCGGGTGGAATCTGAACCAGGTCCTGCAGCAGAGGGGATGCTGTTTGGGGAATCCTTGGTTAAAGATATTAACAAATTTGTGGGGCTCTTTAACAGGCTCGACAAGGCTCAATCTTCGCTCAAAAAATCTGGGGCGACCAAGGTTTTTCCCCGGGCCGGCAGAAATAGGAGCCGTTCTGCCGGCCGCAATGTCAACTTCAGACCTTTTCACAGGGCAGCTGCCCAGTCTCAATACACCCAGGCTCCCCCTCCGTACATCACAATGGCGCAACCAGCTCTGTTTTTCCCACCCCGTGGTAGACCGTGGAGAGGACGCGGTAACAGAGGATACCCCCGCTCCCGTTCATATACCGGAGAGTACTGCCTACACTCCAATTCACCGCACACCTGTGGGGGGACGACTAATGTTTTTTACCCACGCCTGGTCTGCGATTACGGCAGATACATGGATACTGAACACCATTTCGGGGTTCCACATAGAACTTCTGTCCCCACCGATTTTAGGAGTAGTGCCACCCCCCATTCGATTTGCGACACGAAACGTTGTTCTGATAGACAACTAAATACGAGACCTGATTTCCAAACACGCGGTGGTCGAGACCGACCCATCCTCCCCGGGGTTTATCAGCAACCTCTTCCTAGTCAAAAAGAAAGGGGGAGGTTACCGTCCCGTAATAAACCTTCGGGACTTGAACCAACATGTCACATATCGACATTTCAAGATGGAGGGTATCCACTGCCTCAGAGATCTCCTTCAACTGGGGGACTGGTTGGTGAAAATAGACCTAAAAGACGCCTATCTCACTGTCCCCATACACCCGGACTCCCAACACCTACTTCGTTTCAAGTGGTGGGGACGCACTTGGCAATTTACTTGCCTCCCGTTCGGTCTATCGTCCGCCCCATGGTGTTTCACCAAAATCCTGAAACCGGTAGTGGCATCGCTGAGGAGCAGAGGAGTGCGGCTAATTATCTACCTAGACGACATCCTCATCATAGCTTGTTCCAGATTACAAGCTTGTCGCCACAGAGCTTGGACGGTCGATTTACTCCAAGGTTTAGGTTTCTTGATCAACCAAGAAAAGTCAGTTCTTATTCCTACACAAGTGTTGGAATTCCTAGGCTTCTTGGTAGACACCAACCAAGCTGTTCTCCGTTTGCCCAAGGCAAAACTAGCCCTGATCCGCAAAGAGATCAGAGCGGTGCTCCGCAGGACTTATCTATCGTTACGCGTATTGGCCCGGCTGGTAGGCCTTCTGGCAGCCTCCATTCAAGCCATATTTCCGGCCCCTCTTCACTACAGGGCCCTCCAACGGCTCAAAATTCTCCACCTGAGACAGGGCCTCAGGTACGCGGACGAGATACCTCTCTCCGCGGAAGCCGAGGTCGAGTTACAGTGGTGGCTTCGACATGCCGTAGAGTGGAACGGCAAGACGATCTTCAATTCGTGTCCGGACGTCATCATAGAGTCAGACGCGAGTCGTCGAGGCTGGGGCGCTCGCTTAGGCGTGATCGCGACGGGAGGGACCTGGTCCATCAAGGAATCCCTCCTACACATCAACGCATTGGAACTTCCAGCGGCCTTGTTCGCTATTCAGAGTTTTCTGACAGAGAGTTCCAATTGCTGCGTATTATTACGCATGGACAATATTGCAGCGGTGCAATACATCAACCGCTTGGGGGGTACCAGGTCCAAAATTTTAGCGGACATTGCCAAAGAATTTTGGCATTTCTGCCTCGCCCGCAACATCATTCCTATGGCAGAGTACATTCCGGGAACTTCCAATACTATAGCGGATTGGAACTCCCGTTATCTTATGGACTCCAGCGATTGGTGTCTGGATCGTTCAGTTTTCCATCAATTGAATCAACTTTGGGGCCCATTAGGCATAGATCTTTTCGCCTCTCGCCTCAACCACCAGCTGCCCCGATTCTTCAGCTGGAGGCCGGACCCAGAGGCCTCAGCAGTGGACGCTTTCCGTCACCCTTGTACGGGGGAGACACATTACGCGTTTCCCCCATTCTCGATGATCCCCAGGGTATTAATACAGATAGCGAACCAAGAAGCGACGGTTGTACTAATCACCCCATGGTGGCCGTCCCAACCATGGTTCCCGCTTCTCCTGGAAATGGTCATAGACTGTCCCAGACTTCTACCGACGTTTCCACACATCCTTTCCCATCCCACCAAGGGCATCCACCCTCTGGTGGCGGAAGGCACGCTGACCCTCCTAGCGTGGTTAGTTTCGGGGTGTCAGATACAGACGACCACCTTTCTAGATCAGCTAGGGACCTTCTCGCCCTGGCCTGGGCCCTCGGGACTCGATCGGCATATCGATCAGCCTGGAAACTCTGGGTGTGTTGGTGTGATCAACGGCAGGTTGATCCCATACAAGCCCCTGTAACTGTCGTACTGAATTACCTAGCGGATTCTTTCGATTCTGATAAATCATACAGCACCATAAATATATACAGATCAGCCATATCAGCTTACCATTGCCCGGTGGACTCTTTGCCAGTCGGCAAACACCCCCTGATAGGTAGGATGCTGCGAGGCATTAGATTCAAACGGCCCCCTCGCCCTAGATATCAATCCACCTGGGATGTCGCCAAGGTTCTCGATATGTTCTCTAACTGGGAGGACAATGAGACGCTGCCACTCAGACTTCTGTCTTTTAAACTCACAGTCCTTTTATGTCTGGTCTCGATAAAACGGGTCTCTGATGTTAGGGCCTTGGACATTTCCAGGCGACAGTTTTCGCCGCAAGGGGTTAAATTCTCGGTGGTCCGTAGGACCAAGACAGGCATCCAATCGGTATTTTACCCTTATTTTCCTACGCACCCGCGACTCTGCGTGGTTAGATACCTACAAGCCTATGAAGCACATACGGCTGACCTGCGCTCTCCTGACTTCTCCCAGCTTCTGGTATCCTATGTAAGACCTCATCACCCGGTCACCTCCGCCACTCTGGCGCGTTGGGTTAGATCAACCATGGAAATGGCGGGCATAGACATAACCCTGTTCGGGGCACACTCTTCTAGAGGAGCTATGGCTACCAAGGTAGTTACTGCAGGGGGTTCTCTTGCAGATCTCTTGCTGGCGGCCGACTGGTCTTCTGAGACCACCTTTCGCCAATTCTATTTTAGACCGGAGGATCACATCTCCATGTCAGTTTTATAATTACCAGACCACACATATACATGAGTCTATTAATATGTTCTAGTAATATTCAGGTTATTTGGTACTGTGTTAAGCTTTGAACTTGCATAAGATATGAGCCTCCTGTCTGATATATAAATTGAGATTTTCCTAGTTTGTGACGGAAAATATTAGTTATATGAAGACAGGAGGCGAGTATCTTCCCTCCCTACCCAACCCTGTTACGATTATACATTTTCTTTCAGGCTATTGATCGCAACCACGGTTCCAGTGTGCTGACGACCTAGTGATCGGGAGGAGGTTCCTGTGTGCAGATGGCCCGTTGGCCGAGAGCGTTTTGGTTGGCTGATCCCCGTTGGGACGTGTTTGCTGTTACCCCAGTTGCCTCCAGAGGCTGGGATGTCGAGCCGGCTGGCCGAAGATCCAGGTGGTTAATAAACTGTTTAAATGATGATCCTGGTTCCTGGGAGACTGGGATTCGCATAAAGAAGAGGAAGATTCAGGAGGAGGCAGTCCTTATATAGAGCGTCAGGATAGGAGGGGCTTCGGCGACGCTAAGACTGCTGGGAAGTGTAGTTCTATACAGTTTTTTCTGTTTTCACTTAGTTTAATTGAATGTTAAAATTCTGCTATGGGCATTAATAAAGTAGATTAATGCATAAGATACTCGCCTCCTGTCTTCATATAACTAATATTTTCCGTCACAAACTAGGAAAATCTCAATTTAGAAGCACAAATGCATATTGCATATAACACATAAAACGAGAACAGTGATATTTTTAAGGGAGTGATTTAAAAGTGGGTCTGAATTACCAAAACTGGAGAGTGCAAAATCTGATTTCATTCAATTAAGCTTTGATTAAAAAAATAATACAAAAAAAGATGGAAGCTGATTGGTTTCTATGCAGAGCTGAACCAGATTTTGCACTTTCTGGCTTTAATAAATCAACCCCAGAGTTAATTACAACTATGTGTACATTCCAATTACACTCCCCACTCAGTAATACGTTGGGAGGTTAGCAGAGGCAGGAACTTCATGGCCCATTACTATCCCCCTGCCACATGACGTCAATGTACATTGAGAGTGCACACTTCATATCTGTGAAATTAAACTGTGTACGTGATGTTAGTCTGACACATAATAGAAGCTTGAAAAAAAAAGAAAACCTACTGTATATATGTTACATTGTGTGGGTACAGTAGGTATAGAAATGTATAAATGGACAGTACTGCATATGCATACTGCAGTGTATTAATCAATATGTATGCTAAATTTAAATTCATATTAGCCAAATATAAAGATACAATTTTTTTTTTTTATCTCTCAGGGTAATAATCATTTTTTTCTGGTTATTTTTTGTCTGATGATATGTTTAGCTTGGAGTCCTATATTAACTTTGGCAGTAAAAGACACAATAGGGCTTATTTTCGCGGGTAGGTCTTACCATGTAATGTGCTGTCTTCTCCCCCCTCTCTCTGCCTGCCTGATAGGAATCCCCAGTGTGAACTGAGTTAAAATGCTTGTAAAATCCTATAATCCACTCTATTACAATAGTATATAATGTATAATGTGTTTGTTTCTGTTATATAATTGTGCCAAATACCTTTCTTATATCGCTGCTCTGCGCTTCTGTGACCCGCCGGAGCTCTCTTCCCCACAATTATATTACAGAAACGCACCCATTATATTCTACTGTAATAGAGTGGATTATAGGATTTTACAAGCATTTTAAACTAGGGCTTAATTTCAGGGTAGGGCTTATATTCCAGCCCTGCTGGGAAAATAATGATAGGTCTTATTTTCAGGGTAGGTCTTATTTTTGGGAAAACACGGTATGTCCCTGGAAGTCTGATTCCCAAATGAGAGTGTCTGTGTTCAACATAATCAGCTGATGTTCTTACAGTAATCAAGTGAGAAAAGTTGCAGGGTCCCTTTAGAATGAAGTAACCCTGAGGCCGCGTACACACGGAGGGACATGTCCGCTGAAACATGTCCGATGGACCGTTTCCAGCGGACATGTCTCCTCCGGATTTTCGTCCGACGGTGTGTACACACCATTGGATGAAAATCCCCTCGGCCAGGGAACGCGGTGACGTTGACGCCGCCACTTCACCAAACGAGGAAGTGAAATACTTCCACGCATGCGCTGAGATTTCTGTCCGCTGGTTAGTGTACTAACCAGCGGACATATCCGACAGACATGTCTCCGGCAGGCAAATTTTAAAGCATGCTTTGAAATTTGTCCGCTGGAAAAACATGTCCGCTAGCCTGTACACACGGTTGGACCAGTTTCAGCAGATAAATTCGATCGTGTGTACGCGGCCTTAGAGAGTACCTCATAAAAAGTAGAATTCCTATTGCAGAGAATGCTGACTTGTATCTGAAGTATGCAAACTTCTGGAAAAATCAGTGAGCCAATCACACAAGCAGCAAATTACATGCCGATATACGTTGGCTGTTTGAACAGAGATATCTTTGTTATGGCAGCAGCTAGCTGCCATAACCCAGGTATCCTCTTCTTTAGCCGGCCGTCCGGTTTCCTCCCACGGCTCTCCCGTGTCCTCCGCCGCTTACTGGAGCTGTCGGCAGCAACAGAACTGATCGGGTCCATCTTGTAGCTGGGTATGGAGACGAGTGAGGGGAAGATGGCCCCCACTCATCTCCATCCGGAATCGACTAAAAAGGCACTTCCGCCTATAGCTCTTAGGCCGCGTACACACGATCAAATCTATCTGCTGAAAACGGTCTGCCAGACCGTTTCAGCAGACAGATTCAATTGTGTGTACGGGCGGACAGACAGATTTGGCCAGCCGACAGATATTAAAGCATGGATTTGACGCATGCGCGGAAGTGTTTTACTTCCTGGTGTGGTGACGTGGCGGCGTCAACGTCATCGCCATGTCACCGCGCTGTCTGCTGGCGGGGATTTTGGTTTGATTGTTTGTGCACGATCAAACCAATACATCCCAGCAGACAAATCTGTTCAAATCGGTCTGTCAGACCAATTTGAACAGATGTATTTGGTCGTGTGTACGCGGCCTTAAAGGGACATTTTTTTTTCAAATGAACATTTTTTTCTTAATTTTTTATACCATTTTAGTGTAAATATGAGATCTGGGGTCATTTTGACCCCAGATCTCATATTTAAGAGGATCTGTCATGCTTTTTTCTATTACAAAGAATTGTTTACATTTCTTGTAATAGGAATAAAAGTGACAATTTTAACAGTGTAAAAAATAAAAAGGTAAAATAAATAAGATTTGTTTTTAAGAGCGCAGAATATGTATGTATATGTGAGCAGTGCTCTTTGTAACTCAAAACATGCAACCTGTAGAATTTTTTAAATGTCGAGTATGGAGATTTTTAGGGTAAAGTTTGTCACCATTCCACGAGCGGGCGCAATTTTGAAGAGTGACATCTTCAGTATCAATTTACTCTGCGTAACAAAAAAGTATGTTTGGGGGTTCTAAGTAATTTTTTGGCAAAAAAAAGAGGCTCAGTCCTTTAAGTGGATGTAAAGCAGATTCTGTGGGTGGATCTGTTGTCTGGAGCTCTGTGGGTGGAGTCGTGATGTCAGTAGACTCCCCACTTCTACACTCCCCTTGTCAACATGCATTTTTTCCTATGTATTCCTTACACTAAATTCTGCTATGATCTCTAACATCCAGTCAAAATCCAGAAAAGTAACCACATGACTTCAGAAATTGAGTGGGGGTGGGAATTGAAAAATAATGCCTGTCTCCAGGCTAGTGCATGAGATATGTAAATAACCTGTCACTCGCAGCATGGAGGCGGAACAGACTAAGGTTTTTCTCTGTAAGTCCGTTTTATTTCACTAAAAAAATAAAAGAGGATTGCTCAGAGCTGGATTAACTCTGTGTGGCAAGACTGGGCACAGATGATAGGAAATCTTATACTCTACATTGTGACATAAAAAAATAAATAAAAAAAATTGGGTTAACCAACTGCGTACCGAAGACATCCAGGATGCCATATTGCCCTCTAATTACAGAAAATTACAGCAGCCTCAGATTGGAAAGGAAAGGTAATTTTTAATAACTTTAAATTTCAAAATGGTTTGTGTAGCACTTGTATATGCTATATTATATTTTTTTACATGTTATGTGTGTTTCACAAAAGTGGAGTTACCCTTTAACCACTTCAGGTCCACGCTATTGTCAAAAGACGTCTGCAGCGCGGACCTGAAGTGCCGGGATCACGTCTTTGGACGTCAAGTTGTGTGCATTACCCGCGCGCCACTGGGTGGCGCACAGCGGGTAAACACTGTCATCGCTGAAGAGCCGATGCGTGTACCTGGCGGCCGCGATGTCTGCCGGGTACACGCGATCGGCGGGAACACAGCAGGGACATGGAGCTCTGTGTGTAAACACAGAGCTCCACGTCCTGTCAGGGAGAGGAGACAGATGCTGTGTCCCTTGTACATAGGGACACAGCATCGGTCACCTCCCCCAGTCACTCCCCTCCCCCCACACAGTTAGAACACACCCAGAATACAAATTCAACCCCTTCCTCACCCCCTAGTGTTAACCCCTTCCCTGCCAGTCACATTTATACAGTAATTAGTGCATTTTTAAAGCACTGATCGCTGTATAAATGTGAATGGTCCCAAATTTGTGTCAAAAGTGTCCGATATGTCCGCCGCAATATCGCAGTCCCAATAAAAATCGCAGATCGCCGCCATTACTAGTAAAAAAATAATAATAATAAAAATCATAATTCTGTTCCCCATTTTGTAGGCGCTATAACTTTTGCGCAAACCAGTCGCTTATTGCGATTTTTTTTGTTTGTAACAAAAATACGTACCGGCCTTAACTGAGAATTTTTTTTTTTTTTTTTTTTTAAATTGGGATATTTATTATAGCAACAAGTAAAAAAAATATATATATATTTTAAATTATCGCTCTTTTTTTCTTTATAGCGCAAAAAATAAGCACCGCAGAGGTGATCACATACCACCAAAATAAAGCTCTATTTGTGGGGAAAAAAGGACGTTAATTTTGTTTGGGAGCCACGTTGTGCGGCCGCGCAAATGTCAGTTAAAGCGACGCAGTGCCGGAAGCTGAAATTTCGCCTGGGCACGAGAGGGGTTTATGTGCCCAGTAAGCAAGTGGTTAAACACATTTCAGCCATATACAAACATATTTGTATGTCACTCTGCTTTGCTGAATCACCTAATGTAGACAGTTACATATACTGAGCTTTACAACCTAATACAACACGTTTTAGATAATGAGCAACACATTGTGGTATAGATTACCGTATCCTGGACACATGGACTTATCCAGAAGTATGCATTACATGGTATGACAGAGCAGACACACTAATATGTGACTCTCAGCAGAGCTGTATTACCTAGCACACAGTAGGGAATGCTATAACAAGGCAGGCAGTAGGAGACTAAAATATTGCCCTGTAAATGTCATAGTCTCAATTAACACCCCGCAGATCTTAGTGATTGGCTGTCCCCTGAGCATGATCTAGTTTGAGTCTGTTTCCTTTCCACATGTATACAGGTACCTTGGGATAATTGGGCAATAGAAGCTGTTTTTATTATAAATTGCCGACAACCAAAGAACTTCTATATTTCTGTAAAGGTCTGTAATTTTTTGCATTAAACAAAATCAGGAATTTGAGGTCGATAACATTGGAGATAGGGAAAAAAAAACGTGTTCCCCCTAGAAGCTCATCATGAATGTTTAACCACTTCCATACAGGGCAATTTTCACCCCCTTCCTGCCCAGACCAATTTTTAGTTTTCAGCACTGTCCCACTTTGAATGACAATTGCGTGGTCGTGTGATGTGGCTCCCAAACAAAATTGACGCCCTTTTTTCCCCCACAAATAGAGTTTTCTTTTGGTGGTATTTGATCACCTCTGCGGTTTTTATTTTTTTCGCTATAAACAAAAGAATAGCGTCAATTTTGAAAAAAACAATATCTTTTACTTATTGACGTCCAGGAAGGCAAGGACGTCATATGACGGCCACGCGGAGGGAGGGAGGGTTCCCGCCTATGTCATTTTACAATGACTCGGCAGGGAAAGTGTTAAAAAGATTTTTTTTTTTTTAATTATAGCTCTGAGAGCCGGTTCAAAGAGAGAAAGAATGAAAAAAACATTAAATATTAGCAACCCTGTGGTAGTTTTTTTTCGAATGCAGTAGATTTTTTCTAATCTAATTAAATTTTTCAAATTTGATCGACTTTTTAGGAATTTGGACACATTTTTTTCAAATTCTAATATGAAACAAATCTTTAATAATCTTTTCTATTCAATTTCGATTTCATTCAATAAGAAATTCGAATTTCGTATAAAATGAATTCAAATTCGAAAGAAAAGATTAGAATGGAATAGAAAAGAAAAACAATAGAATCAAATAAAATATAATATATATTATAATTGATTCTATTCTGTTTTATTGTTTTTCTATTCTTTTATATTTTAGTTTCCATAAATTTAAATTATTTTCCAATCTATTCTAGAATTCAAATTTATACTATCATTTCGGAAGACTGTCATGTTCTATTTTATTACATTCAATTAACTTCTACTCTATTCTTTTTGATTCTATTGCTTTATCGTTTTATATTCAATTTTATTGTAGTTTTTAGAAAATCGATTTCAATTTTTTCAAATTCTATTCAAATTTGTTTTAGAATTTGTTTTCCGAATTCGATCCGAATTCGCGTTTTTTCAAATTTGTTTAAATTCGTTAATTTTGTATTACGGAAATTCAGATGCATACGAATTTCCAAATAATGAAAAATTTGTCCGAATTCGAATTCATAACGAAACTAAATGCACATGTCTAGTTCACACTCCCGCAGCACGACTCCGGGGGCGACTCTGTAAGTCGTCCTGAGGACGACTTCAGAGGCGACCTGCAAAACGACTTCTGTATAGAAGTCAATGCAGGTCGCCCGAGCCGCCCCCGAGGTCGTGCAGGAACCTTTTTCTAAGTCGGAGCGACTTGCGTCGCTCCTATTAGAACGGTTCCATTGCATTGAATAGGACGCGACTCGTCAGGCCCCAGTGTGAACTGACTCTGACTGTGATTATTATTTGATAACAATAATATTATTTTAAGGCATTGAACAGATTGGTGTCAAAGGAGTATTTGCTGAATGCTCCCTGCAGACCAGAGCTAAAGAATTTACAGATGTACTGATGTGAAATGGGCTGCAGTGTCTATCAGTACTGGAATGGAGCCTTCTTTCTCTTTATTGCCTTTATTGCTATTTATTGGGTGTTATTTTAATGACGAAAATATTATGGGGCGAAAAATTAACAATATTTTAGTCGACTTATATGACAAAACTAAAACAATTCTAAAATATGACTAAAACTAAAATGGCATTTACACGATAAGCCCGCTCAGATCTGACTGTCCATTTTTCAGGCGTTAACTCCTAAGAGGAGACAGATGTCAGCGGAGATGTGTTCGCCTGATACCTGCCTGCCATCCGGCTAAAAACAGACGTATGGCGATACGTTCAGCCATCCTTCTGGCGGGTCGGATGAGATCTGATGAAAACAGACATGCTGTCCATTTTCATTCAATCTCCCCATAGAACCATAGAACCGTCCCTCCTGTCATCCTCCGGCTCAGCGGAGATCAACGGAGCGTTCTCCCGCTAAGGTGGCTGACTCCGCTGAGCGAATCCGCCTCTTGTGGAAGGGGCCTTAGTCAAAGGGCTATGACTAAAACTAAATCAAAATTTTACATTAAAGTGAACACTGATTTTATATCACACCAGCTAAATCTGTGCCTGTAGTGCATTTATGAACCTTAATACCATAGATAATACCATGTTGTTAGACTTTTTTACTACAGGAGTATATAATGAGTTTGGAAATTCTAGAGAAATGCTTAAATAATGCATTACAATTAACTAGACCCATTCGATTTTAGTCGACTAAAATGTACTGGAGATTTAAATCGACTAAATGGCTAAAATATGACTAAAACTAAACTGACATTTTAGTCAAAAGACTGTGATGTAAACTTTAGAAGCCTATACAAAATCGCGCCCGGCCTCTAAACGATCATAGAGACTCCAGGGACCATCTGGCCCGCTGGAAATCTCTATGGTCAACATCCGCCGCTGGTTGGTTCCTTCTATGGTTTGCCAAAGGCAGGGGCGAGCCGAGGGAAGCACCGGAGGATGGCGGGAGGGGGTGTTGTCCCCTCCCACTGCCTAAGGGAACGAATCAAGTGGTTGAACAGCCACTATGATTGTTCTTATGGTGCAGGGAATCGCTGGCTGGAAAAGAAGATATCTGAATGATCCCTGTAACTGCAGGCATCATTTAGATATCACCGCTCAAAGCCGACAGCGTCATATGACGTTGGGCGGGTGGTAAGCGGTTAAAGCAGTATTAAACCCAAAAGCAAACATTTATTATATTGCTGCTTACCATTTCTTAGATATAATGGCTGCATTCGTTTTTTTTTCAGGCATTCTTTCTTCTGTTTTTGCCTGGTGATCTGGCTAGTGAGTCTATTGTTTTTCAAAAGAACAAGCTCTCCTGCAGATGAAGCAGGGGTGCTTACAACAATCAGCTTTTCAAAATGTATGTAAAACCTTTATACCAAAAGGAAAAAAACTGTTGCTGTAACTGCATATGAAGTATTAGAGTTCAGATTCAAATTTTCATTGTGTCTAAATCTGATACTACATCCAATGCCCCCCACCCCCCCAGACTTCCAATACTGCTGCCGAAAGGTGCCCCCTGTGCCCCACTATCCAGAGCGGGGGTACCTTAATACAGTAGGTGTGTTACTGGCCAGAACACTAGGTAATAAACAGAGGCCTAAAACAGGAAAACAAATGCAGCCACCACATCTAATGATTGGAAAGCTGCAGTATATTATATTTTTAGTTTTGGATTTACAGTATTACCACTTAAAAAAGTACTGTACTTGCTTGGGCCCAAATGCCTTGATGCATCTTTCCTTCGCAACCCCTATTTCTGTCATAAAATGTCTATATTACACATCTTAAGCAGCGTACACACGACCATTTTTCATGTCATGAAAAAAAAACGACGTTTTTCTCGACGTGATTCTTGTGAAGCCTGCCTTGCCTGCACACGATCGTGAAAAAAAAAATGCACAATGACGTACAACACGTACAATGGCACTGTAAAGGGGAAGTTCCACTCGATTGGCGACACCCTTTGGGCTGAATTTGCAAATTCCCCTTCTCATAACCTGCTTCTGAGCATGCACGTTTTTTACCACGTTGTTAAAGCCTACACAGGACCATTTTTCACGATGTGAAAAACGACGAGAAAAAATAGAGCATGTTCTAAATTTTTAATGACCATTTTTCACGTTGAGAAAAATGCTCTGGAGCCTACACGTGGTAGTTTTTAATGACCAATTTTAAAAATTTCCCTTTTCTCATCATGTAAAACGGTCGCGTGTACGCGGCATTATTCTTAGTGTTGTAGTTTTATTTTCTTGTTCGTGTCAACCTGTGTGTCATCACAATGGATGCTGGTCCCAAAATAGTCAACCTGTCAACTTGTGTTTTAAGTCATGCTATAAAACCTTATTAGTCAGGAGAATTCTAGAAATGGGGAGAACATATGAACTCCTAAGAGATAGAATAGTAAATTAATGCAGAACACCAGCATACTGATTATAATTGGCAAATGCATTAGCTCCTGCTTTACAGTTGTACTGGAATTCCTATTTAATTAAATTTTCTTTTTCATTTACCTAATGAGACTGTAAAGGTAATATACTCACTTTGTTTTAAGAGTTCGTGAGCTTACACAAAATGTTGGTTTAGCTCACAGGTGGGACACATTTACTGTATATATGTAACATGCTCCAAGAAGTTGAGTGGGCTGCAAGGTAAATTTAGTTGGCTCCAATTTAATCAGAGGAGCAGTGGTTGATAAATTAGGGCTGCTCAGTATCTCACAAGCTGCTGCTCTGTTACTTCCCTCTGTCTTATAGAGGATTCTAGAGTTATAATGGGAGGAAGAACAGGGCATGCAGCCTGGATATTTATGGGACTCCAGCCAATCCCTAGGGTAAGGTGACCAGATTTTTAAAATTAAATCCGGGGACATATTTTTTCTTTACTAGTAATGGCGGCAATCAGCGACTCTCTGCCCGTCGCCTCCGCTGCCCGTCCTTACAGCCTGTCAAGTATCACTCTCTGGGTCCCGGCTACCACTGGATGGGGAGCGGAGGAAGATCACTCCACCAGGAAAGGCAAGGAGATAAGCAGGAAGGTGGCTGGCTGGGACTTGAGCCAAGGCAGAAAAACATGCGAGCGTAGCTGAATGGACATGCACCCGAAACTGAAGAAATATTCCCTCCGCTCCGACAAGCACATGATCATCAGAAAGGGGCACAGATAATGGAAACAAATACACACACCCCCCCCCCCAAGCTAGTAGGAGCGGAAAACTGGGACTGTGTAATTCAGATATTTTTTTTTTATTCTGCACTTGCTGTCTTTGAAATTGCCCCAGCCCCTGTTCAAATCCAATCTGGGGACAAAACCAGGGACAGACTTGGCCCGGGGACAGTGTCCTCAATCTTGGGACTGTCCCCTGAAACCGGGGATGTCTGGTCACCCTATTCTAGGGAGGTATGTCCAGAACATAAATAGCCTGAAGCCTGATCAGCAGGGTGCAAAGTCCCTGGGTCCAGTCCTGCTGGAGAAGACCCCGGGGAAGACACCAAGGTCCCAGCTAGGCTTGACTAGGGGGCCTATTCCCAAGCTTCAGTGCAGGGATCAAGTTGGGTCTGGAGAAGCTTACTGGAGAGAGCCAGGAGGAAGTTGGTGGGAAAGAGTCCAGCTCCTATGGTGGTGTGAGTCTCCATCTCCCTCGCTTTGAAGAGTCTGGTGAATATTGTCAGGAGGCAGCCGATGATCCTGTGAGCAAGCGACCCCAGTGCTGAAGAGTTATCGAGCTTTTAGTCTTTGAAAGCAGTACTAGTCACCATCAGAATAGGGATCCAGAGGGACTTTCCTTTTTGTACTGAGTGGCCAGAAAGTTGGGGAGTCCTTAAGTTATTCAGTTGTACAGATTATTGGGTATCCCATGCTCCCTCTTCCTATCCCAGTTCATCATTCCCAATAAAACCCCCAAAAAATAAACCCCTGGGCAGTTCTTTGTACCCAATGGAAGTGTGAGCAAAATGCTAAGTGCATAGGTTCTTACAGGGGTGCGCGACATATAGAACATGTGACAGGGATCATGTTACATAGACCTTCTACGTTTTTTGTCTTCATTAAAGTTGACTGTAATGTTAGACGTGCAGGCTGACTTGCGTGGTCTGTGCATGATCTCTAAGCACACACTCACTGTCACTGCTAAGCCTATATTTAACCATAAATTCAATTACATAAAATGCAATTATTAGCCCAGTAAAGCCCAAATATAAATGTAAGAATTGCAGCTGAAAGGCACCGTCCATTCTGACAAATCGCGCATCTCGATCTCTCCATTCCAGATAACCCCTCTGGGCTGTGTACATGTATCCTCTCCCAGCTGGAAGTGTACTATTTTGTAGTCTACCTCAGCAATTTGTACTGATCATCATGTTCGTATCGTCTCCCAGGCCTTGAACAGCAGCTGCTGAATGCTATCGGGCTGTCTGTACTAAAAAAACAACTCACAGCTTTCCCAGCATAGCCAGTGGCCTTTTTTACACTTCTATCCATATGAGCAAAGCAATCCTCTGGTACAAAATGTACGATGCAAGGAATATAGTTCAGTACCAGTGCAACATTATAAGAAATTCTTTGTACTAAAAATGTAACATTATATGCTAAAATAACCTTAATGTGCCTCTAAGTGTAGCAATATTTTGCTAAATGTTGTACCTTCATTAACTGCTTGCCGACCGTCGTACGCAGATATACGTGGGCAAAATGGCAGGCAAAAGGACGTATATATACGTCCCCTTTAAGAAGCGGCATTGTGGATGCGCAGCGCCTGCTGCAAGCTCCATGACTCCGACCGCGGGTCCTGCAGACTCGATGTCCGCGGGCATACCCGCGATCGTGTCACGGTGAGGAAGAACAGGGAAATGCTGATGTAAACAAGCATTTCCCCAGTCTTCCTAGTGACAGGACAGTGATCACAGCTTCCTGTAATCGGAAGCTGTGATCACTGTCGTGTCACACACAGCCCATCCCCCCTACAGTTAGAATCACTCCCTAGGGCACACGTAATCCTTTCAGCACCACCTAGTGGATAACCCCTTCACTGCCAGTGTCATTTTCACAGTAATCAGTGCATTTTTATAGCACTGATCACTGTAAAAATTACAATGGTCCCAAAAATGTGTCAAAAGTGTCCGATGTGACTGCTGTAATGTCGCAGTCACCACCATTACTAGTAACAAAATAATAATAATAAAAATGCCATAATTCTATCCCCTATTTTGTAGACGCTATAACTTTTGCTCAAACCAATCAATATACGCTTATTGCGATTGTTTTTTTTCACTAAATTATGTAGAAGAATACATATGGGCTTAAACTGAGAAAAAATAACTTTTTTTTGGGGATATTTATTATAGCAAAAATATTGCACTTTTTTCAAAATCGTCGCTCTATTTTTGTTTATAGGCCAAAAAATCTAAACCACAGAGGTGATCAAATACCACCAAAAGAAAGCTCTATTTGTGGGAAAAAAGGACATCAATTTTGTTTGGGGGCCACGTCGCACGACCACGCAATTGTCAGTTAAAGCAACGCAGTGCTGAATCGCCAAAAGTGGCTTGGTCTTTGGCCAGCAAGATGGTTCGGGGCTTAAGTGGTTAAATGTAACCGTATTGCTACACTTCTCACGTCACTTCTCTTTTATACTCAGTTGTGACATGGCACTATTTGTATATCAAGACATCTCTTGTGTATCAAGTCAAAATGTATTAAAAAATGTTGCTTGTCTTGCAAAAATCTCTCAAACCAAGCTACTCTCAAACAGGCCCGGACTGGGACAAAAAATAGGCCCGGGCATTTTAAACTGAGCAGCCCAGGGGGGGGGGGGCGTCACACTGGGGGTAATGACGGGATGTGGGGTGAGATAAAGAAAGATAGATTGAAAGATTAAGATAGAAAGAGAGGAAGATGGATGGATAGATAGATAGATAGATAGATAGATAGATAGATAGATAGATAGATAGATAGATAAAGAAAGATAGATAGATAAAGATAGAAAGCAAGAAGGGAAGACAGATAAAGAAAGATAGAAAGAAAGATCGATAAAGAAATAAAGATAGATAAATATAGAAAGAAGGGAAGGAAGGAAGGAAGATAGATAGGAAGGAAGATATATAAAGAAAGAAAGATAGATAAAGATAGAAAGAAAGAAGGGAAGGAAGGAAGATAGATAAATAAAGATAGATACAGATAGAAAGAAAGAAGGGAAGGAATGAAGATAGATAGATAGATAGATAGATAGATAGATAGATAGATAGATAGATAGGAAGATGGATAAATAAAGAATGAATAATATAGAAAGAAAGAAGGGAAGGAAGATAGATATATAGATAGATAGATAGATAGATAGATAGATAGATAGATAGATAGATAGATAGATAGATAGATAGATAGATAGATAGAAAGAAAGAAGGGAAGGAAGGAAGATAGATAAATAAAGAAAGATAAAGATAGAAAGAAAGAAGGGAAGGAAAGAAGATAGATAAAGAAAGATAAAGATAGAAAGAAAGAAGGGAAGGAAGGAAGGAAGATAGATACAGAAAGAAAGGTAGATAAAGAAAGGAAGGAAGATAGATAGATAGATAGATAGATAGATAGATAGATAGATAGATAGATAGATAGATAGATAGATAGATAGAGATAGTAAGGAAGGAAGATAGATAAAGATAGAAAAAAAGACTAGTACTAGATATGTGCATTCCCGTTCGTACGAATGTTATTTTTGTACAAAAATATTCATTTTCGTTCCTGCGGAATAATGTGTACATACGAAAAAATTAAAGCACCAAAATACGAAAACGACGGGATTACGAACGAGCCGCATAACGAACAACCGCAAATATGAACGAATGATCCGACGAAAAAAAACGACAAAACGAAAATGGCAAAAGAACGAAAAAGACATCTATAACAAAAAAGATTTGCATTCTGTATTTTGTTTGAATCCTTTTTCTGTTTGTTTTCAGTCGTATGTTCATTGTTCATATGACATCTATAACAAAAGATTTGCATGCTGTATTTTGAATTCCTATTTTCTGTTCGTATTTTGTATTCAAAATACAGAATGCAAATCTTTTGTTATAGATGTCATATGAACATACGACTGAAAATAGCAAAAGAAAAGGGTTTTAAGATACAGAATGCAAATCTTTTGTTATAGATGTCATTTTCGTTTTTTGAATGGGCAGTGAGTAAGTGTAGTTAGTGAAGCAGCTTCTCTTTTGTGCTGAGTACACTACGAACAGAAAATAGGAATTCAATACAGAATGCAAATCTTTTGTTATAGATGTCATATGAACATACGACTGAAAATAGCAAAAGAAAAGGGTTTCAACATACAGAATGCAAATCATTGACGAAAATTCACGAAAATTATTGTCTAACAAGTAACGAACATGAATTAAACAGAATAACGAACCATCCCGCATGTACGAAAATAAAACGGTAACGAAAATACGAAACGATCGGAATCCGAAAAAATCGCGTCGTACGAAAAACGAACGGGAACGAACAGGAAAACGGGCGTCTTACGAAAAATGAACGGAAACGAAAAAACGAAACGATACGAAACGGAACAAAAAAAAAAAAAAACATTTTCTGTGCACATGTCTAGTCCATACCATTGATTGAGAACCAGTAACTGCAAAACTTTGGCAAAACCACTAAAAATGATCTAATCCCCAGGCATTTTGCAGGTCTGTCCCGGGTACCTTCATTCCAGGACAATACAGTGTCCCGGAATGAAACTGACACAGCCACCCCCTGGGCCAATCTGATGCCCCCAAAAAAGGCCACCACATCACTGCTTTATTCACTGACAGTACTTGTCCTGGCTGGGAATGCCTGGAGGAATACAATCCCCGCCCCCTGCTTGTGATAGGAGAAATCATAAATCCTGCCTCTTGTGTCCAATCACTGTGCTATGATTCATTACAGCACAAGCTGATTTTTGGGAAGGGGGGTGTCCCTGAATGGTAGTTTGGAAATGTGGTCACCCTATCCCCGGGTCCTGAACTGCTGTTACTGGTCCTGTACAACCACAACATGCATACATCTGAATCAGAAAGACAGTGAAATACATCAGTAAGATGATACTGTATGTCATATTTCAAGGTCAATTTTATCTCACAAGGGCAAATAAAACACATCCTCCTTCCATTATTCCCCAGGCACGCTATTATTTCAAGGCTCTTTATTTTACCCCATCAATCTCTGTGTCAACATTGAGTTACTTATACAGGTCTGCATATGTTTATAGATTTTACTACAGCTGGAATAAACACTGCAACTACTAAACAGTTCCAGGCCATAAACATTAGCCTGGGTGCACTTAGCGATTATAGCAGTGCAAAATAAATATAAGCACACTAATATATTACTGAAGAAAAGCCCTCCAATTTTTTACATTGCAGAGCATTGCAAAAATATAAACTAGATCAAGGTCACCGTCACGCAGTAATAAAACATGGGTGCAGGTTTTGAAAACATGCCCCTTCAATCTCCACCTCAAAGTATCTCCTGGTGCACCCATGGAGGCCAGAAATATGGGGTATCATTTGTACAAATTCAGTATACAAATTTGAGCTCTGGCCAGTTCCCTCCCATTCTTGCCACTTATATATTGGGCAGCTTCAGAGACCAATAGTAAGGCACAGGAGCAATTGTGTCTGCAGCACTGCCTTTATATACTGAAGTCAACACTGCCAAAACAGACAATAATGGTTACTGGTGCATATAGATTATATATAGTCCAGCCAGCAATAAATGTCTAATATACCAATGATCAGGGCAAAGAGTAATCCATGAATCTCACTGATCCATAGTTGAGGGGGTACAATAAAAGAAGGCATGGGTACCACCCACGGCTGCTATCCTCAGAGTTGTGACCAAGAGGAAAAGAGAACAAGCGGGAAGGAAGCGCCAGCTAAGTGTTGTGTCCCAGTAAAAATTGTAATGGCAATGAATTAAAAACACTCACAAGAGGTAAAATATAAGTGTGCTCATCTGGTATCAAGTCTCTGGATGTGGATTCCTCCTAAAACCATCCTGCAGAACCGCTGGCATCTGTTCCAACTACTGAGGGAGAAATGAGCATAAAAGGAGATTTCTGGATCTCCAAAAAATAGGGCTATGATTAAGCAGTAAGTAATAGTGTGAAACGCGTCAGCTATTTTTCCCGTTCTTCTGTGGCATGTATTTTTTGATCCTATTTTTACTATAAAGGCAAATATTTTTTGTAGTGCGGCTGTCAGGAAATCTCCTTTTATCCTCATTGCTATATGCATTGCCAGCACCTGTGGCTTCTGATTTGGAGAAGGGGTTCATTACAAACAGGATCTACCTAGAGCGGTGACTCCCTTTCCCTGCTGGGGGAGGAGATGGCTGGCTCGGGAGCCTGTAGGATCCCTGGGAAGCTATGCTAACCAGCATGGAACGCACAACGGAAGTGACGCCACCAGAATGATATAAGGACCAGACAAGAGGGGGAACAAGGCTATGCGCTCGGAGCATCTAGCTCCTTCTACACTGCTAAAACAAAGCTCATAGCACGGTCCAAGCAGTGTGGAAAACGTAAAGCTCTTCACAAGTACACTGTGGTATAGTGATAATCTTGTTATTTACACACATACAGCAACAGGCCTCGCAGGTCAATGTTTTGGGAACTCACAAGATCCCAGCATGCCTTAAAAAGGGGATCCTGTGAGGTTCCTATTGTTGCCCTATGATACCTGATGCTTTATGTGAACAAGACAAAACTTATCAGGATATACATGACTCCTGCATGTATCCTTACCTGTCAAATGTCTACCCTCTGTCTGTTATGAGACCCGAAAAAATGCAGATTCTGTGGGTGGGTCTGTTGTCCGGAGATCGGTGGGTGGAGTCAGTAGACTCCCCACCCACCTCTACACTCCCCTTGTCAGCATGCATTTTCTCCTGTGTATTTCTGCTATGACCACTAACATCCAGTCAAAACCCAGAAAAGTAACCACACGACTTCAGCATGCCCAATCATGCTAAGGTGTGGAACAGCGAATCCTGGGTTAGCTGCAAAAGAAAGGAGTGGGGATGGGAATTAAAAAATAATGCCTGTCTCAGGCTCGTGCATGAGATATGTAAATCACCTGTCACTCACAGCAGGGGGGAAGAATAGACAGGGTTTTCTTCATTTGTCTGTTTTATCTCATTAAAAAAAGATAAGAGGATTGCTCAGAGCTGGATTAACGCTTTGTGGCAAGACTGGGCACAGATGATCTGAAAAAAATCAGGTTTACATCCACTTTAAAGCTGCCTGCATTAAAATCCTGCTGACAGCTTAAAATTATAGTGAAGGTACAAGAGTAGACAGTTCAATAGAAAACACCCCTCCCTTACATGCATTGAAAAAAAAACAATATAAAAATGCATAGAACCATCCAAAGTACTTGTACTTTAGGAGTTCACACCTTATTTAGTGCCAGGATGAAACCTTGTTCAGCAACTTGGGGGATCCTCAAACATGCAAAACCTAGAACATCCAGGTACAGGCCTTTCTCTATATTAATTGCAAAAGACAGAACCATAAGGCCGCGTACACACGATAGGTTAAACCGATAAGAACAGTCTGATGGACCGCTTTCATCGGACCAAACCGATCATGTGTGGGCGCCATCGGTTAGTTATCCATCGGTTAAAAAAAAAGGGAACTTGTTTTAAATTTAACCGATGGATTCCTAACCAATAGGTCAAAACCGATCGTTAGTAGGCACGACCATCGGTTAAAAATCCATGCATGCTCAGAATAAAGTCGATGCATGCTTGGAAGCATTGAACTTAATTTTTCTCAGCACGGCGTTGTGATGGTAAAATTATATATAAGCGTATAATAAAATAAAAAAAAAAAAAAAAAAATAATAATACGAACTCCACACATGATGTGAAACCAAAGTAGAGCCAGAACTACTAAACGAAACCATGGTTGAATCTGAAGTGGAAAAAAAGCACGGCGTTGTGCTTTATGCGACCGCGTTCTGACCCGATCGTTTTTTTAACCAATGGTGTGTGGGCGCGACGGACCATCAGTCAGTTTCATCGGTTAACCGATGAAAACGGTCCATCAGACTGTTCTCATCGGATGGACCGATCGTGTGTACGCGGCTTAAGGCCTTGTGCACACAGACCTAATGATTTATTGATGTTTATATGCAGAATCGTACTAGCCGAGGCCTTACATATACAAGCATATAACGAGTATTACCTTGCGTATACATGCGTTCAATTCTTCCTCATCCTCTTCCAGCTGTCAGTGTGGAATATACGCTTTTATGTACTTACATATACACATGTGTACATGTGAATTACTGCTCTCAATAGTAAAATGTTCTATTTTCTTTTTTAATCAAAAGCGAAAATGTTCTATTTTTTAGATGGCTCTGAAGGCATCGCTGCATTACAGGTCTTTATGCCGCTGTATTCATTGTCCCATAGAGAACAATGTACCTTTTTAAACAAAAAAAAACAAAAAAAATGCAAAGCTGAAAATGTTTTTTAGCCTGTGTGCCTGTCATTTTATTGCATTTATAATACTCATAGGAACTGTTACCCAAATTATAACTAAGATTTAGTGTCTGATATATCAAGAATGCTGGCTTCAGAACAAAAATTTAAAAGGTACAGTAAGGCACATTGATTAGGGGTAAGCACTGCTACAGATGAAAAAAATACTGCCTTTACTTCTACTTTAATAGGTTTGATAGCAAGTGAGGTTTACCTTTAGATATATCTATTAGACATGTGCAGACTGGAATATTTTGTTTCGTTTTTTCGTTTTCGTTTGGAAAAAAAATTTATTTAGTTACTCCCAAAAATCGTTTTCATTTATTTTGTTTTTCGTTGGGGAATAGCTTTCGTCCAAAAATCCAATAATACTTGGTTTCTGTCGAATGGTCAAAAGAATATTCGACGGAACGTCGAACCTTTACGTTGAATCGTACATTTCCGTTCGAATATTCCACCTACAAGAATTCTAATATTGTATGACTAGTAATAATGTCGAATCTATTTTCTCATAAATCTAAATCTAATCTCTGTAATGTCGAATCTATTATTTCTATAGTGTCAAATCTTTTCTCTATAATGTCGAATCTTTTCCCTTTAATGTCGAATCTTTTCCCTATAATGTCGAATCTCTCTATATCAAATTTTTACCGCAACGAAAACTAAAATAAAGCATTTTTTATGTTGGGTCTTTCGGTTTTTGTTTCTTGCGCTTTCGTTATCGTCTGTTAAAACCATAACGAAAAAAAAAAAACGATTTTCGGACGAAAATGCATTCTAACGAAAACGAATGCACATGTCTAATATCTATAGACTACCATACAGATAACATTTTTAGAGCGTTATAAGTGACAGTAACAATGTATGCCGTTAGCCTTTACGAAGCATTAAAGATATAGGCATACCTAAAAACATTATCTTTGCTCATGACATAGCCTGACTATTTCTCATTTCTTCTCTCTGTACTGGAAAAGTGCAAAGCCCCATCACCAGGACCCAAGAGGTTAACCACATTCCAATTATCTGGAACCCAGAGTAATGGGTAGTCAGCGGGTAGATCAGATCACCTCAGTGACAATGTTGTTAAGTCGTAGGGAGAATGTCTCACTCTCAGGTGGTCACTTTCTGTGCAGAGTCTGATTTTTCTTGAAGTGAAGTATTGGAAATATATCAGTTTTTGTTGCATGCGCTACAATGTAGTCTGCTGACATGCTGTCAGATAAGTGTGCTGTCAGATAAGTCATTTCTTCAGCTTGTGAAAAATGCTGGTCTTATACATTTCAATGGTATGTTCAGCAGCTATCCATTTGTATGTAACAGGACCATGGAGCTTACACTCAAAAAGCTCTGATGAAACTTTCCAATGCTAAATCTTTCAGACACTGAAGGGCTAGAAGAAAATGCTATATTGACCAATCAGTGGTGAATAACTTTAAGGTCAGTCATAGACATTTGTTGGTAAGCGGATGATCCAGACAACCATTCTGTAGGATTAACCAAGCAGAATCATCTAATCAGAGCACATATCTATGTGTACTGAGAAGTCACCCCTGGGGCCTTTCTCACCTAAGAACACAGGTGTCAAACACAAGGCCTGCGGGCTGAATCCGGCCCTCTAGGCCATTTCATGTGGCCCTCGCAGCTCTCCTGCAGCTGCAAGAGAGCTCCAGCCCTCCTCTGGTCTTTCTCCAGACCCTTACTTTGTGCTTCCATCTTCTTCCCAGCAGCAGCATAAGGAAAGGGGGTGCACTGTGATATAAGGGAGAGTAGGAAACTCAACTTCTGATGGTGGGGTGGCTCTTGACATCAAATGTAAGGGGAGGGCATGCGCTGGACATTAAATATTACAGATACAACCGGCTCTTTTGAGGGCAATCATAATGTTGATGCGGCCCACAATTAAATTGGGTTTGACACCCCTGCCTTAGAAGATATAAGTAGCTTGATGGTTACATTTATTTCATGCCATCAAACTTCCAAGATTGGTTAACCAATGGGTGTTGTTGGGTACCCAAAGACATATGTTCCTTCCAAGATCAGGAAACAATTGTCTTATGTCTTAGCTTTACCGTGATATATTGCCATAATATATTTTTGAACATGTTAGTTTATACTTAATAGGCTGTAGAATCCACACAGGAAAAGCTTGCTTAATAAGGCAGTTCAGAAAGCAATAATGATGTGAAGAATATGGTAACCAAGCAACCAATCACTTTTCACCTTTCATCAGTTTACAACAGTCATAACACTGAGAGATGATTGCCTATAGGTGGTCATGGATTACCACACTTTGAACATTGCTATTTACTTCCTAAGAGCAGGTTCACACAGGGGCAACACGACTTCCAGCACGACTTTGGGAGACAACTTGGACACAACTTGAGTGTGAATCATCAGGCAACTTACAAGGCAGGAGGCTTTCCAGTGGCCAATCAAACAACAATCAGCTCTGTGGGAGGGGGGGAAGGGGTTTGCCTGAGAAATGTATGTTATCTTCCTGTATTGTTGCTTCAGTTAAGACAGTGATCAGACTTCTGAGGCAACTTCCATTGAAATCATTGGGTACAAGTTGCCTACAAGTTGCCTAGAAGTCGGATTGAAGTAGTACAAGAACCTTTTCTGAAGTCGAAGCGACTGCAGTAGTGTGTATTAAGACGGCTCCATTCACTTCCATAGATGAACTCAACCACACGACTTGGGACAACTTGGGGCAACTTCAAGTCGGATCCCTGGTCGCCACTGTGTGAACCAGCTCTTACCGTGGTTGTGAAGATTTTTTTTCAAACAAGTCATACTTATCTGCTCTGTACGATAGTTTTGCACAGAGCGGTTCCAAACTTCCTCTTCTGGGATCACGTTCTGGTGCTCTCTGTTCCTCCTTCTCCTTTCTGAATGCCCCCATAGCAAGTCACTTTTGGGCAGTGGGTGGCGTATACTTGCCAACTACACTAAGTTGTATGCCCCCAGGGATTCTTGGGCTATGCCAGGCAATAAATGGGGTCACTCGCCCTACACACAGGGGTACTTTTTTGCGCAGAGTGAGCTCATCAATGCCATTAAGGAAATTTCCTGACTTAGAGATGACCCATCACTGTGTGTAGTAGTAAAATATACATATTTCCTCTGAAAAGTGCTTTCCAATTCCACTACACACTGTAACTTGATGTAACTCCTAAAATCTGATCGCGTGTATGTGACTTTACTCAATAGCTGGGCCTAAAGTATCAAAACATGTAAAGTCAATGTGGTTTATCCTTATTGGATAATCAGTGGGGTCAAGTGGATAAACTACAGGGTACAGAGAATGGCATTGGACATATAGTGAGATATTTATGGGATGCCTGACATTTGCCAGTTATAAAAAGGTACACTAAAGAATTTTAGAAATTAAGTAGCAATAGCGATAGTATTGCAATGTATATTTGAAAGTGGCAATTGAATCCTAACAGAAATACATTTTATATATTACAGTTGTTTTGTACCCATAGAGCCGACAGAATCACACAATGTACTGTTGGACTGTACTGCCTTGCGATATAACCAAACACAGAGGCTGTAACCCTATGCACTCTGTGGGTCAGATGTCAACATGAACTCGGTAAGAGTAATTAAAATGAGGCGATAGAAATGCACACTGATTCCATGATCTCATGCATCAAATTCCTCAATCAGGCAAAGGATTGGAGTATAGGGGTTACAGCTTTAACGTAATCCTTTGACGCTTCATGCAGAAAATCTCCCAGGATTACAAGCAGGTTTGGTCAACCATGCACATTAATAAGCAATTAGCAGTAGAGCTGCAAACTGAATTTAACTCTTTTAGATATGAGCTACAATTCTGAGGCTGTAAGAAAGCACTATCGCATTTGTTGGAAGAGACCAGAATTTAAAGAAGATGTGAATTTTTGGTAAGAGTAATCTAGGCCAGCTGCCAACGAATCTCCTGACTTTACAGCATATGAATAGCCAACAAAGATCAGTGGAGATGCTCGGTGACATTTTCATCTATAAAGTGACATGATTTGTTTTGTGGAAGTAGTATCACTAGCAGCCAAATCAGAATATCAAGAGGATTACACCTCACACAATATGATGTTCATATTAAAAGCAGAATACAACAGAAATTCCCACAATGTATTGCAATGAATTCCAAATGCAGATAACAGTAGCTACTAAAATAGTCATTACCAATAATGAACTATCAGGGAAACATAGGGGAGTGATGGCAGAAAAGGACCAAGTAGTCTACCAACCAAGTATGCCTTCTTTACATTAGTTTTTTATTTTAATTCACTATTTTACCTAAGCACTATTTATACCAACATATGTTTAGATTCACTTACTGCTGATTGACTTATTAATTGCTGGACTTAATTTTGCTATAACCATCTACTACTCCTTCTATAAAACAATACTTTAGTTCTGAACTTTCATCCTGCTAGTTTGGTCCACGTTCATACTGTGTTTAGCATGTATCATTATGTAAATGAATTAAAGTAAATGAATAAGTAAAAAGTAAATAAATAAAGCCTAAGCATTTTTTACCTTGAAGAATTCTCTGCACTAAGGTAAAAAAAAGCCCCTCAACTTACCTAGCCCCCCCCCCCCCCACCATCCCCAAACACTTTTCTCTGGCTCCAGCACTACTCCTTGCTTTTCCTAATTCAGGAGAAAGTGAGGCCCTAGACTCCTGCTGCTGTCAGCCAAATCCCTGTGAGGAGGGATCAGTGGCCTGGCTTACTGGAGCTGTGTATGTCTATGGGCACACACAGCCTGGCTCAGGACCCATCGAGATCCAACACTCCTGGGTGTCTCCTTAGCACCTGGCCTGCTACAGGAGGCACCTGAAGCGTGGAGGAGCTGACAGCATGAGTATAACCTAATTTTTTTAATTAAAAAAATGCCTTTAGTATCAGTTTAAGTATCGGTGATAAGGTGTCATTGTTACTTACAGCTTTAGGGAGTTTTCACTCCTTTAATATAAATCTCATACAGTATACGTCCAGTCAAAGTGTTTTTTTTTCCAGGACAACAGGGAAACCCCATGCAAATGATGGGCTGAGCTTCAAAAAACAAACTGCACATGCGTCGTCTCTTGGATGCATCCCAGTGCGCATGCTCTCAGTTACGTCGAAATTTCTGCCTAAGATACGACTACGACGTGAACGTAACCTACGCACAGCCCTATTCACGTAGTACTACGTAAACGGCGTACGCGACGTAAAATTTGACGGCGTCGTTCCCTGACCCATATCATTGCATTACCTGCGCCTGTTATATGAGGGGTAACTTTACGCCGGACCTAAGCCTTAGGCAAATCGCGTATATGAAGCGGCCGGGCGCATCTACGTTCATGAATCGGCGTATCTTACTCATTTGCATATTTAAAATGGGAACGCCGAATGCGTCCAGCGTAACTATGCGCCCACGATACGCCGGCGTAGGCAAGTTATGTCGGACGGCTGAAGCCATGTTTTTCGACGTATCTCGCTTTGTGAATCGGTGCAAGTATACGACGGCGCACATTTGTACTTACGATGTAAATCTATCGTGAATCCGGGCCAGCATCTCCGTTTTCATCAGATCTCACCCAATCCGATCCGCCATGGACGGATGGTGACGTATCCCCATACGTCTGTTTTTAGCGGGTCGGATGTCAGCAGACATGTTTCCGCTGACATCCAACGCACCATAAAGATGCATGGAGCGGCCGTCCAGGTCCACCATCAAAACTGACAGGGGGACCTGAACGGTCCGTCCGTGTGAAAGGGACCTAAGACAGTAGGCAAGGAGAGGATCTCTCTAACAGAGCCCCAGATTGGGGTTCTAAACCTTCCTCCTATCTAAATTTAAATAAATGAAGGTTGCAGTGTCCTGAGGATTGATCCCAAGGGACCTGACCTGAGACTACTAGGACCTATATTGAAGGAAGTTCTCTTATCCTCTGAAGCCTTTGTAAATCACCTCTTTCTATGTAATACAAAACTGTTTTTTTTTTTTTAAACATTTATGCTAAGGGCCCTTTCACGCGGGCGGACAAACAGTCCGTTTACGGACTTGTAATGCATCCCTATGGGATTGTGGACGTTAGCGGATGATGCATCCGCTAACGTCCGTAAAGATCTGCCTCCGCAAAGATCCACTTTTTCAGACGGAAGAAAACCCTATTTTTCTTCCGTCTGGCGGAACGGATCGGATGAATACGGACACACGGTCCGTATTCATCCAATTCCCCATAGGGGAAAGGGGAGGAAAGACAGGGCTGTCTCTGCACAGTGTGCAGGGACCGCCCTGTCCGCCGACAGCTCAGCGGGGATTTACGGATGATCTATAGTCCATATAAAAAGATTATAGCAATTTAATTGGTTGTGTGACCATAAAATGTCAATCCACAAATGGCATTAGAACAAAATCCAGCAGCTACAGAGTATAAGAGAAGAGAGGCGCCTCTAAGTGTAGCATTTAATAAAGCTACATCATTTAGCAACTCACATGATTGATGATTAAAAGAGGCATATCTAAATATGCAGGCATTCAGAGTAAAGCTGTCCACATAGACCGTCCTCATCACCACTGGCTCTCACCGCTGTCAGTCTGCAATCGTGATTGGGAAGACTACCCTGCAGTAGAGCGATCTGAAAGCGAGGCTTGTGGAAGGGAGGATAGTCTATGTGGACAGCTTTACCCCGAATCCCTGCATACTTAGATGTGCCTGTTTTAATCATCAACCATGAGTATCTAAATGTTGTACTTTCATTAAATGTAACCATATTGCTACACTTAGAGGCGCCTCTCTTCTATTTTATACTCTGTTGTGACATGATGCTTCTCTTATATCAAGACATCGCTTGTATATGAAGTCAAAATGTATTAAAAAATGTAGCTTGTCTTGCAAAACGCTCTCAAACCAAGTTACACTCAAACCAACGTTTTACTGTATGTCTAATAACGTCATCAGAGCCCTATTATCTACAAGTATGTTTTTACCACAATGCAGAAAATCCTCAAAGTATAACTAAAGGTAAAACTTTGGGCCAGATTCTCAAAAAATGGCGTATCTGGCGGCGTAGCGTATCATATCGCATTTACACTACGTCTACGCAAATTACTGGAGCAAGTGCCGTATTCTCAAAGCACTTGCTCCGTAATTTTCAGCGACGTAGCGTAAATGCGGCGTCGTAAGGCCGCGTAATTCAAATACTGAAGGAGGGGGCGTGCTGTATTTAAATTAAGCGCGCCCCCGCGTCAAACGAAGTGCGCATGCGCGTGCCGGGAAAAAAGCCCAGTGCGCATGCTTCAGCTCATGTCGGAAAGCGTCGTTGAAACCGATGTCAAAACGACGTGATCGTCACTTACGTAATTCCCTATTCGCGAACGACTTAGTAAAACGACGCCATACTTAACATGGCAAACGACGGCACTTCGGAAACATACCCCTCATACAGCAGGGGAAACCTTACGCGTACGCAACCTACGTAAACTACGTCGCGGCGTCGCAAAAACATTCGGGAATCAGCGTATTAGGCTCATTTGCATAGGTGGCCTTTACAACAACGTAAAGGCCACCTAGCGGCCGGCGTTGTCATTACATCTAAGATCCGACGGTGTAATTGCTTTACACCTGTCAGATCTTTAGTGTATCTATGCGTAAGTGATTCTAAGAATCACTCGCATAGATACCCATTGAAAAAAACAGCGATACGACGGTGTATCTGAGATACACCGTCGTATATCTTTTGAGAATCTGGCCCTTTGTTTTTACTTTAGGACAGAGTAGAGGGGGATTAGAACAAATCAGGTTTTTAATGTTGTCTATGCCCCCATTAAGGAGATTCACCATCTCTATTTGTTCTGTTTACTATTATCACTAAAAAGTAAAAGAAATCCCAGATTTTGGGTTGTTTCCAGAACAGGAAATTTTTCAAAGCGGACATTAGTTCTGGGCACCCTGGGGATTACAATGGATTTCATCACTTTGGAGGGATTTCATCTCATTTCGTATACGGCTATGGAACAGGAAGTGAAGAGAAATATCTAAAACGAGACACCGATGTAAAAAACAAACATGCCTTTCTCTATCCTCTACTTTAACTGGTTAACAACCCTCTCACGCCGATATACATCAGCAGAATGGCACGTACAGGCAGATTAACACTCACGTACGCGAGCTCCGTGAGTGTGATCGCGGGTCCTGCGGACTCGATGTCCGCGGGGATACCCGCGATCATCTCACAGAAAGGAAGAACAGGGAAATGCTGATGTAACTTCCTAGTGACAGGTCCTGTAATCGGGAATGGTGATCAGTGTCGTGTCACACTTAACCCCTTCACTGCCAGTCACATTTACACAGTAATAAGAGCATATTTATAGCACTGATCGCTGTGTAAATGTGAATGGCCCAAAATAGCACCAAAAGTGTCCTCTGTGTCCGCCATAATGTCGCAGTCACAATAAAAATCGCTGATCGCCGCCATTACTAGTAAAAAAAAAAATATTAATAAAAATGACAGAAAATTACCCCTATTTTGTAGAAGCTGTAACATTTGCGCAAACCAATCAATAAACGCTTATTGCAATACATTTTTACCAAAAATATGTAGAAGAATACGTATCGGCCTAAGCTGAGAAAATCTATTTTTTTTTATATATTTATTTTGGCGATATTTATTATAGCAAAACTTAAAAAATATATATTTTTTTCAAAATTGTCGCACTTTTGTTTAAAGTGCAAAAAATAAAAAACGCAAAGGTGATCAAATACCACCAAAAGAAAGCTCTATTTGTGGGGGAAAAAGGACGCCAATTTTGTTAAGGAGTCACGTCGCAGGAACGCGCAATTGTCAGTTAAAGCAATGCAGTGCCGAATCGCAAAACGTGCTCTGGTCTTTTGCCAGCCAAATGGTCTGGGGCTAAAGTGGTTAAAGAACTATTGTGACTTTGTTTTTTAATTCTGACTAATGACTCTTCACAATATACATTTATATTAGAGGAAAACATTTTAAAGATCATAATATCCCAGCTTTTCTGTTTGCAACAACCTTTTCTTTTTAGATCACTTTGGGTATTTCACACTGTACATGTGTAGGCAATACATTTTCAGTAGGGTCAAAATTCCATATGTTATTCTAAATATAACAAGGTATCTGAATCCTCATTAATGAAGTTGTCAAAACATCATCAGCAGATATTGCAGCTCGCGGAAGAATTAACACCCACATTTAGTTGGGGAATCGAGTCTCAAGTACGTCATTTATTTCCCCCTTGCTGACTCCAGATTGAGATTCTTTTTTATTTCTTTTCTGTTTTAATTTTGGAAGATATGTGTGACAGACTGCAGTTCAATGACAGCATAAATGTGTTAATATATGTAGTGAGGTATAGGAAGAATAAAAATAACCTCAGAGTGAAAATTGGACCACTTAATTAACACAGTGCTCTGAGAAGCATTTTCAGCCACATGTCTGCTTTTCTTTTCACACCTCCCAGCTAAAGAGAATTTAACTAGAAAGCTCCCACTGACTGGGTCCCGGGGTCTGCAGAGTTATTTTTCAGGGCAGGGACTGACCTCTGAATGCCAATTACTGACACTTAGTGGGGTGTCCTGGAGCTTAGTGAGCCTTTTAATTCACAAGCATCTTTATAGAGGACATATTGTCTATATTTATTAGCTTGTTGTACAATACAATCGCAGGAAGGTGCCTCAACTGATAGGCCTCGTACACACGACCGAGGAACTCGTCGTAAATGTTTTCCTTGACGAGTTCCTTGTCAGGCTTGTCGAGAATCTTGACAAGCTTTTGTTGCATACACACAGTCAAGACCAAATCTCGTCGTTCTCAAACGCGGTGACGTACAACACGTACAACGGCACTATAAAGGGGAAGTTCGATTCCACTGGCACAACCCTTGGGGCTGCTTTTGCTAATCTCATGTTACTGCGTGTTAGGTAAAAGTTTGGTGAGAGACGATTTGTGCTTTTCCGTCTGTTACAGCGTGACAAATGTGCTATCTCCATTACGAACGCTACTTTTACCGAAGGCGCGCTCCCGTCTCATACTTTATTCTGAGCATGCGCGGGTTTCTAAGCATACGCACGAACGTGTTTCTCGTTGTAAACCAGCCCGACGAGAAACACGACGAGGAAATTGAGACTCCCGACGAGGAAAAAGAGAACTTGTTCTCTTTTTTTCTCGTCGAGTTCCACAACAGTTTTCTCGATTAAAAACATACACACAACAGTTTTCCTCGGCAAAAAAGCTCTGCCACCAAGTTTCTTGATGGATTCTGTCGAGGATGGATTCTGTCGAGGAAAACGGTCGTGTGTACGAGGCCTTAGAAATATTTTCTTGTTGTGCTGGGGTCTTGGATGTAATTACAGCCAGGTTTCTACCTGCATGAAGTTTGCAGGTCATTTGTCTGCCTTTACGTTCTCTAAAAGACCCTTTCAAAAAAGGGGATGTCACCTTAAAAATCTGTTATTTATCTATGATGTATTCAACGTCAGGAATTTATTGATGCAAACTTGTAAAGTTACTGATAGTTTTGCCATAAAGAAGTAGATTTTTTGATTACTGGAAACACATTGGGGGTTATTTATGCACTTGAAATTGCACTGAAAGTGCACTTGGAAGTGCAGTCGCTGTAGAACCGAGGGGGACATAATGAAAATAAAAAAAATCAGCATTTTAGCCTGCACATGATTGAATAATAAAATAGTCAGAGCTGCCCCTCATTTCAGATCTACAACTCAGATTTACAGCGACTGCACCTCCAAGTGCAAATTTAAGTGCACTTTGCAATGTAGATTTGCCTTTCGTAAATAACCCCCATTTGGTATAGTCAGAATAGTTGGTGTGGCCCAAGGTTTGAGATGCAGCAGCAGAACCAATTACAATATCACTTTTTCAGACTAAGCTTGGCAGTTTTGGTCAGGCTAAAATGGGATTCTGTAAGAGGCTGGCCCATTAAACTAAATAGGATACATTTCAAGAAAGATCAAGCTGCAAGTGGACCATGCATAATTGTAAAAAGCCATGATCATGTTTAGATAATCATTGTTCCCAGGCAGCAATAATTTTGCTGTTATGGTTAACTGCTGTACATAGAGAAGCCAATGGTACACAGTTCAACTGATCAAGCATCAGTTTCCAGTCCTACTGCAGACTAGTACTGTTACTCTTACAAGGCACTTAAAGCGGCTTCGTTAGGAGTGGGACTTCCTGTTCCACTTCCTCCTTCCGCCCATGGACCGCTTAGGTGACTCGTCATATTGACGTCATACCCATGACAGGCCCCAGGCCATCGCCTGTCCACTCCTAGAGCGCAGCTTGCGCAGTGAGTACCCAGCCGTGAAGCCGAAAGCTGTCACAGCCGAGTGCCCACAGTCTGAATGGAGGCGCCGGCGGAGAGGGGGGGAGAGAAGCGACGCTCCGGGTGCATGCATCGTTGGACAGTGGAGCAGGGAAGTGTCTGTTTATTAAAAGCCAACAGCTACACTTTTTGTAGCAGCAGACTTTTAATAATCATAAAAAATCTGTTGCTATTTAAAAAAAAAAAAATTAAAATAAGCCCAGCCTTTAAATAAAAGCATAACTTCTCACCCATCCTTTTAGCTGTGTTGCTGAACTCCACTGTTATTAAGAGATACACTAAACAATTTTTAGCATCCACCAAATTTCTGATTGTGTTGAATGTTTGGTACTCTGCTGTGCTCTGTGGTTTCTTCAACTGGCTTCTACATCAACACTGTGTCCTGTAGTTTGGGATTAAGATATAGAGCTTGGTGAGCAGGCATTCAAAAATCCTGGATGTGTTGTATGCAGAACCATTTATGAAAAGTTTATTTCTTGGAGTTTAGGAGCATTGACAATGGGATGGGTAAGTGGTAATTCTTTTTTTTTTTTTTTGGCATGTTAGGCTTTTCACTATTATAATTATTATTTTTTTATGATAGAAATATTGGCTTTATTACTTAGTAAAAGAGGTCTGACTTCACTGGATGCAGATTTGCTCCAGTTCAGTACCTTATCATGTAGGAAAGCATGGGTAAGGATGATAGGTCAGAAGCCTGGCAGAAGTCAACAATGGTAGTTCCCATATGTACATCCTAATGCCCCATACACACAGTCAGACTTTTCCAAAATCACATCAGAATTCCATCGGAGTAAAGGAGAACATGTTCTCTATCTAAATTCCTCTGAATTTCCGATGCAAAAAGTCCGATGGGGCATACACAGGGTCGAAATTTCCGATGGAAAAAGTCCGTCTGACGTTTTCCATCAGAAATTCGATCGTGTGTACGGGCTACTAGGCTGTATTCACACCTATGCAGTTTTAGTGATTTTTGCATTTTGCAGATTTGCACTACAGTCCATTTAACATGGTTTCCTACGAAACACGTTCTGTGGAGAAAATCTGCAAAATGCAAAAAACACTAAAAATGCCATAGGTGTGAATTAAGCCTTACAAGTTCTCTTTAAAGACCCAAGGCAAACAGAGGGCCAGATTCTCGTAGATGCGCGGCTAATTATGCAGGCGTTGCGCATCTCAGATGCACTACGCCGACGTAACACGGAGTGGCAAGTACCGTATTCCCTAAGTAAATGCGCTCCAAGATGCGCCTGCGTCGCGTAAAATCATGGGCGTAATCCGGCGCAACTCCAAAGTAGGAGGGAAGTGGGCGTGTTGCATTATAATGAAGCGTGACCCCATGCAAATGCAGGCCGGGACGAACGGAGCATGCGCCGTGACATGGATGACCCGCGCCATGACGTGGTTGACCCGCGCCGTGACGTGGATGCCTTCTGCGCATGCGCAAAGCCTCCCTACGATGCGCCGGCGCAGGGTATATAATGCGCCCACACATGCGCCCGTGCAGCGCAAACGTCTCCCATTTTTTAGAGAGTGACGGCGAAAGTTTGTGCTGGACAAGATGGCAACTGCTGTTAAGGAGAGGAGGAAGAAGAATTTCTCCCCAGAGGAGAGGGCCATTGTCATACGGGCCATGGAGAAGTATGACTCGCGGCTCCATGGTGCTGACAGTGCCCGGACCAGCAAGTCCCGGAGGGATCAGATATTAATGAGGGTGGCGTGCCAGGTCAATGCCCTCTCTCATGAGGTCCGGACACCGCAGGACATTCAAAAGAAAATGAATGACCTGCGGCGTCATGTGAAGGGCAAGCTGGCTGCCATAGCTCGGCATGCCAGGGGCACTGGAGGGGGCCCACCCTGCCCTGTCCGCCTGACTGAGGAGGAGAAGGTGGTTGCCCGCTGCCTGCAGACGGAGCAGGTAGAGGGAGTTGGGGGCTATGAGTCCCAGAAGCCAGCCGTGAGGACAGGTAAGTGTGTTTTCTATTCTATCTGTTGTGTACATGTATGGGGGTGGAAGGGAACATGTGCCAAGTGTGTGGCTCCACCAACATGGGCATCTTTTGTGTCATCCACAGATGTGCAGGAGGGAGCGGGGCCATCTGTTGATGCCAGGGCCCATCAGGATCCATCCCCTGAAGATACAGTCCCTCTGGCTGCCCCCCTGGAACAGGACTTGGAGGGAAGTGGGCACACCTCAACGGAGGAGGTGGTTGAGGAGGGTGTGGTAGTCCAGGACCAGGCCCTCTATGTTGTTGTGGAGGAGGATGGTGGGTTGGCCGGACCAGCCCAGGCTATTCCTCTACCTGTAGCAAACCCCTCAGTGTCCCCCTCCAACCTCTCCAGTCCCTCTCTTTCCCCCCCCCTCATCTCCGGCCCCTCAACATCCTCCCCTTATGCCCGGTCCCCTGCCACTCCCCGCAAGGCAACGTCAAAGACCAGGGGTGTATCCCAGGTCCTGCCGGAACAGCTGGTCAGACAGCAGGACCAGCAAAATAAACACCTGGCCGAGGTCGTGGAGGAGATGAGGCGCCTGGCCGACAGCCTGGCATCCTCGGACAATATAACAGATGCCATCCAGGATGTTGCTGTTAACAGCGCAGCAACGCTGACCAGCTTGGGGGAGCTGCAGGAAAACACCTCAGAACTTGTGGGGGAGGTTCAGGCCCTGCGCCTTGCTATCGAGGCGCAGACTGCTGTGCAGACCCGCATAGCGGTTGCCCTGGAGGGCATGCAGGCAGCCAGGGAGGGACGTGGGGATGTTCCTCCTCAACCTGCTCCCCCCCCCCCATCTAGGGCTGCCCCCAGGCAAGTGAGGGGCAGGACCCGTGGCACCAGGCAGAGCCCCCGCCAGGCCCATTAATTTGAGTTTTCTTTAGTATTATGCTCTGGATAAGAGCTTATTTATTTTTTGTTAGGCTCTAGATAAGAGCTTATTTATTTTTTGTTATGCTCTGGATAAGAGCTTATTTATTTTTTGTTATGCTCTAGATAAGAGCTTATTTATTTTTTGTTATGCTCTGGATAAGAGCTTTTTTTATATATTTTTGGATACTGCACACGGTGCAGTGTGAATGGTGTGTGAATGTGAGAGGGTGGCACTCCTGAAAGTAAGGGGTGTCACCCTCGGCCGTGGTGGTGAAGTTAACCCCACGGCTGTATGAATGATGTGTGAAAGGTGTATGAATGGACAGCAACATCATTGGGGCCTTGACGTGGCGTTGCTGCTCCCAAGTCCGACATGCTGGACTTGGGCTAATCCAATGCGATGTGCATGTGGTGTGTGTGATCTAGGGACATCAGTGGTGTACACGCGTGCATTGTCTGTGTGCCATGCTGTATGTGTGTGTTTAAAGGTCAAAGATTCGTAACACGAGGACACTCCTGACTGCTCTTCCATCAGCTGACGGGGTCTCCTCTGGCGGGGGGGGGCTGTGTGGTTGGGGGGTCAGGTCATCACGTAGGGCAATATGCAGGCCCTTTCGCATGGCAAAGTTGTGCAGAATACAACATGCACCAATGATCTGACCGACAAAGTTGGGGGAATACAATAGGGCCCCCCCAGACTTATCCAGGCAGCGGAAACGGGACTTCAGGAGGCCAAATGTGCGCTCCACCACTGCACGGGTTTTGATGTGTGCTTCATTGTATCTTCTCTCTCCTCTGGTTTGGGGGTTCCGGAAAGGAGTCATGAGATGGGGTCCCAGTGTATATGCAGAGTCACCTGTAAGGGAAAACACAGGAGGATGGTAGTCATGCATGTGCCACTTCTGTTGTGCATCATGGGAGGGGATAGTCATGGCTGCCACCCATGTCACTCACCAACCAGCCAGCTGTCCCCATACATGTCCTGCTCAAAATCTTCGGGGATGTTGCTTTGACGGTAGATGTAGCTGTCATGGCTGGACCCAGGGTCTTTGGCACGGACGTGCCATATGAGGTATTTGGCATCGGCTATCACCTGTACGTTGATGGAATGCCAATGCTTCCGATTGCGGTATATGTGCTCTGTGGCACTGGGGGGCTGGAGTGCCACATGTGTGCAATCAATGGCCCCGATGGTGCGTGGGAATCCGTCAATTCTGTAGAAATCTGTCATTGCCTTCTGCCGCAGGTGCACAGTGGTGGGTCTGATGAACTGGTTGGACATGCGTCTGAGGATTGCGGGGACAACCTGGTGCAGACATCTGCTTATGCTGGTTTGTGACATCCCAGCCACCACTCCACTTGTACGCTGGAATGATCCACTGGCCAGGAAATGGAGTGTTGCCAGGACCTTCACCAGTGGCTGCAGTGCACGTGAGCGGTATGTCTGGCTGGTGATGTCATCCTGCAGGGCTGTGGTTATTTCCAGGATGGCAGCAGGGCTGAATCTGAAGATGCGATACACCTCCTCATCACCCATGCCAAAGAGGCTCATGCGCGCTCGGTAGATCCTCTCACGTGCCCCCGTCCTCCTCCTCCTCCTTCTATGCTCCTCTTCCTCTGCATACCTTAGTATTGATAAGACCATGGCTGGCCCTGGCATCATTGGCATATGAATGTCTTGTCCAGTAAGTGTGATTGCTCAGCTAGTCCGTTACGGTGCTGCTGTAGTTGCTCTCCAGCTGACTTGCACACGGCCTTGAGCAAAGTTACCCGTGCTTTTATGAGGGGTATGTTTACTCAAGGCTTTCGAGTTACGCGCACCACGAGTAGCCAACGCCGGACGCGCGTACTTTCGGGAATACGCGCATCTCCCTCATTTGCATATTTGCATGCTAATTCAATGGGAACTGAATATTTTTGATGCGTAACTATGCGCCTACGCCGCGCTAGCTTAATGCATTTTCGCCGCCCAGACGGAAAAAAAAATCGCGCGTATGTGGTTCTGTGTTTACCGCGCATCGATACGCAGGCGCACATTTACTATTACGCCGCGCATATACATTTACGCAGGCGTAGCGCCGCTGAGAATCTGGCCCAGAATTATTACACAGGGTGTGAAGCTCTAAAACAGTAAGCGTCAGCTTGCTGCACAAGATGTTCAATATGTGTAATATGATATCTCTCTCTTGAACTAAAAGATTACCTCAGTTATGTCATGTTCTAATTAATTAGTAGATTTAAATATACATTAGTTAGTAATTTAGGCCTACTGGTCATTTAACCACTTGCCGACCGCGCTATAGCGAAAATACTGCTACAGCGCGGTCGAGTAGTTTTGACACGACGTCCCTGGGACGTCGTCCTTCACTTCCGTGATTGCGCGTCCCCGGCGCATCACGGATCACGGTAAATTGCCGCTGATAGCGGCCGTTTACCACGTGATCGCGCCGTCAAATGACGGCGCGATCTCTTGTAAACAAACCGGCGTCACTTGATGACGCCGGTTCCTCCCTCTCCTGCGTCTTCTCTCTGTACCGTTCGGTACAGTGTGCGAGGAGATGGGGGGGGGGGGAGAGCGGGGTGTCAGCAGCTGAGCTGTGGCTGGATCTGTGACAAATGCAGTCACAGATCCAGCCATCCCTCAATCCATCCCAGCTCTGCAATCCCCCAGTACTCTGCAATCCCCCAGTACTCTGCAATCCCCCAGTACCCTGCAATCCCCCAGTACCCTGCATTACCCCAGTACCCTGCATTACCCCAGTACCCCAATACCCCAGTACCCCAGTACTCTGCAATGCCCCAGTACCCCAATACGCTGCAATACCCCAGTACCCCAATACTCTGCAATACCCCAGTACCCCAATACCCCAATACTCTGCAATACCCCAGTACCCCAATACTCTGCAATACCCCAGTACCCCAATACTCTGCAATACCCCAATACTCTGCAGTACCCCAAAACCCCAATACTCTGCAATACCCCAGTACCCCAATACTCTGCAATACCCCAGTACCCCAATACTCTGCAGTACCCCAGTACCCCAATACTCTGCAGTACTCCAGTACCCCAATACTCTGCAGTACTCCAGTACCCCTATACTCTGCAGTACCCCAGTACTCTGCAATACCCCAGTACCCCAATACTCTGCAATACCCCAATACTCTGCAGTACCCCAAAACCCCAATACTCTGCAATACCCCAGTACCCCAATACTCTGCAGTACCCCAGTACTCCAATACTCTGCAGTACCCCAGTACCCCAATACTCTGCAGTACTCCAGTACCCCAATACTCTGCAGTACTCCAGTACCCCAATACTCTGCAGTACTCCAGTACCCCAATACTCCAGTACCCCAATACCCCAATACCTCAGTACCTCAATACCGTAATACCCTGTGCGATACTCTGCAATACCCAAATACTCTGCAATACCCAAATACTATCGCCTATGGGGACTTTTAAGTAGCGAAGTTTGGCACCATTCCATGAGTGTGCGCAATTTTGAAGTGTGACATGTTGGGTATCTATTTACTCGGCGTAACTTCATCTTTCACATTATGAAAAAAAATTGGGCTAACTTTACTGTTTTTTTTTTTGCACAAAACAGTTTTTTTTAAAAACACACGTTCAAAAAATTTCTACGAAAATACCGTGCGAGATAAAAAGTTGTAACGGCCGCCATTGTATTCTCTAGGGTCTTTGCTAAAAAAGCATATATAATGTTTTGGGGTTCTATGTAATTTTCTAGCAAATAAATGATGATATTTCCATGTAGGAGAGAAATGTCAGAATTGGTCTGGGTGTTCCAGAACGCCTGATGGCGCTCCCTGCATGTTGGGCCTCTGTATGTGGCCACGCTGTGTAAAAGTCCCACACATGGGGTATCGCCATACTCGGGAGGAATAGCAGAATGTGTTTTGGGGTGTAATTTGTAGTATGCATATGCTGTGTGTGAGAAATAACCCGCTAATATGACAGAAACAATATATATATATTTATTTTTTTACAGAATTTTCAGTCGTTTTTCTTTTATAGCGCAAAAAATAAAAAACCCAGAGGTGATCAAATACCACCAAAAGAAAGCTCTATTTGTGTGAAAAAAAGGACACAAATTTCAAATGTATAGAATGTTGTATGACTGAGTAATTGTCATTCAAATTGTGAGAGCACCGAAAGCTGAAAATTGGTCTGGTTAGGAAGGGGGTTTAAGTGCCCAGTGGTCAAGTGGTTAATGAATGCAAACATCATTAACTTATCTTGTATTGGTTACATAAAACCATGAACCTACTTAGAGGTATGGATAAATGACATGCATCACACAGACTAAAGTCAGTAGGACATCTTAAGGGACTGACCCACGCAATATGATGTCTGCAGTACCTGTCATTTTTCCTCTAATTATGTGTGTCAGTTATATTGACTTGCAAGTTATTTGAGTAATTAACATTCATTTATGAGGCTCCAGTAATGGTGATTGGGGTGAGAAGATACAGAAGCTCATTATTCTGCATCAGTAATTGGTATAGGACTTGGTTATAACCTAGCTGTGATATATACAGTATATTAATAAAACAGTTCAGTAAAGTTTATCACCAATGCACTCAGGCACACAGACAGACTCACTCACGCCTCTGCCCTGCCCTGCCCTTAAGTAACTGTGACAGAAAGTGTGATGTAGGAACTATAAACATGATGGGTCTGTTTAGGCACATAAGGCTGACCATAGACAAGCAAACTTTAAGAAGGTTTGATAAAAAAAAACAAAAAAACAAAAAAAAGATTATTTAATGCATGCAGAATTCTAAGTACGAAAACAGCTATTGACGACAGATAGAAATGGTGAATAATGCTTACAAAATCATTCCCTACAGATCATCAGTTCTGAGAATGAGAAAGACTAAATGCCGCGTACACATGATCATTTTTCAGCATGAAAAAAAAAAACGTTGTTTTTCAGCATGTCCAAAAAACGACGTTTTCCCATCCTCATCATTAAAAATTATGTTGCCCACACACCATCGTTTTAAAAAAATTATCTAGCAAAGCGCGGTAACATACAACACGTACGACGGCACTATAAACTGGAAGTTCCATTCGCCTTTGGGCTGCTTTTAGCTGATTCCTTGTTAGTAAAAGACGATTTGCGCTTTTCTGTCTGTTACAGCGTGATGAATGTGCTTGCTCCATTATCAACGGTAGTTTTAATAGAACAAGCTCTCCCGTCTTATAACTTGCTTCTGAGCATGCGCGGATTTTTTACGTCATTTTAGCTCACACACGATTATTTTTTACAACCCGAAAACCGACATAGTTTAAAACAACGTTAACCACTTGTCATCTGCCCACCGTCAAATGACGGCGGGCAGACGACTCCATTATCCTGACATCACGTCATATGACGTGATGTCCCTTTAAAGCCGCGGGCGGGCGCCCGCGCGCGCGCGTCGCCGGTGGCGCACGCGCGCACCCGCCGCTCTGCGGGGATCCCGTGCGAGTGCCCGGCGGCAACGATCGCCGCCGGGCACACGCGATTGCTCAGTAACTGAGCGGGGGCGTGCAGCTCTGTGTGTAAACACAGAGCTGCACGTCCCTGTCAGGGAGAGAGGAGAGCGATTGTGTCCCTTGTACATAGGGACACAATCGGTCACCTCCCCCAGTCACCCCCCCCTCCCCCCACAGTTAGAACACTCATAGGACACACATTTAACCCCTTCCCCGCCCCCTAGTGGTTAACCCCTTCACTGCCAGTCACATTTATACAGTAATCAATGCATATTTATAGCATTGTTCACTGTATATATGTAAATGGTCCCAAAAATGTCAGAAAAGTGTCCGAAATGTCCGCCATAACGTCGCAGTCCCAATAAAAAAATCGCAGATCGCCGCCATTAATAGTAAAAAAAAAAAAAAAAAAATGCCATAAACTATCCCCTATTTTGTAAACGCTATAAATTTTGCGCAAACCAATCGATAAACGCTTATTGCATTTTTTTTTTTACCAAAAATATGTAGAAGAATACGTATCGGCCTAAACTGAGGGAAAAAATATTTTTTTTATATATTTTTTGGGTTATTTATTATAGCAAAAAGGAAAAAATATTGCATTTTTTTAAAAATTGACGCTCTATTTTTGTTTATAGCGCAAAAAATAAAAAACGCAGAGGTGATCAAATACCACCAAAAGAAAGCTCTATTTGTGGGAAAAAAAGGACGCCAATTTTGTTTGGCAGCCACGTCGCACGACCGCGCAATTGTCAGTTAAAGCGACGCAGTGCCGGAAGCTTATATTTTGTCTGGGCAGGAAGGGGGTGTAGGTGCACAGTAGGTAAGTGGTTAAAAAATGCAGCATGTTCGAATATTTTTTTTTTACGTTTTTCAGAACCTGAAAAATGATGTGTAGCCCACACACAATCATTTTTTGCAAAACAAAGTTTTTTTCATGCTGAAAAATTATCGTGTGTACGCGGCATAATAGCACCACACAGAGCAATCGCAGTCTAAAAGGTATCTGCTACTGTAAAAAATGCTGAAGGAAATGACCAATTACCATAAAACTGCACCAATTGCATGACATGAATGCAGAATATATTTATGTTGTTCTGTCACTCTCATGTTGAAAAATAATTTAGCATGAATATTTCTTGCATTTTCAAAACATACTGGTCAAATATTTGCCAAAACTTCGAAAAATTTGGCTTGTCTATGGCAAACCTAATATCATGTTTTCACAATTAACACATAACCTTCAATCTCATATAAGGAGGGCACGTTTGTGCTCCCCCCTACCTCTTTTCACCCTGAGTATGCTGGTTCTGTTGAGACCCATTGGTTTGTAGATCAGGAATATTGGCAAAGTCGTCCTGCTCGGAGAGGCCCAGCACCAAAGACAGCACCACCATGCGGCCTTCCCTGCCCATAGTCCAGGGGGGTGATAGATAAGAAGAGGAAAGAAAGAAGACAAAAGAATCAGAGAAGACAACAGAAGAAGCATTAGAAACAAGCAATCATGCAGGTAAGAAATATTGTGGCATGCAAAGATAAAGAACAATAAATTATGATTGCCATTAAATCATTTTAACATGTGTTGTTATGTTTATTTTAGCAGATGCGGGAAAAAAAGCAGTTAGAAGTTTAGACATTTTCTGTTTCACTTTGGTCCTTTTTGTTATCGCCCATTTAATTTCCATTCCTTCTCCTCCCCATGTGAATTTTTACCTTTTTCCCGATTTCCTATCTCATTCATCTAGCCTGATCATGAACATCAACTGTTGACTGCAAGTTTGAAAATAATCCATCTGACAATGGAATAATGTGCTGGCACCCCAAAATATACAAAGACACGCATACAGGTTTTACCTAAGTGTACATTACTTTCTGTTCATGGGCAGCCCCAATGTCAAACTTATTGGATGGGAACCATAGCTATAAGGTAAAATTGATCATTGCCTTAAGCCCTGTACACATGCTCGGTTTTCTCAGCAGTAAAAAGTCTGCCGGGAAAACCGAGAACCCGGCAGGAAAACTGCCATGAGAGCTTTGGCCGGGAATCCCAGCCGTGTTTATGCTCCATCCGCACTGCCTCACAGTGTTTCCCATAGGAAAGTATTAGTAAATCTGGCGGAAAAAAACGCCGGGAATCCCGACGGGAAAATAGAGAACAGGTTTCCTGTCAGGAAAACTGCGAGGAAGCATACCCACGTCTGGTTTTCCCGACCAAAAGCTCTCTTGGCAGTTTTCCGGGCAGGAAAACCGGTCATGTGTATGGGACTTTACAGTGACAAAACGGTCATGAATGAGCAACAATTGCTTATTGTCAATTGCATGTTTCATTTCTGGTCCTTGGTAGTTACTACTGCTTTCCTTTCCCTTATTTTTAAATGTTTTTCTTCTGATCTAACAGCTCATTCCTCCTGCTCTTTTTCATATCACATGTATCTGTATACCTGCCTATTTAATGTTATTACTAGTGTTGAGCAGAATATGCCATATTCGATTTCGCGATATATCTCGAATATATAGTCGAATATTCGAGATATATTCGCTAAATACGAATATTCGTGATATTTTTTGGAAATGAAATTATTGCGAATTTTCGCTATTGCGAATTTTCGCTATTGCGAATGCGAATGCGAATTGCGAATGCGAAATTTCGAGAAATGCGGAATGGAGCACTCTGAATGGCTCAGAATATTCGTGATATTTTACAATACAAAATAATTGCGAATATTCGAGAAATGAGGAAGGAGCACTCTGATTGGCTCAGAATATTCGTGATATATTACAATATAAAATAATTGCGAATATTCGAGAAATGCGGAAGGAGCACTCTGATTGGCTCAGAATATTCGTGATATATTACAATACACAATAATTGCGAATATTCGGCAAATGCGGTAGGAGCACTCTGATTGGCTCAGAATATTCGTGATATATTACAATACACAATAATTGCGAATATTCGAGAAATGCGGAAGGAGCACTCTGATTGGCTCAGAATATTCGTGATATATTACAATATAAAATAATTGCGAATATTCGAGAAATGCGGAATGGAGCACTCTGATTGGCTCAGAATATTCGTGACATATTACAATATAAAATAATTGCGAAATTTCAAGAAATGCGGAATGGAGCACTCTGATTGGCTCAGAATATTCGTGATATATTACAATATAAAATAATCGCGCGATATCGCTATTGCCGAATAATCGCATTGCGATTTTTCGGCAATATAAAATGAGCGCTGCAGCTACTCGGCCCAAGGTCTCTAATCATACCAGCAATGCTTTTAGACGTCGATGGGGATCTCTAGGATGTGATCTGTTCTAAAAAAAAAATTGTAAACATTCGAAAATCGAAATAGCGAATATTCGCCGCGATATTCGTGTTATTCGCGAATACTCGAATATGCAATATTCGTAGCGAATATTCGCAATGCGAATATTCGTGAGCAACACTAGTTATTACCATCAACTTTATTCTTTTTATTCTAGCCCTATTATTATGCCATGCGATCTCATCCATTCTTCCTTACGTTCTCCCACCCCTCCATCAAATCTAGTCATCTAAACATTCTGTCACCCTTCCATCCAGTGTTTTCTCTATCCAATACTAGACTTAATCTAATTACCTTTATGCACACTACACCTCTCATATCTGTCCGTGTCTCCTGGTATAGAGCTATAATCTTTGTTTTGTACCATTATGATTCCATCACAAATTTTACAGAATACATATAGTCTTTCTCCCAGCCTTGTACATAAACATTGTATTAATCATGAATTATTTCTGGGCCATAAATGAAATACCTTCTGACTACATAGAATATGACATTCACATTTTACTGCAGGGATTTGCAGTAACATGAAACTGGTAATGCACTGGATGAAGGTTTGACCTACTTTTGCCTTGACTTTAACCATTTGTATTTCAGCTGGCAAGCATGGTAGGAAACTGTGCCCAAAATCCAATGGTGTCTAAGCAAAGGTTCTTTGATATGTAAGGCAATATCTGAGTGGGGAAACCTAGAAACCTTCAGAAATGCCGCACAATAAAAGACTTAATAGAAAACTTTGAAATGTGATGATGGATGAGCATGAATTGTGAGAACCATATAGGCTACACTAACACCAAACTGACCATCCTGTTGACCACTCCAGCTGGTGGAGATTTCTACAGGCCTTTACAGTAAGCGATTGAAGGCCAAAAAACATGCTTATTTCTAACCAATTATCAGACTGCTGTATCCACATCTTCAGCCAACAGTAGTAGACAAATATTAGATGGTCTTGTCATAAGATAAGATAGGTAAGACAACCAGGCAATGCTGTATCCTGGCCTAGGCCAACAAGGCCCGGGCCTAGGGCAGCACTTTGCAGGGGGGCAGCACAGAAAGAGTCCCCGCCGGCTTGCACTACACTGTTAGGCAAATTAGTCTAGCACCCCCATAAAGCGGCTGCACTCCTTCTAGTATGCGGGTGGCTAGCATAAGTGTGGAGAGTAAGAGAGGGTTATAGCCCCTGTCAGTTAATTTTTTACCATTCCTGTCCCATTGCAGAGATTTCCCTTCACTACCTGCCCCATAGCCAAACAGAAAGTGAGGGAAAATCTATGCAAATTAAGGGAATCCATTGCCCCCCCCCCCATGCCCTCAAAACTAGTGTCCACACTCAAAAATTTCAGGGCGGGTCTTAAACAGCAAGGGGTGTGGCCTTGACAGGTAGGGAGGGGTCATATGTAAATTAGCTGGCGCATGAGTTTAGTCAGGCCTAGGGCAGCACAAAACCTAAATACACTACTGCCACCAGATCCTGTCTACTACATTCAGGCCTGTCTCTTCAATACAAAGAATGGACCTAGCCTGGTAATGGAATCTCTGGTGCAGTCATATGCCATATGCCATAACATTGCTCGATATATGATGGTTGTGACAGCAACCCTCCTGCTGTCTGGGCCCCTCTGAATGCCGGGGCCCCTACAGGAGGGCTGGTGGTTCCCCCCTATTAGCGGCCCTGCACATTATTAATCATATATTATTCAATGAAGTCAAGCTGACAACCAAAGTAAAAAAATAGTAGCCAAACAAAAGGATAAGACAAGTTCCCATCATGGTACATGCTGACCATAAAAATGGATTGTGACGGTCACAGGGCATTGGTTTATGCTCTGTCCTTCCTACTGACAATGTATGAGGCGCTGTTATTTTAATCTACTACAAGAAAGGATTAATTAACCTCATGATCAAACTGTGCAGAGCTTGAAATATGATTTCTCAGATTAGTCAGACATGCGGCACACTTGTTGTAGAGCCTGCGAGACGTGTTGGAGCCACTCCTGAATTAACCCTTTTTTGCGTTTGAATGATGAAATGAGATGGAGGATGAGACAGTTCACGAGTGTAAGATAAATGTATGCCATACTTATTGTTCCCCTGCCAGATGGAGCAGTAATAGTCAGCAGACTCTCTGAAAAGAATTAACTATATACTTTATCTTCTGTAGCTATTTTAAAACTGTCGTATGAAATACTTTTTATTTTTAGCTCCTTGCAGCTTCAGAATTAACAATGAAAGGGGAACAATGTAGGGGAAGTGTCAGACTTCTAAATCTGGGGAAAGAAACATTCACTAGAGCAATCCCACATTCCACAGTCTTTCTCAAGACAAGATAAAACATTTAAACAAAATAGATATTTACAATAAAGCTATAATAGAAAATAATTATTTTACATTGAGGGGAAAAAAGTATTTGATCGCCTGCTGATTTTGTACATTTGCCAACTGACAAAGAGATGATCAGTCTATAATTTTAATGGCAGGCTTAATTTACAGTGAGAGACAGAATAACAACAACAACAACAAAAAAAGGTTATCAATTGATTTGCATCTTAATGAGTGAAATAAGTACAGTGCCTTGAAAAAGTATTCATACCCCTTGAAATTTTTGGGGATTTTATGTGATAGACCAAAGTGGCACATAAGACAAAGTGGCACATACGTGTGAAGTGGAAGAAAAATTATAAATGGTTTTAATTTTATTTTACAAATTAATATCTGTAAAGTGCGGTGTGCATTTGAATTCAGCCCCCTTTAATCTGATACCCTAACTAAAATCTAGTGGAACCAATTGCCTTCAGAAGTCACCTAATTAGTAAATAGAGTCCACCTGTGTGTAATTTAATCTCAATATAAATACAGCTGTTCTGTGAAGCCCTCAGAGATTTTTTAGGGAACCTTAGTGAACAAACAGCATCACAAAGGCCAAGGAACACACCGGACAGGTCAGGGAAGTTGCAAAGAGGTTTAAAGCAGGGTTATGTTTTAAAAAAATATCCCCAGCTTTGAACATCTCACGCAGTGCTGTTCAATCCATCATCCGAAAATGGAAAGAGTATGGCAAACCCACCACGACATGGCCGCCCACCAGGGCCGGACTTACCATTGGGCTTGACTGGGCTAAAGCCCATGGGCCCCGTCCAATAGGGGGCCCCTCTAAAAAAAAAAAAAAAAAAAATTAATTTTTTTTTTTTTTTTTTTTTTTAGGGTCCGGAGGTCCCCAGGGGCCCGGAGGCCCCCAGGGCCCTGGACCGCAACCCCTACTTTTTTTATTTATTTTTTATATATTTTTTTATATTATTATTATTATAATTTACATTTTATATATATATATATATATATATATATATATATATATTTTTTTTTTTTTATTAAAAGGGCTCAGAGGTCCCCAGGGCCCCATGTGGCAACCCCTCCTTTTTTTATTATTTTTTATAAATGTTTATTTTTTTATTTTTGTTTATATTTTTTTATTAAAAGGCCCAGAGGTCCCCAGGGCCCCTGGATGGCAACCTCCCTTTTTTATGTATTTTTTATAAATGTTTATTTTTTTTATTATTTTTTTTAGGGGTCTGGAGGCCCCCAGGGCCCCGGACAGCAACCTCCACTTTTTTTATATTATATATATATATATATATATATATATATATATATATATATAATTATCATTATTATTATTAAAGGGCCCAGAGGTGTCCAGGGCCCCCGGATGGCAACCACCCCTTTTTTTTATTAAAAAATTTACATTTTCTTTATATTTTTTATAAATGTTTATTTTTTTTATTAAAGGGCCCAGAGGTTTCTTTTTTCTTTTTATTAAAGGGTCCAGAGATCCCCAGGGCCCCTGATGGCTACCCCCTTTTTTATATATAAATATATATATATATTTCTTCTTTTCTTTGTAAAGGCCCCCCCCCCTGCTTCTCAATTTGCGGCAGCCCCCCCGCTTCTCAATTTCAGACGGCAGCACCCCTCCCCCGGTTTTCTGCTCCAGGGGGCCCATGCCTTAAGCTGTGCAAGGGGCCCCAAAATTCCTGATGGCCCTGCGCATACCTCCCAATACGCACGGATTCTGCGAGACTTTCCGCTTCTTCCCGCAGTCCCGCGAAAGGGTTAATTTTCCCGCACTGCAATAGGAGGCAGCATGGAAGCAAGAGGAACCGGAGCGGTGTGTGGAGGACTGTGGCTGCTGAAACGAAGAAAGCCGACAGCCGGGCTAATGACAGGTGAGAGGCACTCCCCCCTCCGCTGAACAACTGCAAAACCTCCCCCAGGAGGAACCGGAGTGATGTGGGGATGTCTGCTGAAGGGAAGAGAGCCGACACATTCCGTGCACAGATGAGAGTCACCCCCCGCTGAACAACTTTAATGCCCCCCGCTGAACAACTTTAATGCCCCCCCGCTGAACAACTTTAATGCCCCCCCGCTCAACATCTTCAATTCGCCCCCCCGCTCAACATCTTCAATTCGCCCCCCCCGCTCAAGAACTTCAACGCGAACCCCCCCGCTCAATAACTTCAATGCGAACCCCCCCGCTCAATAACTTTAATGTCCCCCCGTTCAACAACTTTAATGCTCCCCCCGCTCAATAACTTCAATGCGAACCCCCCCGCTCAATAACTTTAATGTCCCCCCGTTCAACAACTTTAATGCTCCCCCCGCTCAACAACTTTAATTCGCGCCCCCCCGCTCAACAACTTTAATGCGCACCCCCCCCGCTCAACAACTATGATCCCCCCCCTCGTTCCAGGGGGCCCCTTCAACACTCAAGCCCAGGGGCCCCCACCACCCTAAGTCCTGCCCTGCCGCCCACCTAAATTGACCTGGCAAGGAGAACATTAATCAGAGAAGCAGCCAAGAGGTCCATGGTAACTCTGGAGGAGCTACAGAGATCGACAGCTCAGGTGGGAGAATCTATCCACAGGACAAATATTAGCCGTGCACTCCACAAATCTGGCCTTTATGGAAGGGTGGGAGAAAGAAAACAATTATTTAAAGAAAGCCATGAGAAGTCCTGTTTGCAGTTTGCAGGGGACACAGCAAACATGTGTAAGAAGGTGCTCTGGTCAGATGAGACCAAAATTAAACTTTTGGGCCTAAAAGCAAAAAGCTATGTGTAATGCAGTGAAAGGTGGAATTATTGACTCAGGGGGGCTGAATACAAATGCATGCCACACTTTTCAGTTATTTATTTGTAAAAAAAAAAAAAAAAAGAAAGATTTATCATTTTCTTTCCACTTTACATTTATGTTCCACTTTGTGTTGGTCTATCACATAAAATCCCAATAAAATCAATTCATGTTTTTGGTTGTAACATGACAAAATGTGGAAAATTTCAAGGGGTATGAATACTTTTTTAAGGAACTATATTTGACCCCTTCGCAAAACATGACTTAGTACTTGGTCAGATTTTTCTTGTAGTTGGCCACCAGGTTTGCACACATCTCAGGAGGGATTTTGTCCCACTCCTCTTTGCAGATTCTCATTGCAGAAGTCATTATGGTTTCGAGGCTGATGTTTGTTAATTTGATCCTCCAGCTCCCTAACATATTTTCTATGGGATTAAGGTCTGTAGACTTGCTAGGACACTCCAAGACCTTAATGTGCTTCTTATTGAGCCATTCCTTTGTTGCCTTGGCTGTGTGTTTTGGGTCATTGTCATGCTGGAATACCCATCCATGACCCATGTTCAATGCCCTGGCTGAGGGAAGGAAGTGCTCACCCAAGATTTGATGATACATGGCCCCATCTATCGTCCCTTTGATGCAGTGAAGTTGTCCTGCCTTCTTAGCAGAAAACCGCCCACTAAAGCATAATGTTTCCACCTCCATATTTGACAGTGGGGATGGTAATCTTGGGGTCATTCCTCCTGTGATCTGTGAGTTTACCCTGGCAATTGCCTTGCCCTAAAGTGATTATTAGTGCCACATCTGTGCCCAGAGTGCCACATCTGTGCACATAGTGCCACATCTGTGCCCAACAGTGCCACATCTGTGCCACCTGTGCCACCCCAGTTTCACCAGAGCCGCACCAGTGTCACCAGAGCCGCACCAGTGTCACCAGAGCCGCACCAGTGCCACAACAGTGCCGTACCAGTGCCACCTGTGCCCATCAGTCCTTATCTGCGCCACTGCAGTGCCGCCTGTGCCCACCAGTGCTGCTTGTGCCCACCAGTGCCGCTGGTGTCCACCCCAGCCATCTGTGCTCACCAGTACCGCCTGTGCCCACCAGTGCCGCCTGTGCCCACCAGTGCCACCTGTGCCCACCAGTGCTGCCTGTTCCGCTTGTGTGCTTATCAGTGCACACCAGAGCCACACCAGAGCCACCTGTGCCCACCAGTGCCGTCTGTGCCCACCAGTGCCGCCTGTGCCCACCAGTGCCACACCCGTGCCACTACAGTGCACATAAGTGCCACCTGTGCCCACCTGTGTCCACCAGTGCCACCACAGTGATCTGCAGTGCAGTGCAGCCTCACCAGCCACCAGTATGGCAAAAAAAATCTTAACCGATGAGGAGGTCTACCAGCATCTAATCATGAGCGATAAGAGCAGCGGGGAGTCTCTGTACGATTCAGATTCGGCCTATGAACCCGTTACAGACAGTGGGTCTGATTCAGAATCTGAAGGGGAACGTGTGCCCGTGAAAAAAAGGGGTGCTGGCGTGGAGAAGCGGCCTACTCCCAGAAGTGCAGGGCCACCCACCTCAAGCGCAGGGCCGTCCACCTCAAGCGCAGGGCCGTCCACCTCAAGCGCAGGGCCGTCCACCTCAAGCGCAGTGCCGTCCACCTCAAGCGCAATGCCGTCCACCTCAAGCGCAGTGCCACTGCAACAAAGGCCAGGCACCAGTAGGGTGTCATCTCAGCCCCAAAGGGATAGGGGCCATGCCAGCCTTCCCTATGGCCTTCAAAACCCCCTGTGGCTTCCCCCTAATTCCGGAGCAGCAAATATCCGCCTTTCACTGCCCAGCCAGGTGTCCAGATGAACACCGACAATTTTTCCATGCTCGATTTATTTAATTTACTTTTCACCGAAGACTTGCTATCCTTCATTGTGGCCCAGTGCAATCTCTACGGCAGTACATAGAAAGCAACCCTGGTTCCAGTTATGCCCGTCCCTTTGAGTGGAGAGAACTAACCGTGGAGGAATTAAAAATTTTCTTAGGCCTAACTTTTACTATGGGACTTTAAAAAAAAAAACAATTGTACTCCTACTGGTCTACCAAACCCATCCACCACATGCCACTCTTCTCCTCCCTTATGACAAGATCCCGATACCTAATAATTATGCGGTTCCTCCACTTTAACGACAACGCCCAGTGCCCTCCCCGAAATGACCCTGCTTTTGACAAACTTTATAAAATTCGGCCGTTCCTAATTTTTTTCTCGCAGAAATTTCCCCAGTTATATACCCCTGAACAGAACATATCTGTGGATGAGTCCCTTGTCAAATCCTCAGGCAGGCTGGGCATCAAACAGTTTATCCCCAGCAAAAAGGCCTGATATGGGGTCAAAATGTACAAACTATGCGACAGAGCCACAGGGTACATTTACTCCTTCATGGTGTACGAAGGGAAGGACTCCCAACTGCATCCCCCTGAATGCCCAGAGTATATCGGAGTCAGCGGAAAAGTGGTCTGGGATCTGATCTATCCTCTATTTGGAAAAGGATACCACCTTTATGTGGATAATTTTTACACCAGCTTGCCCCTGTTTAGAAATCTGTACCTTAGGAATACCCCAGCATGTGGCACAATAAGGGCCAATAGAAAAGGCTTCCCACAAAAATTGGTGAATGAAAAGCTCAGACGAGGGGAGTCGGCATCATTGAGGAACCAGAAGATATTGGCTGTCAGGTGGAGGGACAAACGGAACGTCCACATGCTTACATCAATCCACAACGACACCTACGTGGAAGTCCCCAAAAGAAATGGCTCAATCCAAAAACCAGCATGCATCTATGACTATAACTTGTTTATGGGGGGAGTGGACTTCAACGACCAGATGATCGAACCCTACCTTCCCACAAGAAAATCCCGTTACTGGTATAAAAAAGTGTCCATTTATTTTTTCAGTTTGGCCTTCTATAACTCTTATGTTATATACAAAAAATCATCAGAGAACCCCGTATCCTATCTGTCCTATCAAGAAGAAGTCATCACCGCCCTTTTGTACTCTGAAAACCCACCAGAGAATATTCGCTCTGATTCTGTGAGCAGACTACACGAGCGTCACTTTCCTGAGAAAGCCGTCGCCCGTGAAACAGGCTACAGACACCAGAAAAGATGCCGAGTGTGCTCCAGAGAAGGAATTCGAAGAGACACCGTTTATTATTGTCCTGATTGCCCTTCCCAACCAGGCCTCTGTATAGGTGCATGTTTCTGCTGTTACCATACATTTCTACATTATTAGGGAAGTATGGTAAACGCAATTCTCATTTCCTGTAATTTCCCTCCACACCCCTTATGCCACTGCACTGAACTGTTCATACCTCTGCCTTCTCTGAAACCGGCCATGACCTGTTATACGACCACCATTTTTTAGTTTTCTCATTCCCGGATTAGGGTCTGGTTGCCCGGAGGCTTCAAAGAGATTTGGGTGGGAGAAGCCTCTACCCCTGTCCCCATTCTTTCCTGGCCCACTACTTGGACCATGTTCCTGCTTATTACTACCAGGACGATTATTTTGGCACTGCTGGCAATGTCTCTACTTGCACTGGCCCTGGACTGTATATGGACAGTATCCCTGTACTGACTATGGACAATATTCTTGCCTGCTGCCTGGACAATTCCATTCACTGTCGCTGACCAGTGATTATGTCTCTGCCTGCTGCCTGGATCAGAGCTCTCCTCCTGTGGACAATTGCACTACTAAAACCACAGGTAATCTTTTTTTTTTTACCCATTACTCAGCAGAATGTATTTTAGGGTGTAGTCAAAAGACTCATTATGCCTCATAGATTATACGTTGGGGTGTTAGCTTTCCAAAATGGGGTCACTTTGTGGGCGTTTCCATTGTCCTGGTGCTCCAGGGCCTTCAAAAGTGTAATAGGTGGTTGAGAGATTAGATGTGTAATTTATGCTTCTAGAATGCTAGAAGTTGTCACTTCAGTGTTGGGCCTCTGTATGTGGCCAGGTTGTGTAAAAGTCTCACACATGTCATATCGCCATACTCAGGAGGAGCAGCAGAACATATTTTGGGGTGTCATTTGTGGAATATACATGCCATGTGAGAGAAATAACCTGTTATAATGACAATATGGTGTGAGAAAAAAAATCTTAATTTTGCAAAGAATTGTGGGAAAAAATTACAACGTCAAAAAACTAACTATGCCTCTTATTAACTACCTTGGAATATCTACTTTCCAAAAATGGGTCATTTGGGGGGTATTTGTACTTTACTGGCTTTTTAGGGTCTCAAGAAATGAGAGAGGCTGTCAGTACATCAGGTATGATCAAATTGATCAATTTTCAGTAATTGGTACCATAGCTTGTAGACCCTATAACTTCCACCCAGACTAAATAATATCCCAATTTTTTTTTTATTATTACCAAAGACATGTAGCAGTATACATTTTAGGCCAAATTTATGAAGAAAATTAACTTTTTTGCTAAATTTTGTAATAGAAATGAAGAAAAAATTACAAAATGTTCATTCTTTTTTCATTTATAAAAAAAAAAAAAAATCGCAGAGGTGATCAAATACCACCAAAAGAAAGCTCTATTTGTGGGAAAAAAAGGACAAAAATTTCATTTGGTTATAGTGTTGTATGACTGAGTTATTGTCATTCAAAACGAGAGAGCACCGAAAGCTAAAAATTGGTCTGGTTATTAAGGGTGTTTAAGTGCCCAGTAGTCAAGTGGTTAAGAACATTTTCAGGGATTAACATATCCATTGAAAAATATTCAAACGAAAGAACTGTCTCTGGAAATCAGCTACAGTGGGCAACTATGCCAGTTACCAGACACTGAAGTGTTAATTATAGGGTTTACAGCACTTTCATTATTGAATTTGGCCATGTGAAACAAATCTTTAAATGTGTGATTTTCCAAACAAGAGAAAATGTTTGTGTCCAGAACGACTTTAATGAATAAACCAGACTGGTGCTTAAAATTGATTGAGTTCACAGGCCACCAGCAACAAGCTCCCGGCTCGTTTGGATTTACATTTATCTAAAAATAGCTACAGTCATTCAATCAGCTGATTAGAAAATAAAGAGTATTAACTCTGTAGTGCCATTTAAGAAATAAAGATAGGCGAGGCTCAATCTGTTATATGTAGGAATGGCTGTCCTTTTTATTTACTGCAGATCCATACAAAACAAGTGCAAACATAAGACCTGGTCCTGACAAATAGCCTCCTTCATCAGAGTACTTGTTTTGTAAGGATCTCCAATAAATAAATGTGTTACCTATCCTTTTGCATTGCAGCTTAAAGTGTATTTCCACTTTTGAAGTCAAATTTTAGAAACCCCCACAGAGGCCGGGATTCAGATACATTGGCGTATCTTTGTGCGGGCGTAGCGTATCTTCTTTATGCTACGCCGCCACAACTTAGAGAGGCAAGTGCAGTATTCACAAAGCACTTGCTCCATAAGTTGCGGCGGCGTAGTGTAAATTGGCCGGCGTAAGCCCGCCTAATTCAAAGTAGGAAGGAGGTGGGCATCATCTATTTAAATTAAGCGTGACCCTATGCATGAATGGCCGGTCGAACTGGGCATGCGTGCGCATGCTCAGAATCACGTTGCATATACTCCCTAAGATACATCGGCGCAATGCCTACGACGTGAACGTAACCTACACAATGCCCTATTCACGTAGTGCTACGTAAACGGCGTACGCAACGTAAAATTTGACGGCGTCGTTCCCTGGCCCATACCTTTGCATTAGCTGTGCCTGCTATATGAGGGGTAACTTTACACCGGACGTAAGCCTTACGCAAATCACGTATATGAATCGGCGTATCTTACTCATTTGCATATTTATAATGGGAACGCCGAATGCGTCCATCGTAACTATGCGCCCACAATACGCCGGCGTAGGCAAGTTACGTTGGGCGGAGGAAGCCTATTTTTTAGACATATCTCGCTTTGTGAATCGGCGTAAAGATACGATGGCGCACATTTGGACTTACGTCGGCGTATCTGGAGATACGCCGATGTAAATCGTTTGTGAATCCGGGCCTATATGTTTTTCATTCACTTGGCACGCCTATATATAAAACATTCCGGTAATCGCTATCAGCCGTTGACTGAGAGGGCTGATTGGGAGCTGATCGGTAGACCTTTATCTTTCATGCCCCTTCGACAGAAGCCGGCAGGCTTCTGTTGGACCGACTTCATATATTTTATATTTCTTACCCTTTAGATGTTTCTCAGAAGAAGGTGTCATAGATGAATGCAAGTTTTTTTTTATTTAACAATGTTATGTGAAGCCTAGTACACATGGGTTGAATGTAAGACGGCACCGGCCATTTCAATAGAAACCAGCTGGCCTATGCGTTCTGGAGTTGGTCCTGTCGGCTTCTGTCGAAGGGGCATGAAAGAAAAAGGTTTGCCCATCAGCTCCCGATCAGCCCTCTCAGCTGATGGCTGAGAGCAATGACCAGGGTGTTCTGGTGAGGTCATCCCTCTGTCAGATCACAATAGAACAGGAGGGGAGATTGGTGTACTAAGCTCGGATAGTTAGTACATCAGCTCCTCTTGAGCTTCCATTTTTTTTTACTTTAGTAGTTTAAACTCAATCCGTGCAGCAATGCCAGCGTAACTGTCCCTGCGAGCCCTATAACAATAAAATTCATGAACACAGACACAAGAGGGGAAGGATTTGGAAGATGACATAATATCAGCATGTGACATCATTAATACCCTGGGACACAGCCCAGAGCAGACACACCCCATTCCTCCCTCTTCCTGCTCCACACTAATCCCAGAAAGATTATTCTGCTGGCTCCTGGGCCAGGGATGTCATTATTAAAGCTGGAAAGAAATCTGGGACACATTCTTTTAACTGGGGATGAAATCGGGGACATGTTTTTACCGGGGACAGCCCACTGGTCGTCCTAGAATAGATGAACCCTTTAGAGTGCTGGTGCTAGGGTGCCCACGTGTCCCGGATTGCTTGGGACTGTCCCACAATTGACGTGTCTGTCCTGGATCCCAGGCACCTTCATTCCAGGACAATACAATGTCCCGGAATGAAATAGAGGACACAGCCACCCCCTACTAACTAATAACTACGTTTCTGGAACTGGATGCTAGGGCCAGCGCTGCCTGGCATCTTTCAACCAGTGACAATTTACTCTCAGACAGTGAGGCCACCTCGACACCTCCTCCTTCTCTGGCACTCAGCGGCAAGCAGCAGGGACTGTGTGATCTTCACTCTCCAGATAGTGACGCCACTCCTTTCCTTCTATGCACCTGGCTCATGCAGAGGAAGTGACAGCAGCACTGCATCTGGTGGCAGGCTATGGGTGGCAAGCGGCACATTTACATGACAAATAACCCGCCGCCAAATTCCCCATCAACCCCGAGACTGCATTACCCCCCGCTCCCTCATCTTTTTGGGGGGATGGTGAGAGAGGGTGTGTGTCCCTGAATGGCAGTTTGGAAATGTGGTCACCCTAGAACCAAAAAGAGCCCAATTCCGTCATGCAAAATAAATGATATTAAAGGATGTTAATATTTCAATTTTCATTGTTTTTAAATACATAACTCCTAACTGTCCCTGATTTTAAGGGACTGTCCATGATTTGGAGCAATGACCCTTTGTCCCTAATTCCTCCTCATTTGTCCCTCATTTTGGTCTGATCTATATAGATGTATAAAATGCACTTTTTATCTATTAAAAAGTGTTTTCCAGCACTAAAATTTTCATCTGATTTCTAAATTGCTGCATTTGTAAATTCCAAAAGCCAATATAAAGGAACAGTAGTAGCAAAAAAAAAAAAAGCACTTGTGGGTTTAACCAATCCTGTGTTTTTGTTCAATTCTCTTTTAAAGGGGGCGTTACAAGAGGTGTGTCCTATGCCAGCATACTTTTGATGATAGGAAATCGTATACTGTACATTGTGACATCAATGATGATAGGAAATCGTATACTGTACATTGTGACATCAAAAAAATAAATACATTTTTTGGGGTTTACATCCACTTTAACTGCTTGCCGACCTGCCGCCGTCATTTTACCGCGGCAGGTCGGCTCTCCTGGGCGAGAGCCCGTAGCTATACGTCCGCTTTTTTAGGCCCCGAGGCACGCGCGCTCGTACGTTACAGAGCGGGGACCGCGAGCTATGTGTGTAAACACAAAGCTCCCAGTCCTGTCAACGGGGAAACGCTGATCTTCAGTTCATACAATGTATGAACAGAAGATCAGTGATTTTCCCTAGTGAGGCCACCACCCCATACAGTTAGAACACACCCAGGAACACACTTAACCCCTTCCCTGCCCCCTAGTGTTAACCCCTTCACTGCCAATGGCATTTTTATAGTAATCCAATGCATTTTTATAGCATTGATCGCTAAAAAAATGCCAATGGTCCCAAAAAAAGTGCCCGCCATAATGTCGCAGTACTGAAAAAAAATACTGATCGCCGCCATTACTAGTAAAAAAAATATTAATAAAAATGCCATAAAACTACCCCCTATTTTGTAAACGCTATAACTTTTGTACAAACCAATCAATATATGCTTATTGCGATTTTTTTTTACGAAAAATATGTAGAAGAATACGTATCGGCCTAAACTGAGGAAAAAACATTTTTTTTTATATATTTTTGGGGGATATTTATTATAGCAAAAAGTAAAAAATATTGCATTTTTTTAAAAATTGTCGCTATATTTTTGTTTATAGCGCAAAAAATAAAAACCACAGAGATGATCAAATACCACCAAAAGAAAGCTCTATTTGTGGGAAAAAAAGGACGCCAATTTTGTTTGGGAGCCACGTCGCACGACCGCGCAATTGTCAGTTAAAGCGACGCAGTGCCGAATCACAAAAAGTGCTCCGGTCATTGGGCAGCAATATGGTCCGGGGGTTAAGTGGTTAATATACCTTAATGAGATGGTATTGGAGTCCAGTAGTGCTAAGTAAAATAAATCATGAAAATACAGGAATGTGTAAAATCCAATTCAGAAGTCCACGGGTGAAAAGAAGGAAAATTCAGGTATCAGTGACCCAACACCAGTAGAAATTAAGGCTTTCCTGGAAAGCCTGTGACTTTTCCCTTTCAGGGATAGTCTAAACAGGCATAGCAGAAGGTTGTAATCCCTTAGAATGACAGAAGAAAATCGGCGTCTCTCTCAACAGGCTGAATCCACGGCTCCTCATAGAGTTAACCAGTACTTCCAAGTTGGACTTGTTTAGACTACTCCTGAAAGGGAAAAGTCACAGGCTTTCCAGTAAGCCTTAATTTCTACTGGTGTTGGGTCACTGATACCTGAATTTTTCTTCTTTTCACCCATAGACTTCTGAATTGGATTTTCACCATCTTCACTTTCCACCACCTGAACTGAAAAGGGTTAAACACCCCCTATTTTTCATGGACTTTATTTGCAATATTTTGCACTTTATGTGTTGAATCAGTCACTTTATGATTTAGTATTGTTTGTACTTAATTTATTCACATATACCCGTTGCCTTATATATCAGCCTATAGGGTACACGTTGTTCAGTGATACACTGTTCTTGCACATTTTTATGTGTTGTACTAATCATTTATTGATTTATTGATTTACACTATTTATGGCTTAATATTGTTCATATTTAATTTATTCACATATATCGGTTGCCTTATATATGAACTTATAGGGTACATGTTGTCCAGCGCTACACTGTTTTTGCACATATTCTTCCACACTTTATATCTAAGTTGTAGTCAGGGCCGTCTTTAATATGGTTTGGGCCCTGGGCAAACATTTTTTTTGGGCCCCCCCTCCAGCTTATTTTGGGCCTGGCTGATTCACATGTATGTGTTTTGGCGGCCCTCATTTGTGCAGGCACAGCAGCCCATTGATTTGAATGGGCTGCCATGCCTTTGTTTCCTGAAGAAAAAAGGTTCATTCAGCATTTTAAAAATCAGCTACCTTGAAATCCATTCTGCTTTTGCACCATGCTACTTACCTGCAGTTCTTGCACACACAAACGCACTGTGTTTTTAAAAGCGTGACCTAAACGTCTAAAAATGCAGCAAGTTTGACAGTGCGGGAACTGCAGATAAGTCACAGCAGACAGCAGAATGGACAGACAGTGCTGTATTTCAGTGCTTGATGGGCATAGGTGTGCCGTGTGTGCAGCCTATTACATGAGGCATGTGCTTTTCTTTGCAGGAAATGCAGGCATGGCGGCCCATTCAAATGTGGGCCGCCAAAACACATACATGTGAACCAGTCAGGCCCAAAATAAGCCCATAAAGCAGTTAAATACAGACAGTAATGCCATGTGCTCTGAGGCCTCACTCAGCCTGGACTGCAGGGCTGCTCTGTGACTTAAAGAGTTCCTCTATTTTACACATGGCATGGCATGGGGTCCCATGGTGCTAAAGCAGAATGGACAGACGGTGCTGTGACCCCATGCCATGCCATGTGTAAAATACAGGAACTTTTTAAAACACTGACCAGACCTGCAGTGAATCATCAAATATTATAAAGACTTTGGGCACACTCTACAGAAACTTTTACAATATAGCAAACAGCGACATACCTTGAGGAGCAGGACATGAAGAAGTCAGCCTCGGGAAGAGCAAACTGGGGATGTTATAAAATCACATTCTAATTCACTAATTCTAATTCTAATCACATTCTAATTCATTCTAATTCACTTTTATATATTTTATAAAAAAAAATTACAAAAAAAGGGGGGTTGCAATCCGGGACCTCTGGACCCTTTAATAAAAAATAAAATAAAAAAATATATATTAAAAATAAACATTTATAAAAAAAAGTGGGGTTGCCATCCAGGGGACCTCTGAGCCCTTTAATTATATATATATATATATATATATATATATATATATATATATATATATATATTATATATATATATATATATATATATATATATATATTTATTAAATAAAAAGAAATAAAATATAAAAAAAAATTATAAAAAAAAGGGGGGGTTGCCATCCAGGGCCCTGGGGAACTCTGGGTCCTTTAATAATAATAACATTATTAGTTTTTTTTTTTATAAAACAAGTTTTTTTATAAAAAAAAGGGGGGTTGTCATCTGGGGCCCTGGGGAACTACAGGCCCCTGGGGACCTCCAGACCTCTAAAAAAAATTGTCCCTTTAATAAAAAATAAAATAAAAATATATAAAATAAATATATTTTTTTTATTTAAAAATAAATAAAAAAAGGGGGTTGTCATCTGGGGCCCTGGGGGCCTCCGGGGCCCTGGGGACCCCTAAAAAAAAATTGGCCCTTTAATAAAAAATAAACATATATTAAAAAAAATTGGCCCTTTAATAAAAAATAAAATAAAAATATATAAAATAAATATATTTTTTATTTAAAAATAAACAAAAAAAGGGGGTTGTCATCTGGGGCCCTGGGGGCCTCCGGGTCCCTGGGGACACCTAAAAAAAAATTGGCCCTTTAATAAAAAATACCAGAAAGTGTTAGGAGTAGGGAGAAATTTAAGTATAGAGATCTCACTGTTATCGCTGATGGCAGAATCAATAAAGAGTATTAGAACTGATATTCTGTATCATATGATAATGGAAGCGAGAACAATAATTGCCCACAAATGGAGAGATAACAAAAGTCCCAACATCATAGAATGGGTATGTGAAATGAACGAAATACAATATATGGAAAGACAAATTAGGCCATGTACACACAATCGGTTAAATCGATGAGAATGGTCTGATGGACCGTTTTCATTGGTCAAAACCGATCGTGTGTGTGCCATCGGTTATTTAACCAACGGTTAAAAAAAAGCCAACTTGTTTTAAATTTAACCGATGGATTCCTAACCGATAGGTCAAAACCGATCGTTAGTAGGCACGACCATCGGTTAAAAATCCACGCATGCTCAGAATCAAGTCGACACAATGCTTAGAAGCATTGAACTTATTTTTTTTCAGCACGTCGTGTTTTACGTCACCGCGTTCTGACACAATCGTTTTTTTAACCGATGGTGTGTAGGCACATCAGACCATCAGTCAGCTTCATCGGTTAACCGATGAAAACGGTCCATTAGACCGTTCTCATCGGATGGACCGATCGTGTGTACGCGGCATTAGAGAAGAAGGATATATAAAGAATCAAATGCCACAAATATGGCAAAAATGGGATGAATTTGAGTCCTTGATAAAAATTAAAGAATATTTATGAAGGGAAAATAAAGGTAGGTAAAAAAAAAGAGAAGGGGAGAGGAAGATGGAGTAAAATAGATTTCCTTTTCTTCTCTTGGGGAGGAAAGAGGGCAATAGGATGAATGAGTATGGAAGAAAGTAAGAATGAGTGGATGGGTTGGCCAATGTTTTAACATACTTTTAGGATAAAGAAGCTTATAAATATTAAACAAGGTTCTATATTTTTTCATGACGGAACAATTGTACAATGTACTGAATCTTGTATAAATAAAAAAAAAAATATATAAAGAAAAAAGATTAATTAAGAGAAATTGAAAACACTTTAATATACCTTGAATTAAACGAGTGGACCAGTACCATAAATAGGTTGGCACACAGAGAAATCCTCAGAAATGATAGCTATTAGAGCAAGCATTGTCCAGAACTTGGAAGCCACATTGTTAGATGAAAGTAAGACAAGTCGGATTGGTTAGAATCTCATAGTTCAAATTGCAGCTAGGACTCTGATTACATATGACTTATGATCCATGCTGCTGCATTTGCTAATCAAGGACATACCACTCTCTCCTGGCAACATCTCTCTTGTGGATAAGGGGGCATCTGGTTGTTTTATTTTAAGCTATTCACACAGGAGGCTGCAGCCTGATTTCTTTTATTTATGCATGTGCACAGGAGATGGGACTTGGAAAGTGTCTCTGTGGCTCGTCCTGGGCTTAAGGCCTGCTGTTCTGTTTTCATGAATATGTATCGCCTATGACAATAATGCTACGTGGCACTTTAACCCCTCCATTTCTATAATGCACTAAGCAATGTTCTGCAGGAATAGAGGGAGTTAGAGGGAATTAGATTTATTCCTTTAGACTATAATTTCACAGTTGTCCAATATGACAACACATTTTATATTTGACCATTCCTAAAACAATTGAAAAACACATTCTATTCCCACTACTAATTGTTTTCTTACACCTACCTTACATAGACCCCATACGCACTGATTTCCTTCGGATTTACCAAAATCATGTAGTGCAAGAGCCTGCCTGATTGCATATAAGTTCAAACGTTTATGCCCTGTACACACGATCGCTTTTCCCATTGGAAAAAGTCAGATGAGAGCTTTTGGTCGGGAATCCCGACCGTGTGTATGCTCCATCAGACTTTTTCCAACAGGAAAAACTGCTGGAAAAAGATAGAGAGCAGGTTCTCTATTTTCCCGTCAGGAAAAAATCTGATCGGAATTTCCTATCGCGTGTACAAATTCCGACATGCAAAATTCTGACGCATTCTTGGAAACAAATTGACGCATGCTCAGAAGCATAGAACTTAATTTTCTTGGCTCGTCGTAGTCTTTTACGTCACCGCGTTCTTGGCAGTCAAAAGTTCTACCGTGTGTATGCAAGGCAGGCTTGAGTGGAATTCCTTTGGAAAAACCATCCAACGTTTTTCCGACGGGAAATCCGCTTGTGTGTACAGGGCATCAAGGTTTGACCTCATATTCTATGGTTTTGGTAAATCTGAAGGAAAAAAATCTACAGACAATTGTAAATTTGCAGGTAGACCTCATGATATAGGCATCAGGAGAGGTAAGTATATGTGTTTTGCTCTATAGGTACAGCATTTATGTAATGTTTAGTTTGGTGCCAGGATCACTATAAGAGATGTCTTCCACTCCTTAAAGCAGAGGTCTACACAAAAATGGAACCTTCGCTTTTCTGAACCCTACCCCTCTCCGGTGTCACATTTGGCACCTTTCAGGGGGAGGGGGTGCAAATACCTGTATAATACAGCTATTTCTATTTGTACCCACTTCTGGGCATAGACTCCCGCGGGGGTCACACCCCTTCCTGCCACCCCCGCTGTCTTCTGGGAAACACACAGGTCCCAGAAGACAGCGGGGACTAGTTAGGACGCCTAGCGTGACTCGCGCATGTGCAGTAAGGAACCGGGAAGTGAAGCCGCAACGGGAATAGCGGTGGGGGCAGCCGAGAGCCGAGCTTCGGCTGTCGACATCACAGGCACCCTGGACAGGTAAGTGTCTATTTATTAAAAGTCAGCAGCTGCAGTATTTGTAACTGCTGGCTTTTAATATTTATTTTTTAGGCGGACCTCCGCTTTAAATTACTCTAATGTAACCTGAAGAAAATTCCTGGAACAGATCTTTTTTATTTTATTTTAAAGCGGAGTTCTAGGCTTTTTTATTTTGTTTATTAACCACTTCATTACCCACGTATAATCTTATGACATCCGCAGGTGGGGTCTCCCATCCTGGGAGGGCATCATATTACATACTCGGCTTCCTCAGCTTCCCAGCGCGCCCGGCGACCGTAATGTCCGCCGGGCACCCGCGATTGCTCGTCACAGAGCAGGAATGTGGATCTGTGTGTGTAAACACACAGATCCACGTCCTGTCAGGGGAGAGGAGAGACAGATTGTGTACACACACTCAGAAAATCCGACAACAGACCATTGTCCACGGAAAATTTTAAAGCCTGCCATCCAACATTTGTCCGTGGAAAATCTTACAACAATTGTCTGATGGGGCGTACAAAGGTCAGATATTCCACCAACGGCCTGTCATCACACAATTCCCGTCAGAAAATTTGATCGTGCGTACGAAGCTTTATTTACTGCACAGTGTGCCAAGCATCCATTCGAAATTCCCTGCACATGTATGTTTTTTTTTTACTAGATGCTGGTGTTGCCTGGCAACTTATTTTATCATCAGAGTCATAGTAGACATCTGTTGGGCACCAGGACAAGTAAGGTAAGTATAAGGAAAGAAAGCATAATAAAGTGAACAGATAATTTTCTTGATGTTAGCCTTTACAGTAAAACCTATATCGATCCAGAAACATGCTTGTAATCCAAAGCACTTGTATATCAAAGCGTTTTTTTACAGAGTATAAAAGAGAGGCGCCTCTAAGTGTAGCAATAAGTTGCTAAATGTTTAACCACCTCAATACAGTTCACTTTTACCCCCTTCCTGCCCAAGCCATTTTTCAGCTTTCAGCGCTGTCACACTTTGAATGACAATTGCGCGGTCATGCAACGCTGTACCCAAATGAAATTTTTATAATTTTTTCCCCACAAATAGAGATTAGAGATTTATTTTGGTGGTATTTGATCACCTCTGCGTTTTTTATTTCTAGCGCTATAAACAAAATGAGAGGGACAAGTTTGAAAAAACACAATATTTTTTACTTTTTGCTATAATCATTTTTTTATTTAAAAAAAAAAAAAAATTTAGGCACATACATATTCTTCTACATATGTTTGGAAAAAAAAAGCATTTATTGATTGGTTTGCGCAAAAGTTATAGCGTCTACAAAATAGGGGATAGATTTATAGCATTTTTTTTACTAGTAATGGCGGCGATCTGCGATTTTTATCGTGACTGCAATATTGCGGCAGACATATCGGACACTTTTGACACATTTTTGGGACCATTCACATTTATACAGCAATTAGTGCTATAAAAATGCATTGATTACTATGTAAATGTGACTGACAAGGAAGGGGTTAACACTAGGGGACGAGCAAGGGGTTAAATGTTTTCCCTAGGGAGTGATTCTTACTGTGGGGGGAGGGGACTGACTGGGGGAGGTGACCGATCGGTGTCCCTACGTACAAGGGACACACCGTCAGTCTCCTCTCCCTGACAGGACGTGGATTTGTGTGTTTACACCCATAGATCCATGGTCCTGCTCAGTTACCGGCCATTCGCAGGTGCCTGGTGGACATCGCGGCCGCCGGCACGCGCATCGGGTCCACAGTGACGTGGCGGGCACACGCGCACACCCCCTAGTGGCCTGGGAACCGAAGACGTCATATGACGTCTTCCCAGAACGAGAGCCGTCATTTGACTACGGACGGTAGGCATGTGGTTAAATGTAACCATATTGCTACACTTAGAGGCTCCTCTATTTTTTTTTTATACTATGTTGTGACATGACGCTACTCTTATATAAAGACATCACTTGTATATCCTTGTCTTGGAAAACGCTCTCAAACCAAGTTACTCTTAACTGTATATCCTTTGCATTTTACAACGGTTACTGCTTTTTTACTTGATAAAGGAGGTCAGCAAGTCCCACAACATTGGTCTATTTACGATGCTTTTGCTTCAGTAAAACTATTTTGATTGCAGCTGGGAGTGCCCGCTTTTCGCATTGGATTTGCTATATGATGCCACAGTGAGCTGTTACAGCTCTGTCCAAAGAGCGGACGTAACAGTAAGTGGTCCTCAAAGGTACGCTGTGTGGTGGGATGGTACTTGTGGATGTTCCTAAAGAAGGTCACAGTTCCAGCTGTCATATCAATTACAACTCCATTATTCCTCTATCAAAAGTGCTGCCAGTTAGTGTAATTATTGGAACATGAAAGCATGAATTATCACTGAATACAGACTGCCAGTCACGGAAAAGAAAGCTAGAAAAACTCAGCTTGAGGGTCTTTTAACTATTTTTCTTCCAGAGCTTACTGACACATAACAGCGACGGAGGATAATTGGTATGAAGCGTCATTGTTTTAGATGTCTATAAAGTAGTAATGATTTTTATGTCATCTCTCTTAAAGTGTATTTAACCCCTTTCTGCTGCCTCCTGCCGGCCCTTTAGGTGGATCTTAACCACTTAAGCCCCGGACCATTTGGTAGCTAAAGGACCGGGCCACTTTTTGCTATTTGGCACTGTGTCGCTTTAACTGACAATTGCATGGTCTCAAACTAAATTGGCGTCTTTTTTTCCCCACAAATAGAGCTTTCTTTTGGTGGTATTTGATCACCTATGGGTTTTTTATTTTTTTACAAAATGGGAGATAGTTTTATGGCATTTTTTTTTTTTGGGGGACTGCACAGTCGGATCGCAGCAGTAGTCGGATCCTCCCATCTGGATGCGCAGACTAGCGACGGGCTGGCCAGTAATTGAGGCCGCGTCTTTGAGGGCTGCTGGAGCAGGCTACACACTCCTATCTGCAAACTGGCGTCCTCTGATGGTGTTGTGATGAGCGCTGCTTAACCGTGACACCTCCGATATCATCTTCCCAGGCTGACAGCTGGGCTTGATCGGTTGCCCTTTCCTTACCGCTGCTGAGTGGATATCAGTGCCGCCTATCAGTGCTACCCACCCCATCAGGGCAGCCTCATCAGTGCCCATCAGGCCAGCCTCATCAGTGCCCATTAGCGCAGCCTGTCAGTGCCCATCATTGCAGCCTATCAGTGCTTATCAGCGTAGCCTTCTCAGCGTCACCTATCAGTGCTCATCAGCAGGGCAGCCATCACAAATGTTGGAGCCCGTTACACAGCTTTAGGCAGGGCCCCGTAGAGCAGAGAACTGGGGGGGTGCTGACAAAAAAAACAATCTCTTCTCTCCTGACGCGAGATAATAAGCGGGGGGGGGGGCGTGGGGCCCCTTAGAGTTGTAATGCAAAAAAATGAATAAAAACGGGAAGGGGGCCGGCCGGGCCTGTAAGACAAAAAAAATAAAAATAAAAATGTTTTAAAAATAAAATAAATGGGAGGGGGGCCAGTGGGGCCTGTAAGGGGCCCTGGGGACCATCGGGCCCTTTATAGGTTTAATGAAAAAAAAAACGAGAGGGGGGCCAGCCGGGCCTGTAAGGGGCCCTGGGGACCATTGGGCCCCTTACAGGTGTAATGCCCATCAATGCCCAAAAGTGCCACCTATCAGTGCTTATCAACATTACCCTTCAGTGCCGCCTGTCAGTGCTCATTAGTAATCCCTATCAGTGCCCAAAAGTGCCACCTAATCAGTGCAGCCTATCAGTGCTTATCAATGCAGCCTCATCAGTGTCACCTGTCAGTGCCCAGCAATGCAGCCCATCAGTGCCCCCTCATCAGTACCCACCAGCACCACCTATCAGTGCCCATCAGCGCCACTTTTTTTTTTTACTTTTCAGTTTCGCACCAGGCCTGAGCAATTTTTATTACGTGCTGCAGTTCTGGGCGCTGGACAGCTGATTTAAAAAAACGGCTCCTAACTTTTTTAGCTGGCTCCTAGATTCTAAGCAAATTTGTCAAGCCCTGCTTAAAGGGGTTGTAAAGGAAAAAAAATCCTGCCTAAAATTATTGTTTGTAAGGTAGACAGACAGAATAGTGTAATGATTCTGTTAACAAACAAGTAAATACTTATTACATTTCTTCATCTATATCACCTCTGGCATTCTGGTTTCTGTTCTCTCATTCACTTCCTGGTTTGCATCACTTGTTCATGTAAGAACTAAATTTCCCAGTATAAATTGCGGCACGCCCAGTAATTCACACCTCCTTGAAGTCTCTAACACGTAGAGAGCGTCCTGCCACACAGATGTAGTTCCCAGGAGGGGGAGAGCACGTCACTGACCACCGCAGTAAAGTCTCCCTTCACGGTGGTCAGTAAAATCAGACAAGCAGGAAGTGAACAGAACAGAGAAGAAATAGAGCAACTTCTGAGCAAAAACAAACAATGAGGAAGTGAAAAGAGGAATGTCTGCAGGTAAAGGATGCTTATTATGAAAAAAATAAATCCTTTACAACCCCTTTAAGGTAACATAGTTTGCAAGTTTGCATATGTGAGAGTAGGTTTTATTGGACACTGCTTGTGGGACTGTTACTGCTACTGCTGGCTTCCAAGGACCAACTGGTCACTGCAAAGTGATCATTTATGACTTTGAAAATGTGTATGTTAACAGACATCAATGGGTTAATGCACCCAGAACAGAATGGATAAACAGAGCTGTGCTCCAAGGGACAGCAGATCTCTATGTTCCTAATTGTTTTCTCTTCTGGCCAGAACACTAATTGTTCTCTTTGATGCAGAAGTCTCTGTTAATTGATGAGATTAAAGTATAAAACACATGTTTTGTGGCTTTTTTCGGTACCATAAGCGCAGGCGGCTGGCCGCGTCTCCTAACGTAACAGACTGAAAACACAGATACTAATTTACAGGCTGAATATTGTTATGAGCAATAATAAGAAAGAAAGGAAAAAAATGTGCTAAAAATGAGACACGAGGTGTGCAGTGGTGAAAGAAAATATGTTGGTATTGTTACAGTCTATTTGATCTGATCGCCAAAGGAAAACAAGTCACAGACTTTAGGCTCTTAATTGAACCAATTAATTCCACAATCAATGGCAGCTATTTTACCACAAGTGCCCGCTTACACTGGGGAGCAAGAGCAATGTCCAGTCGGATGCTTTGGGCAAAATATCTTGCAGTAAAAAAAAAAAAAAAAAAAAACTTTATTGATTTATTTCGGTAGTGTTTGCCTAGCAAGGCTTCATAATCTAGCCACACAGCTGTATGAGAACCCTGTACGCTTCATGTGATAAGACAACAGAGCTTCACATTTATTTTCATAGCAGTGTTCTCTAGCAGCAGAAAAAGTGCTGAAATGCTGCGGGGGAAAAAAAAAAAACCTGCAAGAACGTCTGCCTGCCACTGTGCTCCTCATCTTTTAAGGTGAAGAGTAGCAAACCTCCACATCCAATCAGAAATCGTTTTCCTCCGTCTTCTCTAAACAAACGAATGTGAAATCTGATTAGTTGAGAGTTACTGCCAATTATAACACCTTGTTTTCTTAAAGGGGTTGTAAGGATGCTTTTTAGAGACTTCAAGGCTGTGTGAATTACTGGGCGTGCCGCAATGCATACTGGGAATTGTAGTTTTTACATGAGCGTTGCAAACCAGGAAGTGAATGAGAGAACAGAAACTAGAACGCCGGAGGTGATATAGATGAAGGAATTTAATAGGTATTTACTTGTTTTTTAACAGAATCATTACACTATTCTGTCTGTCTACCTTGCAGACATACATTTTAGGCAAAACATTTTTTTTACTTCACAACTCCTTTAAGGTTACACCATGTTAAAGAGGAATTCAAGGCTATAGGAAAGCTTGGGACTTAGAATTTTTTTGGTGAAGTAGAAAAGCAATGTGTTGTCTAGTATCTGAAACCCATATTTCTATCCTGATGGGTTACCTTTTGCTTTATGCGTTATACAAGGCCAGCTTCTTGGGAAAGATACAGGCAGTCCCCGGGTTACAAACCAGACAGGGACTGTAGGTTTTTTCTTAAGTTGAATCTGTTTGTAAGTTGGAACAGGTACATTGTTTAAGTGTAGCTCCAGCCAAAAAAATGGATAGCATAGGGAAGGGTTATCACCCCTGTAACATTTGTTTTGCTGTCTGTGCCCCTGTTCAGAAGATTTCACCTCACCTCACTTTCTGTCCCAATGACAATTGTATTTTTAAAATTTGGGGTTGTTAGGGAAACATGGACTGGTGATAAAGCATCAGTGGAGACACCTACAGAGGCGCATTGCGGGCGGTATTAACCCTTTCACGGCCACTAGCGGGGGTTAATACCACACCGTTAGCAGCCGCAACTTGCGAAAAATCCGACGGTAAAGCGCCGCTATTTTTAGCGGCGCTATACCAACAGCGCGGCTCCAGCACCAATGTGAAAGGAGCCTAATTGGTTTTTATGCAGATTTGCAACAGATTTTGCACTCTCCAGTTTCAGTGCATCCTCCCCTTTGGATGTTTATGGACACTTTTATTTATCTATTTGTAAAAAGTTGATTGTTCATAAACAACATGCGTTTTTTGTGTGGGAAGGAAATGTTTATGTCTGTGTAATTTTTTGTCACAGTGGGCGTGTTTAAAACGTTTCTGTACTGGGCTTTATGAATACCATTAAAGCCCTGGCTCACACTAGCGTGATTTGTCACGCGACTCATGAGGCAGTAACTTTGAGATTCCTGCTCTACTTTTTTCCAATTTCATTCTGACTTGCATAGACTTTTGTTAAATGAAGTCACAAGCCCCAATGAAATCGGAGGTGCAAATCTCACTGATCTGCGGCTTTGGAACTGCGCTGAAGTAGCGCAATTTCAAAGCGGCACTAGTGTGAACCAAGGTTGAATATAGAAGTGACTCCTTTATTTTTGAATACTACTTGTTAATCAAATGTTTGCAGCACATGTTGTATATTTACATGAAAACCTTTAAGGTCTGTAATATATTATAACAGGGGAATATGGGCCCTCATTTACGTTTTGACATTCTGCACAATATAAAAGGTCACTAAAGTATATTCTATGATATCCTATACTTGTGCAAGAAATGAAAATGTACTGTTAACTATTGCAGAGCTGTCCAGCATTTTAAATGTTGCCATCCCACCCCAATGATACCACCTTTACAGACATATGAGCTAGTAGATTACTCCCAAGGGCCAGGAGCAGTTGTTATGTTAACCAGACCAGCACCTCTTTACCATCGAATGGGAGTTTCAACAGGGGTGGCCAAGCACTGTTTCAATATTCTTAATACATTTTTTTAGTAATTCACCAAAAATTACTTAATCACTTGTCATCTGCCCACCGTCAAATGACGGTGGCCAGACGACTCCATTATCCTGACATCACGTCATATGACGTGATGTCCCCTTAAAGCCGCGGCCGGGCGCGCGCGCGTCGCCTGCGGCGCGCGCGCACCCGCCGCTCTGCGGGGATCCTGTGCGAGTGCCCGGCGGCAACGATCGCCGCCGGGCACACGCGATTGCTCAGTAACTGAGCGGGGACGTGGAGCTCTGTATGTAAACAGAGCTGCACGTCCCTGTCAGGGAGAGAGGAGATCGATTGTGTTCCTTGTACATAGGGACACAATCGGTCACCTCCCCCAGTCACCCCCCCTCCCCCCACAGTTAGAACACTCATAGGACACACATTTAACCCCTTCCCCGCCCCCTAGTGGTTAACCCCTTCACTGCCAGTCACATTTATACAGTAATCAATGCATATTTATAGCATTTTTCACTGTATAAATGTAAATGGTCCCAAAAATGTCAGAAAAGTGTCCGAAATGTCCGCCATAACGTCGCAGTCCCAATAAAAAAATCGCAGATCGCCGCCATTAATAGTAAAAAAAAAAAAAAAATGCCATAAACTATCCCCTATTTTGTAAACGCTATAAATTTTGCGCAAACCAATCGATAAACGCTTATTGCATTTTTTTTTTACCAAAAATATGTAGAAGAATACGTATCGGCCTAAATTGAGGGAAAAAATATTTTTTTTATATATTTTTTGGGTTATTTATTATAGCAAAAAGGAAAAAATATTGCATTTTTTTAAAAATTGACGCTCTATTTTTGTTTATAGCGCAAAAAATAAAAACCGCAGAGGTAATCAAATACCACCAAAAGAAAGCTCTATTTGTGGGAAAAAAAGGACGCCAATTTTGTTTGGGAGCCACGTCGCACGACCGCGCAATTGTCAGTTAAAGCGACGCAGTGCCGGAAGCTTATATTTTGTCTGGGCAGGAAGGGGGTGTAGGTGCACAGTAGGCAAGTGGTTAAATTACATTTAGGTAATAAACTAAGGGTATCATGGAAACTAGAGTAGGGAAATCTCCCAAATTCCCATGCTCCAGTTGGTAACATGAAACTTTATGAGATTCATGCATTCTGGACCTGGCAATCCCAGAATTCAGATATTGGTATTAGGTGTATGTCTGGCCAAAACTTTTTTTTTTTTTTAGTGTGGATAAAGTTTTCAACCCCTATTCAACATTAACTCCTCCCCAGGGTTCTGTTAGAGACTTCTAAAACATTCCTTTTAGCTTTATTGTCACTTAAAATTTGTTATGACCAAGGTCTCATTCACAATATATTTCTCCTACCCAACTCAACATGAGTTCATTGGCCCGGATTCACAAAGCACTTGTGCTGGCGTATATCCAGATACGCCGTGTAAGTACAAATATGCGCCGTCGTATCTGTGCGCCGGACACACAAACCAAGATACGCCTAAAAACAGACTTCTTTCCACTGACTTAACTTGCCTACGCCGGCGTAGAGTGGGTGCATATTTACGCTGGACGCATGTGGCTTTCCCATTGATTTTCTATTCAAATATGCAAATGAGGGAGATACGCCAATTCACAAACGTAAGTTTTATGTTTGGCGATAGATAGATGAGGCGCAACCCATGCAAAGGTATGGACCAGGGAACACAAGCCTACGTATTTTACGTTGGACGTCTGTGAATATGGGCCGACGTGGGACTGGCTGGGCGTAGGTTACGTTCACGGCGTACACAGTGATCCGACGTATCTTAGGCAGTTGTTCCAACATGGTTGTACGCATGCGCACGGGGATACGTCCATGTCCCGACATGCGCAGTTAATTGTAAGTACTTGTCTGGCACCCGGCCCATCATTTGCATGGGGTCACACTTCATTAACATGGATCACGCCCACTTCCACCTACTTCCACTTACGCCGGCTTACACCTACGAAATATATGCTACGCCGGGGCGGAGTTGGGAGCATTTGCTTTGTGAATTCCATGCTTGCCTCTCTGGGCAGCGCTGACGTAGCATAAAAGAGATACGCTACGGCAGCATAAATATGCGCCGATGTATGTAAATCCGGGCCATTGTGTGCATCCCCTCTGTTTCTATTTCAGGATCCTTTGTGTAAAACAAATGCAATGTCTTCCAAGGGCTATGGAGCCTCATAAAGCACTAGAACCTAGCAATAAACCTAAACTAGAATGGGCATATTCTTCTATCATTTCTGTACATAAATCATTACCTGTGCAATGTATCACCTGTAGTTAAGATAACACTAGTGGTTCATTTTCCATATTTAACATACTTACATTTTATATACAGTATATATATATATATATATATATATATATATATATATATATATATATATATATATAATAACAGAGAACTAAGAAAGTGATAAAGAACAGTGAAAAAGAAAAGAATAGAAACTTACAAGAAAGATTTCATGTCCAGGCCACGATTGCGAATCTGACCAACAACATGTTCCCAGCTACCAGGGTTGCTCCGGTTCCTGATGCCAGCTGTTCTATACTTGGACCCAGCGGTTGTACCGGTGCGTTGTGAGCGGGGATTGCTGGTGTTACTGCTGCTGGATGATGGAGGTTGTTGCTGCAGCTGTAGCTGCCCCAGACTCTGGCTGGTGGTTGGCTGGCAGTGATTGTGCTTTTGATGAAGGCTGAGAGGTTGCTGGAGGCTTTGTTGGCGAAGCAGCGTGCGAGGACGCTGACACTTTGTGTCTCCCGCAGAGGTGGGGATGTGGTCGAGGGTAGTAGCTACTGGCAAAGTAGGGTCCACAAAGCTTAGGCACAGATGAAGAAAAAGAGAAAAGGAAAAGTGAAGGGTAGACATTGCAGTCCAGAAAACAGACACATATACATAGAAGATAGAAAATTGCAAGCACCTTACACTGAACAATAAAAATGTTTTAGTATATATCATGACAACCACTGAAAATGACCATCCCTAACTGGGTTGGTTGGTTCTAGCATTCTCTAACAGAAAACACCACCAACAAATTAAATGTCATTCTTAGCAGTTGCTAAAAAGCTAAATTACAAAATATTTACATAGCTATTGAGTAAATGACCCTACTAGTGCCCACCCAAAATCAAATATTTGTTATGCAAGTATTTTGACTTTAAATATTTTAATAAAGGATATGACTGATAAAGCCTGGAGGTAAATAAAATGTCAGTGGTTCCAACATAAGCCAGGTTCAAGATGTCATGCCAAGGCTTAGGAAGAATCTTAATGGCCATTATGGACAAAGTCTTTCTCTTTCTGTAGGTTATGCCAGCCATTAGTGTTGTCTTGTCTATCTCAAGAACTCCTTGCCCTGTCATTTTTAGTGCCTATGGACCCCTCTTACCCAAGATCCAACTGGTGGACTCCCCCTTACCTCCTGTCCTAATTTCTGAAAATCGGTGAGGCAGCTCAGCAGGGTAAAGCAGTACCTGCACAGTATGATGTGTATTGCATGCTGTCAGCTTATAATTTGCCATGGCTGACTGTTAATCAAAAGCAGTGCACAGCTCTTGTAGAATTCTGTGAGTGCTGCTTCAACCCTGTAGGAGGGGAGAAAAACTATCAGAAAAAATGCTGCTCCTCACCACCTAAAATGTTTCCAGGGAGCCAAAACACTTTTACAAAGCTGAAAGGATAGAAAGAGGGAGAGGGAGCAGGAGAAGGTCTCCTAATTGAAACTCAAAGCGTAAAGGAAGTAAACCTAATATTTATGTTACTGCTTTTTTTTGTTGCCAATACTATTTACATACATACAGTAAAAATTGGTTAAGAGATAAAAATCTTGTTGCAGGTGTTCAACAGGATGACACCCCACCCAGTGTGACCACCAATGTAACCACATACAAATTCCTCATATTCGAGATAACTAAAGTGCATTTGCTTAAATATTATTATTATTCGTTTTTATCAAATAAGTAAATACATAGTTACAGTGAATTTATTTGAATGACCAAAAGTACCCCAAAATAATAAGAACTCGGAAGTCTCCCAATGACATCTGCCAACTGAACTCAAAGGGGGAGATTCACGTAGAACGGCGCATCTTTATGCCGCCGTTGCGTATCTTCTTTACGCCGGCGTAGTGTATAGTTGTCGGTGTAAGCCGACGTAACTCAAATTAGCTGGAAGTGGGCGTGATATATTACAATGAAGCGTTACCCCATGCAAATGATGGGCTGAGCTTCAAAAAACGAACGTCGGCTCTTGGACGCATCCCAGTACGCATGCGCAGAATCACGTCGGGACAAACGCCTAAGATACGTTGAATCACTGAACGTAACCTACGCACAGCCCTATTCACGTACGACTTACATAAACGACGTAAAATTTGACGGCTGTTCCGACGTCCATACCTTTGCATGACCTGCGCCTCATATAGCAGGGGAACCTTTACGCCGGACGTACGCCTTACGTAAACGGCGTAGATTACAGCGACGAGTGCAAGTATGTTCGTGAATCGGCGTATCTTGTTTATTTGCATATTCAACGCGTAAATCTATGGAAGCGCCCCTTGCGCCCAGCGTAAATATGCGCCCAAGATCCGACGGCGTAGGAGACTTACGTTGGTCGGATGAAGCCAAAATTCAGGCGTATCTTATTTCAAGAATAAGGCGCATAGATACGACCGCTCATCCGCGGACTTACGCGGCGTATCAGTAGATATGTCGGCGTAAGTCCTTTCTGAATCTGGCCCAATATGTTAGTATCTGCAATGTGATAGAGAAATTGTAGAAATGTCAATTGTTACTAAACAGTTCCCTCAAAAATGTTACTTGGGTCTTGAAATCCTCCTCTAGGCACTCTTGTGCTCACAACCTAATTTGCAGTATATGATTTAGACACTGCCACCTAGTTTCATGTGATTTGGTGATGATTTGGGGATGTTACTAATGTCCTGCTCATTGTGCTCGCTGGAAGCTCTAAGGTGAGCCAAAGTCTTGCCTTTAACAAGATGGCTCCCTCCACATAGAGTCTAGTGCAGAACAAAGCATAGTAATGGGGAAAGATTGGCAACAGAGAGGCCACAGGCAATGCTGCTGACTAGTCCACTGCCTGCAGATTCCAGAGTACAGGTCCCTATTTGAGAACCTGCAGTTCTAACTGAATCAACAATTTTCTAAGCCGCCTAATGCCCTGTACACACGATCGGTTTTTCCGTCGGAATAAACTCTGACTGTTTTTTCCCGACGGAATCGCGATCAATCTGCCTTGCATACACACGGTCACACCAATTTCCGACAAAAACGCAGTGACTTACAACACGTACGACGAGCCGAGAAAAATTAAGTTCAATGCTTCCGAGCATGCGTCGACTTGATTCTGAGCATGCGTGAGAGCTCCATACAGACGAACGGAATCTCCGATAGAATTTTTTCTTTTGGAACAAAAGAGAACATGTTCTCTTTCAAAGTCCGTCGGAATATCAGATGATACAATTCTGTCTGACTTTTTTTCATCGGAAATTCCAATCATGCGTTTCCTTAGCACCACCAAAATCTGTTTCAGTCATTAGGAACTCCAGTCTCTCTGCTTCTGTCAAGACTGCCAACTACTAGGGGTGCATCAATGTGCCTTCACTGGCTATGCCATCCACCGTCTTGGACCATCTCTGTATATTCCCCAAGTGTAGCCAAGCCATCACTACAGGCAAGTAAGGTGGTAAATGGAATCATGGAGGAAAATGTTTGATGGGCAACAGGGGGCTGGACAGGTCAGCTGTGGAATGAAGGGTGTGGTCTGGAGTAAAGATGTATGGGCGGGATGGATATACTACTCTTCTGAAATAGGGGTGGAATAGTGTGGGGCAGGGAGGTCCGGGGTTGGGTGGGGTGGAGAGGGTGAGACCATGAGGGTTTTTTTTTTCTTTTTTTGTTGTCCCCCTCCCCATGGGGGAACCTGAGAGAGAGGACTTGGAAAGAGAAGGGACTTGGGCCCCCCTTTCCCCCTCCCTTTTTTTTTTCTCACACCGATTTTTGGTGGGGTCATAAGAATGGGAATTGGGGTTTTAAAGAGATGTCACCTTCTTCAAATAAAGAACCATTACATTCTTTTCTGGTTTACCAGGTGTTAAGTCCCTCCTTTTTGTATGGTATGGGGGTCATAAGGTGGTGGGATTTAAAGGGTTAAGAAATAGGGTTTTTTTTTTTTTTTTTCCCTTTCCTCCAATTAATGAATTTGGTGGGAAGGGGTCATAAGAATAGGAAATGGGGCCTTAAAGAGATGTCACAGGCACGAAATAAAGAACTATCAAGTTCTTCCTGGTTTACAGGGTGTTATTAAGTCCCTCCTTTTTGTACGGTACGGGGTCATAAGGTGGTGGGATTTATAGAGTTAAGAAATAGGGAGGCTGTCTCCCCTTTTTTTTTCCCTCTCCCCTTATCTCCCTCGACCTCTTGTAGGTGGAGGGTGGAGTTGGGGGGGAGTGGCAAGGGAAGGGAGGGAAGGAGAAGTAAGAGAATAAACTGAGGGTTCCCTTGAGGAGGGGGGAAAATTATAAGTATTTTTTAAGTATTTTTATGTATGTATGTAGAGTGTGGTCTGGCTGGTTGTGGAATTGACAGGCTCCACTAGACCAAATGGCATGTACCCATGGATTACCTATAGCTGTCATACATGTGTCTTGTCTCTAAATGGGCTTTAGTAACTTTATGGATAGCTGGGGTAACCTCCTAATTGGCTTTGCTTGCAAGTGAAATATTTCTGTAGTATAGTTGGTAATTCTATCTTTAAGAGCAGGAGCCACACAAACAGAGGCACTTTGGTAGTAGTGTCTGGTTTTAAGATGCATTTGCAAATGTATGTAAAATTAATGTATATTTTTTTTATGAATTTGGAAGAAGGCTTTAAGCTTCTTCCCTTTTGCAAACTACTACTACTACAACTAAATACTTGGAGACATGTCAGTTTTGTGCACAGCTACAAAGCAAGGTGATGAGCTTTAAAGGGATTGTATGCAAAAAAGATACCACTTTGAAGAAAAAGGTAAGAGATCTGTGTCTCACTTGGTATTGGTCACTATTACACTGAGTATATAGCTATCCTGAGACAACTACCTGGAATATAGCTAGCAACTATCAATGATGTATTGAAAAACAATCTAAATGTATTAAAGTGGAGGCAGTGAGTGCAGAACTGAGCAAAACTCATTGAGGACAGCAGTAATCTATATTAGGATCAGATTTCATGCATGCTGTTTATTCTGAAGTAAATGCATTACAGGCATACTCCACTTTTAAGTACACAATGGGGTATATTTACTAAAGCTGGAAAGTGAAAAATCAGGCTCACTTCTGCGTAGAAACCAATGAGCTTCTAACCCCAGTTTGTTCAATGAAGCCTGGTAATAAAACCTGGAAGCCCATTGGTTTCTGTGCAGAAGTGAGCATGATTTTGTGCTTTCCAGCTTTAGTGAATAAACCCTATTGTGTACTTAAAAGTGGGGTATGCCTATATATTCTATACAGAAAAGCAAGTGAAAATTATTTTCTAATTTGCCCCTGCTCCTATATACTCCTAATTCTCTGCCCACATTGGGTTAAACTAAAATCCCAATTTAAAATGTGTGTATTCCGGCTATTATCACCCATTTAGGGAGAAAACCCTACAAGAAAACACACCAATCAATAAGTTCTCAGTACTGTCTAATGGAAACATAAAATAGAAATAAACATGATCTGTTCTTATATTTCTGTGGAAATGATGAAAGCATATGTGGCACTGGCTAATTAACCCTCCTGTTTGGCAACCAAAAGGTTAAACATGTTTTCTCACCATGCACTTTGCAGTTTAAGGCACATGTGCCACACTGGCAGGTGGTGAGTGGGATGTCAGTGAAGGCTTTTTATAGCATTTCTGTAGACTCATCTCACACCAAATCTCTTGGGCTAGACAAATATATTACACCTTAAAGAGCAAGTAAAGTCATTATTTTCCAATAAGGAGACTATACTAGCCTAGTAGTTAACAGTGATTTCACCAGTTGAGCGATAAAGAATATTTATCACCAGTTAAGCAATAAAGAATAAGGTACATTTACATCTCATAAAAGGACCCTTCGCTTGGGCTATGCATGTTTGGGAATGGGAAAAGGTTTAAATTTAGACAAGCCTTGACTAAAGCCAGGTACACATGTGCGGAATGTCGGGAGACAATGGGCAGTTAAAAAATGGTTGACATTTGGCCCGTGTGTATGTTGGTTTGGCCGACTTCTGTCAGACTGACAGTTTTTTTTGGAGCTGACAGGTCAACGAATAGTGTGTACCAGGCTTAAGGAAGTAACTTTTCCAATTGAGTGAACAATAGTTATGATTAGAAAGTGTAAACTATCCTTCACGTATAATTATCACTAAACCATGACTAAAAGAGGGACTCCAACCAAAATGTTGTTCCACAATTATAGTGAGCTAAGCCAAATATTTAATAAAGCAAGCTTGATGCTTTAAGCTGTGAAATGCAATATATAAAGCAGTCAGAGTGTAAAAAAAAATAAAAATGATTTCTTACAAAGTGCTAATCACAAACTGTTCTACCACACAGTACAGAAAACCACATGAAAGAAACATTGAGGACTCTCTTGCAGTTCAAACAACAAAACCTGAATGTATTAAATAGCATAGATACGGAATGCTAAATATTACATTTCAAGGGAGCAATTCCATTTTTCTCAGATACCTAAAGAAGGGGGATTGCTACACTATATATGAAAAAAGGGGGATTGCTACCATATATATATGACAAAGGGGGACTGTTACACTATATAAGGAAGGGGAAAGCTCCCCAACATAAGAAGGGGGGTTGCTCTCCTGCATATGAAATAGGGGGATTGCTATCCTATATATAAAGAAAAAGGGATTGCTACCGAACATATAAAGGAGGGGTATGCTCTAATACATAAGAAAAAGGGGGGTTGTTCTCCTGTATATGATAGAGGGGGACTGTTAACCTATATATGAAGAATGGGAATTGCTACCATACATATGAAGAAGGGGGGGGGGGCTTCTCCGTTAAAATATAATGCATGGATAAAACATGGACCTCATGGAATCTTTTTAGGAGAGGACTCTCATTGAAGTGAACCCCACTAATTGAGAGAGAAGTCAACCCTCCTTAAGACAATTTGGCTTGGTGGGTGAATGCTATCCTACCTGGCACTGGTGGGGGGGGGGGATGGAGGGAGGGAGGGAGGGAGGGGAAGAGAAATTTAGGGGAGTACAGTATGCTCCCCCCCGCCCCAATTTTTCCTTTTTTTTGTTTGTTTTCCTATTCTCCGATTGTGGGACTAGGCTGTTAGACTCATTGGATACTGACCAAGAAAGGAAAGATATTTTGAATAATATGATGATAGTAAATATATTATTGGACTAAACAGGTTGCGACTAGTGGAATGTACTATCCAATATTGTGGTTATCAGGATTTAAATATGTAAGTTATAATGATTGGAGCTCTCTTTGTTTCCTTTTTCGTCTCTATTTATTGAAATAAAAAAGGATTTAAATATAAAATAAAATAAATTAAATAATGCCTTCAAGCTTCAAGATACAAAACACTTTAAATGCAGCCTAATACACAGCAGACATAAACTTAAAGAAAAATAAGCTTTAATTCAAACACAGCATCAGTAGAAAAGCTTGTGTCCTGTCAGCATGCTGTGGGATCTTTGCATCCTATAGGGAAGTAGTGATCTATCTGAGATTTGACGGGGTGTCTGCTAGTTAGAGTTAGATTGCTCTTATCACCAGCTGGTATGAGCTTTGTTGACTATAGTAGAGCTCTAGATCTTTCTCAGTAGTAGGTATTTTGGACACCCCTCACAGAAAGCAAGGGTCCCACTCAGTAGCTAATGGCAGGGGATAGGCTTTTCTACACAAACTGTAGGACTTTGATCATGTTTTGTTGTCATGTACTGTACCTAGAATGTATTTAGCTTATTTAAACTGAAAGGACAATTTGGCCTTCAAAAAGTCACTACATTTTAGAATCTTTAGCTTAGAAATACTATAAATGTGCTCTGTTAAGCCATCTGGCCCAGAAACTCTATTCAAATCTGCACTTATGAAATTTTATCAATGCCATTATGAAATTGTACTCCACCACCAAGTTCTTTGTATGCCTACTTTCTCGTCATCCTCAGTGACCAACTGTTGGTTCATATTTTAAGAAAACCTACATGCTCAGATCTTCTTTTATTAGTACTGAAAGAATTTGAGGGATTTGTATTACTGTCTTACAGTGACCTGTTATTGATTTTGTCAATTTGATTTTCCTTTTTGAAGTTTTCCTTGTAATTCTCAAATGATTAAATTTCCCAGATTTCAGCTAATGAGTTAAAATTATCTTGCCACTGTAAGGCATGGCATATCTCACGGATTTTCTGTGTCTTGTGCATCTGGAGTCTACATTATCACTAGTAAACATTGATTGATAGGAAACCTTAGTGTTGCCAGGTTTCGGTCCAGAACTTACGAATTTCATTGATTTTTGTCTCTAAATGTTGACAATAATGTGTTTGATCTATTGGCATACTGATCACTTGCTGCAGAGCCAGTTACAATTTGTAAAAGTGGGTGCCAGGATTATTTGGCAGTTATTGGCTAAATTCAATTGTCATCTGACCTCTCCACTAACCTTTGCTCATTGCTAGTGCTGCAGACTAATCAGTTGTTTTATCTGTCATACCGCTGGAATTGCATTTGAGGCACTTTGCACAAAAATGCAATTAAGATCTGTGCGTACTTTTAAGATCTTTTGGTAGCATAACAAATCATATTCATTTGGCTTTTTTACCTTCTCTCTGCTTTCCATTTTTTTAAATAATGTGCATTTTATTAGTGTATGTTAATGTGTTTTAAGACCTTCTCCTTGACTTGCGATTAACAGTAAGAAGTAAAATTTTTTATCAATATATACACACCACCCTAATGTTTCATCAGAGAATAACTATATAGGGTATGTATATAAATTTGAAGGAAAGAAAACTGTAGCCAACTGTTGTAAGATCTGGCTAAAGTATAAATTACATTTCAAGTGTGGGTTAGAAAACTCATACCTGGAAGCTATGGGCAAAACCTATATTAAATGTTTCCCTCCAGCTCTTAATGTAGGCCTCAGATGATGGTTTCTGGCAAATTTTATGAATAAATATGAATGTCTCATTCAACTGAGAGGTACATAATTATGCTTTAGAGACAACAGCAGGAGGGGAATAATTTACAATGCCAGCAAGCTTATTGAACCTATCAGATCCATATTTCCTTCAAGTATCTGCCCGGTGCTTTTACATGCAGGAAAATGCCATGTAATCTAGCTTAAAATGGCTAGGCTGAATGACACTAAGTGGCCAGGTTTAAAATGGAGGGGGGGGGGGGGTCTGGCTGCTTTGGCTGTGTTGTAATAAAAATCAGCTACTGGAAAAATTTCAATAATCTTGACCATATAAAGCATTCCAAGTCCACCAAATCCTGGGGTGTTGCATTTTGCATACATTAACTAGCTTCCCTGGTTGAAAACCTGTCCCTGAACCCCCTGCACTATGGATAGTGTGACTGCTCATCGCACTAATAGGCCAATAGTGAGTCCTAAGAGGCATACTTGGGTAGGACTAGACCTTCAACCCTGAAATCTGGGGGATCCAGGGTGGTCTATAGGTAATATGACCACTATATTATTTAAGTATTTCTATTGTGTCCACATGTGTATGCTAGCTATAGTTAGTAATCGCCTATAGTTGGGAGCAGCAATTCTCGTACACACGACTGTTTTCCTCGACAGAATCCATCAAGAAACTTGGTGGCAGAGCTTTATTGTTGAGGAAAACGGCCGTGTGTATGTTTTTCACCGAGAAAACTGCCGTGGAACTTGATGAGAAAAAAGAGAAGATGATCTCTTTTTCCTTGTTGGGAGTCTCAATTTCCTTGTCGTGTTCCTCGTCGGGCTGGTTTTCGATGAGAAACATGTTCGTGTGTATGCTTAGAAACCCGCGCATGCTCAGAATAAAGTATGAGACGGAAGCGCACCTTCGGTAAAAGTAGCGTTTGTAATGGAGCACACTTGTCACGCTGTAACAGACTAAAAAGTGCAAATCGCCTCTCACCCAACTTTTACTTAACACGCAGTAACATGAGATTAGCAAAAGCACCCCCAAGGGTTGTGCCAGTGGAATCCAACTTCCCCTGCCGTCGTATGTGTTGTACGTTACCGCGTTTGAGAATGCTGAGATTTGGTCTTGACTGTGTGTACTCAAAGAAAGCTTGTCAAGTTTCTCGACAAGCCTAACAAATAACTCGTCGAAGAAAATGATGTTTCATTTATGACGAGTTCCTCGGTCGTGTGTATGAGGCCTAACACATGCAGGCTTTGCTTCCAGCTTAGGAGGACTGTCCAGGGACTGTTTTACTGCCACATTCTCTCTTTTATTGCAAATGTATCCGTCTGTTCAAGCTACCTTAAAAGAAGAGAGTAATGCCCTGTACACACGATCGGAATTTCAGATGGGATAAAATCCGATGGAATTTTCCGTTGGAATTCCATTCAAGCTGTCTTGCAAACACACTGCCAGACCAAATTTCGACCGTCCAAATTGCGGTGACGTAAAACACCACGACGGGCCGAGAAAAATTAAGTTCAATGCTTCTCAGCATGCGTCGACTTGATTCTGAGCATGCATGTTTTTTTCTCCGTCAGAGTTCCAAACAGAAGATCGGAATTCTATTACTAAACTTCGATGGAAAAAAGTCGATGGGGCCCACACACGGTCGGAATATCTGATGAAAAAAATCTGTCTGACTTTTTTCATCGGAAATTACGATCGTATGTACAAGGCATAAGAACATATCTCAGAAGTCCTTTTCTTTCATCTAGACCAGGGGTCTCCAAACTGTGGCCCAACGACCAGATGTGGCCCTTTGCTAGCCTTTATCCGGCCCTCAGGACTTTATTCCTCCCACTGATATGAGGCACTATTCTTCCCACAGACTCCAACAAGGGGACACGTTTTCTTCCACTCATACCAATGATGAGATACAATTACTCCTACTAATAGGGGCACTACTCCTTATCCTACTGATCGCAAACTATGAGGCCATATTTATTCTCACCAATGCTGGGCCTGGGGCTTTTTCTGCCCCCGCTGGCCACAATCCGGCCCTCCTAAAGGCTGAAGAACAATAAACTGGCCCTTTGTTTGAAAAGTTTGGAGACCCCTGATCTAGACAAAGGATCTTCACTTTTGCATAATAAATACATTCAAAAGAATATGGAACAGCTAGTTAAAATTACTTTCTTAAAATGCATTATTTTTCCTGTTTATATTAAACCTGATTGAAAAACATACACCATGGGCCAGATTCTCAAAGGCATTACGCCGGTTTATGTACACATACACCGGCGTAATTCGAAATTCCCACCGGCGTATCATTGTTTTCTATTCTGAAAACATGATACGCCGGTTTTAAGCTTGGATCTGACTGGTGTAAGTCATTTACACCGTCGGATCCTAAATGCAATACTATGCCGGCCGCTAGATGGCGTTTACGTCGATTTCACCGCCGAATATGCAAATGAGCCGATACGCCAATTGAGGGGTAACCTTAAGTCAGTCCGCCATATGCCATGTTAAGTATGGCCGTCGGGTTAGCGTCGGCTTTTTCCGTTGTCTCCGTCGTTTACGTAACGTGTCGTGAATAGGGACGTGCGTTAATTACGTTCACGTCGCAAGCAATGTATTTGCGGCGTATTACGGGGCATGCGCAGTGGCCTACGTTTAAGGCCTGTGCATGTGCAGATTGTTCGGCACAGGGTGCGCTTAATTTAAATACAGCACGCCCCCTCCTTCACTATTTGAATTACGCGGCCTTACGACGCCGCATTTACGCTACGCCGCCGAAAATTACGGAGCAAGTGCTTTGAGAATACGGCACTTGCTCCAGTAATTTGCGTAGGCGCTGCCAGATATGCTATTTTTTAAGAATCTGGCCCCACATATCTACAATTGTGCTCAAAAGTTGTTTTTTTGTGTGGAATTTGCACAGTAAAGGCTTCTTTTTGGCAATTCGACCATGCAGCTCTTTTTTGTTTAAGTATCACCAGGTTACATTGCGGATTGTAAAGCCCAACTCCAGAAGCACATTTTTTATAAAAACAAAGAGCAGTACAAAACATGAACGTTTTTTTTTTTTGTTGCTACCGCTTAGATTAGTCGTCTTCAAACTATGGCCCTCCAGTTGCTGAGGAACTACAATTCCCATCATGCCTAGCCATGCCTAGCCCCATAATGTTTCAATGAACAAAGAGATTGATTTACTTAAGGCAGATAGAATGTACACTTTGTAAATGCAGTTGCACTCTGCAAGGGCTTTTTGCTCTAGAGCTTAGTAAATACCCAATCACATGCAAGGAAAAATAAAAATTGTTGCTTGCATATGATTGGATGATGGAAGTTCACAAAGCTTCTCCAGCATCTAGAGCAAATGTCCTTGCAGAGCGTAACGGCACTTGCAAAGTTCACAGTCTATTTGCATTTAGTATTCAACCATCAATGGCATCCAATTACGAATCTGTATTATTTCAACTATATTCTATATTCTAAATAATTTATATGATAAAGATTTTTACATTCAATTGTTAATTTGTGTACCATACATTAACGTCACGTAGTTTTTTGGGGGGGGGGGGTAACGGATTCATATTTTTTATTCTTGTATAGAATATCTCCTGCATAGCAAACCTTGAATAGCTAACCTTTCTCCCCTTCAGATAGACGCCTCACAGAATTTATCAATAAGTAAAACAAAACCAGTAGGTAACAATATTACAAACTAGTATAATGAATAAAAAGTAATTTTGATAATAATAATTTGGAACTATTACACACATAGCGTGAAAAATTCAATAACTCGATAAAAAAACAAAATTGCTTGCAGTAAATAAACCTGACCCATGCGATAAAACTAAAACGAATATTTTCAGTGAAGTATTTGACAAATATTGCACGATAATTATTTAGCTGTTTGTGTTACCAATTAATTAATTGATGGCAATCTCTTGAGCAGCCAGGGTACATTGGCAAAATGCCAAAAAATTGCCCAAAAATGTCAACAAGCTGACAGGTGGATTAAGCCTTCCTTTTTTGTAACACAAAGCCACAGGTTTCTATAATGCAGCATTACAACCTTGGGCACCGTTCAGGCCAGGCACCAGTGTCCTAACAACCGATGGTTAGGTGCCTGCATAGCATTCTTGTTTGCCCCTCCCCTGCCACGATCAATAAGCACTGGGGTCGCATTAGTTGTTTGAAGAATAGACATGCTGGAATACCAGTCAATACCAGTGTGCAAGATATTTGCATTAAAAAAAGGAAATCACCTCTAATGTTGTGTGCGCTAGATGCATGGATGCTGATCACTCACTAGAAATACACAAATGATTTCCTTTAAAGTGAAACTCCAGTTTAGGAAAAATGGGGAAAGTTTGTATCTCTGTCAGGTTATTATTATGAGCTTTGTAGTGTATGTGGGAACGATACCACCACCAGCTAGACCTTGGTGCTGGTGAGTAAGTATGTGTTGGCTAAACTTGTGGGGGGTCCTCTGAGTAGGTCCATTCAAGCATGTGAAGATTAAATAGTTGGGTAAGGAGTACTAGGCATGAAGAGAAAAATCTCGGATTACTTTATAATTGTATAACATAAAATATAGCCATCAAGTTTTTGGGGAGTTGGGTTCCGCCTTTTTCAAGGATTTGGTAGTGTTAGATCTGCTGGTCATGGGCACTACAGTCTGTGTGCTAATATATTAGGCGCATCAGACACTCCGTATCACTGGTACAATATTAGAATATAGGGTGTTGATTTACTAAAGGCAAATACACTGTGCATTTTGCAAAGTGCAGTTGCACTCTACAAGAGCGGTTACTCCAGAGCTTAGTAAATGAGCACTCCATAGTGCCTGCGACCAACAGGTTTAACATTACCAAAGTTCTGAAGAAGGGGAAGCCCCAATAGGTGGAAAAATGATAGTTATGTTTTAGGTCATACACTAATAAAATAATTTATTTTCAACTGGCTGAAGTTTCCAAGACTTTCTTTTCATGCACAATGCACCTCACCCACCTCCACAATCTTGTGACCTGTCACCAATGGGTCAATTCCACCCTTACTTCCTGTGGGCTCACTGGGATAAGAAATGAGTAGTATAAAATTAATCAGGACCTCTTTGAGATTATTGCTATCTCTGCCCCTATGGGGAGATTATACGATTTGGCCAGAGTTTTACCTTAAATGAAATGAACTTTAATAAAGAACAATTCACTTTATTTGTTAACAAAATAATAACAATAAAAGTGATTTTGCCTGAAGCCTTTTTTGTTTCACCAAGGAACAGAAAAATGATTAAGAGCAGATGTAAAACAATTCCAGTGTATAGAAAATGATTTGTTACAGAAAGGTCCAGATTCCAGCAAGCTTTTTACTTAGATCATTGGCAGAATAGAGCAGAAAACCACAGAATATCTTGATGCATTTCACACATCAGTACTCATTCATAAGGCCTTATAAATAAGCACTAATGTGCAAAATGCATAAAGGCACTCTGTAGTTTACGTCTCTCTTCTGCAAAAGATTTGAATACAAAGCCTGCTGGTATCTGGGTCTGGCTGTAACAAATTGTTTTCCATACATTTGGAGTGGCATTGAGGTTGGGCAAATTGAAGTCTGTGGCCAAAGCCTAGATAAGGTGTAACTGGTTTTCCTTAAAGCTTAGTTAAAGCTGAATATCTAAAGAGTTATTTTTCAATGGCTGTCATGTACTCATATTTAAATGTATAAGATACTCACTTGGTTCGACTGAGATTTCCGGACACCAAGTGGCTCTGAACTGTGTGCCATCGGCCTCTCCCTGGTTTGCCAAGGCCTGGTTCACTGTAATGGCTTTGGGAAGATGTGCTTATCTTCATGCTTTCACTGCGAAACTGCTTGTCTCCCAGTCGGCCATCTTTGTCCAGTAACCCAGAAGTTCCACATGCAGCTGACTTACTACCAGACAACACTGTGCCACTGTAATATGCCCATGTGCAAAGAAAGGACAAGCAAATGTGAAGACACAAACACACAGTGGGGTGGAGAAACACACACAAAGACACCAGAAAGAAAGAGAAAAAGAGAAACAGGTCAGCACTGCAAATCAAAAGACAACAAGTATAAAATAACCCAAAGCATCTCTTGTTAGAAGAGGGAGGAAGACGGCAGCCCGGGAATGATGACGGTAAAAAGTTCCACATCTCAAGAAACAACATAGGGTTAACATGGAGAAAATCTGTCAGGAAAGGCACCAGACAGCTAGCCAGCCACAGGAAGAAAGAGGCGTGTTAGTGAATCAGACCACACAGTGCGGATGTAGAGCACACGCTGTTATAACGGGCAACCCTTCCTGGCCTTAAAATGGAGAGGGAGGAAAGGCTGGGGGAAACTAGAAATAGAGGCGCGTCCGTTAGTGAAAGCTAGGAGGGGTTGCTCGTCTCCATGGCTTATCCGCCCATGGGGGTGAAGTGGAGCGAGGGTTAGAGGAGCAGGTGGGAGGAGGCGTGTGAGAGGAGTTGGGAAGTTGTACATACTCACTACAAACGACCATAGAAAGACTCACTTGAGGGCCAGCCTTGGGTCACCATAGGGGGCGTAAGGTGAAATGTTTAGGATAAACTCCTTTGGAGGGTAAGAGCTCCATTTCTGGTGGGCTGTGCTCTCATTGTTATTCCAAAAGTCTTTGTCTAGATCACTAGATCGGCAGAAAAAGAGAAAAAACAAAAAAAGAAATACTAGAAAAAGCCTGAATCCCTGGGATGGAGCGAACGAGGAGGAAGGGCGTTAATGTCACATAGTGGCCTGCAAGTGTAGGGAAAAACATTGAGAAGAGGAGAAAGGCGATTGTTTGTTAATTAACCGATCCAGGTTCTCTGGAGGAGAGGAGGGAGGCAAGAGTTTATTATAGAAAGGTTAAGTTGGCAGCACACAGATCCAGAGAGCTGAAAGAGAGGGGGGGAAAAATAAAGCATTGATTATGTCACAGAGAAGCGTCACCTCTTCCCACTCCTTTTGGTTTTCCTGTTTCACTTTTCATAAACCCAAATTAATTACCCTCTATATGTGCCACAGTCACGGCACTCAAAAGCTGATGAGAGGTGCTTTTAATTAAGAGGGTTTGGGTACTAATAAGAATATTTACGCCAACATTGGAGGGCCTTATATATGCCAGAGTCTCCTCTCCTCTTTATAAATAAGAAGCCTGAGTCAGGTACACTGCAAATAAATGATGGCCAAGAGCTGACCTTTTTGCTCATTATTAAGTCCTCGCTCAGCCTAACTATTCAATGGATTTGCTTAGGCTCTAGAAACAGATTGTGTTTTAATTATGGCTGGTCAGGAAAATGATTTATAAAGCGGCTAGTGATTGGCCCTGTGTTGCGCATCAAATTGCCTGTTTAAATACAGCGCTAAATCCTGTAATCTCAGGGATTTTTGTTAGAAATCCCCTAACCCAGTGGGCTTAACAGAAAAGACGAGTGTTACGCTGTGATTTTAACCCGCAGAGACTAATGTGTTACAAGATGATTTGGGTGTGATAGTATCAAACTCTGCCTGACTGCATTTGTCCTTCTTTTTAATTTTCCTCTTTATTGTGGCTCCTCTGTGATTACTTGTTTGTGGTTAGCTACATTCAGTTCATTGATGAGGAAACAATGATGTCTTTGTTATTTATACAACAGGCACGCGATTAATCAAGTTTGAGAAAAGCAGGAACAGGCGCCAAGAGATAACACGCTATCGGAGAAATATTTACTGTCTCCCGGCTTTGTGACGTCCAGGTACACACTGAAGCTTATTAGCCGAGGTGTGGTCAGTTTTAATTTGGGGACGTGTCTTTCCTGTTGCCAGATCATACATTGTTTTTTGATTATGCCGTGAACATGGTTTATTATTTTACAGTGATCAAATGACAGCCTTTGGTATGATTCACGTGCACCATATGGTTGTACAAAGAAATATTTGCAGTTTTAATCTTTCGCATGGGATACATTTAGTGGCAAAGTATAGCAGCATCTGCTTCATCATATTGGACAAAAGATAGTGGTAGTTTGGGGAATTTTCACAACTGTCAAATTGTCAGAGAGAGGTCTTTAAACCATACTATGTGTAATTGGTGTACGGAATGCTGGACTAGTGTCTGTTTTAATACAGTTTACAAATAATAGCTCATCCGCAGTTGTTTGAGTGTTTTATATGGCCAGAACAGATTTCTCATGGCAATGAAAAGGATCAGCTTTGTGAAAGTGAGTATAGATCGCACAAACATACCAATTGATGGGTGGGGTTTGGCAAATTTGAAACACAGATTAAAGATGATAGACGTTGCATTGTTCAAAGCTGTTTATCCAAAATATAATTTGATGTCAAAAGCAAATAACTGCTGCGTTTGACCCTTAGGCACACTAACAAAGTCCAATATCTCTGTGGGGTATGGTGGGAATATCTAACCTAGAGCGCAGCGATCACAGCAGAAGCAAAATGTGAAAGAACTGACATTGGGGCATAAAGGGTTGCCTTGTTTATGGTAACAAGTGAATTATAGAGCAGGCACTATTACATAAGAGTATCCAAATGCATCTATGTCCCTAAATATTGTTAGGATTAAACAGAATCCCTGAATCGGGTGGAATATGGGACTTTCAAGATGCAAAAAGGGGAGATATGAAAAGTGATGTTCATAGATAGCGGCGACTTTCGCCAAACCTACAACACATAAGTCGAGAGAACTATTTTCTTTTATATATATATATATATATATATATATATATATAAAGGTTTGTACTAATAAATGATTAACTTTTTTTATATAAAAAAGAATATAGTTCTCTCGACTTATGTGTTGTGGGTTTGCCTGCAAGCTGCAGCAGTTCCTTGGCTAAAGGTGCCTAATAGCTAAAGCCTCCCACACACGACCATGACAGCTTTTGGCCGAGAAAACTGGCCGTGTGTATGCTCCATTGCAGTTTTCCCGAGAATCGCGGTGGGCAAAATTAGAACATGTTTCCTTTTTAACCTAGCAGTTTCCCTATGGGGAAAGCCTGCAGGGGAGCATACACACTGCCGGGTTTCCCAGCCAAAGCTCTGATGGCAGTTTTCCTGTCAGGAAAACCGGCTGCGTGTAGGGGGAAAAAGCTGCCGAGCCGATTCTCGGCTTTCCCCTCAGGTTTCCCGGTGGTAAAAAGTCAGCAGGGAAACTCGATCGTGTGTACGAGGCATAAGAACTTATTCTGTTTTTCAGCAGTTTGTAGTTAGGGATTAGAAGAAAAAAAAGGTTGCTGGAAAATAATTTGTTGTGTGTTTGAGTCCAGTCTTTCTAAATATACTTAAAAAAGTATGTCTGTCCTCTAGTTCTGATCCATGTTATATGCAATTATGCAATGACTTGTCATTTCTGACTGCCATCAAAATGAAGTCCTATTTTTCCTATTTACAAGTACTATGCTAGGGTCTCCTAAAATAAACAAAGTCTTTTATAAGTCTCCTGAGTACGGAGTTCCAAGTAATATGTAAGTTAATAATTCCACAAGGACAAACATATGTTTCCAAGTGTAAAAAGGCACATCCTTGCTCCAACTTCAAAAAATGTATATTATACCAACTGATCTTTAGTCCTTCCATTCTATAGAAAGGAAATAATATGTTTGATGTGATCTGATGGCTTTGAAGTGTGTATTGCCACAGAGGCTACATACATTAGAGGAGGGAAGATGACCTCATTATTACAAGGCAATAAAACTTTGAGAGCTTCAAAAACAATAAAGAACAAAGAACTGATAATGGGAAAGAGAGGAATGCAATTGTTGATTTGATGGTGTGTACTAATATAAAAATAAAATGATTGTCCGAAACAGTCTGTATTTCAAGTGGACTAAGTACATTTGTATACATCTGTACAGTGCCTTGAAAAAGTATTCATACCCCTTGAAATGTTCCACATTTTGTCATGTTACAACCAAAACCGGAAATGTATTTTATTGGGATTTTATGTCATAGACCAACACAAAGTGGCACATAATTGTGAAGTGGAAGGAAAATGATAAATGGTTTTAAACTTTTTTTTACAAATAAATATGTGAAAATTGTGGCATGCATTTGTGTTCAGCCCCCTTTACTCTGATACCCCTAACTAAAATCTAGTCGAACCAATTGCCTTCAGAAGTCACCTGTGTGCAATTTAATATCAATATAAATACAGCTGTTTTGAGAAGCCCTGAGATGTTTGTTAAAGAACCTAAGTGAACAAACAGCATCATGAAGGCCAGGGAACACACCAGACAGGGCAGGGATGAAGTTGTGGAGAAGTTTTAAAGCAGGGTTAGGTTATAAAAAAATATCCCAAGCTCTGAACATCTTACGGAGGTTATAAAAAAATATCCCAAGCTCTGAACATCTTACGGAGCACTGTTCAATCCATCATCCAAAAATGTAAAGAGTATGGCCCAACTGCAAATCTACTGACAGGCCGGGCAAGGAGGGCATTAATCAGAGAAGCAGCCAAGAGCCCCATGGTGACTCTGGAAGAGCTGCAGAGATCCACAGCTCTTCACAAAACTGGCCTTTATGGAAGAGTGGCAAGAAAGCCCTTAAAGAAAGCCATAAGAAGTCCCATTTGCAGTTTGCGAGAAGCCATGTGGGGGACACAGCAAATTGAAGAAGGTGCACTGGTCAGATGAGACCAAAATTGAACCTAAGAGCAAAATGCAACATGGTGGTTATTGCATCATGTTGTGGGGATGCTTTTCTTCAGCACGGACAGGGAAGCTGGTCAGAGTCGATAGGAAGATTGATGGAGCCAAATACAGGGCAATCTTAGAAGAAAACCTGTTATGGTCCGCAAAAGATTTGAGACTGAGACGGAAGTTCACCTTTCAGCAGGACAACAACCATAAATATACAGCCAGAGCTACAATGGAATGGTTTAGATCAAAGCATATTCAATCATGTGTTTGAATGGCCCAGTCAAAGTCCAGACCTAAATCCAATTGAGAATCTGTGGCAAGACTTGGAAATTGCTGTTCACAGACGCTCTCCGTCCATTCTGATAGAGCTTGAGCTATTTTGGAACGAAGAATAGGCAAAAATGTCACTGTCTAGATATTCAAAGCTGGTAGAGACCTACCCAAAAAAGGCTTGCAGCTGTAATTGCAGAAAAAGGTGGTTCTACAAAGTATTGACTCCGGTGGGCTGAATACAAATGCATGCCACATTCTTCATATATTTATTTGTAGAATAATGTTGACAACCATTTATCATTTTCCTTCTACTTCACAATTATGTGCCACTTTGTGTTGGTCTATCACATAAAATCCCAATAAAATAGATTACAATTTTTGGTTGTAACATGACAAAATGTGGGCAATTTCAAGGGGTATGAATACTTTTTCAAGGCATATACACCAATCAGCCATAGCATTAGAACTACAGGTATGGACTCATGCACACTCGTCATCTACAAAGCTCTTCTAAACACCTTTCTCCTGGCAGGAGAAAAGCAGTGTCAAAAACGCACCTAAAGCTGCAATTTTGCAAATGCATTTTTAAAGCGTCATTTATTTCATTGGGCAGAATATTAATTTAGTCTGGCCATTGAAATGAAATGCCAAGTGTTTTATGCACCCAGCACTTTAATGGCGTTTACACATGTTTAGGCACATAAGGTGTTTTCTCTGCATAAAAACTGCAGCTTCTGGATGCGCTGGCAGCATGGTATATATTTTGTTTTGTTCTGCCTCTAAATGCCCCTGCCCTAAACACATGTGAACCCCTATATGTGCATGGATACACAGGCTAACATTGAGACATTAAATAACCTGCAAGACGCCTCTAGAAGTGGCATTTAAAATGTCCAGTGTGCATGAGCCTAAAGTGAAAAACATTGATTATCTCATTACACATATTTGACAACAGTTTTCTAGCGGTGGGAACAGTTTACATGACTATCCAAATGGAGAAGAAATCTGCTGAATTGACATGGCCAACCATGTTTGCATGTATTTCAACAGCCTCTTTATAAATCCAAATGCCTCTGTTATATTACAACATAGTCACTTCGATTGTCTCCAAGGCCAAAAGCAGCTATCTCTAGGAAAGTGATTATGAATCAAGCTAGATTTTATGAAGAAGGGTTCCAGCACATCTCCCTTGTGTCCTTGGGCCCTAGTTATTGTCTCACTTTTTGTGCCCATTGTTCATATGTCTCTGGTACGATTTAGAAATACTGTATATGTACTGTATATGGGACAATACAGTTAATATTGTGGTCAGTAAATATAAAGAAAATGTATGAGCTTAGCTATAGAAGTCCTTGTCTCCTATGCAGGGTACGATTGAAAGGAAAATGAAAACACCACAGTGCTTGCAATATTATATTTGGAAACATGAGGTTCAAAGCATCATGTTTCAGGCTGTGAAAACTCACTCATTACATTACATCAAAGTGGCAATTAGGTATCCTATCATTATCCAGCAGGCAGCTATTGGGTCATCCATGGCTGTCCTGTTGACCTCTGCTTCACTAAAACACCCATTACTTATATACTATACTATGATAAAATACGCACAATAACAATTATAGATCTAAAAGGAACTAATCTGCAAAATGTAACCATAGTGTGTGAAGCTGTATGAGCAAGGTGAAGTGTGTGTGTGGGGGGCTGTTAAACACACATAAGAATCCAAGTCAGGCAACCAAGTCATATTGTAGAAAGGTTCAACACAACTTATTCAGGCCCGTAGACACACTGATCTGTAGCCCCTTACGAACTATGACAGCAATCTGAAGACTTGAAAATGCTGACAGAGTCTGCAACAAGTAGCAGAATGTGGCCTGGCCAGTCCACACCCAAAGGGAAGGCTTCCTGAGGAGAAGTAGACATAGTCCCTGCACTGTCCCTACTCATCTGGGACCTTTTCCTACCTCTAAGCACTGTCCCTGCCAGACAAGGATCCTGTCCCTACACTAGCCACTCACATAAAGCATGCCAAACTCAGAAGCCAGAGTCTGAAATTGCCTGACGCAAGAAGGTCACTGGCGTCACATGTATATAGGGTTCGTCCTGGGACTTTGAGTAATAAAGTAGAGCAGTCTCCCTGACCCCACTGCTCTACTTTATTACTAAGCGCTTGTTGTATCCTACTTAAATGTAAGTGCAATTTTTTTTATTAAAATTGATTTATTTGGTAATACAGAATCACGCTATGTGCACTTTATATTTTTTCCTTTGGCTATTTTAATTATTACCACACATGGTAATAATTTCACTTGAGTTCACACATCTGCAACCAATCTCCGTGGATTAATCGTATCACATATGAAGATATCCCAGGAGTTCCATTGAGTATACAACATCCATAAACATATTCGGATCTCGGATATCGTTTGAAGCGATTCTGATCTGATGAGTATATGCTTATTCAGATCCTCACTTTCTGGTAAGCCTCAATAAGTTTCACTACACCGGTGGCGGATCCTTTAATACTCATCTCGTTATTTATTGAGCCACTACTTGTGGTGAATAACAGTTTTGGATTGTTGATATGAACTTTTTTTCACACTATGGACATTCTATTTGTTAAAAGTAGTAAAAATAGTAGTCTTTCCTCCTTTTAGCGCTCCACTTTTTCTTTGTTTGTATGTTTCCAAAATTGATCTATTTTGTAGTGTTGGCTGCTTACATTTGTGATGTTTGAACAGCGCGGTGATTTATATACTGTTGTATATACAATTTTTTCTTGTATATATAATATATGTACTTTTTATACAATCATGGTATGTTTTTTGGCTAACCATATTCACCTGACTTAAAGTCCCAGACGAACCCTATGTATATATGTATTGATTTGGGGATGGAGGTGATGTTGGGGTGACACCAGATCTTATTATGCCACTGGGAGTACAGACTGCACCTGCCTACTAATACACTGCTCAAAAAAATTAAAGGATCACTTTGAAAACATATCAGATCTCAATGGGCAAAAATCTCATGCTGGATATCTATACTGATGTAGACTGGGTAATGTGTTAGGAATGAAATGATGGAACATCATTAGATGGAAATGAAAATGATCCACCTACAGAGGGCTAAATTCAAAGACACCCCGAAAATCAAAGTGAAAAAATTATGCAGCAAGCTAGTCCATTTTGCTGAAATTTTATTGCAACAACTCAAAATGGTCCTCAGTAGTTTGTATGGCCCCCCCCCAAGTGATTGTATGCATGCCTGACAACATCAGGGCATGCTCCTAATTAGACGACAGATGGTGCCCTGGGGTATTTCCTCCCAGATCTGGACCAGAGCATCACTGAGCTCCTGAACAGACTGAGGTGCAACCTGGCAGGTGGACTGAAACATAATGTCCTAGAGGTGTTCTTTTGAATTTAGGTCAGGTGAGCGTGGGGGTCATTCAATGGTATACATTTCTTTATCCTCCAGGAACTGGCTGCATGCTCTCACCACATGTGGCAGGGCATTGTCATGCACCAGGAGGAACCCAGGACCCACTGCACCAGCGTAGAGTTTGACAATGGGTCCAAGGATTTAATCCTGATACCTAATGGCAGTCAGGGTGTAATTGTGTGTCAGGGCAGTCATGGTGTCCGTGCGTCCCTCCATGGATATGTCTCCCCAGACCATCACTGACCCACCACCAAACCGGTCATGCTAAATGATGTTTCAGGCAGCATAAAGTTCTCTGCGGCTTCTCCAGGCACTTTCACTGCTGTCACATATGCTACATATGCGACAGGTGAACCTGCTCTTATCTGTGAAAAGCATGGGGCACCAGTGGCAGACCTGCAAATTCTGGTGTTCAATGGAAAATGCCAATCGAGTTCCACAGTGTGTGGCAGTGAGCACAGATGTTGGGCCCTCAGGCCACCCCCAAGAAGTCTGTTTCTGATTGTTTGGTCAGAGACATTCACACCAGTGGCCTGCTGGAGGTCATTTTGTAGGGCTCTGGCAGTGCTAATCCTGTTCCTCCTTGAACAAAAGAGCAGATGCCGGTCTTGCTGATAGGTTAAGGACCTTCTTCGGCTCTGTCCAGCTCTACTAGAGTAACTCCCTGTCTCCTGGAATCTCCTCCATGCTCTTGAGACTGTGCTGGGAGACATGGCAAACCTTCTGGCAATGACACGTATTAATGAGCAGTCCTGGAGGAGTTGGACTGCCTGTGCAACCTTTAAAGGGTCCAAGTATCGCCTTGTGCTACCAGTAGTGACACTGACCCTAGCCAAATGCAAAACTAGTGAAAAACAGTCAGAAAAGGTGAGTAGGGAAAAAAATTGTCAGACACTCCACCTGAAAAAAAATCCTGTTTGGGAGGTTGTCTCATTGTTGCCCATCTAGTGCACCTGTTGTTTATTTCAATTAACAGCAAAGCAGCTGAAACTGATTAACAACCCTCTCTTTATAAACCCCTCCCCCTCTGCTACTTAACTGACCAGATTAATATCCCAGGAGTTCTGATTCAAAAGTGTTCCTTTTTTGAGCAGTGTATATATATTACATTCAGTGCTCTCCATGCAAAACACAGATACAATTTGTTTATTACTCATCCAATTGACCTCTAACTCATGCGGGTGAAGGGACCTTGTCTACAATCTTTTTAGCCTTTGTTCCCACAGTTTGTCAGCAGGCCATTACAGGAACGTCTGTTAAATGTTGTCAGAAGGACCCTTGCTCTGATGAATCTACAGGTGTCACTCTATATCTGGCTTTAGAACTGATTATATAGGACCGGAAACCCACTTTATTCATGTCTGCCAGTTCTGTCAGGATCAGGCTTTCCAAGGCTTTGAAGTCAATTCAATGAGTTCAAATCAAACATAATTCTAATTCCACATACAGGTATCTATGTCCCCCTTTGATCACCATGTCCAAGGCCCTGTTCATGAGCCATGTCAGAATAAAATCTAGTTTTCTGTTTTTGATACACTGAAAATCGAATGCTGCAAACTCTGAGTGAAATTGGCAGTTTTACTTCCATAAGCCCATACAGTTTCCTCTGCCAATTGCATTAACAGAAAAAAAAGATAGGTATTTACACAACTCTTTTATAGAATATCTGTGCAGTCCAGCTGACAGTATGACACACATATGCGGATATTTTCAAAGAAATAGGACACAGTGGTGTCTGCTATGCAATCTTTGTCTGACTGGTAAGAATAACTGGAACCTTGCAGTCCATGGAAACTCTTTTAACTAAAATGTCTATAAAAAATATGCCCAAGTCCCCAGGATTCAATCAGTCTATTAATGTTCTGTGGTGAGTCTGACACTGACTGATCTCTTTTGCAACTTAACAAGGATATTTTTTTTTGCATCAATCTGGTGTCTCTTCCCATGTGCAGAAATTCCATGTGTCCGCAATTTAACTTTAGATGTTGCAGGCCAAAAAGCACATTGCCTGTCAGTACCCATAAAACTTGATAAACACACAATCTACAATCCAACAGGAGAATGTGAATTGCTGATACACTACCTAGTGACTACGCTGTTACTTCAAACTGCTATTAACTTGGTCAGAAGTTATGTTGATCATAAAACTTTGAACATATAAATGAGCCTTTAAAACTAGGGCATCCAAATAATAGCCCCATTTGTTGGGAAAGCTTTAAAATAATCATGTTAGGCTTTGACAAGGTGTAGATGCACTCCTGTCCACGAAGCCGCTCCTACATTTGCTGGTTCACAGCTTGCAGAACTATCAAGAAATACGTCAGGCCGCGTACACACGGCAGAGAACCTCGACGGGCAGAACACATCGTTCCGCCCGTCGAGGTTCCCTACCGGCCGTCGAAATCGGCGACCCGCCCGTCGGGAATGGCAACCAGCCATTCATCCAGGCGGGCCGTCGAGCAAATAGAGAGCGTGCTCTCTATTTCTGCTCGACGGGCTTCCCGACGGGAAGCTTGCCGAGAGCGTACACACGACCGAGGTCCTCGCTGGAATGCAGCTTCCAGCGAGGTTCTCGCTGGTTTCCAGCGAGAACCTCGGTCGTGTGTATGCCGCCTCAGAATAAAGCTATAAACTGAGCTTATTTTTGCAAAATGCTGGCTTAGTAGTTGATATTGCTGCTTTGTATTTGTGGGGTCCTGCATTATATGTCCACTTGGACACTACAGTAAAACCTTGGATTGTGAGCATAACTTGTTCGGGAAACATGCTTGTAATCCAAAGCACTTGTATATCAATACGAATTTCCCCATAAGAAATAATGGAAACTCAAATGATTCATTCCACACCACTTTATTCATAAAGCCTTCAGTTTATAGTCCATAGAAAAAGATTATAGCAATGTGATCCACAAATGGAAGCCTCCGCAAGGGGATTAGAAGCAAAATCCATCAGGAGCTACAGAGTATAATGCCCTGTACACATGATCGGTCAATCCGATGAGAACGGTCTGATGGATTTTTCCATCAGTTATCTGATGAAGCTGACTGATGGTCAGTCGTGCCTACACACCATCAGTTAAAAAAACGATTGTGTCAGAACGCGGTGACGTAAAAACAACGACGTGTTGAAAAAAATGTTCAATGCTTCCAAGCATGTGTCGACTTGATTCTGAGCATGCGTGGATTTTTAACTGATGGATGTGCCTACAGACGATCGTTTTTTTTCTATCGGTTAGGTATCCATCGGTTAATTTTAAAACAAGTTTGAATTTTTTTAACCGATGGATAAATAACCGATGGGGCCCACACACGATCAGTTTGGTCTGATGAAAACGGTCCATCAGACCGTTCTCATCAGTTTGACCGAACGTGTGTACGCGGAATAAGAGAAGAGAGGCTCCTCTAAGGGTAGCAGTATGGTTACATTTAATGAAGGTACAACATTTAGCAACTTGCATGGTTGATGATTAAAAAGAGGCACATCTAAGTATGCAGACATCTGGGGTAAAGCTGCTCACATAGACCAACAGCCACGCCGCTGGCTCTCAATGCTGTCACATCTGCAATCGTGACCGGGAAGACTACCCAGCAGTAGAGCGGTCTGAACGCGAGGCGCACAGCATGGAAGGGATGACATTATTGGTGGTGAGGAGGATGGTCTATGTGGACAGTTTTCCACCCGGATGTCTGCATACTTAGATGAGCATACTTTATTCATCAATCATGTGAGTTGCTAAATATTGTACCTCCATTAAATGTAACCATATTTCTGCACTTAGAGGCACCTCTCTTCTCTTTTATACTCAGTTGTGATATGACGCTTCTTGTATATCAAGACATCGATTGTATATCAAGTCAAAATTTATTTAAATTTTTTCTTCTAAAACGCTCTCAAACCAAGTTACTCTCAAACCAAGGTTTTACTGTATTTGCATGAAATGTATGTATGTATTTCATACTTATGTGGCCTTTATATGAATGCTCCAGTTTCTTCCCACAGACCAACACCATACTGGTAGATCAATGGGTTTTTGCTTAACCTGACTCTAGTATGCGTATGGGAATTTTGGTGACTTCTATACATACAATAGGATATATACCCCCCCAAAGCAAAGGACTATGTGCATGGCTCTTTCTATCTGAAATATTATATCACAAAAACACTCAGTACAATGAGATAAAAAAAAAAAAATTATATAAAAAGGTAACTCAAAGCACAAGACAATAAAGTGCTCTACATTTGGGAATCAATAAGCAAGCAAAAGTGCCAATGATTTCAGTTTCTACATCGCATCATATTCTGTATCAGTCATTTATTCTGTTTCTACTATCCATTAACAATGAACCTGTTATATTATGAGTACTGTACACATGTATGATAATACTGCGATTAAAGTAATTTTAGTATTCCATACCCCCTACAGAGCAAGTCACAATCAACAATGTTGTGCCATACCATTATCTTAAAAGGTCAATACTTCTCATTCCTATTTCCTACAGACTCTGGTTCACAAGTTGAACGATTCTTATGAGCCAGTAAGACCCTTGGTTTCTGTCTTCTATAGAGTTCTATTCAAACCTGCTGCTCGAAATAAAAGTGTCACATAATCTATAATGAGCAAATTGAGGGCCCTACAGAGTCAACCCATCCTACACTGAATGACAGCCAGGTTACAAGAAACAGATTACACACAATCTGCACATATGTGCCCGGTGTTCTATCTGAAGGAAAAATGGACATATAACAAAATGTCAAACTATTAAGAACAATCATCTTTAAAGTGTACGAAAAAATTCTATAAAATAAGAAAAGCAAAAAAAATCTTGCTGTCAAAGACTACTACCCTGGCCATAAAAACATTACATTACCTCTGTATCTATTACATTAGGACCCAACATAAAGTCTAAGTAAATACAAAAAGCTTTTCTTTACTTACATATAAACACAAAAAAGGATAGAGGAAGCCTAGGAAGGTACGCACATAATTACCTTGAAATGCCAGTGTTAAGCGCCATAGAGAAACACAGCGATTCTCTCAGTGCCAGTGAGATGCTTTGCATCTATGTAGCGGGTCCTTATAACTATACCCTCAGATGTGTGATGAGAGGCCCACAGACCACTCACAGGAAATCATTAGCCCCTAATCACCATGTTTAACTCCTCTTTGCAGCATTGTGTGGATGGCACTGGTAGAGTAGGATGCATGACTAAATTAGAGCACGCTTATTAACTGTTGCTTGGCCAAATCTGTTCCATCAGCTGCAGATGTATGCTTATGTGCACTGCAGCTGGTTGGGATTCTCAAGAGCAATTAATATTGATATTAAACATTGCTGATCTGCTGTGTCTGAGGGCAGCCTTCTACTCAAAATAACCATACGTAATTGTGCTAGTGGCAAAACAAGTGCATACAGGAGAATAAATAAAAAGGCTTGTGTCAGCAATAGCTCGCACTATCTCTGTAGTGATTATAAAAAGAATCATCTTGTAAACATTAACTCTCAGGCACCCAGCATCAAGTCGCTAACAGAACCTGCAGTATAGTATAGTAGGCAGAAAGTCAGTTTACTAAGAAATAACTAATAGTATAAAAGCAGCACAGTGGCTAGGTGGTTGGCACTTCCACCCAGCAGTACTGGTGTGGTTGGTTTGCATCACAACCACGGCCCTACCTGCACGGAGTTTGTATGTTCTCCACGTGCCTGTGTGGGTTTCCTCCCACGCTTCAAAGACATGCTGATAGGTTAATTGGCTCCTGTCTAAATTTACCCTAGTATGTGTGTATGTATGAATATTAATTAGGGACCTTCAATTTTAAGCTTCCCGCGGGCAGGGACTCATTTGAATGTGCAAAATATATGTAAATTTATAGAGCTATATAAGTACCTGAAATAAATACTTTTTTTATGGACTACCAGTGGCTGTTAGGTCTGTTGACGACTAAAAAAAATCCCATCAATCCCATCAATTACAAACTTCTCTAAAATACTATTGTTGTATTGCAGAAAGGGTTGCATTGCTGCAAAAGTTATATGAATTTATTTAAATCTACCCTGAAAGTTGGCCATGTCCTTGTTTTTCCATTTTCGGTGAACTGGAGCTGTTTTTGTACCAGCAGCATGCACAGCTGCTCACAGGGGTATTAAAATAATCTACATAGCTTATTGTCCTTTAATGAGGGATAAGCCTTTTTGTTGCTGTTTTTTATTTTATGTTTTGTGTTGAAAATAATATACCTTCTATTTTAAAATGGCAAAGCTTATCGAGAGAAATTGGACACTAAACTACAGAATTATGCCCCTACTAAACATTTCTTGACATAGTGTCCATTTATGGAGCATACTTTGCCACAGGTCCAAATTCAGGCCCTGGTGTCATCATTCCTGTATACAGAGTGGTACCTCGAGGCCAACCTGACCGGCTCCATTGAAACTTATAAGCCAACAATTTCCACCTAGTGGAACACAAAAAGGATAATCAGCGCAACCAAAATAAATTGGTTTTCGAGGTTCTGAAATGTCAAGATAACGCAACCCCCCCCAAACTACCCCCTTTTAGAAAGTAGACACCCTAAGGTATTTGCTAAGAGGCATGATGAGTATTTTGCATTTATACATACCACCAATAGAAAGCTCTATTTGTGGGAAAAAAATACATACATTTAATTTGAGTACAGCATTGCATGACCGTGCAACTACAAAGTTAAAGTAGTGCAGTGCCAAATTGCAAAAAATGCTCTGGTCAGGAAAGGGGTAAAACCTTCAGAAGCTGAAGTGATTAAAATTCAAATAAAAATATAAAGAAAAACAGAAAAATGGCAAAGCTATATTTTGGTATGATTTAATGGCTAACAAGCCCAAGAAAGTTAAATGCAATGTGGAATACATCTGGCAATTGATGTTTTTTCTATCCTTTCTGACCAAGATTTAATCAATTCATATGATAATTGGTTAATTTTATGTTTGGAGATGATAATTCAGTGTCTACATTGTCTGCTGGATATTAGAGATCATCCAGGTGTTTCAAACATGAAGCCTCAGGAAGAAAGTAGGCAGTGACTGACCTGGTAGTTTCCAAGCTAAACTTTAGCACCTGCGGGAACAAGTTGAGAGCTTACAGATCCAGAATGGGCTGGATGGTTCTATTTGGTTTGGGAACCATTAAAAATTATTGAGTAGAAGCCTTGAAAGTGTTATGTTGGTATAGGGGTAGTAGCAAGTATATCTGCCAGCTGGAATGAGGAAAGGGGCAAGTGTGAAACTCCAGTTTGTAGCCCCAGGAAATGACACCCTGGACCCAAGCTTCTGAAGTTTTCTGTGACCAGAAGGCTTACAGAAGCGCGTCCACTCTGATAAATGGGGGCTCCCCCTCACTGGAAAGAAGCCTTGGAACCAGTCTTGGCTGGTTTGGAAGTGTCTTCGTATGGAAGTAGGTCCCTGCTTTGGATATGGAACTGGAGGACTAAGAGGGACACAAGGAACATTTCCTAACCTCAGGAGTAGAAATATTTCCAGTAGAAGGAGGAGACGAGTAGTCTTACTTCCTTTAATCTTCTTGATGTACAAATAGGTACCAAATAGGCGTTCATCATCAAAAGGTAACCTTTCAAGTCATGTCTTGCATGGGAACTCAGTTTACCAGCTTTTAATCTAAAGGATTGCTTGCAAGTGGATTAAGAAAAGACCCATCTGACAAAGAGTGCCTGCCAAGCTCTTCATGCAGTAGAGGAAATTCATAGGTAAAACATCTAACTGACTGTGGACTGAGGCATTTGTTACAATGGAACTACGATTTTGGGCCATCTGTTTAGTCCAGTCAGATAAGGTCTGGCAGACTGCATTGAAGCCTGGTGGGGCCCACCAACCTCTTGTCTGTTGGATCCTTGAACATGGTATTATCCTGCACAAGGGGCACAAGGGTGTTCTGAAGACAAGAAATGGCAGGATTTAACAAAGGAATTGTCAATTTTTGTAGGAAACTTACATTAATAGGCTACTGCTGAGTATTGTGGAGGAGTAAAAATCTTCTCAGAATAGGGCCAGTCCCCATACAAGACAGGCTTTAGCATCAAGAGGACTGGGAAAGTCTTAGCTGGTTTAGGCATTTTAAGGAACCCCATGCTGGATATCTTGGGGTGAACAGACTCAGGCTGCTCTTATACTAAGCAGGAGCATACAGCATCACTAAGGGTAGCTAGGGTATCCTTAAAGCTTAAATGAAATTATAGGCATCTCATCCTGATCTGATACCTTAATAGGAGAGGGATCATCTGCAACTATCACCTCCTGCTCAGGTAACAAGGGCAAAGCCAAGACCTATTCAGGAGTGCAGGTCAAATGGGCACTGTGACCAGTGCAAGCTAGGGCATTGATAAGGCCTGAAATTCTGCCCATGAAATCTGATATTGTGGAAGAAAATTCCTCTCTGGACAGGAAACAGGAAGCTTGGGCGCAGACAGCCCAGCAGAGGGTACTTGGCCCTGAGTAAATCAACTATCAGTGTGGAATCTGAGCTAGTAAGTCCAACTGACCCTTTCTTCTTGGATATGTGGTCTGCCAGGCTTGTTAAATATTGTTTTCAGAGGGATACGCAAAATCTCAACTGCTGTGGAGAGGGAGGGGAAAGCCTCATTGTGGTGTTTCACCTTCGATGAAGGGCATACCCCCCACAGGATCTTCAGGGATAGGGCTCTGGAGCTGGCAGACCAGACCCCGAACCTGTAAAACACATATTGCACATTTCCAAGGGGAACACCTCCAGCAGGATATAGTGTATGTTAGCAATGTAACAGGCAGGCTCTGCTAATCAACTCTGCTAATGAGCTAAGATTTAAGACTCCTACATGAACTATTCTAGCAGTTTGTTTTTAATAATTCTCTGTAGGTCAGCAAATGTTTGTGTGCTTAGATTTGTAGAAAATGCCACAAATACTGAAGTCTGGGATGTGACTGGAACTTCCTGTGGACTATTATTAAAATCACAATCTGAACACCAACCCCAGTTGCTCTTTTCTCTGATCACATCTAGGTAGAGCTACATGACCACAGTCTAATGGATTCATATCACTTTACAAAGAGCTGGCTTGGACCTAATGTTGAATCTTTGATCCATGTCAAAGTGCCTGAAAGGTAAGGGCTATACACTTGACAATACAAAATGCAATCACAAATGCTTTCTTTGATACTCTAAATATCATTCACCTTCTTGTTAGAAAACAATAACAGAACGGTTAATGTACATCCCCATCTTATCTCTTTAATGCTTCTCCAGCGATGAGAGAGTTAAGGGTTGCCTGCCTGGCTACACTCCTTTAGGTTGCAGTCCTGTGAATGCTCAATTGAGGAGAGCTCTTAGCATGAGACCCTTGATGACACACAGACATTCAGAACAAAGTGACAGCTTGACCTTCACAGGGGACACAAAAGAAGAAGGATCGATGTGCTATAAGGCTGCCTTATGTCCTTTATACACATGCCTCTGGAAATCATGGTCTAATTAATAACCCCCTCTCCTGCTCTCACCCAAAGCACACTCTCACCACTCCGTATCTGATCCCAACTCTTGCTTTGACATAGCTGAACAAAAGAGGCCTCCGCTAAGAAGGTGGTAGAGAGCTGAGCGATAAGACTAAGAGCTTTAGAAGCGGCAGCCTGTGTGTCTTTAGGGAAATAAGCAACGTGTGTGTTAAATATTATCTTCTTGTCCCAATGCTCAGATGTTAAAGGATGGGAAGCTGCACTCCCTCTGCGATAGCAGAGAACATGCGGTTTGCGGGTCAGTGAAGGGATATAGGCGTTTCAAGGTCAAATATTTTCTCCGGAGCAGAAATCACAGGCTGGGACACACCAGGCCCAGAGTAATCCTAAATGATTTGTATCATGGCTTTAATGAATGCAAAGGATCCATCTGCATACTAACAGAGAGTGTTTCTATATGAATGTGCGTAGTATTATTCACATTCAACAAGGTTTTTGATACTCAGGTTCCTAAACTGTTGAGACATTGCAATTCTTCTCCTTGATCTGGCTTATTTTACTATAGGAAATTGACATAAAGAAGATGAATTTCCTTTTCTATGTTAACATTTGGAAAACATAAGAAATAAACCCAGGGGTCTGACACACTCGAAAATGTCTTTACATTAACAAGTATATGTGATGCTAAGCAGTATTTACAGTTGATGCCAGCACTGGTCAGATTACTTCTAAAAAATCAGCCATGTATTTGCACCATAATGGCACAATTGGGTTTGCACGCAATGCTCATCTTCACCCAAACTCCAGGGCAGTGGTGTATGCTTATTTAAAGAGTGGGCACAGTAACATGGGTGCTTCATGCAGATGGCATTAAAATGCTTGCTAAGTACTCCTTTTTCATTTTCTTGAACTTACTCTTATGCCGCGTGCACACGATCAGGCTTTTGCCCGACCAAAAGCACATCAGAATTCCGAAGCAATTCCATCGGAGTAAAATAGAACATGTTCTATATTTACGTATGTGTTATGTCATTGGCGCTCATCTATAGTTTAAATGAGTAATTTAAATAATCTGCTGCAGTTACAGTGAACACCTCTATAGGGAAGTGAAAAAATGAAAAAAATATATATATTATATATGTATATACATATACTACTCAGCGCAGTAGTATATGTCAATACATATATAAAATATATATTTTTTTCATGTTCTATATTTAAACTCTAATGGAATTCATCAGAATTTCCAATGGAATTTCTTTGATGGAAAAAGTCCGTCTAACTTTTTCCATCGGAAATTCTGATCGTGTGTACGGGGCTTAAGTGTTTAAATAAGCCATGCAATATCTACAGAGAAAGGGAATGAGAGAGGGGTGAAGGGTAAGGGAGGGAGGATGAGAAAGAGAGGGGGATGAGAGATGAGAAAGGATGTGTGGGAGTGACATCAATGCAGCCCGGTCAAGTGACCGAAGGCACAGAACCTGGAAGGAAGACCAAGTGAAGATGAAAGCACCCGGGACCCGCCGGATTGTACACAGCGCATTGCTAGAAGGCTCAGTCTGACAGGTAAGTGTACCCTAATGTGCTAATATGAAGAAGATACATTATCTTCTTTAACTTGTCTATGATTGAGTTTATTTATAATCCTGGCCTAGATTAAAACTCTTTTCGACACTATCCAAAACTATAGAAAAACTTGGCTGGAGTTAAAGTGGTTCTAAAGTCTTAGGCCTCGTACACACGAGCAGACAGATTTGTTCAAATCTGTCCGTCCGACAGATTTGAACAAATCTGTCTGCTGGGATTTTGGTTTGCTCGCGTGTACACACGAGCAAACCAAAATCCCCGCCAGCAGACGGCGCGCTGACGTGTCGGTGACGTGGCGGTGACGTTGACGCCGCCACGTCACCGCACCAGGAAGTAAAACACTTCCGCGCATGCGCCGAATCCATTCGGCGGCGGTGCGGCGGCGGTGCGGGACGACATGTCTGCTGGTAAGTGTACTAACCAGCAGACATGTCGGGCGGACGGATTCCCACCCGATAGATTTCAAAGCATGCTTTGAAATCTGTCGGGTGGCCAAATCTGTCGGCTCGGCCGTACACACGATCGAATCTGTCTGCTGAAACGGTCCAGCGGACCGTTTCCAGCGGACAGATTTGATCGTGTGTACGAGGCCTTAAGGATTTTTACCTTAATGCATTCTCATCATTAAGGTAAAAAAAACTTTCTGTAATCACGATCCCCACAGCATCGCCCCTCCCTAAATGCCTAACTGAGTTTGATCTCGATGCATTGCTATGCCCAAGAGCAGTGGCTCTCTCCGGTCTCTCCCTCCTCACAGGACAGAGAGGCAACAGTGGCAGCAATTGGCTCCTGCTGCTGTCCATCATATCCTATGAGGAGGGAGTGGGGCTGAGCCTTGCTGTCTGTGTCTATGGATGCAGGCAGTGTGCATTGGGATCGAGCCTGCATGAGTGCCCCCATAGGAAGTGGCTTCCTATGGGGGTAATCACCGAAGAAGAGGAGCCAGAAGTATTGGCGGGGGACTCTAGAAGACGAGGATAAAACCATTACACAGAGTAGGCAAGTATAGCATCTTTACTATTTAAAAAAAAAAAAGGTTTAGAATCACTTTAAAGGGTAAGTTCACCTTTACAGAAAACTCTGTAAAATGAACTTACACAGGTCCCTTTTATTGCCCATAGCCCTCCCCAAGCTCCTGCTGACCTGGACAGCTGCAATCTCCGGTTCTAAGCCCTGGTATATCCGTGCCAGGTGTCCGGGGCTTAGAAATCCTCTCAGCTGAATGTCCAAAACGTCCCTCGTCAGGGGAATGTTTAATTTCTTAGAGCATTCTTATTAGTCAGCACTGACACAAGGCCAGCACTGACCAATCAACAGCCGCATAGCCCGTTCTGTCAGCTATGAAGCCGCCGCATGGATGCAGAAAGCATTTCTAAGCCCTGGGCTCCTGGCGTGGATATACTGGGGCTTAAAACCGGAGATTGCAGTGGTCCAGGTCAGCAGGACGGGGGGGGGGGGGGGTGTTGAGGATGGGTACCTGTGTAAGTTCACTTTACAGATTTTTCTGTAAAGGTGAACTTTCACTTTAAGCTTTAAATATTACCATTGATGTGAATAAACTGCTTACAAAATCCAACCCCTAAACCACAATTTTTTTTTACGGAGAATAACACTTGCCTGTGCACTCCTCTTACCCTGTCATGCCGGATTCACACGTTTTTTTTCCGGCACAACGCACCGAATCCGCTGCGGCGATATGTGCACCGGCTCCATAGAGAGCCGTTCACATTCTCCTGCTTTGCAAATTGAATGCAGGAAAACACATATTCAATTTGCATAGGTGTGAACCCAGCCTTAATGATAAATCTCTGGTTCCTCTGATGGGCAGCTGTTTTTCGGAAAGAGGTTTGGTTAAGCATTGAGTCTAGATTAAAACAGGGCTTTGAAGCATTCCCCTTTAAATATTTGTATACAACAATTAAGATATTTATTTTATATATTGCTTTGCCTCCTGCAAATCATTATTGTCACTAAAAATCTGTAAAATATTTTACTATAATCTAGTAACCATCTTAGAACAGAGCACAGAAGTGTTTGTCTCTTCCCTAATGTCTAAACCCACATTACACACACCTTGACATTTTTTTTCACAATAAAGAAATTCAAAAGCTTTTACATAAAGTACAATGAATGCATTACAAGAATATTTCAACCCAGTTTGCAGGGTAAAGTGTCGGTCAAAGTAAACACATAATTCAGTGCTGTCAAGGATGGAATGAGGCCTAGGTTTACAGATGGAGACCAAATAAGGATTCTATTTTCAATGCAAAAAGAAAAAAAAACATCCAAATTCATATACAGCAAGCCAATAATATTTAAAGGACAAGGATGTTAAAATAATGCACTGAGCCAAATCAACTAGTGAAAAATTCTGTCACATAAGTAACAGTACTAATTTGCTCACTAAAAAACTTAAATTATGACCCAACAGTGAGGTATTGGTATGGACTAAAAAAAAAAAATGAATAAAAAAGTCAGTTATTGGATGGACAATAACGTGCTGAAGCTTCCATTAATTATTTGGTTTACTAAGTTAAAGTAACAAAATTAAAATCACCTAATGCTAGTCACTTTAGTGGGAACATCCATAGCTCCCAACTGTCCCTGATTTCGAGGGACTGTCACTGATTTGAAACAAAGTCCCTCTGTCCCTCATTCCTCCTCATTTGTCCCTCATTTTGGTCTGATTTATATAGTTGTATATAAAATGCACTTTTTATCTATCAAGAGGTGTTTTCCAGCACTAAACCTTTCATCTGATTTCTGAATTGCTGCATTTCTAAATTCCAAAAGCCAATATAAAGCAATAGTAGCGGTAACAAAATTACTTGTGGGTTGTGGTGTTTTTTTGTACAATTCTCTTTTAAGGGGCCGTGGTCAGGGGTGTGTCCCATGCCTGCATACTTTTGCTGAATAGGTGTCCCTCATACCCATCTTAAAAAGTTGGGAGGTTTACCACTTAAGGACTGTCTAACGCCTATATACGTCGGCAGGATGGCACGTGACCCAGTCCGAGTCTCCGTGACCGCGGCCACGGGACCCTAACGCCGTTGGTCACTGGAGCTGAAGAATGGGGAGAGGTGTAAACACACCTTCCCCGTTCTTCATTGTGGCAGTGGCAGTGATCGTCTGTTCCCTGATATAGGGAAAGACGATCACCGACGTCACATGTCCAGCCCTCTCCAGTTAGAAACACATATGAGGTCACACTTAACCCCTACAGCACCCCCTAGTGGTTAACTCCTAAACTGCAATTGTAATTTTCACAGTTATCAGTGCATTTTTATAGCACTTTTCACTGTGAAAATGACAATGGTCCCAAAAATGTGTCAAAATTGTCTGATGTGTCCACCATAATGTCGCAGTCACGGAAAAAAAAACGATGATCGCCACCATTAGTAGTAAAAAAACAATTATTAATAAAAATGCCATAAAACGATCCTCTATTTTGTAAACGCTATAAATTTTGCGCAAACCAATCGTTAAACGCTTATTGCGATTTTTTTTTTTTTACCAAAAATAGGTAGAAGAATACGTATCGGCCTAAACTGAGGAAAAAAAATAATTTTATATCTTTTTTGTGGATATTTATTATAGCAAAAAGTAAAAAATATGCTCTATTTTTGTTTATAGCGCAAAAAAAAATAAAAACCATAGAGATGATCAAATACCAAAAGAAAGCTCTATTTGTGGGAAAAAAAGGATGCCAATTTTGTTTGGGAGCAACGTCGCACGACCGCGAACTGTCAGTTAAAGCGAAGGAGTGCCGAATCGCAAAAAGAGGCAAGGTCCTTAACCTGCATATTGGTCCGGGTCTTAAGTGGTTAAAGCTATTCCTATAAAAGACAAAGAGAATGTGATTGTCAGAGCAACATTAGCAGATAAAGTGAAATCACAGAGGAATTTAGAGTGATTTCCAACTAACGTTTAAGAGAAAAGTAATACCTCTGGAGGTTAGCAGGCAGATAACTTCCCTTTCAATGGTGTCTCCTCTATTAATATAGTGATTTGATTTATTTTATTTACCACAAATATAAATTTGGCTCAGTCATTACCATGACTCCCTACAGTGCCGTTAATCCAATGGTTATCTTGAAGTTTGTCCATCCAAGCCTTTATTATCAAGCAGATTCATTTTCTTTAGAACTAATCTGATGAACATCAAGCCTTTTCTGATGTGCCACTGACTCCCATAGATATCTGCTTGCATACTTAAAACTGGGATGACTGATGCTGTGTACTGGAAATTGCATGTGGTGCTTGTACCATACTACTGCCCAAACAATACATTATGGGTCTGCCAGCCTGAATGATGTGAAAATAGATTGGCACAAATATATGGATATGAGATTAATGAGGCAGAGGGCTGACAGTTTTACATTATAGGCAGAGAATACTGCTGTGCCCATAGAATGTCACTGCTCATACGGAGCCTTGCATTGCAATTTAAAATCTGGACAGATTATTCTTTCATACTTATGACAATTCAGAGTATAGTTATTCTTTCTAAATCCTCTGCACAATTTATTCTCTAAAACAACTCACTGCTGAGCCAGAGGATATTTCACTGCAACTGTGAAAACTCAACAGCAACAACACATTTTTATGAAGAAGAGAACAGTGAGATAAATATCTCCCTTGTTCAAAGTCATAAAATTCTTCTTTATTTTGCTGGTATAGAGTGGCATATGTAGGAAATAGGGGAGCTCACACATATTTATGGGACACAAATGGGAATGTATGGCCTATTAATTTATTTAGTGCAGGTACTTATATATCACCACCAATGTTTGCAGTGCCTTCAGGGCCGCTGATAGAAATCATGGGGCCCTGTAAAGCCTATCTGACGGGGCCCCCTTCAGCCCCACCCCTGGTCCCGCCCCTGGTCCCTCTTTTAGCCCCACCCTGGCTCTGTCCCTGCCCCCTCCCCAGATGCCATATTGTGCTGCAGACAGTGCCACCCATTCCATGCCGCCTGCCAATGCCATATTGTGCTGTAGACAGTGTCACCCATGCTGCCAATGCCCTAATGTGCTGCAGACAATGCCACCCATGACGCTAATGCAATAACACACATGCTGCCTGCTGACAGTGCCACCCATGCTGCCAATGCCATATTGTGCTGTAGACAGTGCTCACTATGCCACCAATGGCATAATGCCATTGGCGGCATGGGTGGCACTGTCTCTGCAGGCAGCACATGCGTTGTGGCATTAGCGCCATTGGGTGGCACTGTCTGCAGCACATTTTGCCATTGGCAGCATGGGTGGCACTGTCTCCCATGCCACAATGTGCTGCAGACAGTGCCACCCATGATGCTAATGCCATATGGGTTTGTGCGGTTAAACGGCTGTTTGGTGCTGGACGATGTTAAGGGACCCTGATCGTCATTGTTTGTTCAGGTTGCCAGGCCCCCCTGCTGGCCGGGCCCGGTACAACTGGGCCAGTTGTACTGGCCTATCAGCAGCCCTGAGTGCCTTACACATATACAGTGCCTTAAGAAAGTATTCACACCCCTTCAGAGTTTCCACATTTTGTCATGTTACAACCAAAAATGTCAATGAATTTTATTGGGTAGACCAACACAAAGTGGCACATAATTGTGAAGTGGAAGGAAAATGCTAAATGGTTTTCAAAGTTTTTTTTTACAAATAAGAAGTATGTGAAAAGTGTGGCTTGCGTTTGTATTCAGCCCCCTTCACTCTGATACCCCAACTAAAATCCAATGGAACCAATTGCCTTCAGAAGTCACCTAGTTAGTAAATAGAGTCCACCTGTGTGTAATTTAATCTCAGTATAAATACAGCTGTTCTGTTATGCCCTCAGAGGTTTGTTAGAGAATCATAGTGAACAAACAGCATCATGACGGCCAAGGAATACACCAGACAGGTCAGGGATAAAGTTGCGGAGAAGTTTAAAGCAGGGTTAGGTTATAAAAAAATATCCCAAGCTTTGAACATCTCATGGAGCACTGTTCAAGAGTATGGCACAACTGCAAACCTATCAAGACATGGCCGTCCACCTAAACTGACAAGCTGGGCAAGGAGAGCATTAATCAGAGTAGCAGCCAAGAGGCCCATGGTAACTCTGGAGGAGCTGCAAAGATCCACAGCTCAGGTGGGAGAATCTGTCCACAGGACAACTATTAGTCGTGCACTCCACAAATCTGGCCTTTTTGGAAGAGTGGCATAAAGAAAGCCATTATTGAAAGAAATCCATAAGTAGTCCCATTTACGGCTTGTGAGAAGCCATGTGGGGGACACAGCAGACATGTGAAAGAAGGTGCTCTGGTCAGTTTAGATCAAAATTCTCCTTTTTGGCCTAAAGCACAACCCTATTTGTGGTGGAAAACACTGCACATCAACCTGAAAACACCATCCCCACCGTGAAACATGGTGGTGGCAGCATCATTTTGTGGGGATGTTTTTCTTCAGCAGGGACAGGGAAGCTTGTCAGAGTGGATGGGAAGGTAGATGGGCAATCTTAGAAGAAAACCTGTTAGAGTCTGCAAAAGACTTGCAGACAAGGCAAGTATGAGGCAACTGCTTTGGGCCCCACAACAACAGGGCCCAGGGCAGCTTCCCCTGTTTCCCTGCCTTAAAGACGGCCCGGACAACCATGTTCAAAAGATGAGTGCATGGCCCTGGATGTACAGGCTCTGTGTCAGGGTCTGTGCTCCCCTCCCTGCGTATCTGTTAAACTCAACTGTGCAGGAAAATCTATACAGCCAATGCATGTCTTGTCACTATGGATTGCCTGCATGCAACTCAGTGTTAGACAGAAAAGTCAACACATACAGGAATGATATCATCACAATCTGGCCATTTAAATGGCAGAAGAGTGCGAAATCAGAAGCACGACTAAGTGAAGATGGAAGCACAGGGAGCAGCAGCAACTCAGCACTGGAGGGCACCATTTAAAAGGTAAGGCAGCACAAACAATAATTTTTTCCTTCAACCAGCGGGATAAAAAAAAAGTCTGGAATCCCCCATGTAGATGGGAAAATCCTTCCCGCTACATTATTGTATTTTACCAGTGGGGGGGACTTCCCCGCCATCAGAATGCACTGATAAGTGTTGTCGGCTATAGCTGGTGGCACTAATCAATCGGGAAAAACCTAACAGGGCTGCTGAATTTCGATCCATATATGGTTGACTTAAGTCTGTCATAATCTGCTAGTATGCTGTACTAGCAGGATATAGCATAAACCTGCATGGGCCCAATAAAAAAAAAATCGTTAGAGTTTACCACTACTTTAAAGTGCAACTATGGGAAAAATCAAAAATGACATCTCGGATGCAGTCTGTCAATAGCAATAACACAATGTTTTAGTTTTTCTGAGTCCCCCCGTAACAAAGTTTTATTACTTTTTTATTACTTTACATTTTTTCCGCTTCCTTGAACAGGTCAAACTGTTCATCAAAAGTTTTAGTTACTGGGTTGCGAATATCCACATATTACTGACAGGGTGCTTACCACACCACAGTTAGCTTTTATTCACATGATTTAAAAATAAAATAAAAAATCTACAAGAAAACAAAAGTTGCCAAAACTGCTTAAAAAGTGTTAGCTGGAATTTGGCCTTTATTTGATTGTCTCACATTTATAGTCCATTTAAAACATATGTTCATCTAAGGCTACGCGGTCCCACAACACGTTTTTCATCATCATTCCTTGTCGACTACAGTATACCATCTTTCAGCATTCCTCAATGGGTCGAAAGCCATTGTTTCTAAAAGCACTCCTAGACATTAAATGATCTAGAACAGTGGTTCTCAACATCAGTCCTCAAGTACCTCCAACAGGCCATGTTTTCAGGTTTTCTTTAATTCACACAGCTGCTTTAAATCAATATCAATGACATGGTATTGATAAGCCCAGATTCACACTGGGTACGATTTGCTTCGATTTGAGATGCGATTTCACATGTTAAATTGCATCTCAACTCGGCGGCATTTGCCGGCAATTGACGTCCTAATCGGCGTGACGCTGCATCTGCGGCGCTGCACCGATTTCAAAAAGTAGTTCCTGTACTACTTTTTGCGATTTCAGGCTGGGATTTACATTGACCTCTGTGCAGAAACCCGCACAGATGTCTATTAAATCGTGGCCGAAATCGGGACTGCCAGAGAGAGTGAAATCCTGCGAGTTCAACTGAACTCGCACGGCTTCACTCCCGCAGCCCAGTGTGAACCAGGGCTAAGAGCTATTTTATCTAAGGGAAGTTGCCAAAACATGGCCCGTTGAGGGTGCTTGAGGACTGAGGTTGAGAACCAGTGATCTAGAAGTCTATAGAGTAGCATAGGAGGAGACAGAGTGACTTTTTAGCGGCCTGGTCTGGACTGCAGGGGGAACATCCACTCGGGAGATGTATTGAGGAGCCCCCATGTGGAGAAGATAGAGGAGACAGGATACCTTTTGCTACATACCACTGAGAGACTCTGGTCGGGAGAAATAGCCACATGCTACAGTGATCTCCATAACAATAGATCTATTGGAGTCGGTAAGGAGATTTTATCTTCTTGGCACTTCTTCTTGGGTGATAACCTGTTTGAAGTCACGGATAATCACGGACTATCAACTCATAGAACGGACTGTCACTTATACTATGTTATTTTGGAACGCCAGTTGCTTCTTTATTGATCAATTTAGGTTTCCAGTGTCACATAATTTAGTAGGTGTAATATATATCATTTTTTACTGTGTTTAGCCACCTTGGACTCTTGTAGATTTTTATTCACAGATAAGAATTTATTTAAGTGTTTTTTTTTGGTGTCAACATTTAGGTACAATTGTGCAGATTGTGTGCAATGCAGCGCAGCTATATTTTTTCTATAGAGTAGCATAGCCCTGATTAAATTATGTCAGGAATCACTTTTTCTCCTATCTCGTCCTGCTATTTTCCATAAGTGTCACACAAATTGCAATGTAATAACCTCAGGGCATGGTCCAAAGAGAGAAACGTGAAAGTTATATCACATCAGGGCATGACCTAAATGGAAAGAGTCAATATTCTACATTTAGATATACTGTATAGAAAGAAAAAAGGAAAAGAAAAGATGAGTAGACAATCTCGAACTCTGAATTCAGAAGACTTGCTATATTATGTTTGCCAAATTCAGCTGATTTAATACTTTCCCTTCTCTAAAAATAAGCCACAGCTGCATACATTTTTAGTAACATGCCTATGCTAACAAGGGCAGATGTTCATGAGGCACAGTAAGAACCGCAGCTAATGGGTGGAAGATGCGACCTACAGCACACTTGGTATGAGAAGGTCTATCTCTGATTGATGCATAGTGGACTGGTTAGTGTGCCTTTAATAATAAAGCATGTTTTCGCAGGCAGTTGAACAAAAGGTCCTAAGAATGATGTGGCAGATGGAAGCAAATTTACATCTCCTCCAGTATAATATTATAGAGCATTTTAATATCATTTAATCAAAACCCCATTATGTGCGAAATATAAACATCCATATGTGTATAGCCGGGAAAAGTGGAATCAGCCAAGATTAGACAAAAGCTGATTAAATACTTTGTACTGTACTCAGTGTGGAGAAAGATAACAAGACATTTATGTAGCGTTCACAAGGGAGGAAACAAAAGGTCTCAGTGGAAAATGCTGAGACAAAAAGCCTTTTTTTCTGTGATCGATTTCAGTCAAATTTTCCTTAAATAGGCGAGAAAAGAAACACCTGTTGTGAGGGGCGGAGAAGAACAGCGACAGTGCAAGAAGAAAAGAAAAGCGCTAAAGAATATAAAAAGCTCCAAAATGGTTTCACACAATAAAAAATAGTTCCCAGTCCTCTTCTCTTGCTGTGTTTTCCAAATGGCAAAATACACGCATTAAGTTTGCATGAGATTTGTCCTTTTATCCAGACTAAAAAACACGCCTCCTAAGTGTTCCACGATGCCGTTTATATGTTACTGAAGGTGTTTATATGCCGATGATGACCTAATACCGGGGAGTCAATTAAAGTATTCTTTAATGTAGTGTTGAAGTTAATGGAAAAGGAACATTTTATTGGTAGTTGGGTTCATCTGTTGCGTTTACACGGGTAGGGTGATCAAATGTATTGTTCTGAGACATTGTAGGGAAAAATGACATGGTATGCAGCCAAAATATTTCATATGAATTCAAGCTTGCCCTAATGTAACACGGTTACTCTGGGGATTGAGGGAGGGCGCTACTTTAACACAAGAGGGAAAGACATTTAGGTTTGGTCCACAGCCTGTGACTGGGCAGTTGTACATACTAGAGAACAATCTGTGCCTGGTTTCATTTTAAGGTTTCCTTTGGGTTTTAAAAGGCACAATTTTAAAATTCTTCCAGTATATACTCATACTTACTTTAAAGCCTTCTTCTCGTTGCGGATACCACGGCTGGAGTCAGGAGTCCCCACATTGTCCAGAGAATTTTTGTAGCGTTTCCCCTAGAGAAAGTGCAAGAACAGTATCTTTAGTAAAGATTCCATTAAAATGAGCATATAGAAAACTATAACAAACAAGGCCAAAACAAAAAGCAATGGTATCTTTTGAGGAAGAAGTTATTTGCATCTTACATCGGATATGTCATACTAGAGTGAATTAATTAAGTACCCACCCAAGTCCTTAAAGTGATAGTTTGTGGTTTAAAAAAATAAAATAACAAACATATCATACTTACATCCACTGTGCCCCAAATGTCTTCTGGGGTCCCACAGCAGCTTGCGCGGCTCCTTCCGTCTGGGAAGCTTTTTCCCCAGGGGATTAGCTTGTGAGCGTGCTCCCATGTGATGGCCGTCAAGTGTATGACTTGGCGAGTCAATTGGGGACACCCAGGACTGTTTGGATGTTGGCAGCAAACGGCCCCATCATGGCTCCTGTCCCGCAGCACAAGGGGGAGCAGGTAAGGACCCTTTCATCTGACCATCTGGGCATTGTCCCGTATTTTTTGATCATGCTCACCCCTTCCATTTCTTTGTGACCCCTACTACTAAACATACAAAAGGCAAGAAGAGGATTGGTCCTGCGGCTGTGCGCTGGTGCAGTGTGCCCTTCTGTGCCGTGCTTCTGTCCGCTCTCCTGAGGTGTCTTTTTGGATAGGCGGGGTTCTGGGAGAGTGGTAGGGCCTGCCAATCAGTGACCATCAGCGCTGGGGGCCGTCCTTGCACATGTACATACACACATATACCTATATTAAGGAGGACACACAGCAGGAGAGAGGTATCACGGACTATCCAGGCTTTGAAGAAGGGGGTACGCCCCAGAAATGCGTCAGCCGTTCAGATGTCTGAGGTTCTACTGGCAGGTGCTGTGAGGTCCAGTCCAGCTGTTAGAAAAGCGCTTACTTAATATCCCTTTGTGAGTAGGACCATTGCTTTTTATTCTGTTTTAAATAAATATTTTAAGTGGTAATGCACAAGGTCGGTGCGCCCTCCTTTTTTTTCTTTTTTCTTTTAGCTTTATGAACACCCTTTGTTCTGTGGAGGGCTGCAAGACTTCAGACTTTACCGTTAGACTATACTGCTGTAGAGGTATTTTCCACCATTGCCTATACTAAAGGCTGCCCACTGGGGAGACAAAGGGGCATATTTGAAGGTCCTGCCTGCAACTGTGGTCATTAAAGTGTTACTAAACCCAGTAATATAAAAATAGTTCATCTGCCTGGCCACAGCTTATAAATATTATTTTTACATTAAAATATTGCCTATATACCTTTTTGGCTGATCTGTATACCATGGTCAGTGATAAATTCCACAGTTTCTCCAGTGCTGTGACTTCAGGAAGGAGATTTTCTACTGCAGCCCATATAGACGCCCACATGTGTGCTCTGGGGCCCAAGAAAAGTTTTGCCCAGGGTCCAATCTATATTAAAGATGGCCCTGCACCTAGAGGGCGGAGCACATGCCTGCCTGATAGCACACTGTACTCTCAATGGCATGGAGGGAGGACATGTAATAGTTAAAGCGACATTACATATTATGAGATGCACTGTTTCTTAGCCTTGCCCCCAGCCTGCAGCATGCTGCGATGATAGGGACAGCAATTACATGACCTAGGAAGTAAGGCAGCAGAAACCGACCAAGATTCAAACAGTGTATGGGCAAGCTGCATGTACCAAGTTGATCAATCTGTCGGGTTTTACCTGCGATTATCACTAGCAGCTGTGGAGGGGCAGGGAGCGGCCGTCTCAGGCTCTCAGCGGTTTGCTGAAAGGCTGAAATGGGTGTCAGTCCAGGCACCTGGCGGATCCAGACTTTACTGTCACGATGGCGTGGTGCCTGGAATGATATCCGCTATGTCAGAAGACAGAGAACTTCAGCTTCTCTGCTGAAAACGGGTCACAGGAGTGCAAAACTAATTGCACTCATCTGACCCATAGAAGAAGCCCAGCCAAACAAGCTTTGGCTGGACTTCTCCTTTAAGTCGTGTATAGTAATACATGGCTTACTTACTAGGCTAAATGGGGAGCATGCTCCCTGCGGTGACAGCACTGCAGAGGCTCTTTGAGCCTCCAAATTGTTGCAACCAGCAAGGAAGAAGCCCTAGGAATGACACGATTACCAGGTAATTACTATTGGAGGAGAGGTTTATATTAAAAAGGAATGATGCAGAAACGAATGAGATACATATTAGATGTCATTTTGTTTAAGTGGGGCAGATGATTTATTGTGTAATTCAAAAACAACAAAAAGGCCCATTATAGATTCATTTGTAGAGCAGTACAAAAGATTTCTACATCTGCTTGGATTATTATGAATCTGTATAATGGAAAACTAAAATTAAACACAAGAAAACCATACATTCCATACAACACTAACAATAGGTCTGTATAGCTTTTGAACAATGGGAACACCTTGTAACCCAAAACATGCTGAAAAGAGTTAAAGGAGAAGTCCAGCCTGGGCTTGTTTCGCTTAGCTTCTCCTAAGGTAGGGTGACCAGACATCCTCGGTTTCCGGGGACAGTCCCCGGATTGAGGACACTGGACCAAGTCTCTCCCTGGTTTTGTCCCCGGATTGGATTTAAACAGGGGCTGGGGCAAATTCAAAGACATTCGGTGCAGCATTAAAAACAAAATTCCGAATTACACACCACCGCTCCGCTGCTCCTATTAGCTTGGGGGGGGGGTGTATTTTTTTCTGTTATCCGTGCCCCTTTCTGATGATCATGTGCTGGTCGGAGTGGAGGAAATATTTCCGCTCACATGTTCTTCTTAAACTTGTAACAAACTCAACTGCTTTGGCAATGCATGTATTTGGTCCTGCCAATAATGCTTAACTGAATTGTAAATGTTTCTAATAAATGTTTCTAATAAATGCAACAAGTCATCTTGCACAAGACTGACAAGAGTCTCTCAAGACTGTTATGAGCTGATTTGTAAAAATAGTGCATAAAAAAGTGTATTTGCCTAAACCAACCATTTAAATTCCATCTTTCAGATGAAACAAACAACCCGAATGATTGCTATAAACAATAACATTTGCTACTATTTTTTATCAACCCTAGATTTTATAAATAATTGAAAACCCTGTTCCTTCATGCCTTTGGTTTACAGTTATTTATTTATTTTTATTCTCACATATTGTGACAAACCTGTCTAGCGCCCCTCCCCCATTTGCTCAATAACATGAGTAGACAGGCTGCCAACTGCAAGACACACATCAGTTTTCTAAATGCCTCAGTACTGCTGTGATCACTGAAATGGAGAAATCTGGGCAAAGAGCAGATTAAAATTGATTTTAAGGCCTCTGCTTGGTAAAAGTGGTCAATTCCTTAAACTTTGGTTGCCAAATGCTATTTATTTGACATTTCTTTGCAAGTGACAGGAGTCAAATACAAATTAATTCCGATCACGAAGCTAACTGTACAGTTTAAATATATTTATGGGTCAAAATATTTGTAATTCTATACAGCCGGCTTTGTGATGTTGGCACCCCTGTTAAGAATTATTGGCAGATGTCCTCAACTTCCACCGCAGGACAATCATAGCTAAATCAGAAAGCCACCCCTAACCTGCTGACTAGACCATTAAAAAGAATCATTATCCTGAAATCATTCTTCTTCCTGCTTGGAATTTTCATTGCACTGCAGCAGAGTCAGATTGTATTATAGAATTTATCCTCTGTGACCAGTGACTTTTCCTAACCTGAGATGATGTCATCAGCCTGCTGCAGGCAGGAGAAAGCATTTCCTCAGTCTCCCCTCCACCATTTTTGCCGACCGTCAGGATTTTTAGTGGCAGCCAGTAAAAAACAGGCACTTTTTTCTTCTAGTAAATGCCAGTGACAGGAAAACGTTGCCAGTAAAAAAATATCGCTGTGCTGCTTGGCTTGGAACAGCGCATGCAGTTCCGGAGCCAGCTGAGACAATCCAAGTTCAAGTGGCGCTGGTGGGCAGGGAGGGCGCTGGCTAAGAGGCGGTGCCTGAGCCTGTCGTGTGATGTCATGGTGCAAGGGAGCACAGTGGAGTCGCCGGGAGCTGTGTATGAGAGACGGGAGCAAGGTGAATCAGAAGCAGGACAGTCAGTGCTGTTTGCACTGGAGTGGACTGTATTCCGTAACTTTTGGAAATGCCAGTAAAAACTTGGCTATGTCAGTAAATTTTGGATGTTGTCTTAGTACATTTCAATCCCGTAGATTGGCAACACTGATATCCACCAGTGAGCATACTGCAACATTGCGAGTTTGCAGCTATTTACAAAGTAAGAGGTTGCAGCACAGAGTTGATCTGTGTCAGATATTTGGCACAACCAGAACATGCACCAGGATTAAAAAAAAATTGGCGGACACTTTTGACACATTTTTGGGACCATTGACATTTTTATAGAGATCAGTGCTATAAAAATGCATTAATTACTATAAAAATGCCACTGGCAGTGAAGGGGTTAACACTAGGGGCAGGGAAGGGGTTAAGTATGTTCCTGGGTGTGTTCTAACTGTAGTGGGGGATGGACTGACTAGGGGAAATCACTGATCTTCTGTTCCTACATGGTATGAACAGAAGATCAGCATTTCTCTCCCTGACAGGACCGGGAGCTGTGTTTTTACACACACAGCTCCCGGTCCTCGCTCTGTAACGAGCGATCGCGTGTGCCCGGTGGCGATCGAACCCGCCAGCACGCGCACGAGAGTCGGGGCGAGTTGGGGCGAGCGGGGGGCTGTTTGGCAAGGTGACGTAGAGCTACGGGCTCTCGCCGAGCAGAGCCAACCTGCCGCCGCATAACTGCCGGGAAGCAGTTAATGACGTCACTTCTGGTCTAGGACGGAAGTAAACAATTAAATTTTTTTAGAGTAAGAGATCAGTCGTTTCTTTTTTCTTCGTTCTTTTGCTTTCACAGGTTAAGGAGAGATTCTCGGATATCTCCATAAGGAGGACCTGTCATCCCTTATTTGTATTACAAGGGTTGTTTTCATTCCTTGTAATAAGAATAAAAGTGATAAAAAAAATAACTAAAAGGGACAGTTAAAAAAAAAAATAACATTTGTGTTTTTGAGGTATATTTTGTACATGTGAGGTATCCGCGCAAAAGTTATAGCAAGAGCAATAAGTCTAGCACTAGACCTCCTCTGTAACTCTAAATAGGTAACAAGTATAAAAGGTTTAAAAGGTCGCCTATAGAGATTTTTAAGTATCGTAGTTTGTCGCCATTATTAGTGTTGAGCGGAATACGCCATATTCGATTTCGCGATATTGCGCGAATATATAGAAGAATATTCGCGAATATTCGCTAATATCGAATATTCGTGATATTTAATCCAAAAATTTTTTTGAGAAATTCTCATAAACAAGATCATTTCCTGTATTACTAAACTAATATGCACTAAACACTAACTCTACACTAACTCTACTTAAAAGAAAGGAGAATAAGGGGGCAAAAGAAGGGCGGAGAAGATAATCGCGCAATATTCCTATTGCGCGATTATCTTCTCCGCCCTTCTTTTGCATCAGAGCCAATCAGAATAACTCGAATATTCGGCAAAAGGAATATCGCGCGATTATCTTCTCCGCCCTTCTTTTGCATCAGAGCCAATCAGAATAACTTGAATATTCGGCAAAAGGAATATCGCGCAATATTCCTTTTGCCGAATATTCGAGTTATTCTGATTGGCTCTGATGCAAAAGAAGGGCGGAGAAGATAATCGCGCAATATTCCGTTTGTCGAATATTCAAGTTATTCTGATTGGCTCTGATGCAAAAGAAGGGCCGAGTAGCTGATGCGATTCTTTTATGTTGCCGAAAATTCGCAATGCGAATTTTCGGCAACATAAAAGAATCGCATCAGCTACTCGGCCCAGGGTCTCTCTCTAATCATACCAGCAATGCTTTTAGACGTCGATGGAGATCACTAGGATGTGATCTGTTTTAAAAATAAATTTGAAAAAATACGAATATTCGCCGCAATATTCGAGTTATTCGCGAATACTCGAATATGCAATATTCGTAGCGAATATTCGCAATGCGAATATTCGTGAGCAACACTAGCCATTATACATGCGTGGAAATTGCACTTGAAAAACTGCTGGGCAAATACCATGTGACATGAAAAATTGCAACTATTGCCTATTTATCTCTAGGGACCATGTTAATATATATATATATATATATATATATATATATATATATATATATATATATACATACACACAGTATCTCACAAAAGTAAGTCACATTTTTGTAAATATTTGATATATTTATTTTATTTATATCGCAAAAAAATAAAAAATAATCAGTAGTGATTAACCACTTGCTTACTGTGCACCTACACCCCCTTCCTGCCCAGACAAAATATAAGCTTCCGGCACTGCGTCGCTTTAACTGACAATTGCGCGGTCGTGCGACGTGGCTCCCAAACAAAATTGGCGTCCTTTTTTTCCCACAAATAGAGCTTTCTTTTGGTGGTATTTGATCACCTCTGCGGTTTTTATTTTTTGCGCTATAAACAAAAATAGAGCGTCAATTTTTAAAAAAATGCAATATTTTTTCCTTTTTGCTATAATAAATAACCCAAAAAATATATTAAAAAAATATTTTTTCCCTCAGTTTAGGCCGATACGTATTTTTCTACATATTTTTGGTAAAAAAAAAATGCAATAAGCGTTTATCGATTGGTTTGCGCAAAATTTATAGTGTTTACAAAATAGGGGATAGTTCATGGCATTTTTTTTTTTTTTTTTTTTTACTATTAATGGCGGCGATCTGCGATTTTTTTATTGGGACTGCGACGTTATGGCGGACATTTCGGACACTTTTCTGACATTTTTGGGACCATTTACATTTATACAGTGAAAAATGCTATAAATATGCATTGATTACTGTATAAATGTGACTGGCAGTGAAGGGGTTAACCACTAGGGGGCGGGGAAGGGGTTAAATGTGTGTCCTATGAGTGTTCTAACTGTGGGGGGAGGGGGGGTGACTGGGGGAGGTGACCGATTGTGTCCCTATGTACAAGGGACACAACCGCTCTCCTCTCTCCCTGACAGGGACGTGCAGCTCTGTGTTTACACACAGAGCTGCACGTCCCAGCTCAGTTACTGAGCAATCGCGTGTGCCCGGCGGCGATCGTTGCCGCCGGGCACTCGCACGGGATCCCCGCAGAGCGGCGGGTGCGCGCTCGCGCGCGCGCCGCCGGCGATGCGCGCGCGCCCGCGGCTTTAAAGGGACATCACGTCATATGACGTGATGTCAGAACAATGGAGTCGTCTGCCCGCCGTCATTTGACGGTGGGCAGATGACAAGTGGTTAAATACCACAAAAAGAAAACTCTATTTCTGTGAAAGGAATGATAAAAATGTTGTTTGGGTACAGTGTAGCATGACTGAGTAATTGTCATTCAAAGTGTAAAAGCACTGAAAGCTGAAAATTGGTCTGGGCAGGAAGGGGGTATAAGTGCCCTGTATTGAAATGGTTAAAGTCCCACCTTAACATATATTTTCTGAAACCAGATAGCACTATTGTTTTGTGCATCCCACATTTCTTGCCCAAATGTTGATCAAGGCCAAACTTTCATTTAGAATACATAAAAAATTCTTAGCAAACACAAACATGATAAAATCTCCAACATTACATAAAAAGATGAGACCGTGTAAACTTCATAAATAAGAAATTGTAATCAATACAAAATTGTATGGTCTAACAAAATGAAGATACCTAGGATTTAAAATATATGGCCTAAAATGGTAGTAAACCCAGGTTGTAATAAAAGGTGCTCTTCATGGAGGCTGCGGGTTCTAAATAGAGATGGCCCAGTAGTTGCGGGAGAGCCAAGTGAGACTCAGCATGCCTTCCATGGATATTATTACCTTGTAGAGAATTGTTTTTTTCGAGAATACTGGAGTTTAACTTGAAAGATTTGAACACAGTTAGGAAGGGAGATAATGTGTATCAGGTTTTCAGCTGACAATAGGACAGGTGTTTCTGATGGCAGATTTCCTCCCACCTTCTCTTGCTGTGAAGGCTGTCAAAGGTAGAATTTTGCCTCACTTTATGTCTCAGTGCCACTACAGCGGGAAGAGAGGGTATATGTATCTCCTGGCAACACAGACAGCAAGGCAGACAAAAAAAACAGATGCTCTACCTATTTTCCACTCTCTTCAAGGCTAAAGGGGTTTTGTCTAGGGTTCTACTTTAAAGCCCAACAAAATTAAAACAAAATCAGTAGATGCCCCTGCACTGCAAAGCTTAAATGCTTATTATGTCTAAAGCCTCGTACACACGATCAGGTTTCCCGGCAGACTTTTTACCACACTTCCCATAGGAAAACTAGCAAAAACCGCCAAACAAAAGTCTACTGGATTTCCAGGCGGGAAAAAAGAGGCCAGTTTTCCAGTCGGAAGTCACGTGTGAGTGACGTAACGTGTAGGACACAGGCATACGGACACCGGAAGTGATGCAACAAGGTCCCGAGCTCGCTGCTCGTTCATGCATTGCACATTATTTAATTTATAATGTGAGTATCCTTTTTTACCTAATAAACTGTGAATATTTTAAACACTGAACGTACTACACCAAGAGACTCTGGGCCAGATTCTCGTAGATGGGCGCATCTACGAGCGGGGCGTAGCGTATCCTATTTACACTACGCCGCCGCACCTTAGAGACACAAGTGCCGTATTCTCAACGCACTTGTGTCCAGAGTTGCGGCGGCGTAGCGTAAAAGGCCCGGCGTAAGCCCGGATAATTCAAATGTGGATGAGGTGGGCGTGTTTCATGTAAATCAATCATGACCCCCTAGTTTTTGACGTTTTTTTGAACTGCGCATGCGCCATCCGTGGACGTATCCCAGTGCCCCGGACCATATTGCTGTCCAAAGACCAGAGTACTTTTTGTGATTCGGCACTGCGTCGCTTTAACTGACAATTGCGCGGTCGTGCGACGTGGCTCCCAAACAAAATTGGCGTCCTTTTTTTCCCACAAATAGAGCTTTCTTTTGGTGGTATTTGATCATCTCTGCGGTTTTTATTTTTTGCGCTATAAACAAAAATAGAGCGACTATTTTGAAAAAAATGCAATATTTTTTACATTTTGCTATAATAAATATCCCCAAAAAAGATATAACATTTTTTTTTTTCCTCAGTTTAGGCCGATACGTATTCTTCTACAAATTTTTCGTAAAAAAAATCGCAATTAGCGTTTATTGATTGGTTAGCGCAAAATTTATAGCGTTTACAAAAAAGGGGGTAGTTTTATGGCATTTTTATTAATATTTTTTTTTACTAGTAATGGCGGCGATCAGCGTTTTTTTTCGGTACTGCAATATTATGGCAGACACATCGGACACTTTTGACACATTTTTGGGACCATTGGCATTTTTATAGTGATCAATGCTATAAAAATGCATTGGATTACTATAAAAATGCCATTGGCAGTGAAGGGGTTAACACTAGGGGGCAGGGAAGGGGTTAAGTGTGTTCCTATTTGTGTTTTAACTGTATGGCGGGGTGGACTCACTAGGGGAAATCACTGATCTTCTGTTCATACATTGTATGAACAGAAAATCAGCGTTTCCCCTGATGACAGGAACGAAAGGTATGTGTTTACACACATACCTCCCGTTCCCCGCTCTGTAACGAGCAATCGCGGGTGCCCGGCGGCTATCGTACCCGCCGGGCACGTGCGCGGGACTCGGGGGTGTGCGGGGGGCGCGCACGCAGGCCGCCGGCGGCGTGCGCCCCCTAGTGGCCGAAAAGTATAGGACGTAGAGCTACGTGCTCCCGCGAGACCGCGCCACCGTCCCGCAGTATTATGACGGTGGGCGGTCGGGAAGTAGTTAATTGAAATTTTGCAAGTCCTGCTTTTGATCCATCTATAGTCAGTTTTAGAGAGGAGGCTTTGGGGGACCAGTCACATCACTGAAATGAGGAATAAGATACTCCTTATTCTTGCACTCCTAGACTAAACAAGCAGGTAACCTTTGCAGTCTAAAGCCTCGTACACACAGGACAACTTCTGCTAATGTTGTGTTATGGTTAGCATTGCTTCTGAGCATGCGAGTTTTGTCCGATGGACTTCTGTATGCACGATTGGATAATCCAGCAACACACATCGTTGGGAAATTTTAAAACATGCTATCCAACATTTGATAGCATACAAACAGTCGGATTTTCCAACAACAGCCTGCCATCACACAATAAATGTTGGAAAATCCAATCTTGTGTATGAGGCTGAGTTCTGAGATGTGCCTGGAGTTGGGAATTATACTTTCAGTGATCAAGTAAGTTGACATACTGACAAGATGTGATACTCTAAACAGCCCAACCTTATAAATTAGTTAATGTAGCATGATTTGAGTAAATGTAGGTGAAGTTTTAACAGACCGAAGGACAACATATTTGTATTTTAAAGGCTAATCTCCACAAGAATGCAGGCATTAAGGTGTGCATAATGTGTGTACTTTTTTGTGTTTTGTGTACGTGTTCAGCAATGTCTTGTAAAATTCACTGCTTTCTTTTGGTGGTATTTGATCACCTCTGCGGTTTTTATTTTTTGCGCTATAAACAAAAATAGAGTGACAATTTAAAAAAAAATTCAATATTTTTTACTTTTTGCTATAATAAATATCCCCCAAAAATATATAAAAAAAACATTTTTTTTTCCTCAGTTTAGGCCGATACGTATTCTTCTACATATTTTTGGTAAAAAAAATCGCAATAAGCGTTTATCGGTTGGTTTTCGCAAAATTTATAGCGTTTACAAAATAAGGGATAGTTTTATTGCATTTTTATTGATTATTATTTTTTTACTACTAATAGCGGCGATCAGCGATTTTTTTCGTGACTGCGACATTATGGCGGACACTTCGGACAATTTTGACACATTTTTGGGACAATTGTCATTTTCACAGAAAAAAATGCATTTAAATTGCATTGTTTACTGTGGAAATGACAGTTGCAGTTTGGGAGTTAACCACAGGGAGCGCTGTGAATTTGAGTGTACCCTGTGTGTGTGTTTACAACTGTAGGGGGGTGTGGCTGTAGGTGTGACGTCATCGATCGCGTCCCCCTATTACAGGGATGACGCGATCGATGCTGCGGCCACAGTGAAGCACGGGGAAGCTCTCCCCGTTCTTCAGCTACAGGGACGGATCGCGGCAATCGGGTCCGCGAATCCCACGGTCCCGTTTCTGGAGCTTCGGACCGGGTCACGGGAGCGCGCCGCGGGCGTGCGCCCGTGACCCACGGCTGGGTACTAAAATCAACGTATATATACGTTGATGTGCCCTTCTGCCGACGTATATGTGCAGTAGGCGGTCCTTAAGTGGTTAATGCACCGTGCTGGCCAAAAAATGCAACATGTCCTACTCGTTTCAGGACAAACCAACTGAAGCAATAGGATATAAAACAAATCGTCTTTTCTATACATTAGGACTGCACTGGAAAACACAGCCCACTGCAATCCAATGAACAAGCCCTGACTTGAGTAAGCTATCGTGGATTTGACACTACCCTTGTTTTAGTAGTAGTAACCATTCTCTCTACTGAAGCTACACACTGTTAGAAATCTGAACACCACTGACTCCAGGACATTTAGAAATCTGACCTTTATAGCAACAAGATGCATTCTTCCTAGCAGGGGTCTCAAATCGATAATAATAGATAAATAAATCTGGCACTTGGGAGAGCACTAAATAGATTAGCATACCTTCTAGCATTACAGTAAACATGTTCCTGCAATCCTAAACATGATGAAATCCATGCTCAACCGGGAAGAAAAGTGTATGCAGAAAATGGCACATTAAAACCGTCATTCTTAGGAGTCAACATATCACCCTGGAAAAGACTACAGAGGATTTCACACCTAGTATCAAACAGATGTAACTCGGATACACTAGGCAGCTATGACGTCTCTCTGACTAACTTGTTTTATATATAGTTTTACTTATGAATTATTAAATCCCTTCTGAATGCAGTTGGCAGAGGAGAACAGGTTTTAATGGGGCCTGGGAAGGAGAACAGAGGATTTGATTCTGCAAGAGAAGGCTGAATGTTTTGTAGCACTGTAGCACCCCAAGGAACTGGAAGAGAAGCTCTGCATGCGAATTGGCTCTCCAGCATATACTGACAGCAAGATCGTTTAATTCTGTGCTGCCTCTGGGGAGTTTACTTTCTATTCACAGTATGCAATAATTAGCATCTTACAATTAGGTTTGCTAAGCATGGTATTAATGGTATGTTACTGACCATTCAGCTTCCAGTGAAATGGTATAAAGCATAAAAGCTGACTCAAAGGCTTGAGGAATTACATTATTATAAAGATTAAAAAAACTATTTTTATTCACAGTCAAGTAGTGGGCCAAAGCTTTACTTGGAATTACATGGTACAACATGGCCTTGGGAAGCGTGACTACATATATTGGGGCCTAGAAGGTGAGGTGTCTCTTTCCAATTACCATAATACCACTTTACCTGATACAATGAGCTAGTCATGCAATACCATCTAAAATTGGAGAAAGAACAAACATCGGATCTATTTGTAACATTAAATGAATGATGACTTTTTATATATCTAGCTAAAGTCTACCTAAAGTGATGCAAGGTACACCTGAAGCGATGTTGAATTTAACAAACTGTTAATGTTGATGCCATATAGGCATCTAAAAGTGTCCATCAGTTCCTGAAAGGCTGAAACTGAGCTTGGCCTGTCTCTCTATAAGTTGGTACCCTCATATTAGATTGTTATCTGTCTCTCACAATGTTGTGCTCCTCACTTTTGGTCCATACACAGGGCAGTCACCATAAATTTTGGTGCCCCTTACACAGCTTTAGGCAGAGAACTGGGGGGGGGTGGGGTGCTCCTCTCTCCTTCCGCTAGATGATAAGCGGGGGGTTGTGGTAACGAAAGTGTTATCTCTTCTCTCTCCTGCCGCGAGATGATAAGTGGGACGGGGGGTTGGTTGGTGCTGACGAACAAAACAAAGTCAAGTCAGACAAAAGAAAATGGGGGCGGACCCCTGTCGTGAGTTGCTAAGGGTGGAGGGGTAAGACGGAAAAAAAATGGGGGGGCGTCCGGGCCCCTGGGGACCATTGGGCCCCTTACAGGTGGCCCTGTCCATACATTATATGTTAACTGAATCACTCAAAATTGGGGTCCAGATCTTGTGTTGAACACATGCATTGCGAACACGTGAGTTGGCCATCAAAGATTGATGTGCATTTTTTTCAATAAATACAAAGGATTCTCTGGTTGGATAAAGTAGAAAGGTTAGTGGCAATGTCCTTCTCTCCTCCTCAGAGAATTCTGTGCATTCATTGAGAAAATGCAAAACATTCTCTAAATGGCATCCATGTTGAGCAGGTGTATATTCAAGATCAGGCATGATAAGACCTGGACCACAATCCCAAGAAAAAAAATTGCACAACATCAAAAGAACGAAGAAGTGACATTAAGGCTTCATTCACACCTGAACGTAGCGATTTACTGGTGTTTTTCGGGCATTTTCTAAAAGCGTTTTTGCAGGTTTTTACAAGCTTTTTCAAGCGTTTTAGAAGCGTATTACAATTGTTTTACATATTTAGATGTTTTTGTTTAACCAATAGAAAGCACCAGGGGGAGAAGAGGGAAAAGAAAATTAATGATGGAGAGCTGTTCTTTGAACAGAAAACGATCAACAAAACGCTTGTAAAATGCTCAAGTCAGGCATTTCTATTGAAGTCTATGGGGTCAAAAACGCTTGTAATCTGCCAAAAAGAAACTCATGTAATTCTTTGAGTGAAAGGTGTTTTGCTTCAAGTGACAGAGCACTTATATGGGAACAGGAGCCATTGAAATGAATGGGATTTGGCTTGTTGAGCGTTTTAGAGCTACAATTTTCAAGCAGAAAATCACTCAGGTGTGAACGGGGCCTAAAGGTGCCAGTTGCGCCAAGCAGGTGACCTCCTGTGTTCACAAAGCAGCAGGGCAGATGCTTGGAAGCAAGTGGAGATGACTGTAGTAAAGGTATCTAGTAATATCTATTTTGTAGAGGGATTGCATAGTTACATTGATCCAAGCGGGATAACTACATAATTTCTCTACCTGGAATTCTTCTTTAATATCTTCTGCACTGTCAGAACGAAGGAAACTTGTTGCTAAATCGAAATTTGTATTATGCCAATAAGGACTTCATCATCGAAAGTCGAACTTTGAACTGCTCAGATCTTCTCTAAAAAATGAAGGTCATCTACAGTAGACCAAGGCATTCTCACACATTTAATGTGTATAGTTTGGCCAATTTGGCCATATTTTAACTTTAACAGATAACTTAATAAAAAATGTAATTTCAAGTGGATGTAATAAATGTGTATTTATACTCTCACTGCGTAATAAATCTGATTAGTGTGTAATTACTACATGTGAGTGAGAAGCACTCCATACAGCAGCGCAGCCCCTCCTATACCCCATTTACATGATAATTCTAAAACTAGCTTGCAAAGATCTAATTTGTAATCATGTGGATTAATATAGACGTAACAAGCAGAAATAGATGCTGGCAGCCATTTTATAACCAGTGCATGTGACTAACGAAGCCTGATTAGCTGAGCTGAATATCTAACATCTTAAGTTTTTTTTATTCTAACTGCTTCTTGACTACAGGCATTATGTGTCTTTGTGACTGGAATGATTCTGGCCAGAAGGCTTTAACTGACTTTCTGTTCTTTGCTCTCTGACAACTACAATGTGGTCAGTAACAGTGTATTAGGGGGCTCTCTCTGCTACTTGACTGTAAGGGGAACAGACAGACAGGGTTTTAGGTCAAAGCAATGCTTTTGTAACCCTGCCTTGTCATGTGATCACTGTCAAATGGTAGAGCTCACCAGCTGAGCGTCTGTGGGTTCAGCTCCTTCACTGTCACTATGGCTATTAATAATAATCAGGTCACAGCAAGTATTGAGTGCATGTTTACATGTGTGTGAATACAATTCACTACGGCTGCTAAATGAAGAAATCTGGAGGAGGAATTTCATTGGAGAAACCTTTGTTAGTTCCCAGTTTTGTGTTCCCACAGTAAAGCCATCATCATAACATATATGCTCTATTTTTTATTTAATTTAAATCAAGGAGGCATTTGGAAGGTTTGACATCACTGAATCACTAAAAGGAAACTGAACTGCTTATGAGGATGCATGCACCGTGGCCATCACCCTTATTTCACTATTTAGTCACTGACCTAGAATAGTATGCAGTAGCCAGTAGGTTACCCAAGGGAAAAACCAAGTTCTCTGTTCTAAGTTATCCTGGCCAACCTCAGGTCAAATTTCAAAATTCAAGCAATGGAAGACCCTGACAACACCACCAGACTTTTTAAGCCAGGCAGAATTTATTTTTGCCAAACAGTGACTGTAGCCAACCAGATGCAGTTGTTGTTTGAGGTGCCTTCTGTCAGAATACACTAGTGGGCGATTTTTCCATGAATGCTGTTTAGAATGGATGGGGGAATCTATGGATTCTCACGTTTAGCCCAGCCCAGCCCAGCCCAGAAATCTTTCTGTGTATGGCCAGCTTTAAAGTGGTTTTAAACCCTCACATATACCCAGTGAAGTGAATTGCCTCAGATGATACACAGAGATGAACAAATCTTCCAACATACATTTTACTTGTATATCTGCTGTCTTAACCTCTCTACGCCCTTCTTTTTACAACTAGGGTTGTCCTGATACCGATACCGAGTATTTGCGGGAGTACTCCCGCAAATACCCCCGATACCTAAATAGAATACTCCCCCCCCACCGCTGCCACTGCATCGAAAGCCGCCGCATGGGTTAAACGGAGTGCGGGAACATCACAGCTTTCATTTGAATAGCTGTAGTGTTCCTGCGTGTATAGACACTCCACCTTGCTCGGGATTGGATGGATGATCGTGATCTGTCCAATCCCGAGCAAAGGGGAGTGTCTATACGCACGGGCTATTCAAATGAATGCTATCATTTTCTCCATGCAGTGGCGCGGCGGCTTTCAGCGGCAAAGGTATGGGGGAAATGGCTGAAGCGACATGGGACATGGCTGCATATGTGAGGGACATAGCTAGAGGGACATGGCTGAAGCGACATGGCTGCATATGTGAGGGACATGGCTGAAGCGACATGGCTATATATGTGAGGGACATAACTGAAGCGACATGGCTGCATATGTGAGGGACATGGCTGAAGCGACATGGCTGCATATGTGAGGGACATGGCTGGAGGGACATGGCTGTATTTGGGGACACATTTAAAAAAAAAAAATATCGGTATTCGGTATCGGCGACTACTTGAAAAAAGTATTGGTACTTGTACTTGGTCCTAAAAAAGTGGTATCGGGACAACCCTATTTACAACCTTTCTACAATTTTTTCAATTGCCAGCAGTACATAGAGAAGAGTGGAGAGATGGCAACCTTTTCTGGGGTTGTTTTTCAGGAATTAGGCTTGGCCCATTGGTTACAATGAAGGGAACTCTTATGCCTCGTACACACGGTCATTTTTTGTGATGAAGTAAAACGACGTTTCAAAAAACGTAATTTAAAATGATCGTGTGTGGGCAAAACGTTGTTTTATGTCTTCTGAAAAACGTCCAAATTTTTTTTCGAATGTGCTTGAATTTTTTATGTCGTTTTTCAAAATGTCGTTTTTTGTGTCATAAAAAATGATCGTGTGTGGGCAAAACGATGTTTAAAAAGACTTTTTTAAACCCGCGCATGCTCAGAAGCAATTTATGAGACGGGAGCTTCAATGGAACAGAGTCCTGTCGAACGTGGTGTACGTAGCCGCGCTTTGCAAGAGCATTTTCAGAAAACGATGGTGTGTAGGCAATGCCATTTTTTACATCACAAAAAGTGATCGTGTGTACGCAGCATTAGGGCGTTGGCATACAAGACAGTTGGGACACTGTCATTCACCCAACTTTGTAGGAACAGTTTGGGGATGGTCCCTTCTTGTTCCAACATTACTGCACACCACTGCACAAATCAAGGTCCATAAAGAAATGGATAATCGAGTTTGGGTGAAGGAACCTCAACCTGACCTCAACCCCTTTGGGATGAATTAGAGCGGAGACTATGAGCCAGGTCTTCTCGGCCACATCAGTACCTGACCTCACAAATGCACTTCTGGAAGACTGGTCAAACATCCCCATAGACACACGCCTAAACCTTGTGAACAGCCTTCTCAGAAGAGTTGAAGCTGTTATAGCTGCAAAAGGCAGGGAAACTCAATATTGAACCCTACGGACTAAGACTGGGAAGAGATTAAAGTTCATGTGAGTTTAAAGGCAAGTGTCCCAATACTTTTGGCAATATAGTGTATGTGCTTAGTTAAAATTTCATGAATAGGGTTTACAACCACTTGAAGTTGAAAGGAAAAGAAAAACGTTTTAAAAAATGTTTTCCTATGCCAATTATTTTAATACTGTATCAATCATGAAGACTATTTCTAGAGGGTATTTTAAGAGAAATAACAGTTTATTTTGGGTAAGAATTATTTTTACATTGCTGAGCTACATTCACACTACAGTGTTTTGAAACGCAGGCAGATCTGCTGATTTGACGGTGCCGAGGTGTGAATAACAAAACACGGAACTCGCATTTGAGATGCCATTCATTTGAATGACAACTCACATGCAGGTCTGCCACAGTTGTCGCACGATAAAACGCATGTTGCCCTAAAGTAGCTCCTAAATTATTTTTGGGCAACTTGCTTCCCGCGATTTCAGCACGTTTTATCATGCGACAATCGCGGCAGATCTGCACCACGATTTAAAGTGTCATTTAAATAAATGGCATCTCAAATGCGAGATGCGAGACAGAACTGCGTTTTGTCATTCACACCGCGGCACTGTCAACTGGCAGAACTCCCCAAGATTCAAAACGTTGTGGTGTGAATGCAGCCTTTCTGTTGTAGAATTAACTCAATTACTAAAAAAAATCCAATAAGCTATAGGATATAACCTATATTAACATGTTTATCATGTGATCCTGCCATGATAGTCCTTGTTTAGTCACCTCCTGTTAGGCCTTGTTCACATGGGTGTTCTTAAGTGTACACTGAAAAGGAATAGTCAGCGCTAGGGAAAAAGAGAATATTTATGTAGCTAGCATGTAAGGTAAGGCGATCTACCATCCAAGTACTGCTTAGCTTCCAAAATCAGGCTTGTGCAATACTTAGGGAGCTAGCGAGTAAAGGAAGTATAAAAAAAAAAATGTGATACAAAAGTGCTGCACCTAAGTGATAAAGAATGAATACAACAATCTTATAATCAAAAACCAAAGTTTGATTATATATTGAAATAATATACCTATCACAAAAATAACCAACATAAACGTGACTGTAAAAAAGTGCATGAAAACTCCCACAAACACGTGACTCTTCTTTAATCACAGCCAGTGAGCCAATCAGGAGGAGGAGGGGGCAGGGCTGAACCACAGCTCCATGTGTGAATGGACACACAGAGCTGGAGGGGTTGGGAGCGTGCCTGCTTGGGTACCCCCGCAGCAAGCTGCTTGCTATGGGGGCAACGAGCAGTAGAGATTGCTGGGAAAGAAGGTAATGGAGCATGATCTGTGCTCCATTAGTTTAATGGAAGGCAGGAGAGACATAAGTGTTCTAATAGACATTTGGTCCTAGTGTGATACCAATACAATTAATAAAAAAAAAAATTGAAGTCCCCCTACCCCCAAGTACACACACAGAAGAACAAAAACGTATGCAGCGGGTGCACATACATACAAAAATTATTGCACGACACTTGTTACATATCACTGGGCATGTCGGAGTGAGAGCAATAATTTTAGGGCCATCATTAACAGGTAACTCTAAATTGATAATCTCTAAAGGCTTGTAAAGCGATGTCTATGGCCAAATTTGGGTACCAATGTTTTTGCCATTTCTTGGGCATGCACAATTTTAATGCTTGGCATGTTGGCTATCATTTTAGTTGTTGCAATTCCATCTTTTATATTTTACACAAAATTAAGGTAATGTGTTATTTTTGTGCACTTATATTAACTTTAATGTAATTTTACTAGCATTCTAGTAACAAAATTTAACAAAAAATATTCAGGCCTACAATGTGTATTTTAAAATGTGTGCAAAATGGAAAAAAATGGCCCTGGTGGTTAAGTGGTTAACCACTCCCACTTTTAGGTGCAATCTGATCATGACCATTGATTTCCATGGCGCATTACATATGCCACAGATCTTGTTTTTCTGCTCCATCTCAAGGGTCGTCAGGTCTTTCACAATCGTAGTCATGCTCACATTATTGTATGCTGTTTTGGCTTTTTCATTGTAAAGCCAGGCAGATTACTTGTTATGGATGTTGTTAATATATATGTAATATGTAAAATTGTTTGAATATTGATTGTGTTGGTTTCTAATAGGAGTTTTTTTTATATTTTAAGCTATCATTGAAAGGCGGTTAGAGTTCCCCCATAGATATCAATGCATATAGTTCATAAAAAATGGTGAAAAAAGGAGTATAAAGGCGCCCTTCCACCTTCTCACACCCCATTGCGCCAAAGAATAAACAAAAAAAGAGACCCTAAAGCAGCTACTTTAAATAAATAAATAGTGATGTAAAATAATTCTGAGTGAACAAAATAGCAGCGCTATTTTGTTCACTCAGAATTATTTTACAATGCATTAACCACTTAAGACCCGGACCAATACGCTGGCAAATGACCCAAGGGGTTTTTGCGATTCGGCACTGCGTCGCTTTAACAGACAATTGCGCGGTCGTGCGACGTGGCTCCCAAACAAAATTTGCGTCCTTTTTTTCCCACAAATAGAGCTTTCTTTTGGTGGTATTTGATCACCTCTGCGGTTTTTATTTTTTGCGCTATAAACAAAAATAGAGCGACAATTTAAAAAAAAATGCAATATTTTTTACTTTTTGCTATAATAAATATCCCCCAAAAATATATAAAAAAACATTAGTTTTGGCCGATACGTATTCTTCTACATATTTTTGGTAAAAAAAATCGCAATAAGCGTTTATCGGTTGGTTTTCGCAAAATTTATAGCGTTTACAAAATAAGGGATAGTTTTATTGCATTTTTATTAATTTTTTTTTTTTTACTACTAATAGCGGCGATCAGCGATTTTTTTCGTGACTGCGACAATATGGCGGACACTTCGGACAATTTTGACACATTTTTGGGACAATTGTCATTTTCACAGCAAAAAATGCATTTAAATTGCATTGTTTACTGTGGAAATGACAGTTGCAGTTTGGGAGTTAACCACAGGTGGCGCTGTAGGGGATGTGTGACCTAATGTGTTGTTTACAACTGTAGGGGGGTGTGGCTGTAGGTGTGACGTCATCGATCGCGTCCCCCTATTACAGGGATGACGCGATCGATGCTCCGGCCACAGAGAAGCACGGGGAAGCCGTGTGTACACACGGCTCTCCCCGTTCTTCCGCTCCAGGGACGGATCGCCGCACTGCAGCGGCGATCGGGTCCGCGAATCCCGCGGTCCCGGTCCTGGAGCTTCGGACCGGGTCGCGGGCGCGCGCCCGCGGGCGCGCGCCCGCGACCCACGGCTGGGTACTAAAACCAACGTATATATACGTTGATGTGCCCAGCCGTGCCATTCTGCCGACGTAAATGTGCAGTAGGCGGTCCTTAAGTGGTTAAGTTCCCCTATACTAATAATGCATTATAAGGCTTGTTAGAGTTCCCCCATAGTGATGAATGCTTGTATGTTTATGTATCCTTTCACCCAGAGCTTCTAGGACTAGTTACATAGGAACTAACAACAACCTTGCCATTTTGTTATTATGTACTAGGCAAAGAATGAAAACATTAGATAAGCTGCAGTAGAAAAGAAGATTGCTTATGCACGATGTATAATTGTGACGAATATTACTTGTATAACCTAATCACTTACATATGATTGGCTGGGACAAGGGCCTTCAATGCTTGTTTGGTTTGATTTTGAACAAGTACGCATGATAAATAAAGTCTAGTTCTTGACATACCATATGTGTGTGGATGTTTCTGACTACCAATGCATTGGGGACTTTTCATACATCCAGATTATCCTTAAAACCCGGGTCTAGTTGAACTACCTACCTAACAGTCATTAAAAAATGTGCCCTCTCAGTAGATTTTACATGTTATGTGGATTGGTAACCCTGGGGGAGAGAGCTACACATATATAAGGGAAGAACACAGAGTTCACCTCATCCGGTGGCAACGCTGTATTCCTTAACTGTAAATAAATAAGTGATATCACCCTCCTGCCGGCTGTGCTGTGTCACATGGGTGTAAATAGCTGAAGAGAATTTCAAATTCTTTGCCAGGTAAAATAGTTCACCTGTATGTATTTGAGCTGTGTATTTAGCTGGAGCCTGGGGTTAAGTTTTAATATTTACTCATGTACATCTAAAAATATTGTTTTCAGAAGAAGCGAGTTTTATACCATATCTGCTCTATAATTACATTCAGTGTATTTATATATTTTGTATAATAGAAATTCAAAAACAACATTGGCTATTTACGATCTTTTTTAAACTGTTTACTTAAAATCTCAGAATCACTTCTAAAAGATGCAGTTTAAATCCACATTTAATTATCATATTGTGCCACTGGCAATGTGTTACGCAGAATAATTATAGTGCAGAAAAAGAAGGTTAATTGCCAAAAATCTAAGCAAGTATGAAGAATAGATATTTTAACTGGCCACCTGCTTTCCATTATATATTCAGTCAAATTTAACCCTGTACAAGGCCAACAGAGCAGAATTAAATTGCTTGGCAAATGATAGAGCAATACCAGAAGAGGAGAGAGTTAATACAGTCTGCCTGCATGGCAAGCAAATAGCTGTTTCTGTGTAAAGGAGTGAGGTGTATTTATGGAATCAAGGAGGATGTAGATAAACCTTGGAAAATGAATTGTTTATGCCTGTAGATAATCAGTAAAGCTCAGTAAGGGACAAGGATTAGAAGAACTAGTAAGCCAAGGCTGTGTTCTTGTTTGTCAAAGGCTGGGGGACAAAGATGTAAAAACAAGCATGCATGTATGCAGGTAGATGACTGCCAACTGTCTTTGTGGGGTAGTGATTGAGTGAGTGGAGCTTTAAAAAGGGACTGGAGATGAAAGCTAGAGGTAGATGCCCGCCAATTGGGCTAGAGGGATGGTGACTGAGTGAGTGGAGCTTTAAGAAGGTCTTGAGAAGAAAGCTAGAGGTAGATGACTGTTGACTGTCCTAGTAGGGTTGTGGCTGAGTGGAGCTTTAAAAAAGGGACTGGAGATGAAAGCTAGAGGTAGATGACTGCCAATTGGGCTAGAAGGATGGTGACTGAGTGAGTGGAGCTTTAAGAAGGTCTTGAGAAGAAAGCTAGAGGTAGATGACTGTTGACTGTCCTAGTAGGGTTGTGGCTGAGTGGAGCTTTAAAAGGGGATTGGAGAAGAAAGCTAGAAGTAGACTGCCAATTGGGCTAGAGAAATAGTAACTGAGTAGATGGGGCTTCAATAGGGTGTTGAGAAGACAGCTAGAGGTAGGTGGCTATCAACTGTCCTGGTGTGGCTGTGACTGAGTGAGTGGGGCTTTAAAGGGGGACTGGAGATGAAAGCTTGAGTTAGATGACTGTCAATTTGGCTAGAGGGATGGTGACTGAGTAGATGGAGCTTTAATAGGGTTTTGAGAAGAAATCTAGAGGTAGGTGACTGTCAGCTATCCTGGTGGGGCTGTGACTGAGTGAGTGGAGCTTTAAAAAGAGACTGGAGATGAAAGCTAGAGGTAGATGACTGCCAATTGGGCTAGAGGGATGGTGACTGAGTAGATGGAGCTTTAATAGGGTTTTGAGAAGAAATCTAGAGGTAGATGACTGTCAACTCTCCTGGTGGGGTAGTGACTGAGTGAGTAGAGCTTTAAAAAGGGACTGGAGATGAAAGCTAGAGGTAGATGACTACCAATTGGGCTAGAGGGATGGTGACTGAGTAGATGGCACTTTTAAAGGGTTTGGATATGAAAGCTATAGCTAGGTTTTGGAGGTGAAAGCTACCTTTAGATTACAGTAGTCCTTTTAGGTGGTCACTTAGCGGGCAGAGCTTTTAAAAGGAACTGAAGCTAAAAGTCAACCGGCTAAATGAGGGCATGGTTTCAGGGATAAAATAGAAGAAATTCATCAGGATATAAATATTGGGAGCTGCCACTTCTGACTTAATATTGAAAGTGCAGACTCCAGTGCTGTTATTTTTATACTTCTTTTACTGTTTGGTGGGTTATGCGCCTTTGTACAATCATGTGCATTTTAGATATGCCCAACATTTTCCTGCCCATTGCAGATCAGTGACTCATCAGCTAGTGAATCAAGGACAAGAATAACTAGGAGTTTGAATCCTAAAAAAACAAGCCAGCAGTGGCAGCTCACTTGTTTCTATCCTGATAGGTAATATAAATATTTGAATTAAGCAGGTGCTAGACCTTAAAGTGTATCTAAAACCAAGCCTTTTTATCGTTTAAGACAGGCATCCTCAAACTACGGCCCTCCAGCTGTTGCGGAACTACAAATCCCATGAGGCATTGTGAAACTCTGACATTCACAGGCATGACTGAGCATGATGGGAAATGTAGTTCCTAAACAACTGGAGGGCCATAGTTTGAGGACCCCTGGTTTAAGATAAAGTAGAGAATTGTAAAAAAAAAAAAAAAAAAACCCTGTCTGTGTTGAGTGGGGGAACCTCCAATAACAACTGAAAGATGATTTCTATTTCTAATTTAGGACAACTTCTCTCACCTCCTGCTGTGTTTCTGGGACAGAAAGTGAAGAGAAATTTCCCCAGCTGGACACAGACAGCACAAAAAGTGACAAGGGTTGTAACCATGCCATACTTTATTTAAATCTTAAAAAAAGTTTTGTTATGTTATATACTTTAAAGTAACTCTAGCAGCAAGGATTTACCAGCATGCCTGTCTGTATTATTTGTGAAAATACTCTGCCTTCATTGCCTTTGGCCTAGACCAGAGACGCTGATACGTGCAAGCCTGTCATAACGGAACACATTCACTTTTTAAATGCAAACTATTATGTGCTTTAGGCTCTGTTTATAGTGACACAATATTGCTGACATGATAAAAAGCATCTTGTTAAGCATCTTATTAAAGCTAAAAAAAATCATGCCAGCAACATATTAAAGATTATGTATCTCACATTGCTACACAGCAGCTCTCACCTCAATGCTAATGTGTGCACAGCCCAACTAGCACTAATGAACAGGATATTTAGTGTCACTGTTTCAGCCTGAGAAAGCCACTCATACTTGTAAATCTATAAATGAAAATCCAACTCTTGCCAAAACTTTTTTATTCTGGATATGGTGGGAAGGGTCAAAACCTCTGTACGATTTAACTGCTGTCTGTGTCCTGCTAGGCTGCATTCTCCTCACTTCCCGTCGTTTTGACGGAGGGTCATACAGGCAGTAATATATGGGAAAGCTCTCCAATGGGAAAGGGGACAGATTAAAAAAAAATCCTTTTTAGCAGATTGTGCACCAGTCCCAGCTCCAGCCTCAGCTTCAATGTACCATGGAAAGCAGCTCAGAATCCTTAAAATGTAAGTAAACCCCCCTATCATTTTCAGGCAGGGAAGCTGCCATCTTTGCCTCTGTTCAATCTACAACTGCCATGATGCTGCATCATGAAGGGAGTCAACGCTTCAGGTGGACATCTTGTATGTAATCAAGGAGCTTCTCAGGGGACCAAGGTGCAGGCAATGCACAAGGCAAACATGATTGGTAGGAAAAAATATTGGATAGCCGCACTCAAAAAATCCAAAAAGGATTGTCTTTTATTGGTAAATAGTGTACATGCAAACAGGGCACAGCCACAAAGGATGACAGCCGACGCGCTTCACACTTTAACAGTGCTTAATCATGCCATTAAGCTGCACTTGTGATCAGTTATGACACCAGCCATTGGATGGTTTGACAGTTTGGTTGAGGGCACGTGCCAGAAATGAAACTGTTTTAGACACAGGTGTGAGCAGCTTATTGCATTAGGGCAGGGGTCCTCAAACTACGGCCCACAGGCCAGATACGGCCCGCCAAGGTCTTTTGCCCAGCCCTCCTGCCCTTTTGGGAGGCTGACTGCATTACTGGGCACAGGACAGGCTGAATTACTGGGCACAGATCAAGTTGCATTACTGGACACAGAAGAGGCTGACTACATTACTGGTCACAGGACAGGATGATATACTGGGCACAGGTCAGGCTGCATTACTGGGCAATGGAAAGGCTGGATGCATTACTGGGCACAAGACAGGCTGCATTACTAGGCACAGGACAGGCTGTATTACTGGGCACACGATAGGCTGCATTACTGGGCACAAGACAGGCTGCATTACTGGGCACAGGTCAGGCTACATTACTGGGCACAGGTCAAGCTGCATTACTGGGTCCTGGAGAGGCTGGCTGCATTACTTGGAACAGGTCAGACTGTGTAGGTGGGCATTGGTAAGTCTGCCTTGCTGGGCATTGGTAAGGCTGCCTTGCTGGGCATTGGTAAGGCTGCATTGATGGGCACAGGTCAGGCTGCATAGATGGGCACAGGTCAGGCTGCATTGCTGGGCACTGGTAATGCCTTTCAAAATATTTCATGTTTGTGTGCATTAGGCCTACCAAATAATTACATGTGAATACTTGGAAGTATACGGTATTTAAAACACAGTGAATCTGACATTCAACCAAACAATCACTGCAGGAGAGTCCTTCTGATGCATGTGATTTAAATGAAAGTGGTTGATTCTCCACCAGTAACTGATGAAAGTCACCTTAACTGCTTTATAAATATGTCTCTTAAAGTGTATGTTTTTTTTTAGTTTTCGATTAAGTAGGAAAAGTTTATACCCTTTCACAGATTTTTTGTTTTGTTATCTGTGTCCCCCCTGGGGATATTTACCATCCAATGGACACACTTGCTCTTATGTCAGCCTTATGTAATGAGAATTATGTTCAGTTTGGAGAGATTTACTCAGGAAGCATTATGATTTTATATATGCTTTAATTAAAGCAGCCTTGAGTTTACCCCCCCCCCCCCCCATGTAACAACATGGGGGTGAACAATAATTAAATAATTCACATATTGTTCCATACTCTGGCATATCCATAGTGCTTTGAAAATTACTTTTTTTTTTTTAATACTCCTATGTTAAAGATGTTCTGATGTCAAGGAAAATGTATCTGTAAAGGACAAATAAATATATCAGTACTCGTAATACAGTCAGGTTGAAGTTTTTCACATCATTGAGACATATTTATTTGACAAACATGTTTTTCAATTTCAACTGATCAAGGGAGTTGTAATTTGAAGGCGGTATTACAATATCAAAAGTCTGAAATCTCATTCTGATGATTGAAAATGTTTTGCTGAAAGGCTGCAGGTATTGTGGAAAATAGTTACAAAAGCGCCTCTGAAAAAAGCGACTTTCACCTTCTTTAGCTGGATCAAGTGTCAGTTTCTCACTCATTCACGCAGATGCTGCAGACTATTAACTCACGTGGTTCAGTAAGTAACTTCCTTACATAGATTTAAACAGGAAAGCATTTATTTGAGTCCATTCAAATTTCTACATACATACTAGGGCCAGTTTAGGAAGAAGCCAGTTAACCTACCAGCATGTCTTTGGAGCATGGGGGGAAACCGGAGTACCTGGGGGAAACCCATTCAAGCACAGGGAGAACATGCAAACTCCAGTACATTGTTTTACTGCAAAATACACAGGTTTAGTATAAAGCAGAGGTCTCAAACTGGCGGCCCTCCAGCTTTTTTAAAACTACAAGTCCCATCATGCCTCTGCCTGTGGGGTCATGCTTGTAACTGTCAGCCTTGCAATGCCTCATGAGACTTATAGTTTCACAACAGTTGGAGGGCTGCCAGTTTGAGAACCCTGGTATAAAGCAACCTAATCTATTAACTTGGTCCACCATTAAAAAAAAGGATTCTTGGACCCAATCCAGAATCTCACATGCTGCACACCTTGGGGCAGATTCAGAGAGCGATTAGGCCTGTCTAACTGGTGTTAGACAGGAGTAATTTCAAATATCGTGCGCCGTATCACTAGTTTGAATCCTCAAACCATGATACGGTGGCGTTGGGCTTCGATCTGACAGGCTTCGTACGCCTTCGGATCTACGCTGTGATCTTTTTGCGGCCGCTGGGTGGAGTTTGCGTCGTTTTCAGCGTCTGGGTATGCAAATTAGCTTTTTACGGCGATCCACAAAATTACGAGCGTCGTTCGCAATCGCGTACGTCATTTTTTCGCTACGTAAAGTTAAACCAGCTATTAGCTGGTCTAACGTTACGCGGCCCATGTTAAGTATGGCCGTCGTTCCCGCGTCGACTTTCAATTTATTTTTTATTTTTTGCGTAAGTCGTGTGGCAATAGGAATGTCCGTAAACGACACTACTCAAACAACGAATGACGTAACGGCGTGATTTCGCGCAATGCACGGCGGGAAATTTCTGAACGGAGCATGCGCAGTTCGATCGCCGCGGGGACGCGCTTAATTTAAATGCCTCACGCCCCCTATTCGCGTAGTTTGATTCCGCCGGGAGAAATACACTACGCCGCCGTACCTTACGGGCCAAAATCTCTCTGAATTCCTCCTAGAGCCAGGTAAAGTACGGCGGCGTAGAGTATCTCTGATACTCTGCGGGAATCTAATTCTTTCTGAATCTGGCCCAGTGTGTCTATGAGGAAAATAGATATCTTGATTATTTGTTTATAGAGTCAAGTGACCCTGATAAAACACATTCATCCATTTCATATCTAAATCCCGGTTTATGGCTGCCGTAAACAGAACATTATGATTAGAAATAGCATATATGGAAACTGTGCCTCCTTGATGGCGCCACCATATCTTAGAAATCAAAGTAAGCCTGGGTGACAAATGGAGAATACCTCTTTATTTCCTAGCAACTCATATGTACTAATGTGCTGGTGAAAATCAGAGCTGCATTAACATCAATTTACCCGATTTATGCAGGAAATGTAAAGATAAAAATGCAACTTTGGGTACACCTATTATTTACATAGTTCCAACTTACACAGCATTAATTAATTATATAAATGCCTCTTCTTTCAGACCATTATAGATACAGACATACCGAAGGAATGAGATGGAAATGCACTAAAAAAGGCTGAGGTGGGAAGCTCATAAGAAAAAAGGACTCCCTCTTTATCAAGGTACTGCCCCCTCTGTAAAGTTCCAATATAGTTTTCATATGCTGTACAGGCTGGTTGATAACAAAAAACATTCACACAGTTAGAGGTGAGATTTGATGTAACACATCATGTGGCACTCCCCTATACAAGGAAAAGTGTCTAAAATCACATGCATTCTTTAAATAACGAGTTGACATACGATGAGAGGTGATACATATCACAAACTAAAAATATCTTACAGTTAGAGCCCATTCACACAAGGGCAACACGACTTCCAGCACGACTTTGGGAGGCAACTTGGACACGACTTGAGTATGAATCATCAGGCAACTTACAAGGCAACTTCAAGTCGCCTCCAGGACAGTACAAGGCAACTTCAAGTTGCCTCCAGGACAGGAGGCTTTCCAGTGGCCAATCAAACAACAATAAGCTCTGTGTGAGGGAGGGGGAAGAAGGGGTTTGCCTGAGAAATGTATGTTATTCTCCTGTATTGTTACTTCAGTTAAGACAGTGACCAGACTTCTGAGACGACTTCCATTGAAATCAATGGGTACAAGTTGCCTAGAAGCCGGATTGAAGTAGTACAGGAACCTTTTCTGAAGTCGGAGCGACTGCAGTAGTGTACATTAAGACGGCTCACATCCACTTCCATTCATTTTCTGGACTGCACGACTTGGGGCAACTTGGTGGTGACTTGAGGTCGGATCCCAGGTCGCCCCAGTGAGAAACGGCTTAGGCTGCATTCACACCTGAGCGTTTTGGCATTTTTACCGCGTTTTGTCGCAATAATTGCCGCGTTTTTTACTGCGATTTGTCGCATCGTTTTTTACCGCGATTTTGGATAGGTCTAGGGTCACCAATGTTAAAAACAGAAAAACGCCCAAATACGCTCAATTCGAGCGACAAAAAAGGCTCCAGAACTTGTTTGAGCTTCAAGCGTTCGGCGTCAGGCGTTTTGGAGTGGAGATGTGAACCATCTCCATTGAGAATAATGTATTTTTTCCCCTATAGCGTTTTAGAGCTTCATGCTTCAAGCGACAAAACGCTCAGGTGTGAATGTAGCCTTAAGGAGCCAGTCATGAATGAAAATATATCAGATGCATAACTGAATAATTTTGGCACATGAGGAATACAGGTCATTCTCAAAAAATTAGCATATTGTGATAAAGTTCATTATTTTCTGTAATGTACTGATAAACATTAGACTTTCATATATTTTAGATTCATTACACACAACTGAAGTAGTTCAAGCCTTTTTTTTGTTTTAATATTGATGATTTTGGCATACAGCTCATGAAAACCCAAAATTCCTAACTCAAAAAATTAGCATATTTCATCCGACCAATAAAAGAAAAGTGTTTTTAATTTAAAAAAAAAGTCAACCTTCAAATAATTCTGTTCAGTTATGCACTCAATACTTGGTCGGGAATCCTTTTGCAGAAATGACTGCTTCAATGCGGCGTGGCATGGAGGCAATCAGCCTGTGGCACTGCTGAGGTGTTATGGAGGCCCAGGATGCTTCGGTAGTGGCCTTAAGCTCATTCAGAGTGTTGGGTCTTGTGTCTCTCAACTTTCTCTTCCCAATATCCCACAGATTCTCTATGGGGTTCAGGTCAGGAGAGTTGGCAGGCCAATTGAGCACAGTAATACCATGGTCAGTAAACCATTTACCAGTGGTTTTGGCACTGTGAGCAGGTGCCAGGTCATGCTGAAAAATGAAATCTTCATCTCCATAAAGCTTTTCAGCAGATGGAAGCATGAAGTGCTCCAAAATCTCCTGATAGCTAGCTGCATTCACCCTGCCCTTGATAAAACACAGACCAACACCAGCAGCTGACATGGCACCCCAGACCATCACTGACTGTGGGTACTTGACACTGGACTTCAGGCATTTTGGCATTTCCCTCTCCCCAGTCTTCCTCCAGACTCTGGCATCTTGATTACCGAATGACATGCAAAATTTGCTTTCATCAGAAAAAAGTACTTTGGACCACTGAGCAACAGTCCAGTGCTGCTTCTCTGTAGCCCAGGTCAGGTGCTTCTGCCGCTGTTTCTGGTTCAAAAGTAGCTTGACCTGGGGAATGCGGCACCTGTAGCCCATTTCCTGCACACGCCTGTACACGGTGGCTCTGGATGTTTCTACTCCAGACTCAGTCCACTGCTTCCCCCAAGGTCTGGAATCGGTCCTTCTCCACAATCTTCCTCAGGGTCCGGTCACCTCTTCTCGTTGTGCAGCATTTTCTGCCACACTTTTTCCTTCCCACAGACTTCCCACTGAGGTGCCTTGATACAGCACTCTGGGAACAGCCTATTCGTTCAGAAATTTCTTTCTATGTCTTACCCTCTTGCTTGAGGGTGTCAATGATGGCCTTTTGGACAGCAGTCAGGTCGGCAGTCTTACCCATGATTGCGGTTTGGAGTAATGAACCAGGCTGGGAATTTTTAAAAGCCTCAGGAATCTTTTGCAGGTGTTTAGAGGTAATAAGTTGATTCAGATGATTAGGTTAAGAGCTCGTTTAGAGAACCTTTTCATGATATGCTAATTTTTTGAGGTAGGAATTTGGGGTTTTCATGAGCTGTATGCCAAAATCATCAATATTAAAACAAAAAAAAGACTTAAACTACTTCAGTTGTGTGTAATGAATCTAAAATATATGAAAGTCTAATGTTTATCAGTACATTACAGAAAATAATGAACTTTATCACAATATGCTAATTTTTTGAGAATGACCTGTATATTGTGAATGTAGAATATCCACAAAATAGAGAAAACATCTCCAAAGAATACAGATACATTTTTTGGGGAAACTTGTACCTATTGTATGTGTGCTAATTTGTTCCTAAGCACTAAAATTGTATTAAATGTAATTTAATTAAGTGTAGCACATGCAACATATATGTTTTAATAAATCTGTGTTTTACAAATGAACATTGACCACGTGGTGCACCCATGACATTGCACAGCATTATTCGTTTTCTGAAAAAAAGAAAAAGAAAAAAAAAGAAGTAGAACAGCATTCCAGGGCATCACAGAGCAGTGAGGGAGGCAGAAGAAGTTATTCCTTTGAAGCATTTAGCTGTGTGTATAATTTGATCCTTAGCTCTGTACACATCAAAGCAGTCTAAGGTGGTCTGATAAACATGTGAAAACGATCCTAGAGTACTACTTGCTGTAGTGAAATCATAAGTATAAATTATACACATGTAATATTTCACATTTACCTGACTAAATAAAATATATACAGTGGAACCTCGGATTGCGAGAAACGCGGTTAACGAGAGTTTCGCAATACAAGCACTGTATTTAAAAAAATCGTGACTCGGTTTACGAGTGTTGTCTCGCAAAACAAGCCCGATTCAGGTCAAAGTGGTGTGCAGTACTTCTTTTGGCCTGAGGTAGAGGTGGGGCGCTGGAGCTGAGCAGAGCTGAACGTCGCAGATCGCAGCCGATCGGCGCTGTTTGGAAATGCACGGAATAGCCTAAAGAAAGCACGGCTGACCCCAGCAAATCTCAGGTGGGAAGTCTTTCCGAGGTTTGCCGACGTCAGCCAATTTCTGAGGCTCTCTGGCGCCCCCCGCCTCTGGGCGCATGCGGTATTGCTTCCCATTGAAGTCAATGCGGAACAAATTATTTTCGTTTCTATTGACTTCAATGGGAAAACTCGCTTTGATATACGAGTACTTTGGATTAGGAGCATTCTCCTGGAACAAATTATGCTCGTAATCCGAGGTTCCACTGTATTTAAAATAACAATATAAATCATTTTGTGCCATAGCAAACTAGTGTGCCACAATAGATATGCAGGTGTTCCATGGGATTTTTTAAAAATATTTAAAATTGCTAGCATTTAGAAACCTTCATCATATAGAAAAATGAAATGGTAAATCAAAAATACAAAAATTGTCACGTTCAATTTATGCAATTTTTAGTTTCATTTTTGTGCAAATCCAAGTGGGAAAGGGAAATATAAAATCTAGTTAATTTAAGAATATTTAGGCCATGGTCATTACGCATAATTATTCCCTTTTCTTTCCTTTTTTTTCTCACTGTACCGTTGTTGTACAATGCCATTCTTTTCAATAAAAATATATTAAACAGAAATTGTAAATCAAAGTCGCCAGGACCAGTGCAAGGATTTTTGCCAACTCAGGCAAAGGTGCACGCACGCACACACACACAGCATACACTCAGGCAAAGGTGCACGCACGTGCACACACACACCATACATTATATATGTATATATATCAGACCCCCCTCCACTAACTACAGACCCCCCCCTCCTGCAGCATGGACCCCCTTCACTAAGAACAGACCCCCCTTCCTCAGAACAGACCACCCTCCATCAGTATAGACCCCACACTATGTACAGACCACCCTCCGTTAGTATAGACCCCCTCCCTCAGTACAGACCCCATCAGTGTAGAATCCCCCGTCTTAGTGCAGACACCCCACCTTTAGTGCAGACCCCCCATCAGTATACATTTCCCCTCTTTAGTGCAGACCCTTCATCAGTATAGATGCCCCTCCTTTAGTGCAGACCCCCCACTAATATAGAATCCCCCTTAGTGCAGACCCCCACAGTATAGACACCCCCCCCATAGTGCAGACTCCCCCATCAATATAGACACCCCCATCAGTATAGACATCCCCCTTAGTACAGACCCCGCAGTATAGACACCTCCCTTAGTTCAGACCCACCATCAGCATAGGCACCTTCTCCCCTCCCAAAGTGCCCCCCCCCCCACATGTCCATCTACTTATAATAGAGTAATAAAGTATACAGTACAGACCTCAGGACAGCATGGCAGCAGACGTATACACATAGCGGTGTGTGTCCCTAGACTCCATCTCCTCATTGTAAGTGCCCATGTTGCCTTGCTGCCATGTTGCCTTGCGCTAACACTGGCCCTGAATGTCGCAAAAAGAAAAAAGGTAACATATATAAAAACGCAATCTCTGTCAGTCTGTCGTTCATTGGTTCCTTTTGTAATGCGAGACGTGTGCGAGATCTCGGGAGAACACGATCACTCTAATTATATATTTTAGTGACCATTTCCCGAAAAGAGCCTGGATGAGTTTTGGATCTCAATCAAGAAGTCATATCCTGCAATCAGTTCAAAAGCAATCAAAGTAATTCTGCCATTTGTCTTCATGGTTTTGCGAGTTTGGATATTCAGCACTGACTGAAATCAATTTGAAAAAGAGAGAGAGACTTCTTAAAACCAATGATGAAATGCGTGCTTGTTTGTTAACTTTGGAGCCTCACTTCAATCCTTCACATTAAATTAAAAATTAAAAATATATGTAAAAATAAATAAGTTCTTCACCACAAAAATGGTTAAATCTTTTCTGGTGTGCTTTGTCTTGCTATACATTTTCTTAGTTTATTTTACTATTTTATGCAATAAAGTGTATACGCCATGGTCTTCCTTATTAAGGCACAGTGGACATCCTAGCACTGACCATTATTTTCACAAACGTATTAGTTGTTATAGCCGCATATTTTGTGCAATGCTGGGCTTGCTGTATTCTTACTTGGCCTCTGTGTACCTATTTGTTACCTGTTTGAGATATTGTATACCCTGTTATTTTTGGCTGACTTGTAACTTAATTTGGTAAAAAAAAAAATCTTTTCAGGTGTGCTGTGAAATTTTTTATATTTTTGGCGCGCCACAAGACAAAAAAAGTTTGAGAAACACTGCTCTATCTACACTGGAAAAATAGTAAGGTCTCAGATCTGGTTATGCCATTCTGCAGAATTGTCTGGAGCATTAGGCTGGCTATACAGAATTGCAGATCTTTTGGCATTTTCTATACTTGTATTTTAAATGTTTTTTTAATACTAACAAGCTTTCAATTCAGAAATATGGAAAACAATAGAAACTAGAAAATGCATTTCCTGAGGAAAATACGTGGGAATGCTGAATAGCTGAATTGCTAAGCCCGCACAAATCCCATTCACCATAACCGCTATACTATTTTTAGGACATACAAGCAGTGTTTCTTCAGTACTTATAAAGCCTCTCTTTAATCATTAAAGGTGTTGTAAAGGTGAAATCATTTTCCCTAAATAACTTCCTTTACCTTAGTGCAGTCCTCCTTTACTTACCTCATCCTTTGATTTTGATTTTAAATGTTGTGACGGTATGCGAGGTGAGATACTTGACCATAGAAATATTTCACCACGCATACGTTCTATTTTGAGAAGCTGAACCGGAATCCGGGCCGGGTTTTACGGCCTCTTGTGTTCCGGTCCGGATATTTGGGTCCACTGGAGTTCAATGTCAGGTGGACCCTAAAAACAACCAGGAAGAGATCAGACGGGAGCTCTCTGCTTTTGGGACACTGAGGAGGGAACCTGAGTGTGAGGAGCTCTCTAAAGACATTGCAAGAAAAAGGTTTGCGTTGTTGTTTATTTTGTGGGTGGTGGGGACCAGCCCCACACTGTATAGATAGGAGACCCTATCGAAGTTAAGACCAATGTAAGGAGCATTCTTCCCACTGACAACCAATGTAAGGGACATTCTTCCCACTGACCCCCAATGTAAGGGACATTCTTCCCACTGACCACCAATGTAAGGGACATTCTTCCCACTGACCACCAATGTAAGGGACATTCTTCCCACTGACCACCAATGTAAGGGACATTCTCCCTACTGACCACCAATGTAAGGGACATTCTTCCCACTGACCACCAATGTAAGGGACATTCTTCCCACTGACCACCAATGTAAGGGACATTCTTCCCACTGACCACCAATGTAAGGGACATTCTTCCCACTGACCACCAATGTAAGGGACATTCTTCTCACTGATCACCAATGTAAGGGACATTCTCCCTACTGACCACCAATGTAAGGGACATTCTTCCCACTGACCACCAATGTAAGGGACATTCTTCCCACTGACCACCAATGTAAGGGACATTCTTCCCACTGACCCCCAATGTAAGGGACATTCTTCCCACTGAATACCAATGTAAGGGACATTCTTCCCACTGAATTCCAATATAAGGAACATTCTTCCCACTGACCACCAATGTAAGGGACTTTCTTCCCACTGAATTCCAATATGAGGAACATTATTCCCACTGACCACCAATGTAAGGCACATTATTCCCACTGACCACCAATGTAAGGCACATTATTCCCACTGACCACCAATGTAAGGGACATTCTTCTCAATGATCACCAATGTAAAGGGACATTCTTCTCACTGACAACCAATGTAAGGGACATTATTCTCACTGACCACCAATGTAAGGGACATTATTCTCACTGACCACCAATGTAAGGGACATTCTTCTCACTGACCACCAATGTAAGGGACATTCTTCCCACTGATCACCAATGTAAGGGACATTCTTCCCACTGATCACCAATGTAAGGAATATTCTTCTCACTGACCACCAATGTAAGGGACATTTTTCTCACTGACCACCAACGTAAGGGACATTCTTCCCACTGATCACCAATGCAAGGGAGATTCTTCTCTCTGACCACCAATGCAAGGGACATTCTTCTCACTGATCACCAATGCAAGGGACATTCTTCTCACTGATCACCAATGTAAGGGACATTCTCCCTACTGACCACCAATGTAAGGGACATTCTTCTCACTGATCACCAATGCAAGGGACATTCTTCCCACTGACCACCAATGTAAGGGGCATTCTTCCCACTGACCACCAATGCAAGGGACATTCTTCTCACTGACCACCAATGCAAGGGACATTCTTCTCACTGATCACCAATGCAAGGGACATTCTTCTCACTGACCACATATGTAAGGGACATTCTTCCCACTGATCACCCATGTAAGGGACATTCTTCCCACTGACCACCAATGTAAGGGACATTCTTCTCACTGATCACCAATGCAAGGGACATTCTTCTCACTGACCACATATGTAAGGGACATTCTTCTCACTGATCACCAATGTAAGGGACATTCTTCCCACAGATCACCAATGTAAGATACATTCTTCCCACTGATCTCCAATGTAAGGGACATTCTTCCCACTGACCACCAATGTAAGGGACATTCTTCCCACTGACCACCAATGTAAGGGACATTCTTCCCACTGACCACCAATGTAAGGAACATCCGTCCCACTGACCACCAATGTTAGGAGCATTCGTCCCACTGACCACCAATGTAAGGGAGATTCTTCTCACTGACCACCAATGTAAGGGAGATCCTTCCCACTGACCACTAATGTAAGGGACATTCTTCCCACTAATCACTAATGTAAGGGACATTCTTCTCACTGACCACCAATGTAAGGGACATTCTTCCCACTGATCACCAATGTAAAGGGACATTCTTCCCACTGACCACCAATGTAAGGGACATTCTTCCCACTGACCACCAATGTAAGGGACATTCTTCCCACTGACCACCAATGTAAGGGACATTCTTTCCACTGACCACCAATGTAAGGGACATTCTTCCCACTGACCACCAATGTAAGGGACATTCTTCCCACTGACCACCAATGTAAGGGACATTCTTCCCACTGACCACCAATGTAAGGAACATCCGTCCCACTGACCACCAATGTTAGGAGTATTCGTCCCACTGACCACCAATGTAAGGGAGATTCTTCTCACTGACCACCAATGTAAGGGAGATTCTTCCCACTGACCACCAATGTAAGGAACATTCTTCCCACTGACCACCAATGTAAGGGAAATTCTTCTCACTGACCACCAATGTAAGGAACATTCTTCCCACTGACCACCAATGTAAGGAACATCCGTCCCACTGACCACCAATGTTAGGAGTATTCGTCCCACTGACCACCAATGTAAGGGAGATTCTTCTCACTGACCACCAATGTAAGGGAGATTCTTCCCACTGACCACCAATGTAAGGAACATTCTTCCCACTGACCACCAATGCAAGGGACATTCTTCTCACTGATCACCAATGCAAGGGACATTCTTCTCACTGACCACCAATGCAAGGGACATTCTTCTCACTGATCACCAATGCAAGGGACATTCTTCTCACTGACCACATATGTAAGGGACATTCTTCCCACTGATCACCAATGTAAGGGACATTCTTCCCACTGACCACCAATGTAAGGGACATTCTTCTCACTGATCACCAATGCAAGGGACATTCTTCTCACTGACCACATATGTAAGGGACATTCTTCTCACTGATCACCAATGTAAGGGACATTCTTCCCACAGATCACCAATGTAAGATACATTCTTCCCACTGATCTCCAATGTAAGGGACATTCTTCCCACTGACCACCAATGTAAGGGACATTCTTCCCACTGACCACCAATGTAAGGGACATTCTTCCCACTGACCACCAATGTAAGGAACATCCGTCCCACTGACCACCAATGTTAGGAGCATTCGTCCCACTGACCACCAATGTAAGGGAGATTCTTCTCACTGACCACCAATGTAAGGGAGATCCTTCCCACTGACCACCAATGTAAGGGACATTCTTCCCACTAATCACTAATGTAAGGGACATTCTTCTCACTGACCACCAATGTAAGGGACATTCTTCCCACTGATCACCAATGTAAAGGGACATTCTTCCCACTGACCACCAATGTAAGGGACATTCTTCCCACTGACCACCAATGTAAGGGACATTCTTCCCACTGACCACCAATGTAAGGGACATTCTTTCCACTGACCACCAATGTAAGGGACATTCTTCCCACTGACCACCAATGTAAGGGACATTCTTCCCACTGACCACCAATGTAAGGGACATTCTTCCCACTGACCACCAATGTAAGGAACATCCGTCCCACTGACCACCAATGTTAGGAGTATTCGTCCCACTGACCACCAATGTAAGGGAGATTCTTCTCACTGACCACCAATGTAAGGGAGATTCTTCCCACTGACCACCAATGTAAGGAACATTCTTCCCACTGACCACCAATGTAAGGTAAATTCTTCTCACTGACCACCAATGTAAGGGACATTCTTCCCACTGATTATGTGTTTCATATTTGTTTTTTTTTTACTTTTTTTAGTCCTTTAAAGTAGTTACTGAGGTAGAATAGAATATGGACTGAGAGAAGTTTAATAGATCCAGAAGGAAGGCTGAGGAGAATCCAAAGGCGAGTCCAGACCTGACCTTATATGACTGCCCAGTGACAGGAGAGGTGGTGTGGAGAAAGCCTCTTGAGGGGGGAGGGGGTGAGCAGGACGCCCACTAACACACAGCTCCTTTCTCTATCTGCAAAGTACAGAGCGTCCTGACTTCCTGGTCGCCCTTCCCCCTCAAGAGGTTTTCTCCCCTCCCCCAGGTGTGTGAGGGAGATAATTGCACTGAGGTAAAGGAAGCTATTTAGGGAAAGAATTACCATTACAAACGCTTTTTATCTACACACAAAATAAGTGAAATAACCCTTCAAACAAACCTTAATAAATCCACAACCGTACATGCGATCGATACAGCGACTTCACCGTATAAAAGACAAGACCCTTGTGAACGCATCGATATGAAATTTATGTTGATAAACTTAAAAATGTGGCCATGTCAGCGATTTAGAAAAGAGTATCTTTGTGTGTCTTACTAACAAATTTTAAAAGCGCGTTATAATGAAGGTCTATGGGGAAAAATTTGGAACTCTTGTCCTTTAGAAGCTCCAGCAACGAAAAGTAAAATGCGCATCACAAAACTGATCACATTGCCTGAAAGCAGACAAAAATACCTTCCATTTGATATATAAATTGTGTATGACAAGTAGATCTTGTGGGCGTGAGAGCAATTTGTTCCCCCTTTTTTATAGATAATACGATTCTTTTCAAAACTCACACTCTAAAGGTCACATGACTCACTCTGAGCCATGTCCATAGGAAGACTGTTTAATCGATAAAATTTTCTGAAAAAATCACTAAACGTAAATTGCTTTTTCACAAAAACTATAAAAGATTTCAATCTGAAAAGTCATAGCCGGATAGCTGAATATTTTGTGACCGTGGTAAAGTTTGTTTGGTGTCTGTCAGTGAAAGTATGAAGGAGGAGATACATTTTGAATCACGTACGTTTTTAAGCAGGAATAAGCATGTTCTCATTGACTTCAATGTTAAAAAAAAGCGACTAAAAGCTTAATATTTTAAAAAGTATAAATAGCACAAAAAAACTTGAAGAAGTCCCATCGTTAGCTAAATGAGATGAACATTTTAAAAGTTGAATGGTCTCAATCGCTGAAAGTATGGCGAAGTTACGCAGAGCCAAAAAACGTACGGAATAAAATTAAGATATAAGAATAATAAAAAACGAATAACAATACTGGGAATGCTTATTAAAGCATTCCCACTAATTAGGCCCAGCCTTTCTTAGTATGTTAAATGTGAGTAGGCAGGGCTGTCTTAATGAGAGGGCACACTTTGGCACTTCCCAGGGGCCCCAGCTGTATGGGGGGGGCCTGCACTACCCCCAAAGCAGCTAGTACTTGAGCCCATGCTCCCCTGAAATTGGGGGCCCCATGATGGCACTGAGAGTGATAGATGCAAAGGGGAGACAGTCTGCTTCGTACCTACTTAATGTCTGTTTACCTGCACTGTCATCATTGTAGGGGCCCCAGAGCAATATTTTGCCCAGGGGCCCATGATGCTATTAAGATGGTCCTGTGAGTAGGCCCATACAAGCAAAATCACTCTGCTTTTGTGAATTAGTTAAAGTTGCATCTGATTCTCTTACTTGCCAAGGTACCCCATAACTCCCATATCACGTATGGGTACAAACTTTTCTACCCCGACTTCAATCCTGTTCTAGTCTTCCATAGACCCAAAAAATCTGCCCGCCAGGGGACCTAAGGGAAAAAAACAGGGAGGGTGGGTGGGAAGCTTCTTCCTTTTGCCAAAATGGAGGAGTGACGAATCGTCACTTCCTCCCGCCCGAGAATCCCCAGGGCCCCTGCCCAGGCAACAGTATGTCCTCCCCCGGGCCGCCGAACCGGCCAATCCTGAGGCCAGTCCCGCCCTATCATGCCGCCCCTCCCCTATGCTTGCCTCGGTCCGTGGCTCTCTGTGAAGTCTGTTCAGAAAGAATTGAAGTGAAAAAAAAAAAATGTAATATCAGAGAAGCTCGTATGTTATAAAGACATTGCAGTGAACTGGTTTTACTTGAGCGTCAACTTGTGTCATAAAAACATGATCTCTTTCCGACGCATAAAACCATTATAAGATCAGAATGCACTATAATGTCAGCGGTGAGATACTTTTTAGACTAGGCATCATTTTGTGAATAATATGGAGTCTGACCTAAAAATGTCAAAGCTTTAATTTCCTTCCTTAACATTTAAGTGGGAAAATTGAAAGAATCATTCACAGGCCCCAGGGTTTAAAGCTGAAATTTGGAAGCAGCAAGCAGACACGTTCGTAGAGCTGCATCACAATTCAGAATACAAAGAGCTTTGCTTCTCTCCTTGATATCTACTTCCAACTAAAATGAATACTAACCCAAATGGGCATAATTTCAAATCAAGCACATCAGTACTCTTTCTGAAACACTTGAAGAGAACCTTTTTAAGAACAAAACACAGAGGCTGATATCCTTAAGCTCTCATTCTGAAGATAATAGGTGCCTGGCTGTCATTATGACCCTCTTGCTTTTACATTTTCTTTCACTGACCTAGAACAAAGATAAGTAATTCTGACTTTTCTCTTACTTTACTGCTCTGCATACTTACTGTGGGTCAGGAACTCAGACAGTATTAAAGAGGAAGTAAACCCTGATGCGTTTAACTTCCTCTTTGTTCGTTGCAAAGTAAAAGCATAATGGGATAGTATGCATCGCATACTAGACCATTATGTGCCACTTACCTGCAGAAGAAGCCCGCAATGTCACCGCTGTGTAATCACAATCATCTTCAACCCCTCTTCCTTCCAGGGGGCTTCCTCTATTGGCCGGAGTCGCGTGACGTCATTCCAACGGTCACGGCACAAACACTATAGAAACGGCACGGATCGTGCCCTTTCTTCAGTGCGCATGCGTCGATGATGTTGGCACCGGCATATATGGCAAATATCTCCTAAACTGTAGAGGTTTAGGAGATATTTACAGTACCTACAGGTAAGCCTTAACCACTTAAGGACCGCCTCCTGCACATATACGTCGGCAGAATGGCACGGCTGGGCACAAGCACGTACAGGTACGTCCCCTTTAAGTGCCCAGCTCTATTTTTGTTTATAGCGCAAAAAATAAAAACCGCAGAGGTGATCAAATACCACCAAAAGAAAGCTCTATTTGTGGGGAAAAAAGGACGCCAATTTTGTTTGGGAGCCACGTCGCATGACCACGCAATCGTCAGTTAACCACTTAAGGACTGCCGCATGTACATTTACGTCGGCAGAATGGCACGGACAGGCACATCAACGTACCTGTACGTGGCTGCCTTGACGTGGGTCGGGGGTCCGATCGGGACCCCCCCGGTACATGCGACGGTCCCGGTGGCTGTAGGAGCGATCCGTGCTGAGGGGGTGGCTGTTTTTGTCCGCCCCCTCCGGATCGCTCCCAGCCAATGCGCGCGCTCCCCCTGCAGTGCACTTCCTCCTCCCGTGTAAACACAGGAAGGGGGAAGTGATGTGATCTCTGCTCTCGGCGGTTTTTTCAACCGCCGCTGAGGAGAGATCACATCACATAGTAAGTCTGCACAACACTACACTGACACCAGTACAGGCAGGCACACTTAACCCCTTGCGATTACCCCCCACCCCCCTGTCACAGTGTCACTGAATGCAGCGATCATATATGTACTGATCACTGCATTTAGTGTCAGTGTGACAGGCAATGTGACAGTCAGTTAGTGTTAGGTCCAGGGTAGCCCCCTACCCCCCTAATAAAGTTTTAACCCCTTGATCACCACCCTAGTTAACCCTTTCACTCCCTATTGCCAGTGTCACTAAGCGATCATTGTTCTGATCGCTGTATTAGTGTTGCTGTTCCGGCTAGGTAGCTATTTTTTTTTACTGCGATTTTTTTTTACTAAAGACATGTGGCTAAATAAATTTTGGCCTAAATGCTTGACTAAAATTTAGTTTATTTGATTTTTCTTATAACAAAAAGTAAAAAATATTGATTTTTTTTCAAAAATGTTGCTTTAAAAAATAAAAATCGCAGAGGCAATCAAATACCACCAAAAGAAAGCTCTATTTGTGGGAAGAAAAGGACGCAAATTTTGTTTGGGAGCCATGTCGCACGACCGCGCAATTGTCTGTTAAAGCGACGCAGTGCCGAATTGTAAAAACCCCTTCGGTCATTTAGCAGCATATTGGTCCGGTCCTTAGGTGGTTAAAGTGACGCAGTGCCGAATCGCAAAAAGGGGCAAGATCCTTTAGCTGCATAATGGTCCAGGTCTTAAGTGGTTAAAGCGGTTGTATACCCATTTTTTTTTTTTTTTTCCACACCTGAAAAGGAAAAGCCATAATGAGCTGGTATGCACAGCATACCAGCTCATTATGAAATACTTACCTTACTTACTAAACGAGGTGTAGGGAACTTACCTGGACCACGCCGAGCGAGATATCATCTTGCCTGGCGTATCTTCCGGGTATCGCTGCTCCAGCGCTGTGATTGGCTGGAGCGGCGATGTCGTCACTCCCACGCATGTGCGTGGGAGTTTTTAATTCGGCAAGATTTTCCATCCAGATAAAAGCAGCCTAAAATTTCTGTCCGGGGAGGTTACTATAAATAGATTAGCAGGCAACTGGCTCCGTAACAAAGCACCTCTGAACGTTCTAAACCATATATAAATGTGAAGACAATAGATATACATGTAAAACCTATGTAGGGAGATTTCATTTGTCTGTGTATCATCTGAGGCTGTTCAATTCCCTGGGTGTATGGAGGGTTTACATCCACTTTAAATAAATAAATAAATAAATCAATGTGAACTAAATTGACAAAAGTAACCGAAGTGAAGCGACTAGCCTCAAGAGATGAAAAAAAAAATTCATCCAACCTAAGTTATACCTGTTTATCTGCAGCCCTCTCTCCTCTACATCAGCTCAAAGTGTATCACTTATATAGAATTCTTGAGCTTCCAGAGACAGGGGGTGCTGCACAGCATAAAGCAGGGAGTTTAGTATAGGGAATGGACAACCTCTACAAACACTCTACACAATCTCATAAGGAAACATGCTGTTAATCACAGGCGGTGTGCTGGAGCTCCCCTGCAATCCCCCCCCCCCTCGCCCGATCTCTTGGAGCTGGCACAACCTGTCAGAAATGACTCATGCAGTTAAGCAAGGAACAAGGCAGTAATCACACTCAGTGCTTTACTATAGGTACGCTTTGTTCATTTTTTATGTCAGAGGTTCATAACCACTTTAAAGAATACATGCTAATGCTTAAAACCATGAAGGGCAACAGAAAGAGTGACATACTTACAGTCCATATAGAAATTCATTGGCGGCCCATCCATTAGGGGCACACAGACCCCGTCCCTCCGATCTACATGCTGGGCACCACACTGATTCTCCTCCCAGCCAATCAGGAAGAGTGACCCATCACCCAATTGGGCGAGAGAGGAGATCTGATCGGATAGGCCACCAGGAGGAGGATGGAGGAGACACAGGAGAAGCAAGGAAGCAGCTGGAGAGAACAGCCCAGAGAGAAACTGGTGCCACCCGCAGAGCTGCCCGTGATGCCACGACCTACGGACTGACCGACCCGAGGCGTTCTGCCCATGACCTGATGGCAGGGCCGATCTGACCTATAGGCTCACTATGCAAGCCGCTTAGGGCCCACAAAGCTGCGGAGGGCCCCCAAATTACTAGAGGCCCCGTCTGGTGAAAAGTTATTTTCGGCCCCTCACCCTGCTTCTAAACTCGCTGTCTGCATGGGAGAAGAGGTAAGAAGTCAGCACCCCACCGCTTCTCACTTTAATGTAAGATGTAATTTCCGACAGCAGAACGCCCCCTCCCCTCTGCTCCTCAACTTTTTTAATCTTTAATGTGACATGTCACTTTCGGCAGCACCCCCCCCCCCCCTCAACTTTAATGTAACATAACAAGCCCCCCTCCCACTTCTCAACTTCTTTAATGTGGCATGTCATTTTGCTTAGTGCCCCAGGGAGGTCAGGATCGGCACCTGCCATAATAGAAATATGGGTGATGTGTTTGATGACTTTTAGCTGATACCCCAATGCTCCTGCTGGGTAAGTCATTGGCTTGGAGTCAAGAACTCCAACATCACTGGCTACAAACTCCATCCAAGTCAGTGTATCACTAGGCAGTGAACGCTATGAATCAGTATGACAGCCAGCAACTATTTAACAAATTAGCAATGATACTTCAATCGTCAGTGCTGTTCCTGACCTCCCTGGGGCCCTAAGCAAAATGACACATGGCACATTAAAGTTGAGAAGGGGGGCTGCCGAAAATGACATCTCACATTAAAGATTAACACCTTGCCGACCGCCCGCTATCATATTACTGCGGGACGGTGGCACTGCTGGGCGAGAGCCCGTAGCTATACATCCCCGCTCGCCCCCGAGTCCCGCGCGCGTGCCCGGCGGGTACGATCGCCGCCGGGCACGCGCGCTCGTTCGTTGCAGAGCGGGGACCGGGAGCTTTGTGTGTAAACACAAAGCTATCGGTCCTGTCAGCGGGGGAAACGCTGATTTTCTGCTCATACAATGTATGAACGGAAGATCAGTGATTTCCCTTAGTGAGTCCACCCCCCATACAGTTAGAACACACCCAGGAACACACGTAACCCCTTCCCCGCCCCCTAGTGTTAACCCCTTCACTGCCAATGGCATTTTTATAGTAATACAATGCATTTGTAGTGGTTAAAGTTGAGAAGCGCGGGGGAGGGAGTGTTCTGCTGTCGCAAATGACATTTACATCAAAGTGAGAATCGGAGTGACTTCTTAGCTCTTCTCCCATGCAGCCAGCAAGTTGAGAAGCTGGGTGAGGGGCCGAAAATGACTTCTCACCAGACGGGGCCCTAAGCGGCTTGCATAGTGAGACTATAGGGCGGATCGGCCCTGTCAATCTTAATGGGTTATGTAAGTATCCACAGCATCCTGGAGTTAGAACACCTTCAATTTATTTTGCTTTATGAATATATATTTTTGTGCATCTCTCTACCAGGACACTTCTGATTTTCATCACACCACACCCTCAGCAGTGTCACAGATGAGACATTTAAACAATGCCGCTTAGACAATTTTGTGGTAATTTCTTCCTACTCAATGCAAATTTCAAGTCATGTAGATCATTGAATATGCATGCTTCAGTGGATAGAATCGCTGGCAGACCAGGGTGGTGCAGAAAGTTATAGCATCTTTAAGTATATTATTGTTAGGGATTGTGCTTCTTTTTTTTAGACTGTGTAATAATGTTAGAGAGTGAAACTGCTCATGGTCACAGTCATAGGTGTGTACAGCCTAATGCATTAAGGGTGTGCACCTTAAAGCTCAAACACACATGCGTGTATGTAAATATATATAGGGCAGTAGGGCAGAGGTTGCTGTTGTAGAGCAGTGGAGGTGTCAGTAGGGCAGAGATTGGTGTCAGTAGTTTATTTGTATTATTTTTTTTTATAATTTTTTATATATATATATATATATATATATATATATATTTTTTTTTTGGAGCTCCATTGGGGGACTTAGGTGAAATATAAGGGGTCTAAACAGACCCCTGATGTCTTACTTTAGATACAGAGAAAGGGACAGAGGACAGAGATTGCCCAGTGCCTTTCTCTGCAGCCAAGCAGCAGGGGGAATCTGCGCAGCACAGGGTGATTACAATGTGCCCAGGCACACCTGGCAAACCCATTGCACACACCTATGATCATGGTACATCTAGTAGTTAGTCACATTCAACTCAATTTTACAATTTTACAGAACAAGTCCTAATGAATGTGACTAGCTACTAGACAAGCTGTCATTCAGTTTCAATTTCTGCCTGGCTCCTTTTTTTTAACTCTTTTTATTGTTCTCAGCAAAATACCATCTCGAAATTATGAGGCTAGGCGTCCAATCATAGCAGAGGACAGAAAGAGGACAGGGGAAGACATCGAGGACTCAGAGGGAGCGTGGAGGCCAGCACTGTGGCCTGAGACAGGTAAGTGCCGGGCGGGGGAGGGGTACACTGGCAGCATTTGATGGGGCACATTATCGGAAATTGATGGGCACAATGGCAGCAATTAATGGGTGACAGTAGCGGCAATTGATGGGAAAGTAGTGTCAATTGATGGGCACACTGGCAGCAATTGATGGGGCACGGTGGCAGCAATTTATGGGGCACAGAAGCGCCAATTGATGGGCACAGTGGCAGCAATTTATGGGGCAAGTGGCAGCAATTGATGGGGCACAGAAGCGCCAATTGATGGGCACAGTGGCAGCAATTAATGGGGCACACTGGCAGCAATTGATGGGTACAGTAGCTGTGTTTGATGGCACAGTGGCGGCAATTGATGGGCACAGTGGCAGCAATTGATGAGCACACTGGCAGCAATAGATGGGTACAGTAGCTGTGTTTGATGGCACAGTGGTGGCAATTCATGGGTACAGTGGCTGAGTTTGATGGCACAGTGGCTGCGCTTGATGGGCACAGTGGCTGTGCTTGATGGGTACAGTGGCTGTGCTTGATGGGCACAGTGGCTGCGCTTGATGGGCACAGTGGCTGCGCTTAATGGGCACAGTGGCTGCTTTTGAGGGGCACAGTGGCTGCATTTGATGGGCACAGTGGCTGCAACTGATGTTTTTTTTTTTTCAGTTTGTTTGAGCCCCAGCTAAAAATTTGAGCACCAGCCGCCACTGATCAACACATGAACATTCCCGTAAACTCCATTTCCTAATGCATTTAGCAAATCTCTGAAGTATTAGTAAGGGTAGAAGAACAAGCTTCCCAAACCTTATTGTATTTTTTTGGGCAACCCCTATGTTCAAAAATTTGTTTTTCATAGGGTAACACTTGGTTAACCATTTTCAGCCACGGCAGAGGGAAGGGTGGGTTGGGCATGGCTGTTTTTAACTAAGCTGTTTGGTAAAAATTTGATTTAGTAAAGAGTCAGAGAAAATCAGAATGGATGCTAGAACATTAAAAACAATACATTTTTCAGAAAAATGTTTACGTTTTTTTTTCTTATCCATTCACACTTGAGCAGAGCGTGTTCCTGGAGACTTTGAAGCATTTTTTTTTTCAGGCCCTTTGAGGCATATTGCAGCTGAATGACACGTGGGTTTGTATGTGTATCAAGCTTTAGAAGTTTGTTTTCTGGGCCGGGTAAGGAGAAGAGAGCTGTTTAATAAGTAAGATGACTCCTTCAGGCATTAAACTGCACGCAAAAGCACGTGTATCGCATGTTTACAGGCACTCCTATTGAAGTCTATAGGACTAGAAATTCTCGAACCAGATAAAAAAAGCTCATTTACTTTTTTGAGTGAAGAGCATAGGGCATTGGGGCGACTGAGTGTGAACAAAGTCAATTAGAAAGAATGGCATTTTGCATGTGGAGCACATCCAGGTGTAGAAAAACTAGCAAAAAACATTGCAATATTAAGGGGGCCTAGGAGCAACCTTGAACTGTCCTGCACTGTTGGCATCGCAGACAGGCATTAAAAGACGATACCTCCAAAAATATTTTTGGTGCCCTCCCCTAAACCTAAAGACCAGGGTCAGATTGACCCCTGGATGTAATTCTGAATGAGTACAGTAGCTCCTTTTCCCACGTTAAAGGAAAAGTACAGCCAAAGCTTGTTTGGCTGTAATTCTCCTTTGGATCACAGGAGTGCAATTCGTTTTGCACGCCTGTGACCAGTTTTCAGCAGCCAGCTGGTTGAAGTCCGCTGCCTGCTGAGGTCATAGAGCCAGTCCAGGCTCGGGCAAGATCATGAAACTGGGGTCGGGATCCGCCCACATGCCTGGACTGTCACCTGGCTCAGGCTCTCAACGAGTCGGTGAGAGCTTGAGCCGGCCGCTCCAGAACCCTCCACAGCCCAGCTCTCCAGTGAGGGAGGAGGGGGAAGAGCAGAGAGCTCTCTGCTTGGGGAGCTGTGAGAACTGAGTGATCTGCAGTCTTAGATCACTCGGTCCTCAGTGTTAGAGCCGGCGTGGGAACGATGCTGCATCCACCTAGGCAATTATGAATCTGAAAGAAAAAAAATAATACTTCTCTTTTAAGTAATCACATTCTTAACTACGGAAGTTGTTGTATATACTTGTGGGTCACACACATACAGCCTTTGAGAAACTACAAGTTAAAAGTATTTCTGTATATTATATATACATAATTTTTTTTTTTTTGCTGCTAGTGTTTGCATTTTATATATATTTTTATAAATATTATATAGGATTTAAAGTATATAGCACAAGTTTGTGCAGCCCTTTACAATATAAAAGAAGACAGTACTGTTATAACACAAGCCAGTACAATAAGGTTAGAAGGGCCCTGCTTGTGATAGCTTACAATCTAATAGATGTGAGTATCCACATCCACATTAAAGTTGCAGTGCCCCCCTTTGGCCAGAGTATGTAGCTGTCACTGCAGAATCAACTGGCTGTTTTTAGGAGGAAAGTAAACCAAAGGTTAGTAAATAATTGATTAAATGCTTCCAGGGTGCCCAGCGTAACCATATAACCAAATGGATAGTTATTAAGTCAAAGGTGGGGGGAGCTATGCTGATCTTCTGTCTGCCCAATCTGTTTGGCTGTGTCATGTAATGTGTTATATCCAGGGCTTTTTTTCAGGGGGAACTTGGGAGAACTCAGTTCCACCACCTCTGGCTCAGACCCTTTTGTGCCTGCTCACTACAATCACTGTAAACACAGAAGTCTGGTTTCTGTGTTTACAAGTGACAGCTTTGTAACCCCCTGAACTCTGCACTCTATATGTAATGCAATTCTGGTATTTAATGCCCCTTTAGGACCCTTCTACTGTTTGTGAAATCTGAATAGGTCGTGGTTGAGTTCCTGCACCTATTTTCTGAGAAAAAAAGCTCTGGTTATATCAGTCCCAGAGTGACATGGGGTGCTAAATGGGGAGACTGGGTGATCAGCATAATTTCTCTGTACACTGTGCAATACCTTATCTCAGCAGTTTCTCCACGGTTATGCATAAATTGATGCCCTCCTCACATGTTCTTAGTTTGCTCCAATAGGAAGTTATGTTTTGAGCCAGCTATGAGGGAGTAGTAAGGAATAAATGACTCTATATTGTTATGCACATGATTGGAAATTACAACAAGAAACCATGGATTTTTTTCTGATGGAATGCTGGTTTAAACTTGTGTTGCATACACACGGTCACATAAATCTTGTACGAAATTCCGACCTTCAAGAACGCGGTAACATACACGATGAGCAGAGATCAATGAAGATCAATGAAGTTCAATAGGCAGTTCGGCTCTTCTGCTTGATTCTGAGCATTCGTGTTTTTTTGCGCATCGAAATTGCATGCAGACGAGTGGATTTTCGGATAGGAACTTTTTCTGTCGGAAAAATAGAGAACCTGCTCTCAATCTTTTGTTGGTGGAAAATCCGACAGCAAAAGTCTGATGGAGCATACATACGTTCAGAATTTCCGACCAAAAGCTCTCATCGGACTTTTCTTGTCGGAATTTCTGATCGTGTGTACGTGGCATTAGACTTTGTCTGTAAACCAGTGGTTCGAAAAGCACAGGGGCAACATTTTTTGATTTGCCTGGCTTTTCTCACTACCCTAAAATAAACAATAAACACTTATCTTTAGGATTTATGATGAAAATGAGGTATGGAAATTACCTTCTTTTTTTAGAAGGCTCTACTGTGATTTACCTAAAATCTATTGTAAACAAAGCTACTTCCTTCTATGTATGAATGTAGAGATTGACAGCTTTGATCATTCAAGAACAGCAGAATTCCTCCCCAGCCCATCAAACATTGATCAAAATCAGCAATCTCTTTAACAAAAGAGAAACTGAACTACAGTAACCATTGGTGGCTGAAGTGGCATTTCGAGTTTCAGTAGAAACCACAGTCTTTAGATACAACGCTGTAATGAATATATATATAATATACATATATATATATATATATATATATATATATATATATCACTACCCCCAAACGATGTGCTGGTTTATTTTGGATGGCATGTTACCTCTATTCCGCCGTCTAGGGTGTACAATGAGATCTGAGAAGAACTGCAATGTCCACGATTAAAGTGTCTTTTTCTGTGCTTTATTACCCAACGGGATAAAATAATAAAAGTTGTATTAGTAGAAGAGGTAGAAAGGATAGTAAGTAGTAGGTTCAGGCGTACAACTTCGTTCGGAAACAATCCTGCTTCCAGCGATAAAACTCTCGTCGCCACTCTAGCCAGAGTGGCTGTTGTGCACCTGGATAGGCCTCTCTCACCAGCCTAGCAGCCAGAGTGTCACACAGAACTTTAGCAAAGTCTCTGCCACAGACTTTTCCAAAGGTGGAGATGTATTCGGTCCAGAATCCTTCTCAACACAGGATTAAGCTCCCGAAACTCTCTTGAATAAACTTTGGTCAATTCAGAACTGATCTAGTCTCTCAGTAATGGTGCATCCTTCGATGAAGTCTAAGGCCTCTCCTGAGATACCAGCCTCGTGCTCGGTATTCCCCCAAACAGGTTCTACATCGGGCGGCTTCCTCCCTCAGGACGGACAGCACAGGACCACTCTGCAACTGCAGACCCAGTCTGACCACTGGGCCTACAAGGTAGATTACAACCCCGGACCAACGTGGTCCCTGAGCCAGGAACAAGGGGTGATGGGACGACCCTGAACTAATGACGTCTGTCCCTTAAGTACTCCCCCCCAGCATGCACAGCGAGGAGATCAAACCCCACTGATTGGCTGCCGAGGAAAAACACCCAATACGCCCTGACTCGACTGCTGCCACTCTTGGCATGGGGTGGTACAGGCACCCCAGGCAGCAATAGTGGTCACTCACAGCACAGCCATGGCTGGAACAGAGGCCCGAATTTGACAAAAATAACATTCAGTGGCAACTAAATCTCTAACCACCCTCTAAATTTAAAGCGGCACCAGCTATGAAAGTACCAGGGCGCTACATATATGTATATATATATATTATGGACACCAAAGGTTCAGAGGAATAGGATCAGTATCCAGGTACCAGTGTGTAAAATCTGTAGCAATATGCTACATCCCTTCCTGTAACCTAAACTGAACCAGATTTTTTTCTTCCAAAAAAAAAATGATAAGACTAATGTTTTCTGTCATTCTAGGGCAGCGGGTTCAGACATACAACTATCAGAATCAGTATATTCTCTTCAACAAACCAGGAACTGAATTCCAATGACCATCGGTGAAAGTGGCATTTCAAGACTCAGCAGAAACAGCAGCTGGCATATACAGGGACTCTGTAATAAATACATAGCTGCAAGGTACAAAAGCTTCTACAAGATCATTGGATTACAGATAGCGGGTATGATTAATGTTTATTTTAGCTGTTTTTTTTTCACATAAAGCAGAAAAATGAATGGAGGGCAGATTGTACTTTGTGAAAGAAATCCATATGAATTTTTTTAAGTCAACTGGATCTCTGGCATTTATGAATAATGTTTAGAATTGCTATTAGTTAGCTGTGTTCACAGCACTCTCCTGCTGATTATTCTCCAGAGCACATGAGAACTATTTGCTTCTCACTATATTTCCTCAACAATAAAAACATTAACATTCATGTTTTTAACCACTCCAGCCCCGGAAGAATTTACCCCCTTCCTGACCAGAGCACTTTTTGCAATTCTGTACTGCGTCGCTTTAACTGACAACTGCATGGTCGTGCAACGTTATACCCAACAAAAGTTATGTATTTTTTCCCACAAATAGAGCCTTCTTTTGGTGGTATTTGATTATCTCTGCGATTTTTTTCTTTTGTGTTATAAACAAAAAAATAAAAGCGACAATTTTGAAAAAAAAGCTATATATTATATATATATATATATATATATATATATATATATATATATATATATATATATATATATATATATATATATATATAAATGTCCTTCTCAGTTTAGGCTGATGTGTATTCTTCTACATATTTTTGGTAAAAAAAAACTCTGCGCAAAAGTTATAGCGTCTACAAAATATGTTGCCCTGTACGTACAGCCTATAGCAGAGTAAATTGTTACATTCATGGGTCAGAAGTTTCTCTGTGTTCACTTGGCATGTAGCATGGCACTAACATGTTAAAACATGACCTCCCTCTGCAGTCTGAGAACTGACATTTCCTGTAAAAAAAACAACATATCTCACATTTTGCTCAGTCTAGAATTTTGTAGATGAGAGCTTCACACTAATGAGATCTAACGCTGCTACATACAAGCAGAGCAATGAAGGGTAAAGACGTGTTTCATCACACTTGCATTCCCATCTTTGTAATGCAATACAGTGGAGCTAGTGAGGCATTGTTTGGATGCTGCATGTCTCGGGAAATAAGAAGTTGCCTGTCCTTTTAGCATATAGGGACAAGCTAGGTAAATAAATACATCGAGATAGGGGGATCGATCAGCAATGACTCTAACAGTGTGTGGCGGGCATTTAGAATGTGTATTTCTGTTCCCACTTCCTGGCTGATGGCTAGTCTTGTCCCAATGGCTTGGCAATCAGCAGCCCCTAGCAATTAGGTCTCTCATACAGGCTGTGGAGCAGGTTTGTCTCCTTGACCTGATGTAGGTGGACAAACACAGCAACAAGTTCTCTTAGCTCCTCTTAGGTCTTCTGTAATGCCAGCTCCGGTCAAGGTTTTTTAACCAGCCGATGTCTCCTGACATTTAGCACATGTGTACAGGGCTTAAGGGTCCTTCCAGATGGATGTGAACAGCTCACTGTCAGTATATGGGCAGGTGTATGTAAAAGAACGTGCTTTAATTTACACCTATTTACATCAGAGCCTGTGAAGGTTTGTAGAAAATAAAGAAAGGTAAGGAAAAAACGGAACTGACACGGACATCACAAAAGTGACATCCAGTCAGCTCTGTTCCAATTCAGCAGGGGATCTGGTCATGGATACCCTGCCGGTCATAAAGGAAGTAGAATGTCTGAAATTACCCTTAGGGCCCATTCACATTGGGCCATATGATCTGTAAAGCTGGGGATGTGTGAACAGATCCACTGCTGAATCTGAGCAGAACAGGAAAGATGCCACTTATATGACATTCGTGTCCACTCACTGAACTTTTATGACCCATATTAGAATTAAACAAACAAAATGTCCTGCACTCAAAAGTGATGTGGCAGCAGTGGATATCACGTAGGATTTCTATGGCTCCCAGTAACCTAGTAAATGCACAGACCTTGCTGCCCTCCAAATGTTGGGGGACACCCAATGGAAACACTGTAGAAAAAATGTTTATTGGTATAAAAAAAAAAGGAAAATATAATCACAAACAAGAGGGTCATAAAAACATTTCAAAGTCCACAATGGACACAAAGCAAGGAGGTCACTGGGACCGTGTCCACCGAAGAACCTTCCAGATGGCTGACGTGTTTCGAGAGGAGATTCCCTCTTCCTCAGAGCCCTATATTAGAACTTACATCTATTTATATCTGTTTATATCAGACTACCTCTGTTCTCTCATATTTAGGCTGAAAAAACACTGAAAATAAAGAAGACATTTTCAATTCAATTTCAATTTTTTTTCAAATTTTCAGAGGTAAGCATATGTAAATGAATGGAAGTCTGTTTATATAGACTTACATGGAGCTTCCAATTAGGTCTGTAACGGTCAGGGGTTAACAACGTTTACGATATTCCATTCCGAGCCCAAGACAGCTTATCGACACTCCACAATCCGGCAGACGAACACAACCCATAGGATTCCCCAGAAACGAGACACACAGCTCTGTTCTCTGGTTCCAAACTCATAGATACTTTAATGGTAAACTCAGGCTTTTATACAGTTAGAAACCCCCACGGAACAATTACTTAATTCCACCCACAACATGACACAAGGAGCTCAATACACATATTTTAGGAGACAGACATACTGTCTCTGAAATAATCTACAAGAGCTAATTACTAATCATTTACTCAGACAAGGTGACTCTGAGATAAGCTCTTCTCACCTGCTAGACAATACACATTTTTATTTTTTTTTTATTTTTCTTTTTTATTTTTTTTTTTTTTTTTTATTTTTAAAGTGTATTTTGTGCGTGAACTCGAGAGAGAGGAGCCGGACTGCAGGAGTTGGGAGTAGGCAGACCCTCCCCCCGGAGGCAATCGCCATCCTTCTCCATGCCCCTGGTGGCAATGGCGGGTGTGAAGGGGGGCCTCCCACTCACCCCGCCCTACCTGCTCCTCGTGGGAGCCCAACTGGGGCCCAACAGGACCCCAACGGGGCAGAGGGACTCCCCCTATGAGGGAGTGAGGGGGCCTAGCCCACCCAGCCAGCCCCGTAGGTCCTTCGCCTCTCTTTAGGAGACCGCATGGCCAAAGTGCGTGCGTATTAAACCAATTTTGTGTGCGTGCAAGTGTGGTGGTTTTTGTGGGGGGGTGGGCGTACTAAGCACAGGCGTACCTTGCATAGCACACCCACCGGGAGCCGGGCTGAGACCACCAAACTCAATTCACATGTAGCCGAGACCGGGATCCGAACCCTTGGCTGCAGAGGTGAATGGCTTGTCAGCGCAGTGCCAATCGCGTTGAGCCACCACAGCTCCCTTTGACAATACACATTTATCATTAATAGAAATGCACACAATACAGTGTCAATTAGCATCACACAATGAAAGGTTCTTGAGAGAGAGACTAAGGTTCATTTACAGGACAGTAGCAGATGACATTAAACACCTTAACAGTCTGTGTTCCCACATTGAATGAATCATTCTTTCTATTGACCGGTTGGGTTTAGAATCAACAACCTGTAAAAAGTTCTTCCAGACTTTCTTGAATATATTGTGGATTACATTACTGCCCCAACTCATGTAGTCCAAGATATCATTTCTCAGTCATCCTATGCCCCTAGTGGACATAGGATGACTTTAGACACAATAGTCATCGGGGAAGCTGAAACAGGAGTACCCCACACCCTGCAAGAGCCTCTGGGTCCCACGGGCCCTCCCGTTACAAGGTCCACCTTAAAAACTGACAGGTAGACTGCATTGGACCTTCCATGTGAAAGGATCCTAAGCTCTTTTCTACACTAAAAGATTCTGCTGTTTTGAAATCCAATGAACTCTTGAGTTCCTGTAAGAATGCTGGGATATGAGTATCTTTTCTATCCGCTTATATCCAAGTTGCTTTACTCAGAAATGTCCTAGTGGGTTGTTTATGATGGCCGAGAGCAAATGCTATTTTACCTTTTTTATTGAAATGGCCCAGATCATGTATGCAGGAGTTAAAAAGTGACCAATAATCTGTCTGCAGTATAGAAAGTGCCCTTCTATCATTTGGAGTTAAACAATCGCTGTGGCTAATGCAAGATCAATTCTATTTCAACATAGAACATTCCGCTTCCTCCAAAAACAAAATGTTGCCTGAAGGTTAAAAAAAGTGTGCGTGTGTTTGGCACTGAAGCAGTTACTAAAAGGATGGGCAGATCTTTCGTCTTTTATTGTTACCATTAAGAAACCCTTTCACTTATGGCCAATCACCTTTGGTTTTCAGTTTTTGCAGAAACCATGGGTTGCCCCTTTAATATTTATCTGATGCTAGAAGATGTTTTGGTGTGATAAAGACATCTGTCATAAAAGCCTCAGTCACTGGGCTGTCATTTCTGACACAATAAGCCTTGCTGCAACGAGAACTCGCAGACACAGAATATCAAACTAAGGGCTGATGCTGAAAAGGGAATGGGATTTATTTTATGGGCACAGAGAAAAAGGCTCTTAAGCACAGACATATGGGTGTACATAAGTGCTCTTTCAATTCACTCTGCTAATACAGAACTCAATTTTTCTGAAAACCTTATTGTTGAGGTTTTGGAGAAGAGGCAAAAAACTTCTTTATACTTGAAAATGTGCTGTGACTTCAAATTGCTATAGTAACAGCTAAAGCTGCGATAATATAAGCCCAGGCATGTCTTTCGGGTTGTTATATTGTGTTTATTAATCATATTACAATGACAGATTGGCTGTAGTCAACATTAAGAAGTGTAAATAATTTAGCAACTAATTATTTTGATGACCTTTGAAGTGGGTGACAGTGCCCAACTGAATCCTCTTTTTAAATCAGCTAAATACATTCCAGATGCATCTAAAAGAAAAAGTATTCATTGTCTTATGCCGCGTACACACGACTGTTTTTCATGACGACAAAAATGCAATTTTTTTAAATTGGTCATTAAAAACGGTCGTGTGAGGACTCCAGAGCATTTTTCTCGTCGTGAAAAACAGTCGTGTGTAAGCTTTAATGACGGGGAAAAAACGTGCATGCTCAGAAGCAAGCTATGAGATGGGAGAAATGGAGATAGCAATGGAGATAGCACATTAGTCACGCTGTAACAGACTGGAAAGCGCGAATCGTCTCTCATCAAACTTTTACTAACACGAAATCAGCAAAAGCAGCCTAAAGGGTGGCGCCATCCGAATGGAACTTCCCCTTTATAGTGCTGTCATACGTGTTGTACGTCACCGTGCTTTGCTCAAGCTTTTTTTTTTCACGATCGTGTGTATGCAAGGCAGGCTTTACAAGAATCACGTCAAGAAAAACGTAGTTTTTTTCCATGACATTAAAAACTGTCGTGTGTACACGGCATTACAGTTTATTTTTCTTCTAAAGCAGCTACAGCCTAAGTAAAAAAAAACTCTGCCCCCCCCCCCCCCCCGCCAGAGACTGTAGAGTAAAATAGGTGTTTAAAGTGATTGTAAAGTCTAATATTTTCAAGTTAAAACCTTTCACCTGATTGGCTGAAACAACAGGCGCCGCTATTGTATGCCTGACGGGAGGAGAGGATGGGAGAAAAAGTGCAAGTGACATGATGGAGCCCGCTCGTCGCCATCACACGCTGCCCCACAAGACAGGGTAAGTGCCGGGCAGAAGGCAAGCGAGCGGGGGGCACGCTCACACTAACACATTGGCAGTATTTGGCCCAGTAGCAGCATTTGATGGGCGCACTGCCAAGGTTTGATGGGAACAGTCGCAGCATTTGATGGCACAGTGGCTGCAATTGATGGCACAGTGGCTGCAATTAATGGCACAGTGGCAGCATTTGATGGCACAGTGGCAGCATTTGATGGCACAGTGGCTGCAATTGATGGGCACAGTGGCTGCATTTGATGGGCACAGTGGCAGCATTTGATGGGCACAGTCACAGCATTTAATGGCACAGTGGCAGCACTTGATGGCACAGTAGCAGCGTGTGATGGCACAAAACAGTGGCTGCATTTAATGTCACAGTGGCAGCTTTTGATGACACAATGGCAGCATTTGATGGCACAGTCGCAGCATTTGATGGCACAGTCGCAGCATTTAATGGGCACAGTAGCAGCGTTTGATGGCACAAAACAGTGGCTGCATTTGATGGCACAGTGGCTGCAATTGATAGTTTTAAAAAAAAAAAATGTTTTGTTTGTTTGCGCCCCCCCAACATTTTTTAGCACCAGCCGCCACTGAAAATGTCTAAAACTTGATAAAAAGTCAGTACGTGCAGCCTATTCATTTTCGGTTTTCCGAATCTCCCTTCATCAAATCAACAGGCTGGGAGGAACAGGCTTTTTTTTACTCAGGTTGTGGCTGCTTTTTAGATTTAAATGTTTATTAGTCTTCAAGAAAACAATTAAGAATCAAGAAAATAATTACAAAAACATGAGATCTCCCAACACTAGGAGGATGACAATGACCAGAAAAATCTTGTACTATTTTAGTTATGAAATCATTGACGTGATGACCTAATATATTCCATTTGATGGGTCTGATAGTATTGGATGTTGTTTAATTCTTGTCAAGAGAAAGAGGAAAATCATACATTCGTGATCACAAAAAAAACAACAACAACCTTTCATAGCAAAATTATAGAGAAGTAGTTAGTAGGTAATCATTCAGCCAAAAACCTCGGCATTTACTGTATAAGAGAAAACAAGGCAGATAGTAAAAAAGAAAAAGGGCAGTATAGGAAAAGATTTGAGAGCAGTCCCCACCTTAGCCATCCACTGAGAGATATTGTATCCACAGTTGCTAGGTTTTATCAAACTTGGATTGATTACCGTAAAGGGTGTAAGCTAATTCATCAATAATCATGATCCAATTTAATTTTTGTTTAAGATAGTCAAATATGACTGTTGATTGGTTCGAACACCATGCAATGGCTATTCTGGCAGCTAGTATCATATAAGAGATCAGACGTTTCATTGTTTTAGATATTTAGACATTTGGACTAGATGATCTCTGGCTTTGTGGAGATAGTGTGTCCTGTGACCGATCAAATTAGGTTCAATGTCCCGATCCATAACCTAGACACTTTGGGGCATAGTCATCAAATATGAGTCATGGATCCTACTTTGCCACACTTCTACAAACACAGGGGAGAGGCCTGCTTGTCCATCCTAGCTATTCTGGTTGGGTCAAAGTTTTGTGGTAAGATTCAACCAAAGCTGCATTAATTTATATTGTTGACGGTTTGAGATATCTTACCATTCTGGCAGGTCCCATTGGACGTTAAGGTCTCTTTCCTAGTGCTCCATATAGAAGACCTTCCATTCTGAATCTGTGACAAGGTTATATAGTATGGAAATATGAGCTTTCACTGGGTTCCTAGTTTTACAAGAACTCTCGAAAAAAGTGGAGGTTCACCCAAAAGTCAACTTTCTGCTGACATCTCCAGTATGCTGTTTTTTTTTTTGTACTTATCGTTTTATCAGCTGTTGTTATCGGGCTCGGGTGTTTACGGCGCTATACGGCATCTGCGCCTGCCGTGTAGAGCTGACTGCGCAGGCGCCGTAAAAACACGAGTGTCACTTCGGGTATTTTCAGAAGGCGTGATACGCTTTAGCAGCCCGTCAATCAACTCCGCTTGGCTTGGGAACGCCTATACCCGGAAGGAACCCCCGCTTGGAGCCGGATAACAACGGCTGATAAAACGATAAGTACAAAAAAAACAGCATGATGCAGATGTCAGCAGTATGCTGGATCTAATGGCAGAAAGTTGATTTTTGGGTGTACCTCCGCTTTAAAGTGTAAGTAAACCTTCCTATCGTTTTCAGCCAAGGAAGCTGCCATCTTTGCCTCTGTTTACTCTACAACTGCCATGATGCTGCACATGTTTTTGATGCAGTCCAGTGCATTTTCCCCCCTTTTCCCCCCCTTAAATAAGAACATGAGTGTTCCACTGCGTTTTTGGTGTGTTTAGGTGCCTTCCAGTGCATTGTTTATGCATTTTTTAGGCGTTTTACAGCGTTCCAGTACAGTCCAGTTCAGGAGAAATACAGCATGTTCTACTTTTTCTCTGGAACTGGAACACACTGGAACTGCGTCAGTGGTGTAAATTATGCCATTGAAAACCATATAAGTCCAGAGTAAAGGCTGGTACACACTAAAAGAAATTCGGGCGAACGTTTTCGTTCAAAGAACTTTTGTCCGATTTTCGTATAGTGTGTACATGACTTTCGACAGCTGATTCCCAATTGTCATATAAAAATTCCCGAAGGGACAAACTCCAAAATTTTTCTCGGATGGGAACAGATTTTAGTTGCACTACATGCTTTTCTGCGGCTTCTTCATTGAAGTCTATTGAACTAAAAATGCAAAAAACACAGTTTTGCTTTTAAAAAGTCCCTGATCTTTAACAAAAATGCAGAGGCACAAAAATGCATTGATGTGAAGCTTTTCAATAGGAACCCATGTTAAAAAAAATGTCCTGCATTTCTACAAAAGGAAAAAAGCATGAACAAACACATTAACGTGAGTGGAGCCTAAATTTCAGGTTATCAAATAGGGGAATTAGAGGCATATGAGGCAAACAGATGTTTTTCTTAGTTTTCCACCTATCCCAAATCGCTGCAAAATTAAGGAAAAACGTTCTGGACAGCTGCACTCAAAAAATAAATTGCTTTTATTTTAAAATAAAAAAAAACACACAAAAAGCATGCCACAGCAGACGGGGTAAAAAGCTAAAGCGTTTCACACCAAACTTTAGTGCCAATTCATAGCTTATATCCCAAATCGCTAGTGCGTAGGAGAGGGTAGGGGATAGAAATGGAGGGCGTGACCTGCTAGGAATCTATATTGGGGATTCTATAGAGCCCACTGGGCAGGATAAGCCTCTAGATCAGTGATGGCGAACCTTGGCACCCCAGATGTTTTGGAACTAAATTTCCCACGATATCTCATGCACTTTGCAGTGTAGTGGAGCATCATGGGAAATGTAGTTCCAAAACATCTGGGGTGCCAAGGTTCGCCATCACTGCTCTAGATCAACCCAGTGTGGAGTTGGACCCCTAAAATTTTTGAATTAAAATTGATCAATTTCTGCTGCTTGCTAATACCAAATAAGGTTAGGGATTAGCAGACCACCTTTCATCTTGGGAGTATACATGGTGAATTTGTTCATTTTGGATTGTTCGATTCCCCAGATAAAAGCTAAAATGTCCTGTTGAACCTTTAAAAATACTCTGTTGGAAATTTGGATAGGGAAATTCTTAGAATAGTATAGAAGTCTGGGAAACACATTCATCTTGACCAAGTAAATACTACTGAACAAGGAAAAAGTTGAGATTTTTAGGATGTTCTAGTAGTCGTTTAAATAGAGATTGGTAGTTTGCATGATATAAGGTAAGTAGCGAGTCAGGCGTATTCCCAAATATGGGACAGGCTTGGGGGCCCATTGGAATTAATAATTAACTTGCAGTAGGGTGCAGGGCTGTCTTAATGAGAGGGCACACCTGGGCACTGCCCAGGGGCCCCAGATGCATGGCCCCTGCACTTTGGCCCAAGCATCTGGTCCTTGAGCCCACGCTGCCCCGAAATTGGGGGCCCCATGATAGCACTGAGAGTGATAGATACACAGGGAAGGCAGTCTGCCTCCTACCTACTTGATGTCCGTTTACCTGCACTGTCATCATTGTAGGCGCCCCAGAGCATTACTTTGCCCAGGGGCCCAAGATGCTATTAAGACGGCCCTGAGCGGACATCTTGTTACACCCAACGTAGCATTCACCGATATTTTACCCCCTTCAATACCAGGCTTTTTTACCCACCTCAATACCGGGCCTATTCTGGCACTTCTCTTCTACATGTACAAATCATCATTCTTTTGCTAGAAAATTACCTCAGAACCCCTAAACATTATATATGTTTTTTTTAGCAGACACCCTAGGGAATAAAATGGCAGTCATTGCAACATTTTATCTAGCACGGTGTTTGCGCAATCATTTTTTAAACGCCTTTTTTGGGGAAAAAAATGGTTTCATGAATTAAAAAAACAGTAAAGTTAGCCCAATTTTTTTGTAAAATATGAATGATGATGTCACACCGAGTAAATAGATATCTAACATGTCACGCTTTAAAATTGCGCACATTTATGGAATGGCGCCAAACTTCAGTACTTAAAAATCTCTATAGGCAGAATCTACCACGCCTAAGTTATAGAGCGGTCCAGTTTACATCTGAGTGTACATAGCTGGTGTGAGAGGCTCTCACCAGCCCTGCTAAAAGCCAGTTAAAAGACAATGCAAGTATAGCTGTTTTGTTTCTTTTAACATGTTGACCATAAGTAAAAATGCGCCCCATTTAGAGTTCGCCCCTATCACAAGGTCAGCTAAGGAGAAAGAGAAAGACAGTCAGGCTGCTGCAGCCAAATTAGAGTGCTTTGCCCACTCCCCCAAGTCCACAACCAATTTCCCTACTAAGGGGGGTCATAATCCGCAGCAGGGGTCTGACAGGCTCATCGGTGGATAGGCGGAGTTTGGGGTCAGCAGCCTCTAAACCAGGGGTCTTCAAACTGCGGCCCTCCAGTTGTTCAAGAACTACAATTCCCATCATGCCTAGTCATGTCTGTGAATGTCAGAGCTTTACAATGCCTCATGGGATGTGTAGTTCCGCAACAGCTGGAGGGCCGTAGTTTGAGGATCCCTGCTCTAAACCATCCAATCCAGCCAATTTAACTGGGCCTAAAACCCAAACCATTAAGGAACTTGGGGGGGGGGGAGAAACGTGAGACCGTTGCTACATTGGCCACTCTGGTTACATCCGGATCCCCTATTAAAGCTGGCTTTGAGCCAACTGAGGAACCCACATTGAAAGACGTCCTATGCGCTGTTAATGACTGTAAAGTATTTATGGTCGGCTTTGATAATCAACTTAAGAGCTTGAAAGATGAACTTGTTTTAATACACCAGGATATGAGCAAAACTGTTGAAAGGGTTATTACCTTGGAAGAGCGAATAAGCACCCTTGAGGATACTTTGTATCTGATTGAGAATGAATTAAGGGGGTTACAGGAAAAAACCAACCTCCAAGCAGCCAAACTAGATGAAATGGAAAACAGACTTCGTATGAGTAATGTTCGAGTAATCTACCTTCTAGAACGGTGCGAGGGCCCTGACACCATAACATTTATGGAGGGGTGGCTTAGAGAGATCTTTGATACCGCTACTTTCTCACCTTTTTTCTCAATTGAAAGAGCTCATAGGGCCCCTTCTAAACCCCCGCAGCCAGGAGGGCGTCCTAGATCCCTACTCTTTAAGTTCTTTAATAATGCCGACAAAGTCACTTTGCTCCAAAAAGCCAGGGAGAAGGGGGATATTATGTACAATGGTGCCAGAGTTTCATTCTATCCTAATTTCTCCCCAGAACTACAAAAACGAAGAGCTGAATTTGTGCCAATTAAACGCACTTTACAGCAGCATAAAGTGATATATGCTTTATTGTATCCAGCTCGCCTACGGGTTACAGGACATTTCTCTTTAATACACCAGAAGAAGCGGCAAAATGGTTGGTTGACACTTGCAAGGACCTATAAGACATTAATATGACTTTTCATCTCTCTTCTCTTTTCTTCTCCCCCTCTTTTTTTTTTTTAGGAGTGGAGCTACTTTTTGCTACCTTTTTGAACACAATTACTGTGTATATGTCACTGCTTCAATACTCAGTAAGTTGGCATAGGCCCCCCCTTATTTTCTTTCCGCACACTCTAATAATGTTAATGAAAAGACGTTTCTTGGGCCTTCTGGCCATTATTTTTTTACCTTGTAATTATTCACAATTGTATATATCGTGTTAAACTCGGGTGTTTTTTTTTTTTTCTTTTTTTTTTTTTACACTTTAATAATGTTAATGTCAGGATGTACCTTGGGCCTTTGGACCACTATTTTTACTTCATATTTACTTATTATGGTATATGCTGTGTTAAACTTGGGGTTCAATCGAGACCATTGGATTAATTGGTCTATTTCGACTATGTGTGTCTAGTTTAGGGGTGGGGGTGGGGGGTTCCCCCCTTTTTTCTTTCCCCATTCACCTGTGTCCTATACACTGCTAATGGATTGTTGCTTTTTGGGACTTTGAGTCATTATCCTCACTATATATTTTTACATTTGATGTAAGATGTTATGTTGGACACGTATTCCTAAGTATTTTAGGGTATTCCCTGGGAAGCGGGGCTTTAAATTTTGCCAAGGGGGAGGGGTGAGGAGAGATTCTCTCTGGGGTGAGTGCGGTGGACAAGTGCTAGAATGGCAGATGTGATGAGACTGAATAAGAGTGGTGAGGTCACAGGTGAGGCCCCAAAGGGGAGCCCCAATGGGCAGGGGGGATTAGAGAGGGGGGAAGGGGGGCTCCAGTAGGGGAGGGGTGGGGGGCCGTGAGGGGGGAGGTGGGAGGGAACTTTAGGGGAGGGAGTTATCCCAAGCATCTCAAGTATTTTAAGTATCACAAGTAATGGGAGGGGACTTGGTCTGAGCAAGCAGCTGGAAGAGAGATAGAAGGGTTATTTCACGCCATTGTTTACTTTCGCTTAATCCCTAATAGACATTGCCCATGGCTTGGAAAATTAGATCATGGAACGTACGAGGGCTGGGGGACCCTACTAAGAGAGCATTGGTTCTGGTATCAATGGATGGGAGGGGACCAGGGATACTCTGCCTACAGGAGACACATCTAACCATGGATACAATGGCCCAGCTGGACCCACGGAAATACCACTCTGTACACTCCTCATACTCAAGGGGGGTGAGCATATTGGTGGGGAAGGGGGAGCCATTTACCTGTGAAAAGAGCTGGATAGATGAACAGGGACGGTATATATTTTTGTCCTGCTTTATTGACAGAAGGCCTTATGTACTAGACAATATATATATCCCCCCCCCCTTTAACTTTGCTGTTTTACAGAAGCTAGTTGAATTTATGTTATATAAAACGGGCATCCCCCTGATAGCAGTGGGTGACTATAATGAAGTCCTAGATAGAGGCTATGATAGATTCCCCCCCGAGAACTGGGCCGGACATAGAACGAGGGGGCCTTTTGGCCCATTTTATGGAGGAGACAGGGCTAAGGGACATTTGGCGGATCCACCACCCGCACATTAGGCAGTACTCTTGTTTCTCTAGCTCCTATGCTACCTTGTCCAGGATTGATATGGCCTGGGGCAATGAATTGGTCCTGGACATGGTGAAGGAAATAGAGTATAGCCCAAGAGGGGTTTCAGACCACTCACCATTAGAACTAGTAATCAGGAAAGGCGAGAGAACACCACCAAGAGAGTGGAAAATCAGCCCATATTGGCTTGAGTTGATCTGTGAATCACAAGAACTATTGAACAGCTTGGAGGAGTATGTCCAAATTAACACAGGCTTGGCGGAGGTTGGAGTAGTCTGGGACTCGTTGAAGGCCTACCTAAGGGGCTTGTTGATTCAGAGAGTGGCAAGGTTGCAAAGAGAATCCAGGGTGTGGGAAGAACAGGTTAGAAACGATGTGATGGTAGCCGAACAACGATATATCGAGGACCCGTCCTTAAGCAGGCAAAGAGAATGGCTTGATAAACAGAAGGTCTATAGAATGGCCATCATGAGAAAGGCAGAGAATCGCCAAATCTTTCAGAGACAAACTCAATTCGGTGAAAGGGAGAAAGTGGGACGAGTGTTGTCTTTGCTGGCTCGGACCAATACACCTTCCTCCAATATTGCAGCAATTAGGGTTCCAACAGGTGAAATGTCAACTGAAGGAAGGGAGATAAGACACACGTTCCATGACTTCTACAAATCCCTTTACAAATCCAGAGGAGAAAATAAAGGCATGGAAGCTTTTTTTCAGGTAATTCCGGTTCCAAATCTGTCAGATAATGATAAAAAAAAAAATTGGAATCCCCTGTTACACTGGAAGAATTACAGCTTGCTGTGACAGGGATGTCCAGCCATAAATCACTAGGTCCTGACGGGCTCCCAATAGAGATCTATAAGCGGTACAGAGGCAAATTGCTGCCAGAATTGCTGCAGACATTGAAATGCGCCTTTTCCGAGGGACATCTTGCTTCCTCCATGTAGGAGGCAACGGTCATTGTAATCCATAAAGAGGGAAAAGATCAACTAGATCCCACTTCCTATTGCCCAATTTCACAGCTTTGCACAGACGTAAAAATCCTTGCTAAAGTTTTGGCAACTCGTTTAAATGGGAGCATTGAGAGCCTTATCCACCCCGACCAGTCAGGGTTTATCCCAAACACATCAACAAGCATCAACATAAGAAGGGTCTTCTTAAACACACAGATCCCTACCGACAATGAGGGCCCCAGAGCATTTCTGGCCTTGGATGCCGCTAAGGCATTTGACAGCTTGGAGTGGCCATACCTATGGAAGGTTCTAGAAAGCTTTGGATTCGGCCCATCCTTTATTTAGTGGGTTAAACTCCTATATAACGAACCACGAGCAAAAATTAAAATAAATGGCGAAGTCTCAGACCTATTCAAGCTGGAAAGGGGAACGAGACAGGGGTGTCCCCTCTCCCCATACCTGTTTGCACTTGCCATGGAACCTCTAGCAATTAAAACTAGGCTCAAGGAAGATATACAGGGGTTCAGAAGGGGTTTGGAGGAAGACAGGATATCGCTATTTGCGGACGATGTCCTGTTTTTTATAGGAGACGTTTATAGTTCGTTGGCTCCAGTGGTCCAAATGGTCAGGGAGTTTGGTGGGTTCTCAGGATTGACCATTAATTGGGATAAGTCGGCTCTGCTCCCAATAGACCCACTACGAGACCAGACGACAGTCGAAATGCCTCAGCTGAAAATTCCCACAAAATTAAAATACCTGGGGGTCTGGATTACTCGCGATGTCAAGGAGTACACCAGCAAAAATATAGCTCCACTATTATTAAAACTGAAGCAAAAAAAGACACCTGGAACCGCCTCCGTCTCTCTGTAGCTGGGAGATGCAACCTAATAAAAATGATCTGGCTTCCCCAGATATTATATGTACTCCACAATTCCCCGATTTGGGTAAACCAAATATGGTTTACAAGATTGGAAAAACTATTTCGAGAACTAATGTGGAAAGGAGGCCAGGCCAGAATTGGTTTGCAGACTATGCAGCTCCCGATCGGGGAGGGAGGGATGGCGGTCCCACACCCAAGAATATATTTTTTGGCGTCCCAGCTACAACACATCGTAGGTTGTGGAATTCAAGATTCAAGCAAGGTCAGTTTCAGACTAATGCTATCAGGGGCCCCGCATAAAATACTGGTAGAAGCCCTGGAGGCAAACTCATTTGTACAACACTGCGGTATATGTCAGAGCTACATAAATGTATAATAGGGTGGGACTGGGGGAGGAGACATTAGAATGTAAGCTCCTCTGTACAGAGACTGATGTGACTGTGGGGGGAGGGGACATTAGAATGTAAGCTCCTCTGTACAGAGGCTGATGTGACTGTGGGGGGAGGGGGCATTAGAGTGTAAGCTCCTCTGTACAGAGACTGATGTGATTAGCTCAGTGATCTCTGTAAAACACTACGGTATATGTCAGAGCGATATAAATGTATAATAATAACAACAACAACTAGAAAATGCATTTCCTGCAGAAAATGCGTGGGAATGCTGAATAGATGAATTGCTAAAGCTAACTGGAAGAATAGCTTAAATCCGTAAAAAAAAGTTGAAGTGAGAATCAGCAATCCCTCTAATTAGCATCTTTTTAAAAGTCATTAGCTTTTGCAGGAGCTTCCCCATAAAATTGCCCCATAAAATTTCTACCATCAAAACTGCTTTCATCAAAATGCCTCCATCATATTTCCCCCATCAAAACTGCCTCATCAAATTTCTCCCATCAAACTACCATCAAAAACTGGCCCGTCATTAAAAACTGGCCCCAATCCTATTGCCCCATCAAAAACTGCACCATCAAAATTGCCCCCATCCTATGGCCCCATCAAAAACTGGACCCATCAAAAACTGCCCCCATCAAAAAGTGCTCTCATTGACTTCAATGTTAAAAAAAAAGTGTTAAAAAGCTTAATATTGTAAAAAGTATGAATAGTAGAAAAAAAGTTGAAGAAGTCCCATCATTAGCTGAACATTTTAAAAGTTGAATGGTTTTAATAGCTGAACGTATGCAGAAGTTACGCAGAGCCAAAAAACTTACGGAATACGATTTAAATTAAAATTAAAGATAAATAAAAACAAACATGACGCAATGCGTAAGGTTGACCGGAAGTGACGTGACACCCTGACCGTCCGACTGGAAGTGCCGCTGTTTGGTGTTTTTATTTTCGTTTTTCTTGTAAGTGTATTTTAGCTCCATTAAACTGACTCCAGTTTTTACATACTTCACGATGAGAGCTTTTATTTCTTTAATCCATCCATGCTTTTACTGGATATCTTTCTCTACCGAAGACGGCTATCTACAGCAGCATTAAGGATTGTGTTAAGATCCCTTTTTTCCTGGTGGAAGGTAAGCGCTCTGTGAGCACATTATCTTTGAAGATTCGTCTGGATTGCTTCATTGCCCACATGGACAGAAGCCTTTGAATTGGTTGATGCACTAATCTTATTGTTCACCACCTTTGGACTATTTTCTTGAGCTTTTATTTTATTTTCACTGTAGCAGTGATTATATATGTTTATGGTTTATTCACTTTAGGAGTGCTACCACTCCCTTGTAGTATAGTTGATTTGCGCTCATCACTTTTCATTTACACCCATTTCTTTGTTGTTAGCACTACTAGATTTAAACAGCATTTTGATTTTCCACTGGTCTGTATTTCATTTACTTTGTATTCACGGTTGGCTAGCGCTTTAGTTTCAATTTTAATTACAATTTGGGTACAGCGTTGTATGACCGCGCAATTTTCATTCAAAGAGTGAGAAAGCTGAAAATTGGTCTGAACAGGAGGGGGGGTTTAAGTGCCCGGTAAGCAAATGGTTAAGAAAAATCATCCGTTATTTTTGAGTCATCAAGAGATTTAAAAAAACAACTCATTAAAAAAAAATAACTGACAATTTCCTTTTAAAGGAAAAAGTCTGACAGGTTCTAATAATCCCTCTCCACTCCATCCAACACTAAAAATAAACAGCATTTCCTTTATTTATAATGTAACAAATGGGGGGGGGGTTGTGAAAACTATTGGTTTAGCAGTTAAAGTGTTATAAAATAATAAAAAAAAAACTGTATACACACACAATTTTGTAGTGAAAGGGTTAAAAATAGAGAAATAATTGGGGTGTAACAACGAGAAAATAAAATAAATGAAAAGATGTTATAAGAATAGAGATCTTTATTTCAGCCATGGGACTGAAAGAGTTAAAATCTCATTCACAATAACAATGTGTCCCTATTAGATCCATATACTGATCCTAGAAGCTGAATTCACAAAGTTCAAAAATAAGGATGTGGCCCCTTTAAGAAAAAATGGCAGTTATTGGCAGTTAATGGCAGTTATTGGCAGTTATTTCCGTTTAATCCTTCCACAACTTCATCGCTAAACTATACACATTCGGGTCTGGCTAACGCCTCTGTGTATAATCCACCAGGGCAGTTACCAGCAGCCCTCAGAGTATTTAGGGATTTGGCCCTAAAAGACCTAGAATGTATGGAGATTAAGCAAATACGATGTAAAAAACAGTTAGAGGAAGGTATTGACTCTCTATGTAGAAACAAAAATTTAGTTATACGTCCAGCGGATAAGGGGGGTGGAATTGTTGTCCTTAATAAGAGTGATTATCTGCAGGAGATGCAACACATCCTTGATGACAAGGACACCTATGTCCCTTTGGTATTAGACCCTGGAAAGAAATATAAAAAAATTCTACAAAATATTGTTGATAAAGGCCGACGGAATGGTATACTTAATGAAAAGGAATCTGTGTTTTTGGTGCCTAAAGTTCCAAGGACCCCCATTATGTATTACCTTCCGAAGGTCCACAAAAATCCAGTTTGCCCCCCGGGACGTCCCATTGTAAGTGGGATTGATTCAATCACGTCCCGGGTGGGCAAATATATAGATTTTTTCTTGCAGCCCCTTGTTAAGAAAATGCCGTCATACACTAAGGACACTAAGCATGTTATAAATCTACTATCTAATCTGAAACCTACTTCTAATGTGTGGTTGGTTACAGCCGACGTAACATCGCTGTATACCATCATTCCACATGATTTAGGTATCGAAGCAGTATCTTATTATTTGAATAAGGATAGCGGCCTATTGGGTGAACAGATTTCCTTCATAATGGAGCTTTTGGTTTTTGCCGCGACCCACAATTTTTTCTGGCATGAGGGTCAGTTCTATAAACAGAATCGTGGTGTCGCGATGGGAGCTAAATATGCTCCAAGTCTGGCAAATCTTTTTATGGCTAAATGGGAGGAGGATGTCGTTCATGATCAGCCTAGGCCCCAGATCCTTTTGTGGGCCAGGTACATTGATGACATCCTCCTCCTGTGGGATGGCACTGAAGGTGAACTCTCTCAGTTCATCGATTCTCTTAACACCAATGAGCGGGGCATCTTTTTGACGTATGAGGCCAGTAGGGAGAAAATAAAATTTTTGGATTTAGTTATATCTATTGAAGATGACAAATTTGTGACCTCAACATATTTCAAATCAACAGATAGAAATTCTTATATTTCCAGTGACAGTTGTCATCACTCTTCCTGGCTAAAATCTGTGCCCAAAAGCCAGTTTTTACGCTTAAAAAGAAATTGTACCCATGATGCCATGTTCAAAACACAAGTACAGGTTCTCACTGAACGGTTTGTGGCAAAGGGTTATTGTCAGAATCTTCTGAATGACACTTTGAAATCAGTGTCTGAGATTGATAGGGCGGACCTATTAGCAGATAAACCTTGTGTTGGCACCGCCCAAGGATACAAGAATCCTTTTGTTACAGACTACTCATGCCAACACGCTAATGTGAAACATGTTGTTTCAAAACATTGGCATGTACTAAGAAGCGACAATGTCCTTAGGGGATTACTACCAGAAAAACCACAGGTAGTGTTTAGGGGTCTCCCTTCTCTTAGGGATAAATTGGCTCCTAACGTGCTAAATCCCCCGAGAATACCATCGATGTTTTTGGCAGATCTTTCTGGCTTCTATAAATGTGGGAAATGTCAGAGTTGTGCTTTGAATGGCATTAGATCTAAACGAAGTACTTCATTTCGTTCTACCAGTACCCAGAAATTTTTTACGATTAAGCCCTTTATTACCTGCACAACTATAGGGGTTATATATTTACTCATGTGCCCATGTGGATTACAATATATAGGCAGAACTAAACGCCCTCTACATATACGCCTTAATGAGCACATTGCAAATATTCGGAATGGTTTTACGGAACATTCTGTGTCGAAACACTTTTTGTTGGCGCACGATAAAAATCCCAACAACACGGTATTTCTGGGCATAGATAAATTTAATCCTCATTGGCGTGGCAGTGACCTAGTGAGAAGTATTTCTCGCTCCGAAATGGCGTGGATACATAAAACTAAGTGTTACACCCCCCACGGCCTTAACATCGAGGTGGATATCAATTGTTTTATTGATAACTCTTGATTCCATCTGATAAGGGTTATTACATAAACATCTACCCATTTGGACACCTAACTAATGGGGGTCTTCTCGCATTTATATCTGCTAGAAACAGGGGCCTCACGAGCTTCTTTTTATTTCCCTATGTCATTCGGGGTGGTTTTAGGACGGCCATACAAAGATTATCATTTTGACTTGATGCCCCTTTATGTCAGTTTTTCTGACTATGTTCTTTGTACCTTCTCCCCTTTTTTTCCTCTTTCCCTCTCCTCCCCCCCCCCTCCCCCCTCCTTCATTTATATATTGGGGGGTGCCTGACATTGAACGCGCTGGTGTCAGTGTAGCCCACTATTATTTTTATCATTATTATTAGTATTAATTTTTGTTTCTCCCCTCCTCGAATTATAAGGAGGAAACGATAACGGGGCTTGACATAAATATATTGATATATATAGGCGTTAATATCTTTATTATTATCCCTTTTTTTAAAAGTACTTTCAAGTGGAAAATTTTTATGCCCACTGTTGATTATTTGACCAACTAGCAGAATAATTGTATGGCCGTCCAATTCCTGCTATATACATATTTTCCATGTTCTTTAATTATTGCAGTTTAATATTGCTTTATATGTTGTTTTACAAAGGAAATGATATTGTTTACATATGTCAATATGAAAGTTGAAATGCATTACATTATAGTGTGCGTATATTACCTGACTATATGTGGGGTTCTGGTTGTCTCCGGCCTCATTACATGCCTACAAGTGAATAAGCATCAGTTATATATTTATCTTGTAAAACACACCGGTTGCCGTATTATACGACAATATGGTGTATTGTTTTGCAACGGGGCTGCCGTTTCGGTTTGCCCTTAGTTGCTGTATGTAAACCTATGGGTATGCTTTTTGTGTTTCCAAGGGTTAAGATAGCGGATATACGATCAACCGGGATCCATCCTGGTGTTAGTTCCGCCCTTTTTTGCTTATATATATGCGGTGACTCGGAGCGCCGCCTCATCCCGTGACCAAGTCCCTTTTGTGACGAAACGTCGGGAGGCGACGCGCTGACGTCACCGCATCACGTGTGAGGACCCGGAAGACGGGTAACACGCTCCAAACACCGGCCGGCCTTCAAATTTTATGTTATTATTTGCTGTTTTTAACGTGGATTGATGTAAGTGCGCACAATCTTTTTTTCTTACCCATTAAACCTATGGTTTTACACTATGTGGATTTCTTTTGATTTCTTTATGGGACCATTGGTTGATACTTGATCGCTATTTGAGCTGAATTACATCTACTGGCTACATTGAATGGATGTCTCCTTTGCTCCCTGCTGAATATGAATGCCACATTTTGCTGATATTGATCTCGGTGAGATCATAGACTCTGGTAAGGGTCAGTGTTTCTTGTGCGGTGGAGGTCTTTGTCTTGTCACTACTCACACCTGTTCGTGGATCTTTCTACACTGGGAAACTTTCCTGCTCACTTAAACATATCCCTAGATGGACTGTATAATTATCATATGGACTTGTCATCATGTCAACTGTTCACTTTAATTGTGCTTTTTAAAAAAAAGTTTGTTCATGTGATATATTATTTTACACTTATGACACTATTTATTTTAGTCTCACTGTATATTATTTGTAGCGCGACTTCATTTTTTTCTTCTATTTTGCTTGGTGTTGTATGACACTTTTGAGACGCTGCTTATTATTTGTTCACTTATTTTGGTTTAGATTTGCGCAATTTTTTCCTGTTTAACAGTTATTTTTTTTGCTGAGTCATCATGAGATTTAAAAAAAAAAGGTCTTTGTGATGTCATAGCCTGAGCGAATATAAGCCGGTTTAGAGAGGGAAGACAGCAGTAGCTGAGTGTTCACTGACCAGTGAAGACGTGCTTTTAATCTCTCCTGAGATTTTTCTTGCGATTCGATTCGATTTCATTGCGATTTCTATTATTGTACATTTGAAGAGTGTTTCTTTATTTCTTAATAATGAGACAATGTAAAAAGCTTTTTTCTCTGAAAAACACCAAAGAGAAAGCCAGCAAAGGAAGGGCAGCTATGGAAGGAGGTATCAGTGACCAGCCTGCAGATACCCCCAAAAAGCCCTCCAAAATAAAGAGGACCCAAGCGTTTGTACACGGCTGTTACCGAGCCGTTGTTGGATGTTTCGGATCCGGCTGTAAAGCCAATGGACATCACCGGGATACAGGCACCGAGAGTGGTAAGTACTATGGATAGTGATCGATACAAAATGGATAAGTCACCTCCACTCATCGATCAAAGTCTCCTTCACCCCAAAATGATTCATTTTCATAGAATTTTAGAACAGAAGGAGATATTAAAGTGAATGTTAAGCCTCTATGTGATCTTTATATCCTCCCCTCTGTCAGATACAAAGCTGCATCCCAGTGCCTGTGTGTTATTCAAAAAAGAACCGGTTTCATCTGGTTTAAAGCAGAAGGAAAGCCATAGATTTAACAGTTTAAAAAAAACTAGGGCTGTTACTGATCAAAATTTTTGTGTTCGATTAATCGTTTTTTTTTTTAATCGATTAATCGACTAATTTCGATTAATTATAACGCACATACAGATCCAACTACTTTTAGCTGATCTCCTTGCAGGCTGATTCCCAGTGCAGCTCCCAACCACTGGAAAAATGGATAGCAGGATGCAAAAAACACACAAAGGCCGCGCTCGATGGGAATAGCATTAAAACTTTTATAGTCTTCAAGTAGGTAACTAAATAAATATCGCATTGGAGATAAAATCGATGTAGCTACATAAACTGTAAAAATGGTGCAAGAAATACCAAACAGTACCAAAAGCAGTCATAAAAACATGTAGCCAAGTATGATACTGGTATAAAAATGTGTACAACGATGCCACTGCTGAATCCAGATGAGGAGAGGTTAACATCAGTCCGTCGGCATGTAGATGTCCCGTGAAGGGAACTATCACAACTCCCAGTGGATGGCTGTAGAATTCCAGGTTGGTAGAGGGAAGTGATGGAGGGAAGTGTAACAGCCCTTGGGTGTGGCAGATAGTAAGGTCCCGCTGGCATGCAGATATAAAGGCACCGCAAAGGAGCCCTTCAGATGGACACGGCAAGCCCCGCCGGTGTCTGTGACGTCACTGGATCTCTGACGGAACTCCCTGAAGGCCCAAAAGCCGGCGGAAAGGTGAGTTCCAATCAAAAGAATTTTAATCGATCAAAAAGATTTTGATCGATCAAAAAAATTAAAGATTAATCGATCGATTAAAAGTTAATTTGCACAGCCCTAAAAAAAACAGTTCTATTCCAGGCATGCTGGGAATGCCAACTGTCATATTTATTGTGCTCTCAAATCAAACTGTCATAATGGATCACATGTGAGGCGTTATGGCAGTTGAAGATTAAACAGAGGCCAAGATAGATACATTGTAATACAAGTAGAAAGGTTGTTTTTTTTTGTCTATAGAGCACAGGCACTAGGGTGCAGCTTTTTATGTGACAGATGGTGGGGGGTGAACAGATCATGGATAGTGAGAGATGACAGGCAGGGAGTGGGAGGGTAGGGTGACACCAGGAAAGCTGCAAATAGTAACGTATGATGGAGACATGTACAGGAAGGGGGTTGAGACACAGGGAGAGCTGCAGATAGTAGCGTATAATGGAGACATGTACATGGAGGGTGAGGGGGAGCAAGAACAGGAAGAGCTGCAGATAAAAGCGTATGATGGAGACATGTACAGGGAGGGGGAGGAGACACAGGGAGAGCTGCAGATAGAAGCGTATGATGGAGACTTGTACAGGGAGGGGAGGAGGGGGAGGAGACACAGGGAGAGCTGCAGATAGCAGCGTATGATGGGGACACGTACTGACTCTGGTGTCAGGACTCTGCAGTCCTGACACATGGGAGTCAGTGCAAAGAGGGGGAGGGTAGAAACTGGTAGGATCAGCCAGATATTTCATACACAGCACAAGCACTATAACAGGCTTTAAAGGAACAGGATCTTTATTTACTTTTTGGGGATAACAAACGTTTTAATGGTGCCAAAACACGCAAAAAAATAATTTGTTATAAAAACAACATTATTGGAGTCCAAAGTAACACATGTATAGCAATGGAAATGGATCCCCCTGCCCCCATAGAGGCTGGGTGTTTAATAATAAGACACAGAAGCACTGCAGATTACTCCCCCGCACATGAAAATTAAGAATCAGTTCCCTTTCTGACTCCATTCATTTTAGTGGGTCGGCATAACTGCCAGGCAACCAGAATTTTTATAGGAAGGTCACCATTAATGATCCCTGTGTCCCTGTCATGTCTGGTTTATTTATTGTCCCTGGCATTGGAATTTTGAACTTTTCTCGGTCTAATTTGATGTATAAATATATATATATAATGTAGGTGAAAGTGCTAAACCCGATTATTCTTTTTTTATTGCAGATGTACGCAGTATCTACTGCAGAGACAGCTCACAAGGCAGGACTGCCCTAGTGAGCAAGACAGAATATGAACGCTACATGGAGGCTTCACCAGCAAATGACGTTCACGCGGAGGCTTTACCAGCATGTGACGTTCACGCAGAGGCTTTACCAGCATGTAACCTTCACGAGGAGGCTTCACCAGCATGTGACGTTCACGAGGAGGCTTCACCAGCATGTGACGTTCATGAGGAGGCTTCACCAGCATGTGACGTTCACGAGGAGGCTTCACCAGCATGTGACGTTCACGAGGAGGCTTCACCAGCATGTGACGTTCACGAGGAGGCTTCACCAGCATGTGACATTCATGAGGAGGCTTCACCAGCATGTGATGTTCATGAGGAGGCTTTACCAGCATGTGACGTTCACGAGGAGGCTTCACCAACATGCAATGTTCATGAGGAGACTTCACCAGCATGCAAGGTTCAAACGGAGACTTCACCAGCATGTGAGGTTCAAACGGAGACTTCACCAGCATGTGAGGTTCAAACGGAGACTTCACCAGCATGTGATGTTTCCATGGAGACACCACCTGAATGTTACATTCATGTTGAGATTCCAGCACATGTTGAGAGCACAACAAAACAACAGGACAGCCACGGGAATATCTCCTCCCATGAAGACGAGGGCAAGCTTACAGAAAAGGATAGACAGATCCTGGTGGTAGGGGATTCTGTCATTAGAGGGACAGAAAGGACAATCTGTCAAAATGACAGTGATCGACGAACAGTATATTGTTTCCCGGTCGCACGAGTTCGGGACATAGCAGATCGGATGGACGGATTGTTGGATGCGGCTGGGGAGGACCCAGCTGTTATGGTACATATTGGAACCAACGACAACATTAGAAGAAAATGGAGCTCCCTACAAAATGATTTCAGGGACCTGGGAGCTATACTGAAGAAAAGAACCTCCAAGGCAGTATTTTTAGAAATCCTGCCTGTACCTCGAGCCGCACCAAGGAGGCAGCAGGAGTTTAGGGAGCTTAGCAGGTGGCTGAAGAACTGGTGCAGGAAGGAGGGGTTTGGCTTCATGGAGACCTGGACTGACTTTTCAATTGGTTACTTGCTCTACAGCAGGGATGGACTGCACTTAAATGAACAGGGTGCCACTCTCTTGGCAAAGAAAATAGCCCAAAAGTTGGGAATTTCTTTAAATCAACCACGTGTCATTCACATGAAGACTTCTTCAGCATGCAACGATCCTGTTGAGACTCGAGCAGAACGTAACTTTCCCACCAAGACTCCAGCAGATTGTGACGGCCACACGGAGGCTTCACCAGCATGTGACGGCCACACGGAGGCTTCACCAGCATGTGACGGCCACACGGAGGCTTCACCAGCATGTGACGGCCACACGGAGGCTTCACCAGCATGTGACAGCCACACACAGGCTTCACCAGCATGTGATGGCAAGGTTACTAGAAAGGATAGGCACATACTAGTGGTAGGAGATTCAGTTATTGGAAGAATACAGAGGGCAATCCGTCATCAAGACCATTATCGCCAAACAGTATGTTGTTTACCGGGCGCTTGGGTTCGGAACATTGCAGATTGCATGGACAGATTATTGGATGGCGCTGGAAAGAACCCAGTTGTCATGGTATATATCGGTACCAATGACAAAGTTAGAGAAAGATGGAGCGCCCTACAAAATGATTTCAGGGACTTGGGGGCCATATTGAAGAAAAGGACCGCCAAGGCAATATTTTCTGAAATACTGCTTGCACCTCGAGTCACACCACAGAGACAGCAAGAGCTTATGGTACTTAACAAGTGGCTGAGGAACTGGTGCAGGGAGGAGGGGTTTGGCTTTATGGCAAACTGGACCGACTTTTCAGGCCGTTACCATCATTATAGTAGTGACGGATTGCACTTAAATGAGAGGGGTGCAGCTTTCTTGGGAAGGAAGATGGCCAAAATGTTGGAAGAAAATTTAAACTAGGCAATGAGAAGAGGACGATTTGCTAGTGAATATGAGAGAGAGGATCTTCATTTAAAGCCGTCATGACAGGAATCCACTACGTCATCAATCTCCTAAAAGATTCTCATAAGCAGCTTCTGAATCACCAACTATCAACGTACCTGGACAAACAAGACAATTGGCTGTTCCTAGAAGAAGACTCAACAAAAAGTTTGAGGGACCCTCCCAGGGGCCAGGTACGGCTGTACCAACACAGGTCCCTACACTGGTGGCGGCTGCCACTCCAGTAACCGGAGGGTCTTCCCATCAGCCCTCTATTTACCTTTCCCTTTAGAATGTGATATTTTTGATTAACCTTAAAGCATAATGTCTACATTTACACTCTTGGCAACTTTTGGATATGAGGCGGATTTTGGAGGACTCGGTTTGGTACCCCCCGTGCCTAGCAGGCTGTTTACCACCAACATCTCAAGCACGTTTATACAGGTGATATGTTTGATTTATGTATTATCGATCGGCATAAAGAAATTGATTATGTTGTGAAGAGGAGGTTGAAGGCCGGTATGTTTCTGAGGCGTGTGTTGGACCGGCTATAAGAGGAGGTTGAAGGCCGGTATATTTTTGAGGCGTGTGTTGGGCCGGCTAAGTGGAGGTTGGAGGCCGGTATGTTTTTGAGGCGTATGTTGGACTGGCTATAAGAGGAGGTTGAAGGCCAGTATATTTTTGAGGCGTGTGTTGGTCTGGCTATAAGTGGAGGTTGGAACTCTTTTTGTCTTCAGTGGTCGGAGAAGTCTTTGCAGCTTTCTTTAGGCTTTCTTTGCTGGAGAAATGAGAACTCTTCCCGAGGCCTCACTCACACATGGAGAAGTCCAAGGCCTCACTCACACGGAGTGTATGAATCTGTACCCAGTGTGGGGGCTGCGTTAACCCCAAAAAGGACACCGATGTCACATTGGGTACAGTCACTGCACCCCAGTTGACAGCAATGGGACTGCCTACATGGGATGCTGGGAACACCTGTGCATCCCCATTCCGGTAAACACGGCCCTCCCATGGGGTACGGATTCATACCCCCGTGTGAATGAGGCCTAAGGGTGAATGGAATATTTAGCTCCATTGTGTTGCTAATTTGGGGAACACTGAACCCCTCTTTGTTATTTGGGGTGTTTTATTACAGGAGTGTTATAGATTGTAGTTTAGGAGAAGTTTGGATTTCTTCTGAAGGCACTTTGAGTAAACATAAGTGATTTACCCCACTCAGCGGGGGCGGGCCTTAGAGAACAGAGGCCGCATATGGGCAGCACAGAGGCTTAGTGGTAAGCCTTGCAGCACTGGGGTCCTTGTTTCAGATTCTGACCAGGACACTATCTGCATGGAGTTTGCATGTTCTCCCTGTGCTTTTGTGGGTTTCTTCCGGGTACTCCGGTTTCCTCCCACACTACAAAGACATGCTACTTTTGCATTGGTGGTGTAGTGGTAAGCATAGCTGCCTTCCAAGCAGCTGACCCGGGTTCGATTCCCGGCCAATGCCATCTCCAATACTTGGAGTTCTCAGAGAGAAAAGCGATATACAAGGTCAATGCGGAGTATAGATTAGCGGTGGAATAAAGAATGAAGAGAAAGTGTGGAATGTTTGAGGAAGAAAACGTTCCCCCAGAATCTATAGAAGGAGAACCCAGCAACTGATAGAAGATGCTTAGCTTAGGCTGCGATCACACCTAGGTGTTCCGAATCACGTGTAGAATTGGCGGGAATCCAAGTCGGATCCCCGCTCCTTCTATGATGCGCTCGCTGGAATGTGATTTTACTATTCCAGCGAGTGCGAGATGTCGGCAGCAGGCGGCAGGTACTGTGATGTCTGTTTACCTGCACTGTCATCATTGTAGGGGCCCCAGAGCATTACTTTATCCAGGGACCCAAGATGCTATTAAGACGGCCCTTTTAGGGTGAATGTGAAAGGAAGAAGGTAATATTTAAAAGCCATAGATTTGTTTTTATTCACTGTAAGTCCTGAGATGAAAGAGAAGGAGGACAGTTTGAGTAGGTTAGGGGTAGTTTGTGAGGTCAGGTGGTATAAATTACCACATCATCTTCAAAGAATATGCTCCAGATTGCCGCAAAAATTCTCATTGATATCAGGATGACAGAGAATTGCAATGGCTAATGGTTTCATTACAATAGCAAATAGTAAAGGAGATAGGTAGCATTCTTGTCTTGTTCCCCTCTGGAAAGTTGCAAAGTCCTATTTATAGTCTTTAGGGGAATTTTGTGCCATCTGAGTATAATATAGGTCCTGCAATAATTGTAAAAAGGAGGGGGCAAACCCTGTAAATTCTAGACAAAAATTAGAGTCCCAGGATAACCTATGAAATGCCTTGTGGAGGTCAATTAAGAGGAACATGGAATGTCTGGATGTTGGAGTCCTGCTGAATAGGGATGAGCCGAACACCCCCGCGTTCGGTTCGCACCAGAACCGTCGAACGGACCGAACGTTCCCGCGAACATTTAGAACCCCATTGAAGTCTATGGGACTCGAATGTTCAAATTCAAAGGGGCTAATTTTAAAGTCTAATATGCAAGTCATTGTCGTAAAACGTCTTTGAGAACCCGGGTCTTACCTCAGGGAACATGTATCAATGGAAAAAAGTTTTAAAAACGGTCGTTTTTTCAGGAGCAGGACTTTTTCATTGATACATGTTCCCTCGGGCAAGACCCGGGTTCTCAAAGCCTTTTTACGACAATGACTTGCATATAAGACTTTAAAATGAGCACTTTTGAATTTGAACGTGACCCGGGTTCTCAAAGACGTTTTCACAGGCAAACTATAGACACCCAGCAGGTACAATATTTAAAGTATTTTTTTTTATTTAAGCATCATTAAAATCATTAAAAATTACTTTAAAAATTGATCTGCTGGGTGTCTATACCTGATGATAACGTCTTTAAATAGCACAATCACCTGCCTGCCAGTAAATTAGGAAGAACTGATCTAGCTAAGCTATACTCCTGGGATGTATATATATATTCTCTACACCAGGGCTCAAAATTTCAAGTCCTGAGCTACTAGCCAGGTCTCAAGAGATACTCGCCACCAGTTGCCCCACCTAATTCATACACTGCCCTGCGCCTAGTTGCACCCGTAAACACGCCCTCGTAGATTATCTCATGGAATGACACTGTTATATGTTTTATGCAGAATCAAGTTACAAAATTAAATATTACCAACAACAACTTTAACAAAATCGGACAAGGCACTGGGGTCAGACCAGAGGGACAGGGCACTAGAACTGGGTCTCTTCCCCATTCTCTTGCTGTCTCCTCTGCAACTCACATCCATCCTCTCTCTCTCCCATTCATCTCATCATCAGGAGCCTGTGTGTGTGGCTCCACGCTTGCATGTCCCTACTTCCCCCTTTTATTCAGGCTGGCAGTGAGGAGAGGAGCTGCAGCACAGCGGGAAGGAGTACAATCCAGCGCTGAGATCCACACAACTGCACAGCCATTGACACCATAGCACAGCACACACTGACACCGCACAGCACACATTGAGACCAGTCTGTTCACAGTGCTCAGGCTGAACTGTTGGACACTTACATAGAGCACAAGGAGAAGAAAACTGCACAAACTGGAAGGCTGCCGCTCTCATGTCAGGGCAACTTTCAGTGAGCACTGCCCCGGAGTGGTAATTTTCGCAATCCTTCACCTCACTCATTACTTTCTGCTCTCCAGGCACATTGTTCGGGGGAGGGGGGCAGGCTCAGAGAGGTCATACTGTTAAGTCCCATGGCTTAATGAGAATTGTAAGGAGAGCACCTGTGTACTGCTCTGCCTGTGCGCGGCTCACCAGACTACGTTTCCCGAGCATGCACCTTTCCTCTTCGGCCGCCAATCTCATCGGGACTCTGAGGCGGCGTACACACGAGGGGATATGTCCGCTGAAAACGGTCCGATGGACCGTTTCAGCAGACATCTCCGCTCGTGTGTATGAGCTAGCGGACAGATTTCTCCACCCGACAGATTTCAAAGCATGCTTTGAAATCTATCCGGTGGGAATCTGTCCGCCCGACATGTCTGCTGGTTAGTACACTTACCACCAGACATGTCGGCCCCCACCGCCGCCGCGCGCTGCCGAATGGATTCGGCGCATCCGCGGAAGTCTTTTACTTCCTGGTGCGGTGACGTGGCGGTGCGTGGTGGTGACGCGGCGGCGTCAACGTCACCGCCACGTCACCGCGCCGTCCGGCGGCGGGGAATTTGATCGATGGTGTGTACACGCCATCGGATCAAACTCCCGATCGGACATATCCGATGGAAATGGTCCGCGGACCGTTTTCATCGGATATATCCGATCGTGTGTACGCCGCCTAAGTGTAGGCACAGATTGGAGGGAGATTGGTCATGCAGCCCTGTCATCACTCGCCCCCAGCTTAAATCCACTCGCCAAATGTTAGTAGGCGAGTGGAAATTTTGAGGGCTGCTCTACACAAATTTTACTAAACTGACTAGCATGCCTGCTCTATCTATCTATCTATCTAGTAATAAAGACACTGTCTCTCTCTCTCTCTCTCTCTCTCTCTAGGATTGATCTCTTTAACAACACAGCAACACACTACACGAGGCTGCCTTGCAGGCAGCCTTTTATAGTGTGGGGCGTGTACTAAACCCCCTGAGCCATAATTGGCCAAAGCCACCCTGGCTTTGGCCAATTATGGTTCTCCGTTTTTTGCGCTCTGTAATTTGGCCAAGCATGCGGGTCATAGTGCATGCTTGGCCAATCATCAGCGCACAATGCCGCAGTGAGTTATGGGCCGTGACGCGTCACTGGAATTTGGCGCGAACGACCCGTTTTGTTCGAATTTCGATGAACGTACGAACAGACGATGTTCGAGTCGAACATACGTTCGAATCGAACACAGGGCTCATCCCTACTGCTGAAATCATATTTAGGGATCTGCGTATTTGGTCAGATGTTTGTCGATGTCCAATAAAACCATTGCGGCTACTTTTTAAGGATCACCTTCATAATTCTTTGAACACCTTTTGTTTTGATGCATTTAAAATGTATCAAGCTAATAAGAATTCATATTTTCAAAATTAAAAGTCCGGTTTTGTTTGTTCTCTATTTTGAAAAAAACTGTTTGCCTTGGCATGTATTTTCTTAAACAGAATGCTAACTAGAATAATTGGCTTTCATCATCACCACCTGAGCAATCTGGATGTTATAATAAGAAAAAGAAGTGTCCCTTTGGCCATGAGTCTTAGAATATATCTTAGTAAATCCCAGCTCTGTGAAGATTTCTAGGAAAAGCAGCATGATATTCACACAAGCAGAAAATGTTATTTTTGCTGGTATTCTGTACACAAACAGAGTGCGATCTTTCAATCTGTTGCCTAAAAATTGAATATCGTTCATAACATACAATTACAAATGGCTATTGCAGCGAATATAAATATTATGGCCCAGATTCATAAAGCAATTACGCCTGTCTAACTGGTGTTAGACAGGAGTAATTTCAAATTTCGCACGCCGTATCACTAGTTTGAAACATCAAACCATGATACGGCGGCTTCGGGCTTCGATCCGAGAGGCTTACGTCTTCGTAAGCCTTCGGATCTACGCTGCGATATTTTTGCGGCCGCTGGGAGGAGTTCGCGTCATTTTCATGCGTCGGGATATGCAAATGTGTTTTTACGGCGATCCACGAAGATACGAGCGGTCTTCGCAATCGCTTACTGTACGTCTGTTTTTTTTTACGTACTGTTAGACCAGCTTTTTGCTGGTCTAACGGTGCGTAGCCCATGTTAGGTATGGCCGTCGTTCCCGCGTCGAATTTAATTTTTTTTTATTTTTTTTTGCGTAACTCGTTCGGGAATAGAAATGTCCGTAAACGACGCTACTCAAACAACGAATGACGTAACGACGTGATTTCACGCAATGCACGGCGGGAAAATTGCGAACGGAGCATGCGCAGTTCGATCGCCGCGGGAACGCGCCTATTTTAAATCCTTCACGCCCCCTACTCGTCTAGATGGATTGCGACGGGAGAAATACACTACGCCGCCGTCGTTTACTGGACAAAATCTACCTGGATTCCACGTAGAGCCAGGTAAAAAACGGCGGCGTAGTGTATTTCTGATACGCTACGAGAAATCCAATTCTCTCTGAATCTGGGCCTATATTTTTAGTGAATGTATTTGATTACAAAAAAAACAGTTACTATGATGTGCATAACATAAAGTTATCCTTATCTTCTGCCCAGCAATTCTGGTTGCATTGACAGATCTGCTGATGCCAGAGACCAGTCTTTCCCTCACCATTATAATCAGTACAAGACCAGCTGGCAACTCATCAACATGGGATGTGGCTGCTGGTAGGAGCTGGTAGGAGTACCACCATACAGTGATGCACTAAAGGCTAGAAGATACCGGCTATCTAAGGACCGTAGATCAATAGCTTATCAATGGTTGTTAGTATTGCTTGTTTTAGGGAGGTGGTTGTTTGGGAGCTGGTGGGGGTGGTTGTTTGGGAGCTGGAACAAATATGTCAGGGGGTATTTTTTATTTTTTTGTATTATATTATCACTGATTACACATATAGAAACTAACATTAAAACTGCATCTGGTGGTCTGACCCACAAGCACAAACATTTAGGTGGAGAATTCTATGAACATCATGATGTTGTGTGAGCAAATACTTTTCAATTCTGACCAGAGCTGGGGCAATTATTGAAAAATACTCTAAAGTTTTAAACTTCATCCCATAATTTTAGCAATAATTAGGAAAACTTATAACAGGTGAATGTTTTGCAACCATGCTGGAGGGGTTGAGGCTGCTGCCAACTTTGCTCTGTCAGAAGGGCGTCATATACAAAACCATCCCAGGGCACAACATGGAGATATGGCATAAAATGATGCCCCAGATTGAATAAGTAATTTCACTTCTTAGATAAAGAACTGAAAACGTTTTTGTAAACCCATAATCATGTAAAAAGTAGGTTGTGAAAGGGACACGTGACCTTTAAAACCCTTGTGAAACTTTGGCCATTGAATTTCTGTATTAACCTCTTTCCCACCACGCCATAAGCATTTTACTGCTACGGCGCGGCGGGGTTATCTTGACACAACGTCCCTGGGACGTCGTCCTTCACTTTCGCGATTGCGTGTCCCCTGGGACGCGCTCGCGAAAGTGTCCATGATCGCCGGGTCTAGAAGACCCGGCGCATCATGGATCACGGTAAATTGCCGCTGATCGCGGCCGTTTACCACGTGATCGCGCCGTCGAATGACGGTGCGATCACTTGTAAACAAACCGGCGTCATTTGATGATGCCGGTTCCTCCCTCTCCTGCGTCTCCTCTCTGTACAGTGTGCGAGGAGAGGGGGGGGGGAGCGGGGTGTCAGCAGCTGAGCTGTGGCTGGATCTGTGACAAATGCAGTCACAGATCCAGCCATCCCTCAATCCATCCCAGCTCTGCAATCCCCAGTACCCAGCAATCCCCCCAGTACCCAACAATACCCCAGTACCCAATAATACCCCAGTACCCAACAATACTCAACAATACCCCAGTACTCAACAATACCCCAGTACTCAACAATACCCCAATACTCGGCAATACCCCAGTACTCGGCAATACCCCAGTACTCGGCAATACCCCAATACTCGGCAATACCCCAGTACTCGGCAATACCACAATACTCGGCAATACCCCAATACTCGGCAATACCCCAGTACTCGGCAATACCCCAATACTCGGCAATACCCCAATACTCGGCAATACCCCAGTACTCGGCAATACCCCAATACTCGGCAATACCCCAGTACTCGGCAATACCCCAGTACTCGGCATGCTTGGCCAATCATCAGCGCACAATGCCGCAGTGAGTTATGGGCCGTGCTTGGCATGCTTGGCCAATCATCAGCGCACAATGCCGCAGTGAGTTATGGGCCGTGACGCGTCACTGGAATTTGGCGCGAACGACCCGTTTTGTTCGAATTTCGATGAACGTACGAACAGACGATGTTCGAGTCGAACATACGTTCGAATCGAACACAGGGCTCATCCCTACTGCTGAAATCATATTTAGGGATCTGCGTATTTGGTCAGATGTTTGTCGATGTCCAATAAAACCATTGCGGCTACTTTTTAAGGATCACCTTCATAATTCTTTGAACACCTTTTGTTTTGATGCATTTAAAATGTATCAAGCTAATAAGAATTCATATTTTCAAAATTAAAAGTCCGGTTTTGTTTGTTCTCTATTTTGAAAAAAACTGTTTGCCTTGGCATGTATTTTCTTAAACAGAATGCTAACTAGAATAATTGGCTTTCATCATCACCACCTGAGCAATCTGGATGTTATAATAAGAAAAAGAAGTGTCCCTTTGGCCATGAGTCTTAGAATATATCTTAGTAAATCCCAGCTCTGTGAAGATTTCTAGGAAAAGCAGCATGATATTCACACAAGCAGAAAATGTTATTTTTGCTGGTATTCTGTACACAAACAGAGTGCGATCTTTCAATCTGTTGCCTAAAAATTGAATATCGTTCATAACATACAATTACAAATGGCTATTGCAGCGAATATAAATATTATGGCCCAGATTCATAAAGCAATTACGCCTGTCTAACTGGTGTTAGACAGGAGTAATTTCAAATTTCGCACGCCGTATCACTAGTTTGAAACATCAAACCATGATACGGCGGCTTCGGGCTTCGATCCGAGAGGCTTACGTCTTCGTAAGCCTTCGGATCTACGCTGCGATATTTTTGCGGCCGCTGGGAGGAGTTCGCGTCATTTTCATGCGTCGGGATATGCAAATGTGTTTTTACGGCGATCCACGAAGATACGAGCGGTCTTCGCAATCGCTTACTGTACGTCTGTTTTTTTTTACGTACTGTTAGACCAGCTTTTTGCTGGTCTAACGGTGCGTAGCCCATGTTAGGTATGGCCGTCGTTCCCGCGTCGAATTTAATTTTTTTTTATTTTTTTTTGCGTAACTCGTTCGGGAATAGAAATGTCCGTAAACGACGCTACTCAAACAACGAATGACGTAACGACGTGATTTCACGCAATGCACGGCGGGAAAATTGCGAACGGAGCATGCGCAGTTCGATCGCCGCGGGAACGCGCCTATTTTAAATCCTTCACGCCCCCTACTCGTCTAGATGGATTGCGACGGGAGAAATACACTACGCCGCCGTCGTTTACTGGACAAAATCTACCTGGATTCCACGTAGAGCCAGGTAAAAAACGGCGGCGTAGTGTATTTCTGATACGCTACGAGAAATCCAATTCTCTCTGAATCTGGGCCTATATTTTTAGTGAATGTATTTGATTACAAAAAAAACAGTTACTATGATGTGCATAACATAAAGTTATCCTTATCTTCTGCCCAGCAATTCTGGTTGCATTGACAGATCTGCTGATGCCAGAGACCAGTCTTTCCCTCACCATTATAATCAGTACAAGACCAGCTGGCAACTCATCAACATGGGATGTGGCTGCTGGTAGGAGCTGGTAGGAGTACCACCATACAGTGATGCACTAAAGGCTAGAAGATACCGGCTATCTAAGGACCGTAGATCAATAGCTTATCAATGGTTGTTAGTATTGCTTGTTTTAGGGAGGTGGTTGTTTGGGAGCTGGTGGGGGTGGTTGTTTGGGAGCTGGAACAAATATGTCAGGGGGTATTTTTTATTTTTTTGTATTATATTATCACTGATTACACATATAGAAACTAACATTAAAACTGCATCTGGTGGTCTGACCCACAAGCACAAACATTTAGGTGGAGAATTCTATGAACATCATGATGTTGTGTGAGCAAATACTTTTCAATTCTGACCAGAGCTGGGGCAATTATTGAAAAATACTCTAAAGTTTTAAACTTCATCCCATAATTTTAGCAATAATTAGGAAAACTTATAACAGGTGAATGTTTTGCAACCATGCTGGAGGGGTTGAGGCTGCTGCCAACTTTGCTCTGTCAGAAGGGCGTCATATACAAAACCATCCCAGGGCACAACATGGAGATATGGCATAAAATGATGCCCCAGATTGAATAAGTAATTTCACTTCTTAGATAAAGAACTGAAAACGTTTTTGTAAACCCATAATCATGTAAAAAGTAGGTTGTGAAAGGGACACGTGACCTTTAAAACCCTTGTGAAACTTTGGCCATTGAATTTCTGTATTAACCTCTTTCCCACCACGCCATAAGCATTTTACTGCTACGGCGCGGCGGGGTTATCTTGACACAACGTCCCTGGGACGTCGTCCTTCACTTTCGCGATTGCGTGTCCCCTGGGACGCGCTCGCGAAAGTGTCCATGATCGCCGGGTCTAGAAGACCCGGCGCATCATGGATCACGGTAAATTGCCGCTGATCGCGGCCGTTTACCACGTGATCGCGCCGTCGAATGACGGTGCGATCACTTGTAAACAAACCGGCGTCATTTGATGATGCCGGTTCCTCCCTCTCCTGCGTCTCCTCTCTGTACAGTGTGCGAGGAGAGGGGGGGGGGAGCGGGGTGTCAGCAGCTGAGCTGTGGCTGGATCTGTGACAAATGCAGTCACAGATCCAGCCATCCCTCAATCCATCCCAGCTCTGCAATCCCCAGTACCCAGCAATCCCCCCAGTACCCAACAATACCCCAGTACCCAATAATACCCCAGTACCCAACAATACTCAACAATACCCCAGTACTCAACAATACCCCAGTACTCAACAATACCCCAATACTCGGCAATACCCCAGTACTCGGCAATACCCCAGTACTCGGCAATACCCCAATACTCGGCAATACCCCAGTACTCGGCAATACCACAATACTCGGCAATACCCCAATACTCGGCAATACCCCAGTACTCGGCAATACCCCAATACTCGGCAATACCCCAATACTCGGCAATACCCCAGTACTCGGCAATACCCCAATACTCGGCAATACCCCAGTACTCGGCAATACCCCAGTACTCGGCAATACCCCAGTACTCGGCAATACCCCAATACTCGGCAATACCCCAATACTCGACAATACCCCAATACCCTGCATGATACTTTGCAATACCCCAATACTCTGCAATACCCTGCGCGATACTCTGCAATACCGCCTATGGGGATTTTTAAGTAGCGAAGTTTGGCGCCATTCCACGAGTGTGCGCAATTTTGAAGTGTGACATGTTGGGTATCTATTTACTCGCCGTAACTTCATCTTTCACATTATGAAAAAAAATTGGGCTAACTTTACTGTTTTGTTTTGTTTTAAGCACAAAACAGTTTTTTAAAAAACACGCGTTCAATAAATTTCTGCGAAAATACCGTGCGAGATAAAAAGTTGTAACGGCCGCCATTGTATTCTCTAGGGTCTTTGCTAAAAAAAGCATATATAATGTTTGGGGTTCTATGTAATTTTCTAGCAAATAAATGATGATTTTTCCATGTAGGAGAGAAATGTCAGAATTGGTCTGGGTGTTCCAGAACGCCTGATGGCGTTCCCTGCATGTTGGGCCTCTGTATGTGGCCACGCTGTGTAAAAGTCCCACACATGGGGTATCGCAATACTCGGGAGGAATAGCAGAATGTGTTTTGGGGTGTAATTTGTGGTATGCATATTGCGGTGTGTGAGAAATAACCTGCTAATATGACAGAAACAATTTTTTTTTTTTACAGAATTTTCAGTAGTTTTTCTTTTATAGCGCAAAAAATAAAAAACCCAGAGGTGATCAAATACCACCAAAAGAAATCTCTATTTGTGTGAAAAAAAGGACAAAAATTTCAAATGGGTAGAATGTTGTATGACTGAGTAATTGTCATTCAAATTGTGAGAGCACCGAAAGCTGAAAATTGGTCTGGTTAGGAAGGGGGTTTAAGTGCCCAGTGGTCCAGTGGTTAAAGAACTGACTAAAACAGAAGAGGTATGTCAGATCCATCATACCCTGGAAACAGTGGAAAACCACTCAACGTCAGCTAAGCAGCAGTACAGAAGGGAGCTATCTGCATTTAGACACAATTTAAAATAAAATGCCCTACGCTTAAAATGTTAAATTAATTTCATATTGAAGCAACATTTTTTTCTAAATTAAAGCCATAGCATAGAAAAGATCATTTATATTGAGTAACTAGTGTAGCGCCCCCTTGCGTTAAGCGCAGGTATTGCGCTTTAAAAAGAATAGTAGATTGGGAGAGTTACTTTGCTCTCAATCGCAATTGTTGAGTTACTGGCCTGTCTTATTCTGGCAAGGTCCACTGGCTCGGACTGCATTCTGGGGATGTAAGTTCATCCTTGGCCGGCAGTGGGAGCTAGAGGGATCCCGGCAGTTTGAGTCTTTGAGGGGTATATCTGGAAGAGAGGTCAGGTGTTCTGGGTTCTTTTGGCGTTCCCTGCGCGGGGTCTTGGAGTCGGGGTGCGGCATCCACCTTTAGGGTGTGCGCACCCAGGGACCCCGTCGGTGTGGCCCATCCCGCCAATATCCGGGCCCTGCTGAGTATCGGTCAGAGACTAATCTGAGGGGGACCCCAGTAGATGGCTGGGTTCCTGAATGTCGCCGGGAGGATCCGGTACTAGAGCCATAGACAGGTACTTTTTGCTGTTGCATGGTGCCGGACACACGGAAAAATTGCTGGGAGGATTTGCTCTTTTCGGGTGCTGACAAATTATTCAGATTACATTGGCCTGTGGCAGAGGCCTAGAGCCGGGTCAGAGAGAGAAAGACCCGTTCCTCCTAGCCTGCATTGTGACACGTGCGAAGTGGCGCTGTCTGCGACTGATTTGCGCTGTGTGCTTATCCAGGCCTGACATCAATAATTTCTATCTCTTATTCCAAAAAAAAATTAAAACGCCCCTGTCCCCGGTAGCTTACGCGCAGAAGCGAACGCACACACAAGTCCCACCGACATATGTAAACGCCATTTAAACCACACATGTGAGGTATTGCCGCGTGCGTTAGAGTGGCAGCAAGAATTCTAGCCCTAGATCCCCTCTGTAAATCTAAACTGGTAACCTGTAAAAAAATTCAAAGCCTTGCCTATGGAGATTTTTAAGTACCGAAGTTTGGCGCCATTCCATGAGTGTGCGCAATTTTAAAGCGTGACATGTTAGGTATCTATTTACTCGGTGTAACCTAATCTTTCATATTTGACAAAAAAAATTGGCCTAGCTTTACTGTTTATTTTTTTTTTTTAATTCATGAAACAATTTTTTCCCCCAAAAAAGGCAAAATTATTGTGCAAATACTGTACAAGATAAAACGTTGCAATGACCGTCATTTTATTCCCTAGGGTGTCTGCTTAAAAAAACATATATAATGTTTGGGGGTACTGTGTAATTTTCTAGCAAAAAAATTATGATTTGTACATGTAGGAGAGAAGTGCCAGAATAGGCCTGGTATGGAGTTGTGTATAAAAGCCCTGTATTGAAGTGGTTAAAAGTCAGCAGTTACAGTTTTTGTAGATGCTGACTTTTATTTTTTCCACAGGTGATTGGAACTTTAACAGCAGGTTACTCAGTAATTATACTAATGCAGCAGCATCTTACACAATATCTGTAGTAATCTGTCTTGTTATTTCTGCTGACGTCACCGGCGCATGCGTATATTTAACTCGATTAACAGCATGCTCTCTATGCTGTCAGTCCATAATGATGTGTGTCGTGTCCTTCGTATCCGCTCGTGGCACAGCGCTGAGATCCCGCAATATTAGTCTCATTCAACATTTCCTGATACATCCTCGGTGCTCTGCCCCTTCAGCACGCATTGGAACGCATTTCATCATAACAACATCATCAGGGGTAACCCTTGTGCATGTTCTCTAGTTGTGTCCTGTTGGTGTCTAAAGAGTGTTATATTTGCTTTGAACATTATATTTACTACAGGATATTTAGTCATTAAAATATCAGAATCAGCTATGGTTCATACTGGTGTGCATGTATTAACCACTTGCCTTCCTGCCCAATACATGCCTCTTACTAAATACCTTTAGACTGTCCACTTTCTAAAAATAAGTGATTTGGGGGGTATTTGTACTGTCTTGGCATTTTGGGGCGCAAGAAATTAGATCATGAGATTGTGAGCTGAGGCCATCAGTATATCAGGACTGATCAATTTTCAAATACAGTATATATACACCATAGCTTTTAAACGCAGGCTTACCTGTAGGTAAAATTAATATCTCTTAATTAATTATTATTATTAATAACCTGCATGCAGCCAGTGACATCACTGTCACATATGCTCTGAAGGTTCGGCATACCAAGGGCTCCCGCGCGCATGCACGTGAGTGATGTCATCCCGACTCCTGCCAGTCATAGCCGAAGAGCGCAAACCCAGAAGACAGAACGGGGGAACATCTCAGCCTTCTCAGTACAGCACAGCGCTGGAGGCTTCATCCCAAGGTCAGTATTTCATAATGTGCTAGTATGCGATGCCTACTAAAACATTATGCCATTGCCCTGCAAGTGTTTTTCTTTTTTAAAGTAGCACAGTGATGAATAGCAAAAAATACCCTGATCATGAAATGGGTAAATCCTTAAGGAGGGCATGTGGTTAAACTAGAATGGCCGGGGGGCGTGGCCAAGATGGCGGACTGAGCGGACGTGTTTCCCGAGCTCTCCTGGAGTGTGATCCGTAATATTTCTCCGTTCTCCTGCCTGAGCCTGCCTGCGGGGCTCTGGGGTGATCTGAATGCCGCCCAAAGCCTATCGGACCCAGACGAAGGCCAAGAAACTCAGGTTTCCTGCTTGTATCCCGGAGGATACCGCTCTGTCTGCTGACTGCCCGTTGGCTCCTGGGCGCCTGTGCAATATGGCGTCGCAGACGGACCATGTGGAGGGTCCGGCGCAGTCCTCGCCCGGCATCCCTGAAGTGATGGCGGCTATCACGTCGTGCCAGGCGGCCCTGACTACTAAAATTGAAGAGGTCCAACTAGATGTTGCCCTCATCAGGCAGGACTTTGACAAGGTGCGGTCGCGGGTGTCGGAGGTGGAACACCGGGTGAGCGAGGCGGAGGACGCTGTGGCGGGTCATGATGCCGCTATTAGGGCACTGCAATCAAAGGTCAAAGCTCTCGAGTACCGTGCGGAGGACGCCAAAAATAGAAGCCGCCGTAGCAACCTTCGGATCGTGGGGCTGCCGGAGGGGGTGGAGGGCCGTGCCCCGGCGCAGTTCGCGGAGGAGTTATTCCGTTCATTATTGCCAGCAGCCCGGCTGTCGCCTTACTTCGCGGTGGAGCGGGCTCATCGTGTTCCCCCCAGGCCTGGTCCTGAGGGATCCCCCCCTCGTACCTTCATTCTCCGGCTGCTAAACTTTAGGGACCGAGATGAGCTGCTCAGGGCCTCCCGCGCTGCTGGGGAGCTGCCGTATCGCAATGTCAAGCTGATGATCTTCCCTGACTACACGATGGAAACCCAACGACAGCGCCGCTCCTTTGATGCAGTCAAGGCTGCTCTTCGACGCAAGGGGATCAAGTATAGCGTCCTGTTCCCGGCGAAGCTGAGGGTGGTGGACGGCGAGATGGTGCGGTTCTTTACCTCTCCGAGGGATGCTTCTGCTTGGCTGGATACCCTGCCTGCTCTCTAACTGAGTTCCCCCCTTTTTTTTTTTTTGTTCTTTATTCCTGGGGATGCTGTGAAGGGGCTGCGCGGTCGGGTCGCCTGTTAGTAAGTACTGCCAGTGTATGACTATGTTCCCTGCTACTTTTACTACCGTTGCTGGCAATGTACACTACCACTGTGGCTGAGATGTGTTGTCTGTCCTCCCGTGCGTTGCTGAGTGACCTTGCCGGATGATTTTATGGCTGACCGCTCCGGATGCTGTTGCCTGGAGTTTCCTACTTTTCTCTTGCTGGATGGCCCCTGTCTTTACCCGTCTCTTGGCGTACTGTTGGGCACTGCTGGCAGTTGCTGGTGACTTGTGCTCGGTCCGGCTGGCGGCCCTGTGCTCTTAACCCTTTCAGGACTGCCCTCACAGTCATTGACCGCAGCCCCCGTGCTCCCCCCATTTGCAACGTTTGAACTGTTCAAGTGTCTGCCCCTGCCTCGGCAGGAGAAACTGTCAATCTAACATTCGTTTTGCATCACTCCAGTGTAGAGCGATGAGGAAGAGACTAGTGTTACCCTTTTCTTTTCCCCTCCCGCTCTGGGCTATGGGGGTGTATTTGTGTCCAATACTGGTTACGCGTCCCCAACTGTGACTTTACGTTCCTAGACTATGGGGTTACTGGGATTTAAGTGCTCCTTATTGTTCCGAGGTGCACGGGGTGGGGGTGGTTCTCCGCTGTTTTTTGGCGGAGTGGCTGTTTGGTTTTGTTATTTTTCAGGTTGGTTGGTCTGTGTATTTTTTAAACCCTGTTATGTCTGACTGTTCACTGTGGTACTGTCATGGCACTGGTGGGCTGGCTGGCTCTGGCGGATCGGGGTTGGATGCGGCTGCGTCCCCCTGGTGTGTCGGCCCCGGGCAGCTGCTGGTGGGGTGCGGACGGCGCCATGCTCCCTCGCCCTTCTGATGGCTAAGTGTAAGGTGATCTCATGGAATGTGCGGGGTCTTAACTCGGCAGTGAAACGTTCTTTAGTGCTTAACTTCTTGAGGAAACTCCACCCACAGGTGTGCATTCTACAGGAAACCCACCTGTTGGGCTCCCGCATCCTGAGCTTGAAACGGGCGTGGGTCGGTGCGCACTACCATGCACCGTATTCCAATTATGCCCGTGGCGTCAGTGTACTGGTTCATCGGTCCCTCCCCTTTCGGCTCTTGGATGTCAAGCTAGATCCGGGCGACAGGTATGTGCTCCTGCACGCCCTGATCTCGGAGATTCCTTTTGTGATTGTGGGCGTCTATCTGCACCCCCCTGCAGACCTGGATGTCCTCTACTCTATAATGCAATTGGTTACCATGTATAATGTTGATGATGTTCTGATTGTGGGGGACTTTAACTTGGTTATGTCCAGGGACCTGGACAGATTGCATGCCTCCGGTCCGCGGCAGCAGGGCCTTGCCAATTGGGCCGAAGCATTTCACATGATTGATGTCTGGTGGCGGCTGCACCCCTCCACTAGAGGTTACACCTGTCTATCTACCACTTATCGGACCATGTCCCGCATCGACCTGGCATTTGCCTCCCCCGGATTGTTGAAAAGGGTGGTCGATGCGGAGATCCTTTCTAGAGGAATCTCGGATTATGCTCCGCTATCTGTCACAATTCATCTGTCTCGGGTGGAGGGTGTGCGCTTGCTGCGGTTGTCCAAATATTGGATTATGGATCCTGAGATTCAGGAGGAGATGCCGGAGGCCCTTTGTGCCTTTTGGCTGGACAATGAGGGGTCTGCTGACCAATTGGTGGAGTGGGATGCTTTTAAGGCCTGGTTGAGGGGTGACTTTATGACTCGTGTGGCTGCGCGCAAGAGGGAGTCCATGCAGTCTCTGAGAGAACATGAGGAGAGGGCGAGACTGAGGGAGGCGGAGTATGTCCGCTCCCCGGACTCGGTACACTATGTGCCTTGGAGGGATGCTTTACGCGACCTTTCCTTGATCAGGGTGGACCTCACCAGGAAATCTCTGCTTGAGAGTGCCCAGCGGGTGTTTGAATATGGTGACAAAAACGGCAGGCTCTTGGCCTGGCTCGCCAGGGGACAGCGGCCATTGACTCATGTGGGTGGGCTGCGCGACCGGGACGGGGGGCTGCTCACGTCCCCTGAGGACGTAGGTGCCAGGTTCCTGGAATTTTACCAATCACTGTACTCCTCTAGAGCGACTTATACTAGTGTTGAACTGCTTCGTTTTCTGGATCGGATCTCTCTTCCCTCCTTGACTGAGGCACAATGTAAATACTTGGACTCCGACATCTCCCTTGAGGAGGTGCAGGTGGCCCTACATTCCATGCAGTCCGGGAAGACCCCTGGGCCGGATGGTATTCCAATTGAGTTTTACTCGGTGTACCAGGAGCTTGTTGCTCCCAGGCTTACCTCTTTGTTTCAGCGGTCCTTCTCTGTGGGATCCCTGCCTGAATCAATGTCAGAAGCGATTGTGGTGTTGGTGCCCAAGCCTGGTAGGGACCCTGAGGAATGTGACTCGTATAGGCCTATCTCTCTTATTAACGCGGATACTAAGCTTCTTGCAAAGCTGTTGGCTATTAGACTGGGCACGGTCATAGAGGATTTGGTACATGTGGACCAAACCGGGTTCATGCCTGGTAAGGGCACCGACATCAACATCCGTCGGTTATTTTTGAATTTGGATGCTTCCCATGACAATGGGGGAACTCGAGTCGTGGCCTCTCTCGATGCCGAGAAGGCTTTCGATTCTGTGGAATGGGAATATCTATGGGAGGTGTTGCGGAGGTTCGGTTTTGGGCCTAAGTTCCTCCAGTGGCTTCGGATGCTCTATAAATCCCCCAGGGCTAGAATCCGGGTGAACGATTTTCTCTCTGATTATTTTCTCCTTCAGAGGGGGACCCGTCAGGGGTGCCCCTTGTCGCCTAGCCTGTTCGCTCTGGCTCTTGAGCCGTTGGCGGTTATGGTCCGGGAGTCCGACCGTATAGTTGGTCTGCGGGTCGGCCCTCTGGAGGAGAAAATATCCCTGTATGCTGATGATACCCTCCTATATTTGCACGATCCTGCTGATTGCCTATCGGCGGCGCTGGAGATATTTGACGAATTCGGTAAGTATTCCGAGGTATGTATCAACTGGTCTAAGTCTGTCCTCTTCCCACTAGATGTGAAAGCTAGAGAGCTGTCCCCGCAGCCGGTGCTGCACTGGGTTGATGAGTTTGTCTATTTGGGTGTGAGAGTCTCCCGTGACCTCCGGTCCTACTACCCGCTCAACTTGAGACCGGTGGTGGATAGACTTAAGGATCACTGTTCGCGCTGGAGTAACCTGCCGTTAAATCTCCTGGGGCGTATTAACGTCTTGAAAATGATTTTTTTGCCTAAGTTTAATTACTTTTTTAGGAACTGCCCTGTGTGGTTAGCCCCTTCCCTTTTCCGGGACTTAGACGGCTGTATTGGCTCTTTTCTGTGGCGGGGTTCGTCTCCTCGGTTGGCTAGATCCACACTTCAGCTACCTGTCAATTTTGGGGGGCTGGCATTACCTAACCTCTTAGTGTACTACTGGGCGGCTGTGTTGGTTACGGTGCGGTGGTGGTTCGAGCAGTCCAGGGCCAATGCAGCGGTCTGTTTAGAGGCGGGTATTGTGGGGTCCCTTGCTGAGCTCGGTAACCTGGTATACCGGGGACCCACTGGGTATCCCCTGTTGCCGGGCCCGTCCAGGACTACGTTGAGGGTGTGGGTTGCGGCAAGGCGTCGCTTTCTGTCTCCTGGCAGGTGGTCCCCCTTTACCCCGTTGTGGGGAAACCCTAATCTGAGGCATTTTCGTTCCCTCCCGGACCCGCAGTTGTGGGCACGCTGGGGAATTAAACTCCTGAAGGACATCGTCCAGAATGGGTCATTGCTCCCCTTCTCGGCCCTATCCAGTCGTTTTGGGCTGGCGCCCTGGATGCTTTTCCGCTACTACCAGCTGCGGCATGCTTTCCGGGCCCAGTTCCCTACACCTCCTGTTCTTCAGGCTGATGTGGTTGAGGACTTGTTGGCCCAAGGCTCCCTTAAGAAGGCTCTATCCTCGCTGTACCTGACGATCCTCAGTAAAGACTCCCCTAAGATAGATGCCCTGTGGAGGAAGTGGGAGGTGGATATCCCATCCCTAGACAGAGAGGCGTGGGAGGAATGTTTTGAGGACAGTTATAAAATGGTGATCTCCTCTAGGGATAAACTGATACAGGCTAAGTTCCTGCACAGGGTGTATTTCACTCCTCAGAGACTGCATGGGATTTACCCGCAGCGTTCTCCTCATTGTCCGCGATGCCGCACCTCAGAAGGTTCCTATTTACATATGTTTTGGACCTGCCCCAAGCTATCTACCTTCTGGTCGGCAGTGTTCGAGACCATTAATGTCAGACTCCACCTGAATCTCCCGATCTCCCCGGAGCTGGCACTGCTGGGGGTACAGGACGATGAGCAGAGGCCTAGATGTACTAAATTACTAATGTCTTTGTTGTTTTTCTATGCTAAAAAAGCGATTTTGCTCAAATGGACCTCTGAGGCTCCCCCTACGTTTGGTGCATGGATGGATGTGGTCAATGCTGTTCTCCCTCTGTATAAAATGACTTACATGAACAGGGGATGCCCCCTGAAGTTTGAACGTGTATGGGGACCGTGGATTAATCCTCTTTGAGCCTATCTGCCCTGTTAAATGGATCTCCCGTGATGAGCCCCCCCCCCCTTTTTTTTTTCTTCCCTCTCTTCTTCCCCCTCCTCCCTTCTCCTACCCATTCTTCTACTTCCGAGTTACGCTCAGTGGGTTCAGTGTGCCCTGTCGGGGTTTGTCGTCCCTAATTTTATGTTCTGTATGTCCATTCTGCTGTTTCATACATGCTAATGTTGTGGCCGCTACTTTTTCTGCACTATGTATTGTACCACTTTTGCCTTAATAAAGACCAACCTTGTTGTTAAAAAAAACTAGAATGGCCAATCTCAATTCACTTTTTCACCTTCAGATATACCTGTCATTTCCAGGGTCAGTAGAATGCAAACTCATATATAATGTTGTATACACTTTTTATATCACCCACTATAGGGCAAGAAACCTTTTCATGCATTATTATAAGGAACTAGAAAATGCATTTCCTGCAGAAAATGTGTGGGAATGCTAAATAGCTGAATTGCTAAGCCCACACCAAAGCCATTCACCATAACCACTACACTATCTTTAGGACATACAAGCAGTGTTCCTTCAGTACTTATAAAGCCTCTCTTTGATCATTAAAGGGGTTGTAAAGGTAAAACAATTTTAAAGCTATTTTCCTTCACCTTAGTGCAGTCCTCTTTCACTTACCTCATCCTTCGATTTTGCTTTTAAATGTCCTCTGTAACTACACACAGTAATGCAAGGCTTTCTCCCTGGTGTGGAGAAAGCCTCTTGAGGGGGAGGGGGCGAGCAGGATGCCCACTAACACACAGCTCCTTTCTCTATCTGAAAGGTAGAGAGTGTCCTGACTTGCCTGGTCGCCCCCTCCCCCCTCAAGAGGTTTTCTGCACAACAGGTAAGTGAAGTAAGACTGCACTGAGGTAAAGGAAGCTATTTAGGGAAAAAATTACCTTTACAACCCCTTTAATCCCCACACCTAATAAGTGAGAGAACTGTCCAAACAAACCTTAGTAAATCCACAACAGTACATGCTATCTAAACAGCGACTTCACCGTTAGAGACACACGGCATTTGTGAACGTATCGGTATAAAATTTATGCTGATAAACTTAAAAATGTGGTCATGTCAGCGAGGTTCTCAGTGTGTTTCTCTGGGAAATGTATAGAATTTTTATCATGACAGTCAATGGAAGAAAGTGTGGAATATTGGCCTTTGGAAGCTCCAGCATCCAAAAGTAAAAGGTGTATCACAAATCTGAGCACATTGCCTGAAACTAAACAAAAATACCTATGCTTTGATGTATAACTATAATAATTGTGTATGACAAGTAGATCCTGTGGGCTTGAGAGCAATTTGTACCTTCTCTATTAAGATAATTTTTTTAAAGCTCCGTGCTGTAGCGACTCTAACCAGCCCCATAGAAACACTGTATATCGATAAAATTTTCTGAAAAACACACTAAACTTAAACTGATTTTCACAAAAAACTGTAAAAGATATCAAACTGAAAAGATATAGCCGCATAGCTGAATATTTTGTGAACATTTTAAAGTTTGTTCGGTGTCTGAAGGTGAAAGTATTAAGGAACTGAAACTTTTGGTAGCGGGAGAATGTTTTAAGGATTTGAAGCATGCTCTCGTTGACTTCAATGTTAAAAAAAAAACGTCTAAAGCCGCGTACACACGATCGGTCGAACCGATGAGAACAGTCTGAAGGACAATTGTCTTAGGTTAACCACTGAAGCTGACTGATGGTCTCATGTGCCTACACACCATCAGTTAAAAAACCGATCGTATCAGAACGCGGTGATGTAAAACACAGCGGCGTGCTGAAAAAAATGAAGTTCAATGCTTCTAAGCATGTGTCGACTTGATTCTGAGCATGCGCAGGTTTTTAACCAATGGTTTTGCATACTAACGATCGGTTTTGACCTATCGGTTATCAATCCATCGGTTAAATTTTAAAGCAAGTTTGCTTTTTTTTAACCAATGGTTAAATAACCTATGGGCCCCACACACGATCGGTTTTGACCGATTAAAACGGTCCTTCAGACCGTTGTCCTCTGGTTAACCTATGGTGTGTACGCGGCTTTAAAGCTTAATATTTTAAAAAGTATAATTAGTAGAAAAAAGTTTAAGAAGTCCCATCATTAGCTAAAAGAGCTGAACATTTTAAAAGTTGAAAAAAAGAAAAAGATACGGCGCTGAATGAAAATGAAGACTGGATGGACAAACATGTAACTACAGCGTATTGAAGCTGGATAACATCATAGAAAACCAACCAACATGTATGAACAAAAAACTTATGAAAAAATATTCACACACTATAATATTACACCAGACTGTGCAAAAATATAACCAAATTGTATGAATAAAGATATATATGAAAAATATTCACACACTGATCGTATACACCAATACTGTGTAAAAAAAACATAACAAAGAAGTTCTTAATCCATTTAAATTTCCACAGGAAAGATGATGGTTTATGAAATGATAGAGGGAGTCCCAGAAATTGAGTCCTACGGGTCATCAAAAGGAGGTGGAAAGTGGAAAGTGTAAGTAGGCTTGATTCACCAGTAGAGACACCCAAAGTGAAGATGTAGTCTCCTTACCGGATATACTGACCACTATGCTGGTCACTCTGAGCACGGGGGTTTAAGGTCTCCCTCCTGACCGTCTGTATGGTCTCTAGATGGCTCTAAATTGACTCTCTCCTTTCCTGCCACTTCGAGCGATGTCTTCTCTCTACTTCCTCCCAACTCACCTCTCACCCGAAACTTCCTGTCTACCTGACATCACTTCCGATCCAGGTAGACAGGAAGTTTCGGGTGAGAGGTGAGTTGGGAGGAAGTAGAGAGAAGACATCGCTCGAAGTGGCAGGAAAGGAGAGAGTCAATTTAGAGCCATCTAGAGACCATACAGACGGTCAGGAGGGAGACCTTAAACCCCCGTGCTCAGAGTGACCAGCATAGTGGTCAGTATATCCGGTAAGGAGGCTACATCTTCACTTTGGGTGTCTCTACTGGTGAATCAAGCCTACTTACACTTTCCACTTTCCACCTCCTTTTGATGACCCGTAGGACTCAATTTCTGGGACTCCCTCTATCATTTCAATAACCATCATCTTTCCTGTGGAAATTTAAATGGATTAAGAACTTCTTTGTTATGTTTTTTTACACAGTATTGGTGTATACGATCAGTGTGTGAATATTTTTCATATATATCTTTATTCATACAATTTGGTTATATTTTTGCACAGTCTGGTGTAATATTATAGTGTGTGAATATTTTTTCATAAGTTTTTTGTTCATACATCTTGGTTGGTTTTCTATGACGTTATCCAGCTTCAATACGCTGTGGTTACATGTTTGTCCATCCAGTCTTCATTTTCATCCAGCGCTGTATCTTTTTCTTTTTTTCATGGTTTAATTTTTGTATCACAAATTTTTGATACTGGCTGCTTTTACAAAGTCTCATACTTGTACATGTCAATTCATCATATACTATTTTGTAACTTTTATTAAGCGCAGTGTTTCCCTTGTGATTTTAAAAGTTGAATGGTGTTAATAGCTGGAAGTATGCAGAAGTTACGCAGAGCCAAAAAACGTATGGAATAAAAAGAATAATAAAAAACGAATAACAATACTGGGAATGCTATTGAGCATTCCCACTAATAATAAGATACAAAATGTTTGTTGAATTGAAGATGCTGGAATTACTGCACAAAGTAACATTTTGCTGAAAACATAAACCTTTTTACCTTTTGAGAAATTTGCATTTTGTCATGAATGAACTATGTAGTATCAGCACAGAAGTAGGATTGTTGAAAGAATTTCATCTATTTCTTTGAAAAGGATCCTCTTTCTGTTTAGCCTGTTTTTCCAACTGCCTTAATAAATCATATTTGTTTGCACTACAAAAGAATCATATAGCTTTTCCTGGTCAGTGTGCATAGACTGTGGCTCACATGTGCATAGACTGAGGCTCACACAGCTCTTAGGAATGAATGAATTATGCATCCTAAAGCAAGGTGTCTGAAATTTTTAAAGGCACACTTCAGTCAAAATGTACAATTAAAGTCGAACTATATGTTTACTGCAACTTAAAAAAAAAAAATTAACTATTTCTTTTATCAACAACTGTGCAAATTTTTATTAAAGACTTTGATTTTTTTGGCCCAGCTTTGTTTTAATTTGTGACACTGTGCATGGAAAGACTGTAACCTTTTTCAGCTTAGTATTAGCTTTGTTCGTGAATATGAATTATATATTTATTTAGGGGGAGATGTAGTGTAGTAACAAACAACTGGCCACTTCCCCCACCTATAACTGGCCTTCACAGCAAGGAGCACATGGAAGGGCAACGTATGAAAAACAAAACCAAAGACAAATCCCAGCTTAACTTACCAGCCAGTCTACAACCAACCAAGTGATCCTGTCTAACAGTTTGCGTTAAAAACAGGGGTTTAGTTAGCACACATTTGCAAATACATGCATAAGCTGCAGAGCCTCCATAGTAGAAGCACCTCTTTGTATTGATGCATTGTAGCATCCAAAGGTACAAGGGAAATGTATAGGGATTAAGGGGCTGCACATTGTGAATAAGACTAAAGCACATACATGGGTCGAATTGTGAAATAATTTTCTTACGAAAATCGTAAGTAAGAATTTTCCTTTCGAATTTCGCACCATTCGTGGTGTATGGCCCACTTTAGGAAAACGCAGCTTTGCAGCCCCCTCATAAACAAAGAGAACTAAATAGGGGTTATCCTAATTTAGCTGTAACTGGTGGAAACACATTTTAAGATAATCATCGATGAAGCTATTTTAAGCCCATAGATAGAAATGGATATATCCCCTGGATAGTTGCCATCATAGAACATTGCCTATGCAATATCCCAGGGGGGACAATTTGTCAGTTTAAGGAGGAGATATTGTTCCTCAGAAACAGACTATTTGTCCCAATCCCAAGTGTTAACTGAAATGTTCTTGCAGAAAGGTTACCAGAGGGAAATCTTATGCTGCATACACACGATCACTTTTTGTGATGAAAAAAAATGACGTTTTAAAAAATGTCATTTAAAATGATCGTGTGTGGGCAAAATGTCATTTTATGTCTTCTGAAAAACGACCAAAAAAAAATTCGAACATGCTCGAATTTTTTATGTCATTTTTCAAAATGTAATTTTCTGTGTCATAAAAAATGATCGTGTGTGGGCAAAACTACGTAAAAAATTACGTTTTAAACCCGCACATGCCCAGAAGCAAGTTAGGAGACGGGAGGTAAAACTACCATTCATAATGGAGTAAGCACATTCATCACGCTGTAACAGACAAAAAAGCAGGAATCGTCTTTTACTAACAAGGAATCAGCTAAAAGCAGCCTCAAGGCAAATAGAACTTCCCCTTTAGAGTGCCGTCGTTTTGTTCATCATTTTCCAAAAATGATGGTGTGTAGGCAACGTCATTTTTGAAAATGAAGTTTGAAATATGTCGGGTTTTTTCATGATGAAAAATTACATTTTTTTTCATCACAAAAAGTGATCGTGTGTACGAGGCATTAGATGGGGAGATAGAGAAAGTTCAAAATTTGTATAGGACTTTATTGATTTCAGGCCCCAAAAAAATTAAAGAGAACAAGCTTCAATATAGATTGGTGATGGATTATAATTTACAGTACATAAAACTTGAAAGGATTATCATTAAACATTGGGGGATTTTGTTGAAGGACCGGACCTTGGGACCAGTTCTTACTGCTCGTCCGCAGTTCATATACAGACGGGCTCCAACTCTTATGCCGCGTACACACAGTCGTTTTTTGCGATGAAAAAAAACGTTGTTTTTTAAAACGTCATTTAAATTGATCGTGTGTGGGCAAAACGTCGTTTTTTGTCTTAAAAAAAACGACCAAAAAAAAATTCCAACATGCTAGAATTTTTTGTGTCGTTATTCAAAACGTCGTTTTTTGTTTCACAAATATACCGTGTGTAGCAAAAACGTTGTTTAAAACGACGTTTTTCAGCCCGCGCATGCCCAGAAGCTAGTTATAAAGCGAGCTTCAATGGAAAAGAGTGGTGAACGTAACCTCGCTTTTTGTGAAAAAAACGATGGTGTGTAGGCAACATCGTCTTTGAAAGTGATGTTTCAAAAACGTTGTTTTTTACTTCACAGAAAACGTCATTTTTTTTTCATCACAAAAAACGACCGTGTGTACGCGGCATTAGAGATGTGAGTGCTCTTGAGGTTGTGGATCCCCTTATTGTAAAAGAGAATAGATTCTTCTCTTTTTTGTCTGGTTTTGACGTAACAATAACGGGCATAAAGAATTTTCCTCCTCGGTTACAAACAAAAATTATAAAATGAAGAACCTTATCACTTACACAAGGGGTCATTTACATGTCGAATTGTGACTGCGGCCTTCAATACATCGGCAGGACTTCTAGGACACTGAGTACACAGATTGGAGAACATGTATATTATATAAAAAAAGGCCTCAAATCACACAGTGTTTCTAAACATTTTAGGATTTGCCACAATAGGAACTCTGGAGGTCTGAGATTTTGGGGAGTGGAAAGAGTCAATAAGCATTGGGGAGGGGGGAATTTTATTAGATGTCTTAGCCAGAGAGAATCCTACTGGATCTTTGAGACTAAGGTCTTCACCTCCTCAGGATTGAACGTTAAGTTTGGTTTAAATTGTGTTATTTCTGACAGGTAGTTTGGCTTTTATAACATTGTGCTCTCCTCATTCTATGGTATTATGTTTTTTGCACCAGAATGTATGTTATTTGTTTTTTTCGTACTGGTAAAGAGATTCCATTGATGTGATAGTATTTTTAAGAAATCATTTTTTATTGTCCTTTTTATTTGAATTTGACTGTACTGCACAAGTAATGATAATAATAAAAAAAAGCTGCTAGCAGTAACACAACAGAACAACCTAAAAAACCTGAAATGCCGCATTATATGAGCAAATATATTATATGAAAACAAATAAAATGTCTAACAACAGTCCGTGTCATGTTTCCATGTGAGGATAAATAGTAAAGGCAATGTATGGAAATAAAGCATTTAAGAATGTGTCCAAGAGGAAATGAATGACCATTCACCCGAGTGCACCTTCACCTTAATTGAAAAATATGTGCGCTTACCAGAACTCTAGACTCCACATTATAAGAGTCTAGGTAAGCATGGAATCACATTAGTTTCCTCTTGGACACGTTCTTAAAGGCTTTATTTCCATAAAGGATTAGATTGAATTAGGGTGTCGAGAAGAAAGTGACAAATGGTGACCAGTGTGAGTCTGTTTCTTTAATATGTCCTGAGGAAGTTCCGGTGCGAAACGAAACATGTAGATGAGGGGTCCTGCTCCCCATTTTCTCCTCCCAAGCATTGCATGGTCATGTAGATGCACTTTACGTGCATACCTATGACACAACTCTGGACACAATCCATCAATCCACCTGCCTTATAGTGCAAGCATTACACAGTGGAATGGCCGGCTGAGGAATCTTACCGCATTCATAACTTCACCCTGCATTATCTATTAGATCCTGTGTGAAGGATGTCTGATGGATTGACTAGCTGGCTGGGGAGACAGTGTTTACTACTTTACCCTGTACTATTCAAGAGATCGAATGTGAAGGATGTCTGATGGACTGTCCAGGTTATGTGAGTAATGGCAGGTTTTTCCTGGGCTGACATGCATCCCAGCACCTCTCATGTTGGTGTCTTTGATCACTGGGACTGAGCTATGTGTAGACTACTGACTGATGGATGCTGCCCATTTGTCAATTTCAGGCAAAGCATAGGAGGTGTACTAGACAACCACCATGCTTTGGTGTTTCCCACACATCCAACAATAATCAAGGATACAGACTGTCTCCAATTAACTGTTTATTTGCCAGCATCAGTCTATCAGGATCCTCTTCTATCCAGTTGCATTTCAGGGATACAAGCTGTTTGTACTCTGTTGTTTGCAAGTACTGTCTCTGAGTGATGAAGTTTTTCCCATCATTACTGTATAATTCCATGCTGTGGATGGCTGGAGTTGACATGTGCTAGCATCTACCATTCTTGCATATATATTTCTATACATATTATTTTGTTGGAGAAACGATTGCCTATCTGGGCTTGCAGCCGTTTGGATTGATTTGATTGGATTACTTTACTGCTAGGATTATATAATTTTTGTTGGGGGTTATATGTGGATTTGCTACAGTTAGCTTAGTCTGAGTCCATCTGTCATGTGGCTGGCTACCACTTGCGGCTCTCAGGGTTAGAAGGTGACTCTTTCCTGGGATCTGTGGTGGGTTTCCCTAGTGGTCACAGCCAAATGCCATTTAGGTTAGAGCACCTATTCTGGTGTGGGATTGTACCACACCTGGCATGTGTATAAGCTGCGACCACAAGTCACTTTGAATGAGGAGCCTCTGAGATATCCACTCTACCTATTGTGGTTTTACTGGTCTTGGACCTCTTTGCTTGTGGTGGCTGCCGGCATAGCACAATGCATTTTTAGGCTGTGGTGGGGCTCTGGGGAGGGGGATTTTTGGCTGGTGGGTTGGTGGGGGGTTACCTCAAGTTAGTGGGGTGGGGATTTGGGAGGGATTTTTGGGTGGATGGTTGCCGTTTATGTTAGACAGTAAGTGACAGATAGAGATCAGAACATTCAGCCGCAAAAACAAAATTTGTTTCAGTGTATGCTTCCGAACCGCCCACTGTATATATACGTCATTAGTTTGATGTTAATTACCACGATTATGGAAGCAACTAGCTGCCATAACTTTGATATTTTTTTATACAGTGGGTGACTCTCTTTCACATAAAAGTGATCCGAGTGACGGATTTGCCATGGGATAACTTTTAGAGATGGCGGGAAAGGTGCCTCCCCCTCCCGCCCCTTTCTGGTCGTCTCCGACTTACTGTACCTTTCAGTTAGCCCAGAGCTGATCCGATCCTTTCCGTGGCTCAGCAGGAAGCCGAGTGAGGATGAGATAGCCCCGACTCGGCTCTATGGCCCTGGAGGAACAGAGCGATGTCAGACACTACTTCCGCATTCTGACCTTAAAGGGATGATTTTTTTCATCTCTTAAAGTGGTTGTAAGACAAAGGCATGATGAGCTAGTATGACTAGCATACTAGTTCATTATGAATTACTTACCTTAGATCGAAGCCCCCGAAGCGACCCTCATTCCTCTCCTCCGCCATGATGATACCGGAGGGACTACCGGGTATCGCCGCTCCTGCGCTGTGACTGGCCAGAGCTGCGATAAGTCACTCCCACGCATGAACCGTCACGATCCCTGCACATGCGCGAGTGTTTCCGGCACTTTCCCATTCAAGACCTGACACGTTTAGTGCGCCTGCGCCATTGTCAATGGTGCACATGCGCCGTAGACATCGGTGCCCGATTTTCTGCAAATATCTCCTTAAACCATGTATGCTAAGGAGATATTGCAGGCACCTACAGGTAAGCCTTAATGTAGGCTTACCTGCAGGTTCAAGTAGTATCAGAGGATATACAACCACTTTAAAGGCACATTTTTTTTTGCTTTTAAATGTAAATGTGAGATCTGAGGTCTTTTTGATCCCAGAATTTGCAATAAAAAGGAGCTGTCGTGCTTATTTTAATTACAAGGGATGTTTACATTCCTTTTAATAGGAATAAAAGTGATCAAAAAAATAATAATTTTAAGTGAAAGATTTTTTTTTTTAAAGCGTCCCCTCCCTCCAAGCTCGCACGCAGAAACAAACGTATATGTAAATCGCACCCACATATGTAAACGGTGTTTAAACCACACATGTGTCGTATCGCCGCAATCATTAGAGAGAGAGAGAATTCTAGCACAAGATCGCCTCTGTAACTCTAAACAAGTAACCTGTAAACATTTTTAAAGGAGTCGCCTTTGGAGATTTTTAAGTACCATAGTTTGTCGCCATTCCATAAATGTGTGCAATTTTAAAGCATGACGTGTTAGTTATCTATTTACTCTGCGTAACATCATCTTTCACTTTATACAAACAAATTGGGCTAACTTTACTGTTTTCTTTTCTTTTTTATTAAAATTTTTTTTTTTTTTTTTAAATTGCATTTGTAAGACTGCTGCGCAAATACGGTGTGACAAACAATTGCAACGATCTCCATTTTATTCTCTAGGGCCTCTGCAAAAAAAAAAAATGTAATGTTTGGGGATTCTAAGTAATTACAAGTAAGTACAGATTTTAACTTGTAAACAACAAATGTCAGAAATAGGCCTGGTCCCTAAGTGGTTAAGAGTACTTACAATTATACCAATGCAAAGTCAAGTGTTTAGAAGTAAATTATGAATGCTTAGTTCTACAGGCTAAAAATAGCACTTGCTTTCAAGACACAGAAAGAAAACTGCCACCTCAAAAACTGCTGAAACATCACAAACAAGCATCACGGATGACATCACACAAGAAAAGAAAAAAAAAATCTTAAAAATAGAACAATGTACGTAAGGAACAATAAAGCCCAGCCACAGCCTACATGACATATGTAACTACAAAAAAAATGGGTAAGCTTCAAAATAGCTTGAGAGAATGTTCTCTCTGATGTTACTAAAGCGGTGATTACACTTATCTCTAAATGATTGCTAAGATGAAAAGATCAATACAGGAGTTTACTCCTCAAGTGTTGCAGAATAACCGGTATATTTTAAGCATGGACAGTACCTACATGAACTTGGATATGTCAATATCCACCTACTGACTCACATTACATATGTCTGGAGTGGGAATTTTATAGCCTTGCATAGAGAGACAAACTTTTATAGTGAGCAAAAGTACACATTTTATAGTGATGTGACTAACAACATTTTTCGTATGTGATTGTTATACTAATTACTAACATTAGAAAACTCAGCACGATATTATTATAATACAGGACGAACGATCCGCTTTTTCTAAGTCCGTAAACAGACTTAGAATGGTGCCCTATGGGATCACGGCCGTTAGCAGATGAGTATCCGCTAACGTTCGTAATCACCCGCCTCCGTCTGGATCCGGTTTTCCAGACGGAATAAAACCCTATTTTTCTTCCGTCTGGCGGAACGGATCGGATGAATATGGACACACGGTCCGTATTCATCCGATTCCCCATAGGGGAGAGCAGAGAAGAGACAGGGCGGTCCCTGCGGAGTATGCGGGGACCGCCCTGTCCGCCGACAGCTCAGCGGGGATTTTACGGAGGATCCCTGCTGAGCAAACGGGGTAACGGAGCAGGTCCATTATGGATCCGCTCTGTGTGAAAGAGCCTTTACACTATAAGTGAAACGATAGTTACAATACGGTTTTATACAGAAGGATAAGGAGAGCCTTTCTTGTGGAGCTTAAAATCTAGAAGAGAGGGGAAGTGGTACACAACGTAATGGCCACGAGTGAAGAGCTAATGGAGAGGGTCGAAAGTACAGTTTTTAGGTAGAGGCATAGTAGACTTCAATGAACAGATGCATTTTTAGGGATCCACTAAAGGCGAACAGGATAGGAGATAACCAGACAGATTGATGTAGGTTGTTACAGAGGATGGGAAAGGCTGTGGAGAATGGCATGGGAAGACGTGATGAGGCATGGGAAAAATGGAGTGGGCTATTTGGGCAAAAATATTTGTCAAAGTACAACAAAATAAACTGAAAATCAAAATTTTTAAAACAGCAACAGAGGGGATTCCACCTGCGATTCGCTTGATGCCTGTGCATTCCCTGTGACTTCCAATGGCACCCCAATTGCCAATTACTGTGATTTAGTGGGCAATTACACCTGCGATTCAGAACACGAAGATGTAAACAAAGCCTAAAGATGCCATAACACAAGTCATTAAAATTATCAATTTTTTTTATGCTCCAACATTCAAAGATTTATGCATGAACCTTACTGATTCCTTGCAAAGGTTGTTTAACCAATCTACTAAATATCAATGGTAAGAGTTCCTTTGGTCTATCCTTCTTCACAATGTGGTCACTTTAAATATGATTAAAGACACTGATGATATTATTGATTACTGATTTGATTGTTAGATTTCTTTTTTTAAATGTATACTTAATTTAAATTGTAATAACAACTTTGTTGTAATACACTGTAGTTATGTCTTTATAGCTGTGATGTGTGAAATATATAATGCTTTTACTGCTATTGAAGAAGATTGGCGAAACATGTTGAGTGAAGAGCATTTGTCAACAATATAAAAATTTGAATAAGATATTCCTGATTTGTTTTTAACATTTGTTTGTATTCACTTATCTTTTAATGTTTGAGTATAATAAAAATTGATAATTTTTATGACTTATGTGTAATGACGCCTTAAAGTTCCCTCTGTTGCTGTTTCAAAAATGTTATCTTAGGATGCAAGTGTCCTTGATCCCCAGGTTTGAGTGGTATATTTAAAAATTGAAAAGCGTAATGTTGAGTAGTGGATCATCAACATGAGTTTCAACTAATAAATGAAAGAAGAGCTATTTTGGCAAAGGAAAAAAAAGGCAAAGCACAGAGAAAACTAGAAAATGTATAGGGTGGACAGGCAATAAAAAGAGGGGTTAATAAGGAAATTAGAAGCTTTGAGATTCTTTGTTTAAGAATCTAGTAAGTCAATTAGGAATAATTGGTTATAAGTCAAATGTCGATACACTGTTAGCAGCATTTATGTTGCAAATAAAGAGAGCAGTTTACTTGTAAAGGAGATCAGCAATAAAGCGTTTGTAAACCCTCATAAATACCCAGTGAAGTGACTGGCTTCAGGTGATACACAGAGATGAAACAAATGCTCTGACATAGGTTACACCCGTTTATAAGCAGTTTTCTCTTCTCTGCAGCCATTTAAAGTCCAACATTTTTAAAGCTTGTCTAAGCTTTTAGAAAAATGAGGATAGCTGAAGTTACACTCTGCAGAGCTCAGTGAGGAGAGCTCTGAGAGATGATTGGAGAGAAGGGACACCCCCATCTCCTTTACACAGCACACAGAATAGAGCTGAGGCTGCCACCTTTTTTCTCTTGGTGTTAGGAAAACTTGTGAGAAGTGATTCATGCTAAAAGCAGAGGAAGGAAGTGCAGGCGGAAATTTAACTTTGCTTCTAATTGAGATTAGTGCACACTATAGAGCGATATGCTTTGTTCATGTTTAATGTCTGAGGTTTCAACCACTTTAACAATTTCATATGTTAGACTGCACCTGTTGTTTGCTTTCAGCTAAGATGTCTCTTAAACCGGTGCAAACCATTCAAAGTTGCAATCAGTAGGGCAGAAAAGTACTAAAAGTTGGTAAGCATCAGAAACTTAAAGAACGCAAGCCCCATGGCAGAAATACCCCACAGCAACACAGTGTAAAAACAGCCGTGTGGCACATGTGGTGAAGGAGAGGTGCTACATACCTCTGTGCTCCTACCCATGAGTTGACACGTTTGCTATAGACGTAAAACATGTATGTTCTAGATTTACAAACTTAAACATAAGGTCTTGTTATAAGCTAGGGCTCAGGTTCAGAAGTGAGTTAAATGCAGAATGCTTTTGGTTCTTCTTCACTGCCTAACTTGTTTATTAGTTGCTTTAAAAGGCCCTTTATTCACCAAAATTATAAAAACAGCTGCTGAAAGTGCATATCCCTTTTACAACTAAAAATATGCACTGTTAACTAGGGAAAACAATCCCTGTCCATCTCATCTTGCAATACTGAAACTCAAGAAAACTTCAATCTGGTAGGTTGGCAACACTGCTCTAGGGGATGTAGGTTTCCCTGTAAGATGCTTTATCACCCCAAATCATCTGGAGGACAGGGGTCCTAAAACCTTCTGAAATATTACAGGGCAGCTCATATAACACACATAGTACAAATTAACTTTACTACTTAAAAAGCAGACTGGATAAACATTGAGGCTCTGGCAGCAATCTTATTCTTTCTTAACTCTCTGCATACGTCAAATCTTAATTTTTTTTAAACATTGTCAACAAAGAGACAATATTACTATGACAACTGTTTTCAAAAACAGTTGCATGGGGGAAGCAATACAGAACAGTGGCATTCTAATGTTGTATTATTCTCTGCTCTCCCAGCTAAAATAGCTAAAAGATTAGTTTTGAAAAACAGAAAGACTCGAAATCACAAGGATGACTAGAATCTAGAAGACCTCTAGAATACACAAAGGGGTACTTAAAGCAGCTGTAAAGCCTCCGAAGGACCGTTGTCATCGGTTAACCGATGAAGCTGACTGAGGGTTTGATGTGCCTACACACCATCGGTTAAAAAACCGACCGTGTTAGAATGCGGTGACGTAAAACACAACGACGTGCTGAAAAAAATTAAGTTCAATGCTTCCAAGCATGCGTCGACTTGATTCTGAGCATGCGTGGATTTTTAACTGATGGTCGTGCCTACTAACGATCAGTTTTGACCTATCGTTAGGTATCTATTGGTTAAATTTTAAAGCAAGTTGGCTTTTTTTTAACCGAAGGTTAAATAACCTATGGGGCCCATACACGATTGGTTTTGACCAATGAAAATGGTCCATCAGACCGTTGTCCTCTGGCTATCCTATCGTGTGTACGAGGCCTAAATTCCGCTTTGTTATTTTTACCTACAGGTAACCCTATAATATGGCTCACCGGTACCATTTAGGAGATATTAAGCCTGCATGCAGCTGCTGACATCAGCAGCACATGCGCTCTGAAGGTTGGGAATACTGCTGGATCTTCAGAGCTTCTTGCCGTAAAACTGAGGGCTCTGGTGCACAAAAGGTGACGTCATCATGGTTACGACCATTCACAGGGCTGGAGGCTGCGATCCCAGAAGAAAATGCCAACCCTCTCTGTTGGAAGTGCTTAGTTCTAAGGTGAGTATTTCATAATGCGCTAGTATGCTAGTATGCAACATATACTAGCACATAATGCCAGTGTCTTGCAGGTTTTTTCAGCGGTTTACTACCACTTTAAAGTGGTTATAAAGACAAATGATTGTTTTACCTTACTGCATTTTATCCCCACCACTGCACACTTACCTGGGTCTTACATTGATTCAGAGCTGTGGCTGTCTGCAGCTCTTCTCTGCTCTCACCAGTTTCTTTAAAAGCAGCAGGAACCATTGGCTCTTGCTGCTGTCAGTCAAATCCTGTGAGAAGCAAGTGTGGGATGGGGCTGAGCTACGCTGCGTGCATCTATGAGCAAACACAGCCCAGATCGGGAGAGTGTCCACACATGTGTAACACACTACTTGCTATGGGGGTACACACAGAAGAGGAGGAGCAGACAGCACTGGCTGGGGACCCCAGGAGTGGAGGTGAGGGGCCGTTCTTTGAAATACTATTTCACACACCAGGTAAGTGTAAACTTCTTTTTTTATTTATTTATTTTATCTTTTAAAGGATGTGGGCAGACATGTTCCACTTTTGGTGGACTTGCCTAAAAATGAAACACTATTGAGCAAGAACACTTATATAGTAAATGGTCTCAAGAATGCCCGCATTGCCCTCCTAAATGAACCAATTGCTGACAATTGAAAAACTCATCAATTGAAAAAAAAAAAAAAGAAGAAAAACTCATCCTTTACATATTTCTGGCTCCAAGAATATCTGCTACTAAGGTTAATATTCTCATGAATGCCCATATTACCCTCCTAAATGAACCAATTACTGACAATTGAAAAGGTCATCCTTTACAAATTTCTGGCTGCAAAAATATCTACTACTAAGGCTTGGAAGTCATCTGTGGTGGATGGATCGGGCAAACAAGAGGGATTTAAAGTGAAGTTTCACCCAAAAGTGTGGCTTATCTGCTCCTTCCCCCCTCCGGTGCCACATTTAGCACCTTTCAGGGGAGGGGGAATGGGTAACTGTTTTTGCCAGGTACCCTTTTTCTGCTGCCAGGAGACTGCACCGCGGCGCCACCCCTCGGAAGTTTCGGCCCACCTCCTTGCTGCCGGGCCAGCTTGAAAGTGTAGCGCGTTTAGAGCATGCGCAGTAGGGATCTGGCTGTGAAGCCAAAAGGCTTCACTGCTGGTTTCCCTTACCATGAATAGCGGTAGCAGCACCCGAGAGCCGATCCGAAACTCAGCTGGGGTGCCGACATAGCGAGAACCCTGGACAGGTAAGTGTCCTAATATTAAAAGTCAGCAGCTACAGTATTTATAAAAAATGTGGGGGGGGGGGCAGAACTCCTCTTTAAGGTTTATTTACTAAAGGGAAATGGGCTGTTCACTTTACAAGCCTATTTACTATTTGCAAGGGAATTTGCCCCAGAGCTTTGTGTATGTGGTGAAATTTCACTTTGCAAAAAATACCCAATCGTGCAAATAAAATATAAAAAAAACAGCATTTTTGCTTGAACGCGATTGGATGATGAAAGTCAGCAGAGCCTCACTTCATTGACTAAGCTCTGGGCCAATTTCGCTTGAAAGATGCAAATTCTCTTGCAATGCGCAAATTCCCTTGCAAGGTGCAACTTCCTTTGCAAAGTAAACAGCCTATTTGCCTGGTCTCTGGGTGGGAAGCGTACTTTATTTTCTCCTTATTTCTTTTCTTCCTTTCCTTTCACTGTGGGAGCTGATGCTCCTTCCCATATTCTTCGAATATAAAATACTACAAGAGTGATGTGGCTAAGAACTTATTATAAAATCTGTTTCTGATGTGTTCTCAGTCTGCAGTGTTACTGTTAGCATAATAGCCAGTACTGGATACAAGTTTTATTCTGATTACACTTCGCACATGACTACGTTTTCAGATTCAGGTTCAGCCTTCTGGAACCCAGTTGTATTTGATGTTCTTTCTTTCCACTTTAGTTATATACATTCAGATTGTACTTTTAATACATACAGTATATCGAGTTCTTTCGAGAAAAGACTGCAAATAGTTTTCGTAGTTTCGTTTTCGTTGGTCGAATGTGCCTAACCTTAACTCTATTAGTCCAAGATTATTCTACATAGAGAGAAAATATTTGACATTCTAGAGAGAAAATTTTCGACATTATAGAGAGGAAAGATTCGACATTATAGAGAGAAAAAATCGCTGCTGGAATTGGGTGGGGGAAGAAAAAATAAAAATAATGATGATGATGAATGTTATTGGTTGATTGTAACCAAAGAGGAGGAGCAGTAAAATAGCTAGCTTACTTGACAATTCAACATGAACGACAACATTGAAGGCTTATGTTGTCTGTTGATAGTTCTAGGAAGATTCGGCAGGGAAGCTAAACTAAGTACGACGCTGCAAACATACATTTCCGGTCAAATGCTCAGCCCATAGGCTATAGAAAAATTCTATTGTTGGATGACTACTAATAATAATTAATAAATATAATAATTTCTAGTGTCATACAACATTAGAATTCTACAATAGCTTGTAGGTGGAACATTGGACCGGAAAAGTATGATTGAATCGTCGTACAGTTTCGCTGCTCCATCGAATCTTCTTTGAACATTCGACAGACAGTCAGACACAATAAGCCTTCAATGACAAATTCAACCTTAATTCGTTCGGATTTTCGACTTTGTTTACAATGAAAAACAAAATAAATAAAAATGAATTTCAGGAGTAACTAAATAAATGAATTTTTCGGACGAAAATGAAAATCCAAAACAAAATATTTCAGTGTGCACATGTCTACCGAGGACTAGGAAGAGGTAGATTAGGAACTTCCGCTTATCAACCTCTATTTGTGGTAAGTACGATTTTTTTTTCATTTTTTTCGTCGATTTTTGGTGAATTTTTTTTTTTTCAGGGTGGAACTCCACCTTAAGCTCAAATGGTCCTCTATTAAGGGAATGCGTGTGAGTGTGCTGATTGTGCTTCCTGCTATCCTGTAGCCTATACAAAGCCAGTACATGCTGTAAATATGCAACACCTTCCCTACCAAAAAAGAAGCACAGGGATGATACCAATGGCTGTTTTGCAAAGAAATTTCTACACCAGTAGTTCGCCAAATACACCACATATTGAGTCAACAGAGGAGTAATTATTTCAACAAGTAAGACTTGGATTGATACATAGATAACCCCCCTCCCAGTTCCTGCTTGCATGACTGCGTTCAAGCTTTGGTATACTTTTAACCCTGGAACCTTACTTTTCTGTGGCTCTATGCCTGAAATCCATATTAGAGCTTAATTACCCACTTAACAGGCTGCATTTGGGATTATTAGACACACATTCTAAGGCCAACTTAGCAAATAGCCAATTGTTAGAAGGCTTTTATCTAAAATCTAATATATACAAGAATGGAATAACTATTCAGTTTAAACATATCTCACCAATAAAATGTACTTCTGTAAGTTTACGAGTTACTGAAAAAACACATTTTAACACCAACTGACCTACCAATATGTCTTTGGTGGATGAGAGGAAACTGGAGTACCTGTAGGAAACCCACATAAGCACAGGGAGAACATAGCCAAATTGAAGATAGTGTCCTGGCCAGGATTTGAACTAAGGGATCCATTGCTGCAAGGCAACAATGGGGTTGCCAGTGACAAACCACAAAGCCAATGTGCTGCACACAATGCATAGATTCATAGTAGTTAAATGTTGGTGGTTTACTTAAACCGTTACAGTGATATATTTTTCAAAAGTAAAACTACCACCAGGGCAAGCAAACAAACTCTTGCACTTACTGATATAAAAACAGTTAAAATACAAAGCCAGAACTGTGTACTGTATATGCTGTTTGACATGCCAGGACATTTTATTGTTCAGACACATAGGTGTGCACAGCCTATTGCATTAGGGCACCCCAAAGCCCAAACACACACTACCGATCACTTACGATGTTCATTCAGAAAGGGAAGGGGCCGGTAAATGACATACCGTATGTACTGGTCACTTACTCACTCCTAAAATTCCACCCAGCAGCAACAGCCGATAGGAGAGGAGGGAAGCTGGCAGCACCACAGGGGGAAAGATGGGAGCCAGGGCAGTAGGGGGAATCTGTGCTGCACAGAGTGAATAGGGTGTGCCTGGGCACACCTGACACACCCTGTGCGCATGCCTATGTTGTGCTCTAGCTGCATTGTGGGTTTGGTGACTACACACATCATAATTAAAGCATCTGTTATTGATACTGTGCTTGTACCAGTTGCCTGGATGGCATATAAGAGGATATCCAGCTATACTCCCAACACGCAAACAAAAGCTAAAATTGATCATTTGAAAAAATAAAATAATGAAGATAGGTATTTTTTATCATACAGTATTTTTTTGTCAGCAGAACAAATCAAAATACAGTACTTCACAGAACTCCCTATTCTCTCAATATCTGTGTGCCAACACCAACAAACATAATTTGTCAGAGAATTCTAAAGCAAACTTAAACTGTAAATCAGCATTGTCTGACAAATGTGATATTGCAAGGTAGAGATGTGAGAAAATAACCTTTATAAATACCAGTGTATCTTTATTTTATCCTATATGGTTTAAAATTATTTATAGTCGACATTGGAATGTTCACCAATTTTCATTGCTGTCATAAAGTGAATGTTGTGAATGTTCTTTTGTAAAATTTAGACAGACAATATGACTACCCAGTGGCATAACAGATAATTTAGCATTCTGTATAGAACTAACTGAACAGGACAGCTGAGTAATAGTAGTTGCAAAGTTGAATATATTACTGCCTTTTAGTACAGGGGGTGGGGGGCACAAGCATTACTGAAATACACTATAACATACCGTATTTATCGGCGTATACCGCGCACTTTTTTCCCCTTAAAATCACGCCGATCCCTGCTTCCCGCGCTGTGTTTGAATCCGCCGCCAACATATACTGAGCGCAGTACACTCGGGTACATTCGGCCAGGCTCGGCTCCCCTCGCGGTCACATCCTGTCGTCCTGTCCTCGGCGGAGTGGTTCAAACACAGCGCGGGAAGCGGGGATCGGCTCAGAGACAGCGCGGGAGGACACCTCCGAGGCTGCAGCCGGACGCCGGACCAGACAAGGCCGCCGATGGACGGCGGGCAGGACACCGACGAAACCGTAAGTATTTTTTTTTCTGAATTTTTTTTTCTAGGTTGGGGTGCATGCTATACGCGGGTGCGCGCAATACCCTGATAAATACGGTAAACATTTGACATGGCTGCATTTTCTAAACTGGCACAGGTGGGGTTCCCTTCAGCTTTTTAAGAAGCATAAATAGACACGGGAACTTAGAGCCAATATACAGCCTGGAACAGATGAAAAAAATCTATGTCTGTCCTTCCTCCGACCAAAGCACATTTGGGGAAGAGTTAGGAAACCCAAAGGCAGAACCAGCTCAGAGACCATGTGCATTCCACCCTCAATGTGTCAATTCATATTTTACCTCTGAGATACACAAATTGGGTCTACACCCAATAATAAAAAGTATCAACAAGTATATAAGAAGTAATGTACAACTACATAATATATAAATAATTTAATAACACGCACCCTAACTTTAAGAGCGAAGTTTCAGGAAAAAAACTTTCCACGGCCCCCTGCGTTATACGCCAATAAATACAGTATATTTAAATATTCAAAAGGCATACATAGGCATACCTTTATCAAAAATTGATGCAAATACTACCCTAAACTAATCCCCCTCTCAAACACTAAAGCACAGAGAGACCAATAGATTCGCATGACCACATCTGGGTCTGGAACAACCTGGAAAAACGTTCAATTGTAACATATACAAAACTCAAAAAAAAATACAAAGTAATAATATGTGATTTCTTAAAAATGTATTTATATACACTAATCATGATTCCACAGTGAATATGCAACCCCACAGATCAATCTCTCAGTGCTTATTACTGAGCCGAAATATGAATCACCATGTAAATTAATCATCTTCCCATCAAATTACTTCATATAAACATTGACTTAAATCACTCCAAAATTTGTCACAAGGAGTGACAGCACTGCGGAGCTGTAGGTGGACAGTTACTGTAGATGTAGAAGTCCCTAATACACCTATACAAATAGACTAATTCCTTATTTCTGCAAGATTTAATGTCCCGTTTTGTGTATTTGAGATTGCTAGATTATTCTCTGCAGAACTCTTTCTTGTCATTCTCTCCAGTGATGCTTTTAAATACAAAGAGGTCACCAAATACTATACTATACTTAAAGCGGAGTTCCGCTTTAAGGGAAGGTGACCCCCTGACATGCCACATTTGCATGTAATTTTTTTTTGGGGGTAGGGGAGGCTTAAACCCTATTTTTAAAGGGTTTCAGTTCCCACTTCATCCTGGGGCACCGCGGCGCCGAAAGGAAGTTCACCTCTCCCCCCTCCCTCTCGGCAATCATCTGGGACACATCACAGTTCCCAGATAATTGCGTGGTCAGTCAAGGTGCGCAGCGCAGCTCGCATATGCGCAGTGCGTTCCCAGCTGTGAAGCCACAGCTGGGCGCCCACAGTAGTGATGCTGGCGCATGGAGAGGAGGAAGAGAGGATCGGGGCTTCGTTCCCCTGCATCGCTGGACCCTGCTACAGGTAAGTGTCCAATTATTAAGGGTCAGGACTCAGTAGCTGCAGTATTTGTAGCTGTTGACTTATAAAAATAAATTTAAGTCGGGACTCTGCTTTAATAAGAAAACAGAGAGACACTGGTTGTTGGAAGAAAGTCTGCAAACATGGGCTTTGACATACCTCCCAACTTTTCTAGATGGGAACGAAGGACACCTATTAGCAAAAGTATGTAGGTATAGGACACACACACCGGCCATGTCCCCATAAAGGAAATGTATACAAAAAAATATTAGTTAAACCCACAAGTGCGTTTTTTTTATCACTACTATTACTTTATACAGGCTTTGAAATTTACCAATACAACAATTTTACAATTGGATGAAAGGTTTAGCACTGGGAAACACTTTTTGAAAGCCAAATAGTGCATTTTATATACAACTATATGGATCAAACCAAAATGAGGGACAAATGAGGAGGAAAGAAGGACAGAGGGAGTTTGTTCTAATTCAGGGACAGTTCCCCCAAATTAGGGACAGTCCCTTCAAATCATGCACATTTGGGAGCTATGCTTTGAGGCCATTTTGGGAGAGTCTGTGTCCAGTTTTTTTGGCCTCTGCCCAAACAGAGCTAATGAACTGGTTCAGATGAACTGATTCTTACATAGTGCCAGTATCAGGCTCCCATCAGTTCTGGTTTCTACTCATGGCTCTAAATCACCATGTCTCCCTCTTTGCTAGGCCTGCCAAAAATAACGATTACTTATAGTGAGGGTCAGATTTCCATGACAGGATTCTGTAGGCATCCTGTTGGTGTCCAAAGCAGTATCCTGTCAAGATCACCTCTTTTATACAAAATATAATAGTGATGTGTACATTAAACATCAACAAAATGACTGTATTTCTGCTGGCAATGGTAAAAATTGTGGGGTTAATAACTAAACAGGAAAAACCTGCATGCGCCCCCCTGCCACCTGTAGGCACATGCCTACTATGTATTATGGTTAAACAGTATACAAACAAGTATACAGAGCAAATATAAAACCCTTTGAAAGTAAAAAAGGTAGTGTTTTAAAAGACATCATCAGCATCATTAGACATTTTAAGTTTTGATGCTAATATTTAGGTAAAAGGAATACATAGTTATTTAGTATACAGTATATATCTCTCTCTCTCTATATATATATATATATATATATATAGAGATATATATATAAATATATCTATATATATATATCTATATATATATATATAGATATATATATATCTATATCTATATATATATATAGATATAGATATATATAGATATATATATATATAGATATGTATATATATTATTGCTAGCAAAAGCATTAGATTTCTAAATTGGTGCAAGGCTGGGAAAAGTATGAACAGTGCTACAAAACCAACTGCATTTATTTGATTTAAAGAAAGTATTTTTTATTTTTTATTTATTGTAATGTTAATTTAATGAATTTTTATTATTCATATCACATATTTATTGGATCATGTATAGTTGTGGTTCCTTGGAAGTAGATATTTGGGGTTGATCAATTATGGTGATCGTTGCTTTTGGTAGTAATTTGTTTTGATATATCCATGGAATATTCTGCTGCTCTTTAATATTTTTCTTTCATTTATTTTTCATCCTAAACATAGGTTTTATTATTAATGTAATTCTTAAAAAAAGTAATTTAGTGGGCAATGTGTTCAGGGGAGGAGAGGGGAAGGTATAATGGCAGGTAGAATGTGCAGGAGAGGATGGTGGAGGGCGTTAGTGCAAGCAGTAAATACAGGAGAGGAGGGCATTAGGGTAGGCAGTATGTACAGGAGAGGAAGGTGGAGGGCGTTAGGGCAAGCAGTTAGTACAGGAGAGGGGGGTGGAGGGCATTAGGGTAGGCAGTATGTGCAGGAGAGGAAGGTGGAGGGCATTAGGGCAGGTAGTATGTGCAGGAGAGGAAGGTGGAGGGCATTAGGGCAGGCAGTATTTTTTCAGGAAAGGAAGGTAGAGGGCGTTAGGGCAGACAGTATGTACAGGAGAGGAGGGTGGAGGGCATTAGGGCAGGCAGTATGTGCAGCAGTTGATTGCGGCAGCCACTACAGTAGATAGTATGTGCAAGAGAGAAGCTCATAGGATGAGAAGGCAGAGAGAATTTGCAGGAGTGGAGTGTGGACAAAATGAGGGTAAGCAGTATATAGAGGACAGGAGCAGGTAAGATATAAAAGGAGTCAATATGGGCAGGAAATTAGTTTAATGCTATGAGAGTGGCCAATATGTACAGGAGAGGAGCGTGGAGGGCATAATGGTGAGCAGTATGTGCAGGAGAACAGTGTGGAGGGTATGACAGTGGGCAGTAAGTGCAGAAGAGTGTGGAGGTATGACAGTGGGCAGTATGTGCAGGAGAGGAGTGTGGAGGTATGAGAGTTGGCAGTATGTGCAGGAGAGGAGTGTGGAGGTATGACAGTGGGCAGTATGTGCAGGAGAGGAGTGTGGAGGTAAGACAGTGGGCAGTATGTGCAGGAGAGGAGTGTGGAGGGTATACAAGTGAGAAATATGTTCAGGAGAGAAATGTGAATTGGGTCTTTGCTGCACATTTAAGCTTTAAATTGCCTTTAAAATTGTATATTCCCCCTTACATACACACTTATTTGTTAAATGTTATTCTTACTAAATAGAATTGGCAGTTAACAGTAAAAAGGTCATGTAGTTGTAGTTAATTAAAAAACCTAGTCAATGCATATTTATCAAACTTTTAAATGAATCAACTCTCTGACCGACATAATTATTTCATTGTCTAAATAGCATCACTGTGTCCTGTCAGCTTCCCCTCTGCTCCAGCTGCTGGTCCCTTATGGAGCACATCCTGCACCACTTATCCACACACGTAACAACCTCAAGCTGCTCTCTGTTGATGTCAACCACATAACATAATACTATTATGTATTATGATTGACATCAACAGAGTGCAGCCCGAGGTTGTTATGTCTGTCGACAGAATTGTTACTTTCAGTTGGTGGGGTTCAAACATTTACAATAAGAGAGCGCTATGTCAAAAATATAGGCCCAGATTCACGTAGATCGGCGCATTATCATTCCGGCGTAGCGCACCACTTTTCCGTTAGACTTGCGCAATCTAGCCGCGTAATCCGGCGATTCACGTAGCTTTTACGCAAGAGATTGCGCAAGCGTAAGGTTTTTTCCTGAGGCGTAAGGAGGAGTAATACAAATTGGGAGGGACGTGGGCGTGTTACATTGAAATGAGCCGTGACCCCATGCAAATGAAGGGCCGGCCGACTCGCGCATGCGCGCGTGAAGGAAACCATGTCAGCTCCGTTGTGCGCATGCTCACAACTCGGGAGCGGCGCAATCAGTGAAATTGGAAATGGACTAGGGCAATGTTGTGAATTACGCAGACAGCATAAATAGACACACACAAACGCACTTCCATTGCAAAAGTACATCCCTTTGTGTCCCTTCCCATTGAATCAAGTGCTTTTGCTCTGTTGTTCGTTAGAGTGTGTTTTGTACAGTAGTTGTGAGATTAGTGTTCTGTGTGATCTAGTGCTTGTTGGTAGTTTTGTGAAAGTGTGTTTTGATAAGTGTTTTTTGACTGTTTGTTTGATTGATAGATTTCTGAGCGTTTGTTTTCTTGCTTTATTTTTTCATCTGATTTTTTTGTGTCTGTTTCTTGCTGAGTGCTAGTGTGATTTTTGGCTGTTCTTTTTCTCTTTGTGTGTGTTCTTGTCTGATTGGTTGTGCTTGTATTTGTGACAGATTTTTGGTGACTGCTAGTGAGTTTGTTTGGAAGTATGACTGAGAGAAAAAGAAAGCTCAATTTTACTGTGGGGGAAAAAAGAATTCTTGCCCGGGCCATTACCGACTATGGGCGTTTTCTCCACGGCCCGCAGAGTGCCACCACCACCCCGGCCAGGAGGAGGGAGATATTGGATATGATCACGGAGCAGGTCAATTCATCGGGGGAGGGGGAGACACGGACCCGCTCTGGGATTGAAAAGAAAATAAATGACCTCCGGCGTGAGGTAAAAAAAAAACTGGCCGCAATAAATGCCCATGCCAGGGGCACAGGAGGGGGCCCACCATGCCGGGTTAGATTTACAGCGACGGAGCGTGTGGTGGCCCTGACCTTTCACCGGCATGAAGTGGAGGGCCTGCCAGGCTTTGACACAAGTCCGGTCCCCGCGGTGCCAGGTAAGGTTTTTATTTCTCTCAGGTGTGTAGCATGTGTGGGGGAGGGGGTGAAAGGGAATATGTGGCAAGTGTGTGGATCCTCCAACCTGTGAATGGTTTGTGTCATCCACAGATGTGCAGGAGGGTGCAGGGCCATCTGGCCTGACCGCTCCAACGCCAGGACAGCAGCCTAATGAGGCCCCCCCAACAAGGCCAGAGTCCGCGGAGGAGGAACAAGAGGAGGAGGAGGATCATGCGGAGGACGATCATGAGGAGGAGGATAATCATGAGGAGGAGGAGTCCATGGCAGGCACTGGACAATTGGTTTCTGCGGACTCTTCCCCTCTGGCTGCAAGAAGCCTGCCCTCCCTAAGGGTGAGCCCCCCCCTCCTCCCCCAACATGGCTCCCCTCACAAGGGCCTCCCCTTCTCCCCGGCCACAACCATCAGCTGGAGCCAGGAGGTCATCCCAGAGCACCAGGGGGGCGCCCAATCTCCTGCCCGCCTGTCTGAGAAGGAACCTGGCCACCCAGACCCGCCTTCTGAGACAGCTCTGCCAGACTATGGGGCGGGTGGATCAGAGCCTGTCCTCCATTAACGATAGCCTGGGTAACCTGGACTCCCACTCCCGGGCCTCCACAACCTGCCTAAATGACCTGCAAACTACAGCAGCAGGCGTTGGGCAGGATGTGAGGGCCCTTACCCAGGCTATCCAGGGCAACACGGCAACACTTGGTGCTGCCCTGGACAGAATAGCCGTGGCCTTGGAGGGCAGGCCGCCAGGTGGGCAGATCTCAGGGGCTGCTCCTCCTTCCCCGGCTTTTCCCCTCCCCCATGCGTCTCCCCTGAGGGTCCGGGGCCGTGGCCGGGGGCGCCCCAGGCGTGGCTCAGGCAGAGGGCATTAATTTTTTTTCCCCCTTTTGTTTGTTTTGAAAGCATTTTTATTTTTGTTCTCTGCTTATTTATTTTTTTCGATGCATTTTTTGTTTCTATGCATTTTTTTTTTCCTGACATTTTTGGCATATTTTGGGTTGTGAATGATGTTTGAATGTGGGGGTGACATTCCTGCTGGAAAAGGGGTGTCATCCTCAATTTTGTTCCCCAGGACCAGGGAGAAGTGATCTCCAGGTCCGTGTGAATGGTGTATGAATGTACAGTGACATAATTGGAGCCTTGACGTGGCGTTACTGCTCACCAGTCTAGCATGGTGGACTGGTGCCAATCCAATTTGATGAGGATGTGGGGTGTGTGTGCTAGGGACCATAGTGGTGTGCATGCATGCATTCTCATTGTGCCATGATTCATGTGTGTGTTTAACGTGCAAAGATGCCCAATATGAGCTGTCTCCTGACTGCTCTTCCCTCAGAAGACGGGGTATCCTCGGTTAGGGGTTGATTGTCTGGTTGGGGGGTTAGGTCATCACGTTCCTCTATCTGCAGGCCCTTCCTCACTGCGAGATTGTGCAGCATGCAACATGCAACGATGATATGGCACACGAAGTTTGGGGAATACAACAGTGTACCCCCAGACTTATCCAGGCATCGGAAACGTGACTTCAGGAGGCCAAAGGTGCGCTCCACCACTGCACGGGTTTTGATGTGTGCTTCATTGTATCGTTCCTCTCCTGGGGTTTGGGGGTTCCGGATAGGAGTCATGAGATGGGGTCCCAGGGCATATGCAGAGTCACCTGTAAAGGAAAAGACAGGAGAATGTTAGTCATGCATGTGCCACTTCTGTTGTGCATCACGGGAGGGGATAGTCATGCCTGACTCCCATGTCACTCACCAACCAGCCAGGTGTTCCCATACACGTTCTATTCGAATTCCGTTCGGATGTGGCATTGATTGTAGATGTAGCTGTCATGGGTGGATCCAGGGGGGGTTTGGCACGAACGTGCCATATGAGGCCTTGGGCATCGACTATCACCTGTACGTTGATGGAGTGCCAATTCTTCCGATTGCGGTACATGTGCTCGGTCTCATGGGGGGGCTGGAGTGCCACATGTGTGCAATCTATGGCCCCGATGGTGCGTGGGAATCTGGCAATTCGGTAGAAATCTGCCATTGCCTTGATTCGCAGCTCCTCAGTGGTTGGTTTTATGATTTGGTTGGCCAAGCGTGTGAGGATTGCAGGGACAACCTGGTGCACACATCTGCTCATGGAGGATTGTGACATCCCAGCCACCACTCCACTTGTACGCTGAAAAGAGCCACTGGCAAGGAAATGGAGTGTTGCCAGTACCTTGACCAGTGGCTGCACTGCATGTGAGCGTTGTGTTGGGCTGGTGATGTCCTCCTGCAAGGTTGTGGTTAATTCCAGGATGGCATGAGGGGGGAATCTGAAGATGCGAAAGACCTCTGAATCATTCATGCCAAACAGGTGTATGCGGGTGCGGTATACCCTCTCCCGTGCCCTCTCCCGTGCCATCCTCCGTGCCCTCCTCCTTCTTTGGTCATCTATATTCACTAGTGCAGCTATGAGCGACGATGCCCCTAGCATGTTGGCAGTCAAATTGTAGTGCAACACGTGTGTGTGGTCTGCTCCTCAGTAACGGTGTTGTTTTCTGTGAGATGTAGACGTTTTTTCAAAAGTTAGACCAGCTTTTAGGTGCTCTAACTTTAGACAGGACATTTTGCACTTGCGCACATCGCGTAGCCTGCGCAGCAACTGCGTTTTTTTGTGGATCCCCGTAAGTCCCTCATTAGCATATTTGACTAGCAAATCAATGGTGTGTCTAGCGCAGTTTTGCGCGAAGGGAAGCGCATGTCTAACTCAATTACGCCGGACAAAAAAACGTAGATTTCTGGTGTATATTGTTTTGTGAATCGCGTCCAACTATACGCACGCGCACATTTAGACTTACGCACGCGCAACAGCAGTTGCGCACGCGTAATCGCTCTGTGAATCTGGGCCATAGTAGCCATGATGGATCAAATATTTGTATGGCTATGACTTTTTCCTGCAGATAAGTAAAGCGTTATTAATATAAAGCAGCAACACAGCTAATAGCAATATAGATTTAATCTGAAATGGCTGTGCCTTTCTGTATTAGGAGAGTAATTGAATAAAGCATGAAATGGTAATATTTTGTCAGGTAAGTGTATTTTGAAAGTAATACTCACTACTTAAGCCCTTCCCATCCCAGCAAAATTATTTGAGCTGAAGTAGCCCCCCCCCCCCCCCCCCCTATGGGGCTGACATCTTTTTGCTATAAAGTACAGAGCACAAGGAACAGATATGTGCAGCATTAGGTGCACAGAAAGCAGACCAATGATTTTGCAGCAATGTTCCCAGGGAAAGACACACAGAGGTAAGTAAAACCATGCAGTTTTGAATACGGTAAGTGAATAAAATATTAAAACAGTATTAATAGTGCAGTATATATATAAAGCAAGTTTTCAAAGCTCCAAGTTCATTATTTATGGCCGGAGTCCTTCAACCGAGACAGACATGGAAACACATAAAGACTATTGTTGCTCACGAATATTCGCATTGCGAATATTCATAACGAATATTGCATATTCGAGTATTCGCGAATAAATCGAATATCGCGGTGAATATTCGATATTGCGAATATTCGTATTTTTTCAAATTTATTTTTAAAACAGATCACATCCTAGTGATCTCCATTGACATCTAAAAGCATTGCTGGTATGATTAGAGACCCTGGGCCGAGTAGCTGAGGCGATCGTTTTATGTTGCCGAATATTCACAATGCGAATATCCGTAATGCGAATATTCGCGAATACTTTCTCTGCCCTTCTGTGTTTTGTGTATAAAAAAAAAAAAAATAGCTTTAGTTTAGTCATATAAGTTTGTGTAAGTAGAGTTAGTGTTTAGTGCATATTAGTTTAGTAATCCAGGAAATGATCTCCGTTTTCGCGTGTTGACGAGCATTTCGCAATCAATTTCGCATTCGCATTAGCGAAATTTCGCAAAATTTTTTTTTTTGATAAAATATCACGAATATTCGATATTAATGAATATTTTGCGAATATTCTTCTATATATTCGTGAAATATCGCGAAATCGAATATGGCGTATTCCGCTCATCACTAATAAAGACGCCAAAAGACTCACAACATAACACAGAACTGAGGTGGGCCCTGGTCAGATGGTCGGTATTCCCAAAAATATGGGCACACCCAAGATAAGTAATGGATGATAGTAGATGAGGGATATGCAAGGAGGTGCCCTGAAAAGAGGAATGGGTGGGAGGGTATAACAAACCGGAACCCGACAAGGGATACATGTGAGTGGGCTGCTTATGTACTGCACGGACTCCTCCCATAAATTCAGGCCACCATACTGGTCTTCTTATTTATGGTTGGAGTCCTTCAACTGAGACAGACATGTAAACACATAAAGATGCCACAAGACTCACAACATAACACAGACCTGAGGTGTGTCCTGGTCAGCTGGTCGGTATGCCAAAAAAGGGGGCAAAAATGCCAAGATAGGAAAATACTTTTTTATTGGACATGTTACTCTTATTACAAAAATAAAGAAAATATTGCGCTAGCCAAAATATACAACAAAATATAAAACTAAAGCAGCTACCCCAGTTGAAGTCCTTCTAGGACGAAACGCGTAGGGATTGGTTTTTACCTTTTCCCACATTGCCTTTTATTTGTGATCACTTTTAATGGATTTTTTGGTTTTATTTCAATAAAACCGTTTCCATTTTGACCTGCACCATCGGGGTTGTGTTGTTTTTTCTTTTTCTCCCCCCATGGTGCTTGGAGCCTCCAGTTGCTTCCACCCCACCCTTCCAAGGGTGGTACCATCGCCTTTCGACTCCTTCCGTGAACGGACTTCTTTGAAACAAAGATACCGGCCCAGGAAATTGTGCCTGTCTGGCTTTTCATTGAAGATTTGAACTTTCTTCATCCAGTTCTCAAGAGCCTAGCCGATTGTGCCCCAGGAGTTCTTATGCCTTTTTGATCTGCTGTTCATGACAGACAGGTCCAACATTTCCGGTAAGCGCATTTTATCTTTGTTTTGACATAAGTGCCTTTACGTCCTTGAGGATCCATGAAGTCATCCTACATCTACTTATTCGTTTATTGTGGATGGACTATTTGGTGTTTATCAACACCCTTTATGCAAGGACTTCACCTTTATTATTATTGATTTTGAATATCTTCATTATCTTTGTGTTTGCACATAGTGATTGATTTATGTATCCGTAGATATCACTTTTTCTTTGTTTCACAGCGCTACATTTTTTTCCACATGTTACTCTTATTGATTAAGCTTGATGAAGGCTTGCCACATTTTCATCTGAGGGTTCGGAATGTACCAGGCAAAGCAAGCGGACTTCCACCTTCCCAACCTCCCGATGACATGGTCTGGCACCCCGTGCTGGGAAGCGAGTGCCACTGCTCCAATACGGAAGACGTGTCTACAAAACTTTTCACAAAAGTTACTAAATTACATTTTTAGGTGCAAATTTCAGTATTTGGGCTACAAACAAGTACGCTAGGCAAATAGCAATGTGATTTAAGGTAGATATTAAGGTAAAAAAAAACATATTTTTGTTATTTTCCATATAATGAGGGCAAATTATTTAGTCACATCACCCCTGCCTCCATCCTCCTCTGCCACCAACACCCCCTGCCTTCACCCCCCTCTGCAGTGCCACAATCCCCCCTGCCTCCAATCTCCCCCTGCTTCCAATCTCCCCCTGCCTCCAATCTGCCTTTGCCTCCAATCACCCCCTGCCTCCATCGTCCCCTGCCTCCATCCCCCTCTGCAGTGCCACCAAGAACCCCTGTCTCCATCCTCACCCTCTGCGATGCCACATGACCCTCTGCGGTGCAACATTGTGTATGATACGAAAAAGGTTTGACTCCTACCTGCAACAGCAAGCGAGAACCACAAATGGAGAAGCCGCAACACACTGAAAATCGAACGCACAGACTCATGAACCACAAAGTGAGCTGGGAAGAGTCGGCCTAGGGACGTATCTTATCGTGCACCAGAACCAACAAGGAATAAAGGTGAGTGGGCTACTTATATACCCCCGGACTCCTCCCATAAATTCAGGCCACCATACTGGCATTCTTATGTAACACTTATAAAGTAGTGCTTTATTTAAGAGTGTTTTATATTGGTACCGAGTAAAATTGTATTTTTATATATTCTTTGGTCTGGGTTGCCGTGGAGTGGATGGAAACCCAATTCATGAAATCTGGCCTGGGCACATATATATGTAGTGTTTACTTATCTTTCTCCAAAGCACTAAGTCCCTTGTCTTTCTGCTGTTTCGTTTCTCTGTTATCAGCATGTTAACTTCTGACAAGTTCTCCATTAACCAAGCTAAAACCGGCCTGAAATTTGTGTTGTTAGAGGTTGCTATAAAACTATTAGCAGAGAGAAAGATTTGTCACAGCACAGCTCTGCAAGTATCTTTGTTCTAGTGCCTATGTGGGGGGAGGGGTGCTTTCCCTCCAATCAGCTGTCACAAAGTGTATGACAAGACTACACTCCTACTGCTGAGTAAGGAAGTAAAGAATCTAACACCACGTCAGAATTCTAAAGAATATAGAAAGGGAAAGACAGCAGATATACATGTAAAACTTATGTAGGGAGATTTGTTTTATCTCTGTGTATGATCCTGATGCTGTTCACTTCACTGGGTAAAGGAGAGAGTTCTGCAGTGGCTATTATCCACAAAGAAGGAAAGGACAGATCCCTCTGTTCGGGATATAGACCTATATCCCTTCTGAATATCGATACTAAACTTTTCTCTAAAGTTTTAGCCGACCGTCTGAAGGGCGTAATGCAAGACTTGATCCATCCAGATCAAGTGGGGTTTATACCTAACAGGGAGGGAAAGGACAACGCCATAAGAGCCCTGCTGTTGATGCAAATGACCCAGACAGAGGAGATCCCCAGTCTATTCCTGTCAATTGATGCCGAGAAGGCCTTTGACAGGGTAGACTGGGGACTCATGATTCACACTCTTGACGCAGTGGGAATGGGGAACAGATTCTTAAACTGGACTAAGACATTATACTATCAGCCGACAGCAAGATGCAAGATTAATGGCACCCTATCAGACACCATAAAGCTGAGCAACGGGACAAGACAGGGGTGCCCCCTATCTCCCCTCCTTTTCATCTTGTCCCTTGAACCCCTCTTGTCCGTGATTAGAAATGACCCTGAAATCACAGGAATCCGGGTTGGTGAGGAAGAGCATAAGTTATCCGCCTTTGCGGACGACATATTGTTCTATATCACCAACCCGGAAAAAACCATCCCCAAGATCCTTCTGACGCTAGAGCAATACGGAGCAATTTCTAATTTCAAAATTAATACAAAATTAATACAACCAAATCAGAGATTTTAAACATTAATCTCAATAAAAACCAAGTTAGATTGGTAAAGGAGATTTCCCCTTTTCCTTGGCAAAAAGAACTCAACTACCTGGGGATCAAGTTGGCAAATACAGAAAGGAAGATCTACAAGATCAACTTTATATCTTTATTAAATGAAATTAAAAGTGAATTAACAAAAATGAAAAATAAACCCATCTCTTGGATGGGTCGAATAAATATCCTAAAGATGATATATATTCCCAAAATACTATATAAATTTCAGCTATTACCAATCCCTCTACCCTCTCAATATCTGAATAAATTAAACTCTGTGGCAATGAACTTCATCTGGAAAAACAAAAAGTATAGAATCTCCCTATTAAACTTGAAACAGGACAAACTGGAGGGAGGCCTGGCGGTCCCAGACATTAAAAGTTATTATAAGGCGGCGGTACTCTCCCGAGCAGTAGAATGGGCTAGAGATAAAAAAGAGAAAAGGTGGGTCCAAATTGAGAAATCCCTAACCCAGAACCAATTAAGTAAAATTCTATGGATTCCTACACAAAAACGACCACTGCAGCACAAATTACTAAAACTCACAAAAAGCACTTTGAGAATGTGGGACAGGGCTCTGACATTCACCAAGAATCCACCTAATTCTCCACTTATGAATTTAAAAAATAATCCATATTTTGCACCGGGTGAAGAAAAAATTGGAGGGAAACGGATTAAAAAAGATACGGTATACCTAGGGGATGTTATCAAGGGAGGTGAATTGATGACCTTTGAGGATTTGAAACTAAGGGTAGATACATGGAATCTAGACTTTTGGCACTATTCACAAATCAAACACTTCACTGGGAAGCTACCACAGCCTTTGCGGGCGGGGACGGAGCTGACTCCCTTGGAAAGGCTGTGCACTACCGGGACCACCAGGGGCACGATATCTAAGTTATACAAAATACTCATCAAGATAGGAGCACGAGGGGCTACACCACTAGTAGAAAAATGGGAAAAGGAATTAGGGATAGACAGAGGGAACAACTCGATTAATAGGATAATGCATCTGACCCACGCCTCCGCAATAGATACCTCGATGGCGGAGATGAATTACAAATGCATCTCCGGATGGTACCTCACCCCTGTACAAATGAGTAAGTACAAAAAAGATCAGTCTGCGGACTGCTGGAGGGGGTGCTGCGAGAGAGGCACAATGGCCCATCTTTGGTGGACATGCCCCATAATCAAAAAGTACTGGGACTCGGTATTGTCGTATATAAACGAGATTACGGGAGTCAAGTTGAAGAAAGATCCGTGGACCTGCCTTTTCCATTGTAATGATGAAGGAGTGAAGAGATATAAACGATCGCTACTCCCGCACCTTCTAAATGCAGCTAAAAAGATGATTCCAATGAAATGGCAAGAAAGGGAAGGCCCACGGATCTGGGAATGGATAGAAGCTGTGGACCAAATACACAGGATGGAGGAACTGAAAGACTCTGCCACGGGAATGAACAATGACTACCGCTCCAGATGGCGCAAGTGGGGACTTTTTAAGACAACATGGAACTTTGTAGTGGGACAGAGGAGGTAGAGGGAGTCAGTTGTAAATTAAATGCATGGGAGGGGCCCTGAGACGTTATCTCTTCCAACATACCCAAATTTTCTCCTCATACTAGTGGCAATAGAATATATAGGGGGGGTCCCGGGAGCCACCTAGGGGAAGGGGGGTGGGGGGAGGGATTCTGGGTGGGAGGTGGGAAAAAAATTTTTTGTACCTCTTGAAGAAGTCAAGGGAAAAAAAAAAAAAACTTTACCTGCAAAGGTTAATAACCTAGCGATACAAGCACAGCCTTAAAACGATTCACAAATGATGCAACCGCTAGTAGAGACGATCGAAGCCTCAAGCATGAGCGGGTCTCACATGTATGGAATGAGCTGATGTGAATTCAAAAAAAAAAAAAAAAAAAAGGAGAGAGTTAACACCCACTTTATAAGCCCTTAAGAGGGTTTTGGTAAACATTGCAGTTTTAAGATTCCTAGAATTCTTCTTTAACTATGTGCGGCACAGAAAGAGGCATTTCACAATCAACGTTAGAATTATGGAGGACGGGGGGATGTTATTGATTTTTTTGTCTATGTAAATTGTTGTAGCAGAATTCCCTATTATACATAATATAGGATAACAATTAATTAGTTGTGTGGTTATGTCTGGGTCACAGATTTGCTTTAATATTAGAACCAAGGAAAAGTTTAACAAGCTATTGCTGATGCAAACATGTTGCTTTTACTGGATGTATGTGCAGTATTTGTCCTGTGTGTAGTTAAATCTAAGATGATATGATAGATCACATTACCTCCCCTTGGCTTCCTGAGCTATTGATATTCAATATGTCTTTTAGAGCTCAGATATCCAACACTATGCTTCACTTTATTATATCATAGAATCCAAATCAGCACTTCAGCACTTACTGCAACAAATCAGATTAAATACTTTATAAGATGTTCTCCCTACGTTCATCAAACTAAACGTTTCTGAATGTTTTTCCAGGAACCTATAACTTGTATCTCTATATATGTGATAGACTCATCCGGGACAGAGGCTTTTGGTGGGGATTGAATGCTAGTCTCTTGCCTACCAACTATGGGTCCTGGCATTTGAGGGAGCTGCAAGCATTTGGGAAGATGTTCTGTTATGTAAAGCAAAAGGACATTATTAAAAAGGCCACGATGGTCTCTGCCAGCTTGGGGCTCATAGCTGATGTTGATGTCATCAACAAGCCACCTGTCTGGGGCCCCCTGCCTTAATGTGTTTATTGTAAGTACTGTAGGTCTAGTGTGCCACCTAAGAGTCGGTTCACACTGGGGCGACTTGGGATCCGACTTGAAGTCGTCTCAAGTCGTCCCAAGTCGTGCTGTCCAGAAAAGCAATGTAAGTGAATGGGAGCGGTGTTATTACACACTACTCATGTCGCTCTGACTTCAGAAGAGGTTCCTGTACTACTTCAATCAGACTTCTAGGCAATTTGTACCCATTGATTTCAATGGAAGTCGCTTCCAAGTCTGATCACTGTTTTAATTGAAGTGACTTTCCAGCAAGATAACATACATTTCTCAGGCAAACCCCTCCCTCCCCTTCCCTCTCCCAGAGCTGATTGTTGTTTTATTGGCCACTGGAATGTCTCCTGACCTGAAAAGCACTTCAAGTCGTGTTGTAAATCGCCCCAGATCGCCCTGTGGTTCATTCTCATGTCGTGTTGAAGTTGCTTCTGAAAGTCGTGCTGGAAGTCGTGTCGCCCCAGTGTGAACTGACTCTAATGCCGCGTACACACGGTCGTTTTTTGCGATGAAAAAAAACGACGTTTTTTAAAACGTCATTTAAATTGATCGTGTGTGGGCAAAACGTTGTTTTTTGTCTTAAAAAAAACGACCAAAAAAAATTCCAACATGCTTGAATTTTTTGTGTCGTTTTTCAAAACGTCGTTTTTTGTTTCACAAAAAGTCACCGTGTGTAGCAAAAACAAAGTTTTTCAACCCGCGCATGCCCAGAAGCTAGTTATGAAGCGAGCTTCAATGGAAAAGAGTGGTGAACGTAACCTTGCTTTTTGTGAAAAAACGATGGTGTGTATGCAACATCGTCTTTGAAAAGTGACGTTTCAAAAACGTTGTTTTTTACTTCACAGAAAACGTCGTTTTTTTCATCACAAAAAATGATCGTGTGTACGCGGCATAAGGGTCTTTCACCCATTGTTGTTTGTGCTAAATAACTAAGCTATTGTCTGAAGGTGTTCTGTGTTCATACTTATGATAATGTGTATTATAGTTTGTGAGCTAGGAGACAGCAAGTCTGACCTGGAAGGTCAGACCACTGAGTTATCCAGGGGGTTCATCAACGTCATGTTTCTAGTATATGTCTGTTGTTGTAATTATATTCCTGTGTGCAGTTTGTATTGTTAGGGTAATCTGATCAGAAGGGGGTAATGTCCTTCTCAAGTGTAAAAAAGCATGTGTACTTGTTCAAATAAACAGTTCTTATTCTGGTTTACTTCAAAATCGGTACTGCCTAGTTCTTGGGGTAACTTAGCCAGATGCACAGGTCTCGTATTCCAGAGCTTAGTAAGCGATATACTGACAGAAGCACTGAAGCGGAGTGTGGGACATTCAGGTTACATTATATACAGCATGTCAATTTTGAATAAAATATGTTTTTTTTTACCTTAATATCTACCTTAAATCACATTGCTATTTGCCTAGCGTACTTGTTTGTAGCCCAAATACTGAAATTTGCACCTAAAAATGTAATTTAGTAACTTTTGCGAAATGCCAGTAAAAAAATGTGAAATGCCAGTAAATTTCAATCTGGTAGGTTGGCTACACTGGGACAGTTGTGCAATATTCTCTGTATGCATGGCAAATGTGAACAAGCACAGATAATTGGAGGCTGTGAAATTGCTCTAAAAGATGTTCAGAAACTGCAGACATGCCACTGGAAATGGTAAGAGACTATGTACATGCCACAGAAAACAGACAGTTATTGAAAATATGCTACATAAAAAATATAGACTAGATATGAAGCATGATTCCATCAGAGCTCATTGTTATCACAACCCCTTAACAGATAAATATTATTTTATTTGTGTTCCCCATATCCCCCTTATAATGCCCCCAGGTGATAACTTGAGTGAAAGGCCAATAAAATGGACATTACAAAAAGACAGACATAATTCAGAGCAACATAACACAATTTATAGCATCATGACTGTGTCCTATCAGATGCCATCACTCAGGTATTCAAGCAAATTCCTCCATTCACACTGTTTAGTGGGCTGAATGAGAGAAACCCAAATATTTTAAGGTTAGTTTAAGTACTTCTCACTTAACTGATTTTGTAAAGATAAGCACATTGATTTCCAGATCAGTTATGTAAACATTAACAGGAATTTGGAAAATGTCATTGCTGATTCTTATCTTTTCTTCTGACATTTGCATTTCAACTACTTCCCTCTTCCTGGATGTGATGTGATTAGTTTCAGTAGTCAGCAAATTATAAGCATGAATGAAAAGTGGAACTTTCCCCTGCAAAAACAAAATGCCCTGATGCATGCACCTCTGTATGCTGATATGAAAACATCCCAAGGCCCTTGGTTTATTAAGCCCTTGCTTCTGCTGCCCAGCGGCTCTTTAAGAGGTTCAAAAACGTGAAGGTTGAGGCAGGTTTCCTGATAGCTGTGATTGGCTGTCAGAGCGGTCACATGATTAGAAACTTACAATATAAACAATGACTGGGAGTTGTCCGTGGCATTACGGTCCACCAGTCCTTCTTTCACATGTATTTGTTTTTGTATTTATTTTTATGAAATACTCTTTCCTTGTTTCCCAAGGAGCTGTAGATGTACCCCAGCCTTAGACATACCCCCTCCCTGGGAACAATAAATCACAAGTTCCTCTTGGTAAACTGCAAGATCTTGTGAAAAAAATATTTATTTTTGTTCAAAAATGACAAACTGCACCAGAACTAGCAGCACATGCATGACATGCATGAACCAGGAAGAAGCTGTGGCCATTGATAACGATTCTTTTTTAAATGGCGGTATATGATTTGAAGTGAAGATTTGACTGACTGATGGGGCTGAAGTATGTTGTTAATGTTACAATCTGGCTGTATAAACTTTGTACCATCAGCTTTAAATTGACCAACTTATTTAACCACTTAACCCCCGGACCATATTGCTGCCCAATGACCAGAGCACTTTTTGCGATTCGGCACTGCGTCGCTTTAACTGACAATGGCGCGGTAGTGTGACATGGCTCCCAAACAAAATTGGCCTTTTTACTTTTTGCTATAATAAATATCGCCCAAAAATATATAAAAAAACATTTTTTTCCCTCAGTTTAGGTCGATACGTATTCTTCTACATATTTTTTGTAAAAAAAAAACCGCAATAAGCGTTTATTGATTGGTTTGGTTTGCGCAAAAGTTATAGCGTTTACAAAATAGGGGGTAGTTTTATGGCATTTTTATTATTATTTTTTTTTTACTAGTAATGGCGGCGATCAGCGTTTTTTTTCAGTACTGCGACATTATGGCGGACACTTCGGACACTTTTGACACATTTTAGGGACCAAAAATGCATTGGATTACTATAAAAATGCCACTGGCAGTGAAGGGGTTAACACTAGGGGGCAGGGAAGGGGTTAAGTATGTTCCTGGGTGTGTTCTAACTATATGGGGGGGGGGGTGGACTCACTAGGGGAAATCACTGATCTTCTGTTCATACATTGTATGAGCGAAAGATCAGCATTTCTCCCCTAAGGCCGCGTACACACGACCAGACCGGTCCAATGAGAATGGTCCGACGGACCGTTTTCATCGGGTCACCACTGAAGTGGCCTGATGGTCTGATGTGCGTACACACCATCAGTCCAAAATCCAATCGGGTCAGAACGCAGTGACGTAGAACACAACGACGTGCTGAAAAAACGAAGTTCAATGCTTCCAAGCATGCGTCGACTTGATTCTGAGCATGCGTGGGTTTTTGGTCTGATGCTTTTGCGTACTAACCATCGTTTTGGTCCGATGGTCAGGCGTCTATCGGACCAATTTTAAAGCAAGTTTTAAAACTTTGGTCCGATGGACAACGGACCGATGGGCCGTACACACGATCGATTTGGTCCGATGAAACTGGACCGGGAAACTGGACCGGGAGCTGTGTGTTTACACACACAGCTCCTGGTCCTCGTTTTGTACCGAGCAATCGTGAGTGCCCGGCGGCGATCGCGCCCCCTGGGCACGTGCATGGGACCCGGGGGCGCGCGTGCGCCCCTAGTGGCCGATTAAAGAGCCGACGTAGAGCTACGGGCTCTCGCGCAGGGGCTGCTGGTCGGCAACCAGTTAAAGAGGATCTAAATTTTATAGTCTGGCAGGCCCTTGTAATTCTTAGTTGTTGGTAGATCTAAAGTAGATTGTACAGTGAGATTGTAAAGTGTATGGTGAGACTAATGGCGCGTACACACAATCTGGCTTTTGCCCGGCCAAAAGCACATCGGAATTCCGACGGAGTTTCATCGGAGTAAAAAAGAACATGTTCCATATTTAAACTTCGATGGAATTTGTCGGAATTCCCAATGGAATTTCTCCGATGGGGGCATACACACGATCAGAATTTCCTATGGAAAAAGTCTGTTGGACTTGGTTCCTAGCTTCCTTGATTTTAATATTTTAATAAAAGTTACCCAAACGGTATCACACTAGGTCGGTGCGCCCTCCGTTCTTTTTCTTTCTGTACTTGGTTCCTAGCTGCCATGGTTGCAAGAAACCATAATTTTTTGTTTTTGCCACATTAGAAAATAGGTGATTGCAGATCACAAATAAAGTCCAGAGTGGCTTGTCTAATGTTGTATATATTGAATCTTTTTTGACTGTGTGCTTGAGTTTCATATTGACTGCAGCCATTACAATGAGGTTTGATTCATTTTGTTATTATGCATTTTATATTATGGTGAAGTGAGAGCATGAAAAGTTGGGTTGGCACAGAGCCAGAGACTATGGTGAAGAGGTATCCTAGTGGTGTCCTAAGGTAGCCTTTTTCCACCATAATGTCTTCAGAGTTCTGCAAGGGTGCCTTGGTAAAATGCCTAAAAACTGCCACAAATTACCCAAAAACTGTCAACAAGCCAGCAAGTGGATTAAGCCTGCCATTTTATTACGTAAAGCCACAGATTTTTATTGTGCTGCATTACAACCTTGGGCCCCGTATGTCACCACTGTCATCCTAACAACCAGTGACATCATCAGTTGATAAGGAGGACATTGAAAGCCTGCACAAAATCCTTGTTTGCTCTTCCCCTCCCCTCTCTTCTCTGTCAGCACTGGGGTCACGTTGGCAGTCAGAGGGAGAGAAACTGAGAGAAGAGAAACGCTAAAATTCTACTCAGTTTGTAAAAGTGGAATAATAACTAACCTCTAATATTGGTTTGCCGATATGAAACAATTTGTTTATTTTATTACATTTTAGAACGGGGTGCCTCGAGCTTAATTTTAAAAGGTGCTGCAACTGAAAAAAGGTTGGGAAACAGTGTCCCAGAGACTCAAACCACTTGACTACATCTATCATAGAAATAGTTTTAGTGGAACTGACCCTTTATTTAAAATTATGGTTTCATCAGCCGTTCCCGAACAATAAGATGTACGGATTTTGAAAGTAATACATAAAAACTGATCTTTCTGATAAACAGCCAGAAATCCATTTGTCTGTAATCTACATATATCCATATATCTGTGAGTGCTTCACATCTCCTATGGGTATTAAAGCAAGCCAATCATACCTAAAATTGCTGCATATCAAATGTATCTTCCAGGGAATAAAAGCAACTTTGGCTGCAAGCATCCCTTCTTTATTGCTTTCACGTTATGAATGCAAAAGGGCATTCCTTGAAACCTGATGGAGGAGCATTAAGGACAGTGTCATAACAGAGCCTGCATGCTCCAAAGGTCCAACGTGCTCTTTTTCAGGATATCAGTACCAAAATGTATTTCTACAATATGAGGCAAAACTGTCATTAGCAACTTGCTAATTTATGGGTTTAACCATGAGTATGTTTTATTAAATTCATTTCAACTAACAGATTTTTTTCAGGCAATTTACATAACGCAAGCTTCCCCAGAATTATTTCAATAAAGAATTCACAGCACGATCCTCATTTTATATATCCGTGATGGGAATTTAGTGCACCAGTAGGAAAGCTGTTTTTCCGTCAGTTCTGTATCGTAGTCTGCACACCAGTCTTCCTCGCAGCTTTTACTAGCTTATACAACTTAGGAGCAAAACAGCTGAATGTTATGTGGTACTTTTTATGTGTTTTTTTTAACGGAATATGCTTGTCAACAAAGTGCATCAAAAAATAGACAGTCTAAACAGTGTTCAGGTTATATATATATATATATATATATATATATATATATATATATATATATACAGAGGAGGCCCTAGGCTTTGTGAGGCCTTAGGCAAATCTGAGACATGAGGCCCCATGCACATCCATAATGAGAAAAATAATTTAAGCAATACAAATTAACTGTATAAACTGCATTTATTAAGAGTTTTACATTTTATAAACTTTCTCTAACCAATTATTTAAGGCAAATTAGGCTGTCGTGAGGCCCCTGTGGGGGGCGAGGCCTAAGGCGACCACCCAATTTGCCTAATTAGAGAGCTGCCTCTGTATATATATATATATATATATATATATATATATATATATATATATACACACATACATACATACATACATACATACATACATACATACATACACAGTATCTCACAAAGGTGAGTACATCCCTCTCATTTTTGCAAATATTTTATTATATCTTTTCATGTGACAACACTGAAGAAAGAAAACTTTGCTACAATGTAAAGTAGTGAGTGTACAGCTTGTATAACAGTGTAAATCTGCTGTCTTCTCAAAATAATTCAACACACAGCCAATATATATTTATTTGAATTGAACTGTGTATTTCTAGCCATTATCATGACCTACCACCAAAGAACAGCCCAAAATAAATTCTTCTGCTGAGGATGATTATAATGATACCATATACTGTATCTCACAAAAGTGAGTACACCCCTGACATTTTTGTAAATATTTTATTATATCTTTTCATGTGACAATACTGAAGAAATGACACTTTTCTACAATGTTACAATGTAAAGTAGTGAGTGTACAGCTTGTATAACAGTGTAAATTTGATTTCCCCTCAAAATAACTCAACACAAGCCATTGATTTCTAAATTTCTGGCTACAAGAGTCAGTACACCCTTTAGTGAAAATGTCCAAATTGGCCACCATTATTTTCCAGCACTGCCATAACCCTCTTGGGCATGGAGGTCACCAGAGCTTCACAGGTTGCCACTGGGGTCCTCTTCCACTCCTCCATGATGACATCATTGCGCTGGTGGATGATAAAGACCTTGAGCTCCTCCACCTTCAGTTTGGGGATGTCCCACAGATGCTCAATAGGGTTTAGGTCTGGAGACATGCTATGCCAGTCCATCACCTTTACCCTCAGCTTCTTTAGCAAGGCAGTGATCATCTTGGAGGTGTGTTTGTGTCGCTTTCATGTTGGAATACTGCCCTGCGGTCCAGTCTACAGAGGGAGGAGATCATGCTCTGCTTCAGTATGTCACAGTACATGTTGGCATTCATGGTTCCCTCAATGAACTGTAGCTCCCCAGTGCTGGCATTACTCATGTAGCCCCAGACCATTACACTCCCACCACCATGCTTGACTGTAGGCAAGACACACTTGTCTTTGAACTCCTCACCTGGTTGCTGCTACACACACTTGACATCATCTGAACCAAATAAGTTTATCTTGATCTCATCAGACCACAGGACATGGTTCAAGTAAGCCATGTCCTTAGTCTGCTTGTCTTCAACAAACTCTTTGCGGGCTTTCTTGTGCATCATCTTTAGAAGAGGCTTCCTTCTGGAATGATGTGCCCAAAGCTTGTCCCCAGAGCCGATGCAAGTGCCCGGTGGGCGCGATAACTGCCGGGCCCCCGCGATTTCTTAATCAATGTATAAATGTCACTGGTCCCAAAATTGTGTCAAAAGTGTCCGATGTGTGCACCGTAATATCGCAGTCACGATAAAAACAGCTGTTCGTCGCCATTAATAGTAAAATAATAATAATAATAATAATACTAAAAATGCCATAAATCTATCCCCTATTTTTTAGACGCTATAACTTTTGAGTAAACCAATCAATATACGCTTATTGTGATTTTTGTTTACCAAAAATATGTAGAAGAATACATATCGGCCTAAACTTAGGAAACATTTTTTTTTTTTTTTTATTGGAATATTTATTATAGCAAAACGTAAAAGATATTGGGCCAGATTCAGGAAAGAGATGAGACGACTTATCTCCAGATAAGCCGTCTTATCTCTGCGTCTGAGCCCTCCTATCTATGCGACTGATTCATAGACTCAGTTACGAATAGATTTCCATTAGATCCGACGTCTCTTTTGCCGTCGAATCTTATTTTCATATTTAGGCTGGACGCTAGGTGGCGTTCCCGTCTAAAATATGCAAATGAGCCTATAAGCCGATTCCCGAACCTACGCCCGGCCGGCGCTATTTTTTTACGTTGTTTGCGTTGGTCCGTCGTAATGTTAACCCTGCTGTATGAGGCGCAGCTAAAGTTAAGTATGGACGGCGTGCCGGCGTTTCTTTTCACATAGTTTACATAAAATGTTCGCGAATAGGGCTTTGCGTAAGTGACATTCACGTTGTTTACATTGCGTATTGACATCGTGATTTGGAGAATGCGCACTGGAATTAATTCACGGCTGGCGCATGCGCAGTACGTTCGGCGCGGGATCGCGCGTTATTTAAATAATACACTCCCCCTATCCGCCCCAATTTGACTTAAAGCGGGGGTTCCGCGGGATATCTTTTTTTTTTTTTTGCATTCCTTCTCTAGTCTTACCTGTACTACAGCACTACCAGGGTGTCCCACTCCTTTAGCCAGCATTATCGCTGTATTGGAGCAAAGGATATTTTAGATAATCATCCCAGGGACGTTTCCATGTTACCTGTGGGCACTGTGAAGCTGACAGGGTATTCTTCCGGGATGCGGCGAATGCCCGCTCTATCCCGCGCATGTGCAGTGGATGTGCAGTGTTGACGGCGAGCGTCGCCGTCAACACTACACGCTTGCCGAGTCACATGACACGCTTGCCGAGTCACATGACCGGCGAGATGTCGCGCGATTAGAGCACATCGTGTGGGATTGTCAAGACTGACTCCCAGGAGACATATCACTTGTCGGGGGAGAATGCAGATACACGCCCACTCCCCGCGGTGGATTGTGAGTGACAGGGCAGAAAGGCCAGCTGAAAAGGGGTAAGGATCATGAAAAAAATAAAATAAATAACTGATTATTTACTGTCACTGCCTAGCAGTTTTATGGAGATAAAGTCAACATTTAGGGTGAACCTCCGCTTTAAGACGGGCCATTTACGCTAGGCCGCCTCAACTTTACAGGCAAGTGCTTTGAGAATAAAGCACTTGCCTGAAAAAGTTGCAGCGGCGTAGTGTAAATACCATACACTAGGCAGGGTTAGAAATAAGCCGCTCCTACCTGAATCTAGCCTATTGTGTTTTTTTTCAAAATTGTCGAGGTGATCAAATACCACCAAAAGAAAGCTTAATTTGTGGGATAAAAAGGCATCAATTTGGTTTGGGTACAGCATCACACAACCGCGCAATTGTCAGTTAAAGCGACACAGTGCCATATCGCAAAAAAATGGCCTGGTCATTGAGCAGCCAAATCTTCCGGGCTGAAGTGGTTAATGGCTGTGTGTTAAATTATTTTGAGGTGACAGCAAATTTACACTGTAATACAAGCTGTACACTCACTACAAACACTACACACTGTAGCAAAGTGTAATTTCTTCAGTGTCATTTCTTCAGTGTTGTCACATGAAAAGATAGAATAAAATATTTACAAATATGTGAGGGGTGTCCTCACTTTTGTGAGATACTATATATATATATATATATATATATATATATATTTAGAGAGATAGAGAGAGAGAGACATAGCGAACAAATATAGCAATACCAATCCGATTAAAGTGAACCTATCATTACAACTTACACAATACAGTCAACATTACCAAATCACTTTCACATGTTTGGGCATCATTGTACACCTCCAGTATGGCAGCCACTTGCTGCCTTATTGAAGGTAGACTGCTTAGCAGAAATGAAATTCAACCTGGAATGTCATCAATATAAGGTAAGCCATGCCTTCTTCCTAAGCCTTGCCCTAGTGCTGTGTTTGTGTCAGGGCCACCTAAACATTATGAAAAATGTATTAACTTTGGCCCTTTTCCCTCCTACCCCAGGTTATTATCTGCCATTGTCATTATTTGCCAATAGTAATAGTTTCCTAGCTCCCAGCACAGACAGCCAAGATCGCATGTTGGTTCCGGATCACCAATCCTTAGAGAATACATATTGATAACACTATTTACATGAAGATGATCTCTTTTTAACATGTAATGTATATCTAAAATACTCAAAAGGCTTTTGTCCCCCCCTTTAACCACTTCAGCCCCGGACCATATTGCTGTCCAAAGACCAGAGCACTTTTTGAGATTCGGCACTGCGTCGCTTTAACTGACAATTGCGCGGTCGTGCGACGTGGCTCCCAAACAAAATTGGCGTCCTTTTTTTCCCACAAATAGAGCTTTCTTTTGGTGGTATTTGATCATCTCTGCGGTTTTTATTTTTTGCGCTATAAACAAAAACAGAGCGACTATTTTGAAAAAAATGCAATATTTTTTACTTTTTTCTATAATAAATATCCCCAAAAATATATAAAAAAAAAATATTTTTTCCTCAGTTTAGGCCGATACGTATTCTTCTACATATTTTTCGTAAAAAAAATCGCAATTAGCGTTTATTGATTGGTTTGCGCAAAAGTTATAGCGTTTACAAAATAGGGGGTAGTTTTATGGCATTTTTATTATTATTATTTTTTTACTAGTAATGGCGGCGATCAGCGTTTTTTTTCGGTACTGCGATATTATGGCGGACACTTCGGACACTTTTGACACATTTTTGGGACCATTGGCATTTTTTTAGCGATCAATGCTATAAAAATGCATTGGATTACTATAAAAATGCCATTGGCAGTGAAGGGGTTAACACTAGGGGGCGGGGAAGGGGTTAAGTGTGTTCCTATTTGTGTTCTAACTGTATGGGGGGGTGGACTTACTAGGGGGAATCACTGATCTTCTGTTCATACATTGTATGAACAGAAAATCAGCGTTTCCCCCGCTGACAGGAACGAGCGCTGTGTGTTTTCACACACAGCTCCCGTTCCCCGCTCTGTAACGAGCGATCGCATGTGCCCGGCGGCGATCGCGCCCGCCGGGCACACGCACGGGACTCGGGGGCGAGCGGGGGGCGCGCGCGCGGGCCGCCGGCGGCGCGCACGCGCCCCCTAGTGGCCGCGAAAGGCGCGACGTAGAGCTACGGGCTCTCGCGCACCCGTGCCGACCTGCCGCCGTATAACTGCGGCGGCTGGTCGGCAAGTGGTTAAGGATAATCATAATTGAATGCCTTTTTCATTCTGTGTGGGTTATCTGCTTGACCCCAATCATTTTTTTAGCTTGTACTACAAAAATCTTGTTTCTAAGTATAGCAAAGCTGTGCTGGTAAACACAGGCGCTAGTACAGGGCTAGTACAGGGCTGCTTATGCATCCTCTGCACTTTGTCACATTACATGACAGATCACACAACAGTGCTGACCAGGACAGGGGTGAGAGCAGGTTGTAGGGGCGACTACTGAGACACGTATTTCTATGGCTCTGTGTCCTATACCATTCAAAATAATATGCACTTAAAGCGGATCTCCGCCGAAAAATCAAATTTTTGATTAAGGGCTCTTTAAATTACTAATCGCAATGTTGTGATAGACTCACTTGTTTTGTTTTCACCCGCCGATCCGCTGGTTTTCAGTGCCAAATAAGAACTTATATTCTCCATCTTCTCCCGTTGCCATCTTGGCTTTGGGCAGGAAGAAGAACCCAGCATGTAATTTCCTGTTTTCGGTGGATGCTGTCCCAGCATCCACCGCTCCATCTCGCGCACACGCACGGGCAAAGGTGTCCGGCGGCGTGAGCGTCTCTGTTGTCATCGCAAGTCGCGCGATGTCTCGGCTGATACAGAGAATTATTATAATTAGGGAGCTCTGTGAAAGGCTCCCAGCATGCAGAGCGAGGGACTGGAAGGAGAAAAACCCCGTGGAAAACCCGACTACCTACAAAACCGGAAGCCTCGGTGTTTATAAGGTATTATACCACCAATTTTTTTTATAATAGCCGATTAGGGATTCTTTAGCAGCGCTATTATTAATAAATTAAAGTCAATTTCAGGGTGGAGCTCCGCTTTAAATATCATTATTTTCCTGTTAGTATTTGGCTACCAAATTGTTTAATGAACACCCATAATGTATTTTTCCTGGGATCTGTTTGGACTATCATGGGACAGGCCACGTTTTGTACATGGAAGCAGTGCAGGGAGTAAACTGAATCCTTTTATCCATTCACACAGATAGATGTTCATGTGCAAGCAGCTCTGTGGTTTTCCAGCACCCCAAGTTAGAGCATCAAAGGATAAAATGAAACAACACAAGGGCTGTAATCATATCAAGCAGATGGCATTTAGTGCCATTATGTTAAACAAAGGGAATATGCATTGATGAGGATGTACTCACAGCATGAGATGGTTAACCAAAGCCCGCTTGAAAAATTTTAGCTAGATGTACCGGCTCCATGAATAAAGGTTACAGGGCAGTCACACTGTCAATTGATATTCACTCCTTTTTCACACTAAGATCCAAGATTATGGTTTCAAGAAGTTAAGTAACTTATAAATTCCATACCTTACAGTACTTTTTTTTATAATAAATGCAAACCATCGGTAACACAGAGGGAATTTAAAAAAAATGAAAAGGTGCTTTGAAAGCCTTAGGATGTGAGTTAGTTTCTAATAATTTAGGTCCCACCAGGATCATAATGGCCCTGATATCTATTCTTGATCTGTAGGCGCAAATAAATGAGTACCACAATCGTTAAGCAGAATTACTTATTCACATTTTTGCACAGTTGTATGGGTTTAAAGCTTTTTTCAAATGTAATTAGACGTTAGGAATTTAATAAAGCAAGAAACCAATTGGCCGGTCCCATCTATAATCTTAGTAACTTTAATTTAATCCTAGACAAAATATAGTCTGATAAGAATTTAATAATTGTTCATACTTATGGGTTCCAGTTGCTAAATGAAAATTATGCTCCAGATTTTGTTTAGACCCTATAGAAGAAATGTACTTAATCACCCGTTTTATTTTAAACAACTGTTTTGCTTGTATGTATGCCCTGTATGCTATTTTCTTTATATATATATATATATATATATATATGCACTGCCCTTTCTAAAAAAAAAAAAGAAAGTATGGATTTGTTTGTTGCTCTAGTAAGTAAGCAATAACCTGAAGGGACATACTGAGACTATTATTGTATGCATCTGCACTGACTCTGCAAACTCTTATCTGCTATAAAGCAAAGTTTTCTGACTGAAAGTGTCAGTAGTGTATGTTGTTATACCAGTAAGTGTGCTTCCTTTCCCTTATCTAGATAGAAGGACTTGTGATCCCCCATTTATCAGCATGCAGGTTTATATCAGTTTTATTAAGCAGAGTTCCACCCAAAAGTATAACTTCCACTTTCAGGCCTCCTCTCCGGCTCCTATTTGTGAAACTGAGCTTTTCGGTAGGAGGGGTGTAGCAGGTACCCAATTTTGACAGGTACCTACTCCCACTTCCGTTCGGGTCGCATAGGTGATCGGTAGCGGAAGCTCTCCCTCCCGAAGTCTTCTGGGACACACGACAGGTCCTAAAGACTTCAGGACCAGTCACAATGCATACCGCTGCTCACGCATGCTCAAAAAACATACGATCATAGCAAGCAGACATTTATGGTGAAATGCTCTGCCCATAGGCTATAGAAGAATTCTAATGTTGGTTGACTAGTAATAATAATTAATAGATATAATTATTATTAGTCATACAACATTAGAATTCTTCTATAGCTTGTAGGCGGAACATTCGACTGGAAATGTACAGTTTCGTTGCTCCGTCGAATCTTTATTTATTTTTTATTTTTTAAGATTCTGTCGAATCTTCTTTTTTTTTTAAGATTCCGTCAAATCTTCTTTTTTTTCTTTAAAATTCCTTTGAATCTTCTTAGAACATTCGACAGAAACCATAAGCCTTCAATGACAGATTCGACCTTAAAGTGGAAGTAAACCCTTCTATCATTTCCAGCCAAGGAAGCTGCCATCTTGGCCTATGTTTAATCTTCAACTGCCGTGGTGCTGCACATGTGATCAGTTATGACACCAGCCATTGGATGGTTTGACAGTTTGGTTGAGAGCACAACCATGTGACAGATGGCAATCCCGGCATGCCGGAAATTTAACTGCTTTTTGAAACTGTTAAATCGATGGGTTTACTTCTACTTTAATTAAGTTGCATTTTCGGACAAATGCATATTTTTAACATGAAAAAGAATTTCGCGAGTAACTAAAACGAAAACGAAATTCAGAAACAAAATATTTCAGTTTGCACATGTCTACCGCTAACTAGCACGTGCAGTATTGCAGGGCAGAAGAATTTACAGAAAGAGTTTTAGCCAAAGGAGGTCCAGAAGGAACAAAAAAAAAAAGCCTTATCAGTGAAGCGCTGTAAATAACAGTGGGGTTGATCTTTAAAACTGGAGAGCGTAAAATCTGGTGCAGCTGTGCATGGTAGCCAATCAGCTTCTAACATTAGCTTTTTCAATTAAGCTTTGAAGAAACCTGGAAGTTGATTGGCTTCTATGCAGAGCTGCACCAGATTTTGCACTCTTCAGTTTTAGTAAATCAACCCCAGTGTAGATACCTAATGTCCATCTCCAGGGAAATAAAACATGTTCCCTTGCAGTGGTTGTTGGAGAAGCAAAGGAACAGGAAAGTAAAAGTGCATTTTTTGTGGCCCCCTGGGGCTAAACAAGCATTTTACTCTTGCAATGTAGGGGTAGCCCCACTGTAAAAGAAAAAAAATCCCCTCCCTGGATTTCAGCTTTAAAAACAGAAGTTATATACATGTCATAATTTTTATTACAAGTTTAAAAAGAAATGAGATCAAGACTTTTTTTTAGGATAATTGGTGGTGTAATGCAAATGAGAGTGTGTAGACTCCTCAATACTATTCTTGAACTCTTAACTCTAGCCTAGTTTTATTGGTCGCCTACAGCTATTAAAAAAAATAACTTTGCAAAGCATACTTTCCCTCTCTACACTAGAGTGATAGGCCATTATGAAAGCGTTGGGCAGTGCTGCAATGTGGAGGTGAAGAGTACTACTTAATAATCCTCCAATGAGTTGCATAATGCCCATTCATGCCCATTCCACATCCAGGATGTCAATGGCATGCCCCTTGTGGGTGTATCATCAAGTTTACGGGACTCATAGGAAAAAGCTTTAAAGAGTGGCCCAACATCATTACTGACATTGAGGCTGTTGGAAAGTTGGTGGGTTAACACTGTTTGACTTAGTTTGGGCTACATCTAGGGTTGGGCTTTAAAAAAGAAAAAAAACAACTTGTTTTGTGTATTTGTAACAGAATGGACTTCTGTAAAAGTTATGACATGTATAAAACTCTTATGTTAGGGTATAAATTTCAATTACCTCTGTAGCTTATGTATGGAATGTGTGGAGAGTGATTGGAATAGTTTTTGACAAAAATGTTTAATGACTGAAGCCCACTATGCTGGTGAGAATTTGATTTGTGTTTTAATACCTAAAGAACTATTTTTCTAAGACACTCTGATCGATGTATTGTGCCACAAAACGACAGTAAAAATCTTAAATGAGTTAATTTCAGTGAATGCACATTATATGCTTTTCTTTGCAATTTGTTTCTGTAGATTTTTTGACTTATAAAACAGTACTGATCAGAGGATTGCATTTGTGAAGGAATGAGAACCGGGAAAAAGGCAACTAAAGTACTTACTAGTTTACGCTGGCACCACTGGCAGAGTCCGCACATGACAATAGTGATACTCAAGCTGAGGGCGAGGACACCGGAGACTATAATTACCTCACTGGTTGGAGATCCTAAGAGAAAAAAAAAGTCATGAGTGAACAGAAGAGGAACATGATTGGCTTATTATGCAAGTACAAAAAACAATAATATACATAAAAAATGATGATACCGTGTCTAATGAGGGTTGATTCACTAATATATCAAGATCAACATGATAACTGTAAAGAGTGTACAAGGTAATTGTGCAACTCTTAACCATTCTGGCACTGGGGTTCAGGGTGTTGGATTTGTGATTAACAGGTAAAATTTATTGCATTCATTTTTTTTTTTTGTACGGTAAAAACATCATGAGCTTTTTTCAACAATGCTCTACAAAGATCAATATATATGCATTCATTTATATATCCAGTTTTGTTTGCTTAGTACAGCCTTTCTTGGCCTTTTTAACACAGAGCAAAACCTTGGAATAACTTCCCAGGCTCAAGGAGCCCCTGATAATACTTACCATATCTACAGCTCATATAAGGCAAGTCTTGGTTGTTTCCCTTTATTAGTCAAACATTGCTATTGCTGCTGTGCATTGCTCTACATTACTAATAGCACTAAGAAAACTCAGGCAATAATGGTAATGTCACTAAAAGAAAACTAGATGATGTATCATTTGATGTGTACAAATGACTACAAATTGTATACAATGTATTGCTGAATCACCGCAGATGATCTACACTGATAGTACAAGCAGACACAGTAACATCACAATGTATTTTCATTATTAACAAAAGAGTGTTACAGTGTTCTTTTTCACTATAAACTATCCATCCACATTAAAGTGAAGGTAGACTAAAAGCAGTATAAGCCATTTTGTACACGAATAGGTTAAATGCCTGTGTGTAGAACCTAGAACTCCCTTTGCTTTATGAATATTTATTAGGATACATAAGAGGGCAGACATATGGCCAAGTAACATGGTAGCCAGCTGGAAGCCTGTTAGAAAGCAAGAGGCGTGTGACACTACAGCCCCCAACTGCGCATTTTCTCCTTTATAGCATTCTATCATCCCTCATATCCCTCTCTTTCTCTCCCCTCTGACTGCTCTGTTCATCTAATCCCTTTCTCTTACTCCTCTCGCACCTCCTTTCCCCAATTTTCTCTATATCGCTCCTCTCACTTTGCTATTTTCTCCCTACTTTCACACTGTTCTCTCTCAATTCTTTATCTCACATTGCCAGAGGCGTAGCTTGAAGCTTGTGGGCCCCAATGCAAAAGTTGACCTGGCCCCTGGGCTGTTTTCACCCTGTGCTCCTCTCCATTCAGGAAATGGCTCACAGCTTGTCCCCAGCCAATGAGAACGGAGGGGTGTGGACCATGGAAAGGCAAAGTGGAAGCCCAGTACTGGAGTGTGGCTGTGGCGCCCTTGGGCAGATCGAAGCTGGACTTTGTGGAGGATATGATAACATGACAGGGAGGCTGTAGGGGCCCCCTGGAGCTAGGCATGGGGCTGCGATTGTGACCCCTGCAACCCCTCATGCTACGCCCATGGGTCTATCCTTTTTGTAAAGCTGGGCAAACTTAGTGCAATATAAATCCTGTAGTATAATAGTAAAAATAATAATAGGATATCACTATTTTTTACACTGCTCTAACTCCTTTCCCCCTTTCATACTGTTTTCTCTCACTTTGTCCCTAATGTAACCCCATTCCTCTCACACTACTTTCGTCATCCCTTCTCTCCCACTTCTGTCTCACCATATCTTCTTTAACACTGCTCTTTCTCTTTGTACTTCCTCTTAGGCCGCGTACACACGGAGGGACATGTCTGCTGAAACTGTCCAATGGACCATTTCCAGCGGACATGTCTCCTCCGGATTTTCATCCGACGGCGTGTACACACCATCGGATGAAAATCTCCGCCGGCAGACAGCGCGGTGACGTGGCGGTGACGTTGACGCCGCCACGTCACCGCACCAGGAAGTAAAAAACTTCCACGACGCTTGTGCGGGCAGATATGTCCGCTGATTAGTGTACTAACCAGTGGACATATCCGACGGACATGTCTCCGGCGGACAAATTTTAAAGCATGCTTTAAAATTTGTCCGCTGGTCAGACATGTCCCCTAGCCCATACACACTATCGGATTTGTCTGCTGAAACAGTCCGTCGGACCAGTTTCAGCGGACAAATTCGATCGCGTGTACGCGGACTAACACTTCTCTCTCTCCATCCCACTTATCTCATTGTTCTTTCTCTCTATTCCTACTCTCACAATGCTCTACCTACATCGCTCCTCTCTGGTTTCTCTCCATCCCTCATTCCAAACTTCTGTCTCTGCATCCCTCCTCTCTCACTGCTCCCTCTCTTCTCATACTTCTGTCTCTGTCAACCCCTTCTCTTATACTGCTCCCTCTCTTAAGCCTTTATTCTTTCTCTTATATCCTTTCTCTTTATCCTTTCTCTTATACTTCCTCCTTCCTCTCTACATCTCTTCTCATACTTCTGTTTCTTTACATCCCTTCTCTTATACTGCTCCCTCTCTTTATCATTTCTCTTATAAAGAGAAAGGATTGCCCAATCTTGAGTTTTATAATGAATGTTCAGATTTACTTGTAAATTCAGCGGGACGCATCTCTAGATGTAGGGATTGTTTTGCATGCTTTTCAGAGGTGTGTATTGTTTTTTTTTTCTACATAACTACAGTTCAAGTTGTCCAGATTTGGAACAGCTTTAGCTAAAGGAGAAAAATACATTGTACATTGATGGTGGAAAGCATACTGAGGACACACAGGAAGTGAGAAATTCAAACAAAGAAAACATTTTTTAAAAGGGAAATTGAAAGAAAAGATAAGTGAACCAACAATGCACTAGCTTAAAGGAACCTATTTAGAAAATAAAAGACGAACCTTTACAACCCCTTTAACTTGAACAAGCTTTGTTACATACAAGGAAATAGTACTTAAAACAATACTTTAGAAGCATAAACATTACAGACGCAAATTAACAGCACCTGATGCTAGCAAATAATACAACCTCTGCACCAAAGAGAAATACTTATAAAACCAGAGACCATATACTCCAGCAATCATAAACTGTAAAGCTATCTGGCTAGCAGGCACCTCCAATATTACCACTGTCCACAATCAGCCTCCAAGTCTCTTGTCCAGCTTCCCCTCAATTCTCTCTCCAGCATCTCCTCAGTCAATCTCTCCAAGTCTCTTTGCATCAAGTCTCTCCATTCGCTATTATTTAGGAATCCTCCCATTAGTCCAAACGGTACAATCAAAATTTTCTCAAGAAAGTGATTGAATGGAAGTCAAGTCTACTTTGCTATGATGCTTATTCCATAATAAATAAGTGTCTGGTGACCCGATGTCTACAGCATGTAAACGCTTGTTAGGTCTGCCATCACCATAGACTTTAGGATAAGCAGTCCCCAAATTAGCATGCTAAAGCCTTATAACCAAATGGAGACACAGGGGTTGATTTACTAAAGGCAAATAGACTGTGCACGTTGTAAAGTGCAGTTGCACTCTGTAAGAACAGTTGCTTCAGAGCTTAGTAAATGAGCAGAAGCTCTGCCGACTTCCATCATCCAATCAACAAAAATGCTGTTTTTTTTTCCCTTGCACTTGATTGGGTATTCTTTGTGAAGTGAAGCTTTACCTCATTTACTAAGCTCTGGAGCAACTGCATTTTGAAAAGTGCACAGTCTATTTGCCTTTAGTAAATGAACCCCAATGTGTCTGGTTACCAGCCCTAAAGACAAAAGGGACAAACTTACAACATATTTAAAATGCCTAACATTTGCCACTAACATGCTACTAGGTAATCATGTTCTGTATAGTATACAAACATACTTTAGACCAGTTATGTTCATAAACATAACACTACTGTATGTGTTCTTAAATATATTAATCCCATAAAAATATATTACGTACATAATTTTCCTATAAAAATATACCGTATTTTACTGGGTATTCGACTGTTCAATTTTAAGCGACCTAGCAAGTATTAATTAGGCTTTATTGTGGTGAAAGTAATTTTTAACATGACCTTTATCTCTTCACATAACCGCTCTGCCATACTGTCATTCACATTATTCATTTGGAGGATTACATAGCCTTTTTGTACTGACTACTTTTAGAGCAGAAAGTCCAGTCAAAATATATGTTCAACAGTTTCTTAAAATGAAAGCTAAAGAATAAGTGAGTGTACTGTTTTCAGTTAAACTCTATTGACACAGCTCTGTCCACAGACTTGTACTGACATTAGAGAACCAGTGAAGGGCGCTACTGGGCACTACTAAACATCTCTCTATTCTCACAAAGGCATCTACTTTACTTCAATAACTTCAATCCCTCTAGGCTGTAGGTATCTATTCCATCACTCTGCCTATTTCCTTGCTATGGTCACAATACTTTATGACAATATTTCCTTTAGGTTTGGTCGTAGTCTTATTTTACAGGCATCTCAGTGTTTCATTGCTTCCTATAACAGCACTGTTTCTACAGAGCTTTTATTTTTTTCCCTGTTCTCTCATAACTCTTCCTATCCTCTAATGCCACACTGCTTTCTGCTTATTCACACAAAACTCTTAGTACCTCCTTGCAGACTTATCCACCCCCTTATTGCACTATCTCTCCTTTCACATTGACCTATTCTCTACTCTTACAACCCTTTCAATATCCCTCTTTGAGTGCTGTTACCAGCATCTCTTACTGCCTCTTTAGCATTCCTTTAAAAATACTTGTTACTTCTTCTCATGTGCCCCTGCCTGCAATACTGTCCACATCTAAGGGTCTGTGTAGATAGGTGTTCTTTTTCTACCTATGACGTGTATTTAAGTGCACATCAAATGCAGCTTGTGAAAGTTATACTTACTTTAATGGTACAGTGTGGATGAAAGTTTTGAGGCTGCTTTGGACCTGCTTTGCATCTCGTTCCATGGTTAAAAGCATGTATTTGAGCAGTGCTGTCTTCAAATGTAAGCCTTTGGCAACAATGCCTGTCTACACAACCCTTATGACGCTTATACACGATCAGAAATTCCGACAAGAAAACCATGGATCTTTTTCCGACGAAATGTTGGCTCAAACTTGTGTTGCATACACATGGTCACACAAATGTGGTTGGAAATTCCGGCCGTCAAGAACGCAGTGACGGATAACACTACGACGAGCCGAAAAAAATGAAGTTCAATGATTCCGAGCATGCGTGGGATATTTGCGCATCAGAATTTCATACAAACGATCGGAATTTCTGACAAGAACCTTTCCCATTGGAAAATTTGAGAACCAGCTCTCAAATTTTTGCAGTTGGAAATTCCGACAGAATAAGTAAGATGGCGCCTACACATGGTCGGAATTTCCGACCAAAAACTCACATCTAACTTTTCTTGTTCGAAATTCTGATCGTGTGTACGCGACATTACACTGTCCCATTCACCTCTATAATCTGAATGTGTAATCTTCTTCAGATCTACCAATGACCACAAAGTGAAGGAAACTACCTGACTAAACTTAGGGTATCTTTAAGAAACACTTTTTTCTCTGATTTATGGGTAGAATTCCATTCGTGCTTTATTTATGGGATCCAGCAATACAAATCTGATGAGGATTTCAACCATTCACTACTCTATCCAATCTGAAAAAATATCATAGCTATGTGGTTAGCACTTTTGCCTAGCAGCATTAGGGTTGTTGGTTCAAATCCCAACCATGGCTCTACCTACCCGGACTTTGCATGTTCTCCATGTGCCTGTGTGGGTTTTTTCCAGATATTCTGGATTTCTCCCACACTCCAAAGACATGCTAGTAGGTTAAGTGGCCCATATCTAAATTGGCCCTAGTATGTATGAATGTTGTGTTAGGGACCTTACATTGTAAGCTCTTTAAGGGCAGGGACTGATGTGAATGTAAAATATATGTGTAAAGCGCTCTGTAAATTAATGACACTATATAATTACCTGTAATAATAATAATCTTGACTTTATATAGATTGTTAATTAAATTAATGGCTTAGGTAGGTCCTCACTCTAAACAGTTATGCCCAGTACACACGATCGGAAATTCCGACTGTGTGTATGCCGCATCGGAGTAATTACATCTGAAATTCCAATGAATTCCATCGGAGTTTACATAGAGAACATGTTCTCTTTTCCTCCGATAGAATTCCGTAGGAATTCCTATGTGAATTTGGTCGGACAAAGGTCCTACCGTGTGTACGGGGCATTAGTGGTAAATCTAAAGAAGATGATAAAATCAGACTGCAAGACACAAGGCCAGTTTTACACTAATCTCCATCATTCATTGTCTCTCACCCTTTATAATTGACTACGATGATCTGCACTTTTATTCTGGTCTTCTCCCTATGTGGTGTGACTTAATATTAATAAACCAGGATCATAAGTAATAGAGCCGTATAGTTGTACTGGTCAGATGTACACCTTGTACTACACAGAAAACGAGCAGCTGTGCAAATTTTCTATCTTTTTATGTACTCCTCACTTCATCTGACATTATTCTTTTTTTCTCCTCCGTCTGTTTTTTCACAAGCTTTCCACTGTAACTCGTCTCTCTCTGCACCATATATTATCTTCTGTCACGCACTGATCTCTCCCTTCATTTCTCCCTTGCATTACAATTCTATTCCTCTAACATGTTTATGATTCTTCTCCTCCCACTCTTCATTCTTTGCCTGCCCCCACTTCATTCTTCTCTCTACCTAGGTCTTCATCGCCTAGTAATCAATTGTTGCCTTTTATACTATAGCATGTGTAATGCCTCAGAGTACTTAACATCATTACAGAGCAGAATTACGGCAATGTTAAATACAAAAAGAATCTGCCATGAAAAACACACAATTTAGCATGTATAGTATAATAGCTAAACAGCGCAATTAGGTTTTCTGAAAGACATTACACAACAGCCAGAAAGCATTTGTTATTATAAAATTACTTCCATAACACTACTTTCACACATATAGATCATCTAACGCAAGCAAGACTTAAAGTGTCCCTTGACATAAAGAGATAGTTGTCTGTTCAAGTGACCAAACGCATAAAAAAAAAAGCAGTACCGTGAGAACTGTTTGTATGCAATCAAGTGTTTATTCTGTGTTCCACACAGTCTATATTATAATAGATCATTTCAGAACTCACAGATCCAGGCTTGGCTGAATTACTTTAAAATGGCAACATGACGCATTGCAGTTCAGTTCAAAGAGTAGAACAGGGCAATTCTGCACATAGGTAAAGTCTACTGGGGTATTTGCATATCCTGATGCCTTACAATGATGAACTTTAAGTTAGTCACTTGGCAATATTGTGGTAATTTATGAAGCTCTTCATTAGATTTCAATCCCCAGCAATCTGCCCATTTCAATTTGTTCCTGATTTCAAGCAACCCAGCAATCAAAATTCAGTGGATATTGGAAAAAAAAAACACAATACCAGTTGAAAGGCATTTTCAATTGATTTCCACAACAACATTTGTTAGTTGGCCCCTTGAAATTAAAGAAGAACTGAAATCCTTGGAGAAAGATTGCCGTAGACCCTTTTCACATGCTATCTTCTTTTTTTTTTTAATAAAAAGCCAATGGAAAACTTCCAAAGTTTCCAAAAAATTTCAGTTGTGTGGCTAGTATAACACCAAAATGATAGAAATTCCCTTCGATAGAGTGGCAATCACAGCACAACACAAATGGAACACTGCTACACATGAAATGACATGGTACAGTAAAAATACTCAAAGGATATTGTTTCACTGGCTGTGCCTCTGCACGCTAATGAAATACATTTAATCAAAGTACAAGGCACAGCACATACCGGTGGAACAGGAGCCCATGCCTAAAAATGACTCCATGGCAGTCCTAAGACAAATTCCCTGCAGGACGCAATGAATGGCTCATTTTTAGACATGGCACTTCAATGTATGCTAACAATCAAGACTCCATTATTACAACAATCTCCACTTTTCCACTGTATATAATCAAACCTTTACTTTCTGTTCTTCGTATAGATTTGGAGTTACATACTGTACAATCAAACCCACAGTAATGCTACCTAACCTTAAAAAGGAATTAACTGCTTTTTAAAAAACAGCATGTTTATCTGAAGTATTGTGCCACGCTGTTTGTAGGCAGCACTGTGTTGTACTTGCCTTAGACTATATCTCCAGTACTACTGGTGGTTGTGCTTGCACAAAACACAAGGTAATAAATGTTTCTTTTTTTCTTTTTTTAACAAATCAAATGGTGATTGATGTTATATGAGAAAGAGAAACATTCTGGTAGTCTGAATGTACATTTTTGATGGATTTATCAGTAAAAACTGATAGTGTTGTGTATGTTGTCTCTGCAGATGTTGCATGCATTCTGCCCCACAAAAGACCATGGCACTCTTCTCAGCTGATATCACAAAATTAAAAAAAAAACTTGAAAACCTGGCTGCTTAATTGAATACTAAGGACCTGGGAGATGCTTTGGGGTTGATCTATTAAAGGCAAATATACTGTGTACTGTGCAAAGTGCAGTGGCTACAGAGCTTAGTAAATGAATTAAAGATTCACTTTGCAAAAAATACTAAATCACATGCAAGGCAAGTTAAAACAAACTGCATTTTTGATGGCACATGATTGGATAATGAAAGTCAGAAGAGCTACACCTCACTCACTAAGCTCTGGAACAACTGCTCTTAAGCACCGTACACACAGCCGAGGTTCTCGGCAGAAACCAGCGAGAACCTCGCTGGGAGCCGCATTCTGCTGAGAACCTCGGCCGTGTGTACGCTCTCGGCGAGCCCCGCCCGTCAGGAAACCCGTCGAGCAAATATTGGGCGGAACGATGTATTCCGCCCGTCGAGGTTCTCTGCCGTGTGTACGGGGCTTCACAGAGTGCAACTGCTCTTTGCAAAGTGCACGGTCTATTTGCTTTTAGTAAATCAACCCCATTATGTACACTGGCAGATGAAAGCATTGCATCTAAAAAGCATTCAATCCTCACCAGGAAGTCTTGAATCAAGATATTCTCCCCTTCTCTTGATATTCTCACAGATGCATATGTTTGCCCCAACACCACAGAAGAAGTGAGGTACCAAATAGATAGCTAGAAACATAATTGGTAGAACAATGGTGGGCGGAAAGTAGCTTACTGGCAAATTTCAATGCCTTCCACACAGAGTTCTTAAAGGAGTTGTAAATAAAAAAAGATTTATGATGAAATGACTGTTTACAGGGTATAGAGACATAATAGTTAACTGATTTCTTTTAAAAATGATTAAAAATAGATAAAAATCAATCATATAATGTACCTGTAGTTTCTAGTTTCGTTTTTGCATGTTGTTTCTTGCCTCTCTGCTGTACCCCACAGCACCTCCCCTTTGGATCAGTTTCGTTTTCTAAACCATCACTGCTCTGTGGCTCTGTATGCTCTGTACAGACACACAGTAATCACACCTCCTTGAAGTTAGTGACCACAGAGAGAAAGCTCCCAGCACTGTGGTTATCAGGAAACAGACAACCAGGAAGTATGGAGATCAGAGAAGAATTACAGCAACTTGAGAGCAAAAATGAACAATGAGGACATGAAAAAAGCACTGCATTGAGATAAAGAAAGCTATTAAGATAAAAAAAATGTTTCCTTTACAAACCCTTTAAGCACATTCCAGTTTTGAGCCAGAAGAATATAATGATGATATTGGAGATAAAAGACTGTCAGATGCTTACAGGATATACAGTTAGCAGTACAGTCAGTGTTATCTGGTGCTCCAAATAAAGTAATCCTCAGGGGTATAATCTCTGGCTGTAATAGCCGTATGGTGATGTATCCATACATTGGGTGGTTGGAAAAGAAAGGGGTATTAAGGGTTAAAAGGGAAGGCAGCCATCCTTCAGAGTGTGCCCAGAACTCTGCAAGACATGTAAGGTTAAAAAACAGGGGGAGGCGCCATCCTAAATGTAGTATTAAAATGATAACTTTAATACTTTAAGATAAAAAAGACTTACAAGATGATAGAAGATGCATACTCACCAAATTAAAGTGAAGTCCTGGCATTCCACATGGCTCTGCGGGTACCACCGCTGTTTGGGGTAGCTGGAAAGGATTGGTCAGCAGGTTGGAATGGAATGGAATGGATCCACGCTGACCTGGAAGTGACATCACCGGCATTTGATTGAACCAAGGCAGGGCTGGAATCTTGTCAATCAGGGCTACAGTGATGAAGCCTTCACCACTGCAGCCCTGATTGACAAGATTCCAACCCTGCCTTGGTCCAATCAGAAGACTGTGACATCACTTCCGGGTTAGCGTGGAGCTTCCTGGTTCCCGGAGAAACACTGTGATCCATTCCAGCCAGCTACCCAATCCTTTCCAGCTACCCGGAAAGTGGTGCACTTTACTTTGACGAGCATGCATCTTCTATTATCTTGTAAATGTTTTTAATCTTATCCTATTAAAGTCATCATTTCAATACTACACTCAGGTCGGCCGGTGCTTCCCCCTTTTTGCCTTGCAGGATATACAGTGGATTTGGTGGTTCTTAATGCTTAAAATGTTCACCAAACTTCAAAAAAGTCAAATGACAGTCACCAAGACAATGACCCAGGAGGTGACGTGTTTTACACTAAACAGTTTTAAGAAGAACGTTGTTTAGTGTGAAACGCGTCACCTTCTGGCTCCTGTGTCATTGTCTTGGTGGCTGTCATTTGACTTAATTTGGAATAAATCACAATGGATTGATTTTGATTTTTTCTTCTTCATTTATAATGTAAGAGCATAGATTTGTTGTAGTCTGAAAAGCTTTTAGCATTCAAGAGGTATTAGTTATCAGTTTATGGCTGCAGGATGGTTATGCTTAGGTATACAAGGATTAGGTTGATGGTTACTGTTAAGGGTTAGGGATTAAAGGTAAAGTAAGGGGAGGCTAAGGTTTAGGATAAGGAGGTTAAGTTCAGAGTTCACCAATGATTTAGCCCAGTAAATAATTTAGTTTTTTAATCTGTTTTCTCCCATGCTAAAACAGCATACACTCTATAAGAACCAGTGGCAAGTAAGGCCCGAAAGTGAATGTGCACTTGTACAATGTATTGGTGCATAAACTTTATCTTCTGAGGACTTTTGGCTAAAGATTATGTGCAAAAACATCCACACTGATTTTCAGAAGCCACAAATCAATGTACTGTACACGTGATTGCAAACCTAAGTCTTTCAGGTAACTGTTTTAAAACTAATCACAGATCTGTCATATTTAATCGAATGGAGGAAATTAATGTAAGAAAACTTCCTTAACAACTGCTTGATGTCTCAATTTTGTGCTTATCACCACAGCTGTATAACTACTTGCCAACCACCCCATAGCATATTTACTGCTACAGGGCGACCGTGCTGCGCAGGATCAATTATATATACGTAATCCTTCACTTAAAGGTAATGGCACAAGGGCACCCAACTGGCGGCTCACTCCCGCTGTGATTTTACACAATGGGAGCTGATCAGCTGATCAGACCCGATGTCTGCTGGTACACAGGCAGAACAACAGTCTGCCAATGTAAACAAGGCAGATTTTCATTCTGTCAGTACAGAAGGCATTGATCCTGTGTTCCTGTAAAGTGGAAACACTGATTCATGACTAGTAAAAGCACCTCCCACTACACTGAATCACCAGCTAGGCACACATTTAACTCTTTAAATTGAGGGGTAGACCAAATTGTTGCAAGGTATTTCAGATAAAGGACCAATCTATTGATTAGAGGCATCTATGAAGTAGCAGCAGACTTGGTCTATTGTAGAGAAAGTCAATGGGCCAGATTCTCGTAGATGCGCGCCTAATTATGCAGGCGTTGCGCATCTCAGATGCACTACGCCGACGTAACACGGAGTGGCAAGTACCGTATTCCCTAAGTAAATGCGCTCCAAGATGCGCCTGCGTCGCGTAAAATCATGGGCGTAATCCGGCGCAACTCCAAAGTAGGAGGGAAGTGGGCGTGTTGCATTATAATGAAGCGTGACCCCATGCAAATGCAGGCCGGGACGAACGGAGCATGCGCCGTGACATGGATGACCCGCGCCATGACGTGGTTGACCCGCGCCGTGACGTGGATGCCTTCTGCGCATGCGCAAAGCCTCCCTACGATGCGCCGGCGCAGGGTATATAATGCGCCCACACATGCGCCCGTGCAGCGCAAACGTCTCCCATTTTTTAGAGAGTGACGGCGAAAGTTTGTGCTGGACAAGATGGCAACTGCTGTTAAGGAGAGGAGGAAGAAGAATTTCTCCCCAGAGGAGAGGGCCATTGTCATACGGGCCATGGAGAAGTATGACTCGCGGCTCCATGGTGCTGACAGTGCCCGGACCAGCAAGTCCCGGAGGGATCAGATATTAATGAGGGTGGCGTGCCAGGTCAATGCCCTCTCTCATGAGGTCCGGACACCGCAGGACATTCAAAAGAAAATGAATGACCTGCGGCGTCATGTGAAGGGCAAGCTGGCTGCCATAGCTCGGCATGCCAGGGGCACTGGAGGGGGCCCACCCTGCCCTGTCCGCCTGACTGAGGAGGAGAAGGTGGTTGCCCGCTGCCTGCAGACGGAGCAGGTAGAGGGAGTTGGGGGCTATGAGTCCCAGAAGCCAGCCGTGAGGACAGGTAAGTGTGTTTTCTATTCTATCTGTTGTGTACATGTATGGGGGTGGAAGGGAACATGTGCCAAGTGTGTGGGTCCACCAACATGGGCATCTTTTGTGTCATCCACAGATGTGCAGGAGGGAGCGGGGCCATCTGTTGATGCCAGGGCCCATCAGGATCCATCCCCTGAAGATACAGTCCCTCTGGCTGCCCCCCTGGAACAGGACTTGGAGGGAAGTGGGCACACCTCAACGGAGGAGGTGGTTGAGGAGGGTGTGGTAGTCCAGGACCAGGCCCTCTATGTTGTTGTGGAGGAGGATGGTGGGTTGGCCGGACCAGCCCAGGCTATTCCTCTACCTGTAGCAAACCCCTCAGTGTCCCCCTCCAACCTCTCCAGTCCCTCTCTTTCCCCCCCCCTCATCTCCGGCCCCTCAACATCCTCCCCTTATGCCCGGTCCCCTGCCACTCCCCGCAAGGCGACGTCAAAGACCAGGGGTGTATCCCAGGTCCTGCCGGAACAGCTGGTCAGACAGCAGGACCAGCAAAATAAACACCTGGCCGAGGTCGTGGAGGAGATGAGGCGCCTGGCCGACAGCCTGGCATCCTCGGACAATATAACAGATGCCATCCAGGATGTTGCTGTTAACAGCGCAGCAACGCTGACCAGCTTGGGGGAGCTGCAGGAAAACACCTCAGAACTTGTGGGGGAGGTTCAGGCCCTGCGCCTTGCTATCGAGGCGCAGACTGCTGTGCAGACCCGCATAGCGGTTGCCCTGGAGGGCATGCAGGCAGCCAGGGAGGGACGTGGGGATGTTCCTCCTCAACCTGCTCCCCCCCCCCCATCTAGGGCTGCCCCCAGGCAAGTGAGGGGCAGGACCCGTGGCACCAGGCAGAGCCCCCGCCAGGCCCATTAATTTGAGTTTTCTTTAGTATTATGCTCTGGATAAGAGCTTATTTATTTTTTGTTATGCTCTGGATAAGAGCTTTTTTTATATATTTTTGGATACTGCACACGGTGCAGTGTGAATGGTGTGTGAATGTGAGAGGGTGGCACTCCTGAAAGTAAGGGGTGTCACCCTCGGCCGTGGTGGTGAAGTTAACCCCACGGCTGTATGAATGATGTGTGAAAGGTGTATGAATGGACAGCAACATCATTGGGGCCTTGACGTGGCGTTGCTGCTCCCAAGTCCTACATGCTGGACTTGGGCTAATCCAATGCGATGTGCATGTGGTGTGTGTGATCTAGGGACATCAGTGGTGTACACGCGTGCATTGTCTGTGTGCCATGCTGTATGTGTGTGTTTAAAGGTCAAAGATTCGTAACACGAGGACACTCCTGACTGCTCTTCCATCAGCTGACGGGGTCTCCTCTGGCGGGGGGGGGCTGTGTGGTTGGGGGGTCAGGTCATCACGTAGGGCAATATGCAGGCCCTTTCGCATGGCAAAGTTGTGCAGAATACAACATGCACCAATGATCTGACCCACAAAGTTGGGGGAATACAATAGGGCCCCCCCAGACTTATCCAGGCAGCGGAAACAGGACTTCAGGAGGCCAAATGTGCGCTCCACCACTGCACGGGTTTTGATGTGTGCTTCATTGTATCTTCTCTCTCCTCTGGTTTGGGGGTTCCGGAAAGGAGTCATGAGATGGGGTCCCAGTGTATATGCAGAGTCACCTGTAAGGGAAAACACAGGAGGATGGTAGTCATGCATGTGCCACTTCTGTTGTGCATCATGGGAGGGGATAGTCATGGCTGCCACCCATGTCACTCACCAACCAGCCAGCTGTCCCCATACATGTCCTGCTCAAAATCTTCGGGGATGTTGCTTTGACGGTAGATGTAGCTGTCATGGCTGGACCCGGGGTCTTTGGCACGGACGTGCCATATGAGGTATTTGGCATCGGCTATCACCTGTACGTTGATGGAATGCCAATGCTTCCGATTGCGGTATATGTGCTCTGTGGCACTGGGGGGCTGGAGTGCCACATGTGTGCAATCAATGGCCCCGATGGTGCGTGGGAATCCGTCAATTCTGTAGAAATCTGTCATTGCCTTCTGCCGCAGGTGCACAGTGGTGGGTCTGATGAACTGGTTGGACATGCGTCTGAGGATTGCAGGGACAACCTGGTGCACACATCTGCTTATGCTGGTTTGTGACATCCCAGCCACCACTCCACTTGTACGCTGGAATGATCCACTGGCCAGGAAATGGAGTGTTGCCAGGACCTTCACCAGTGGCTGCAGTGCACGTGAGCGGTATGTCTGGCTGGTGATGTCATCCTGCAGGGCTGTGGTTATTTCCAGGATGGCAGCAGGGCTGAATCTGAAGATGCGATACACCTCCTCATCACCCATGCCAAAGAGGCTCATGCGCGCTCGGTAGATCCTCTCACGTGCCCCCGTCCTCCTCCTCCTCCTTCTATGCTCCTCTTCCTCTGCATACCTTAGTATTGATAAGACCATGGCTGGCCCTGGCATCATTGGCATATGAATGTCTTGTCCAGTAAGTGTGATTGCTCAGCTAGTCCGTTACGGTGCTGCTGTAGTTGCTCTCCAGCTGACTTGCACACGGCCTTGAGCAAAGTTACCCGTGCTTTTATGAGGGGTATGTTTACTCAAGGCTTTCGAGTTACGCGCACCACGAGTAGCCAACGCCGGACGCGCGTACTTTCGGGAATACGCGCATCTCCCTCATTTGCATATTTGCATGCTAATTCAATGGGAACTGAATATTTTAGATGCGTAACTATGCGCCTACGCCGCGCTAGCTTAATGCATTTTCGCCGCCCAGACGGAAAAAAAAATCGCGCGTATGTGGTTCTGTGTTTACCGCGCATCGATACGCAGGCGCACATTTACTATTACGCCGCGCATATACATTTACGCAGGCGTAGCGCCGCTGAGAATCTGGCCCAATGTGATTTAGACCATAATACTATAATTTTGTCCCCTACAGGCCTGTCGCTCTAATGACTACATACAACATTCAGAAAACACATTTTTCACTGCTCCGGCTTCGCTTTTGGCTTTTCGCCATTACTAAATTAATTTGGAGTTATAAACGAGGGATGAGGGGGGTTTAAAAAATAACCCCCCTAGGTGTCAAGTACACTAGGTGTACTGTGCTACTGCATTAGATCTACTAATACTTTTTTTTACTCAGTAACTACAGCACTCCTCATGGCACTGAGCAATACTGAGCAATGTAAGATTATAAAATTCCCTGTTCCTATCACACAGAGAAAGCAATGACTTTGATGATTCCAAAGTAACAAGGCAAGGGAACTGGAAGGAAAATGTAATTGGGGGTTTACAACATTTAACATAACTGTCAGATTATAATAATGACTTAACCTAAGCAATAGTGGTTTAGCATAAAACAGAAGCACAAAATGGGAATTTATTAAGACCAGAGCAACCAGCATATGTAGCAGCACTGGATGGCAACCAATTGACTTATATTTAAAATTTTCAAAGCTTACTGAACAAGCTGAGAATAGATGATTGGTTGCCATGAACAGCTGCTCTAGATTCTGTCTGCTCCATTTTTATAAACTCCTCCAAAGAATTGTATAGCGATATATTTATTTTCTACCAAAGTTTTATGACTTTTCATCATATAAATCATGCACCGTATTAATGACAGTAGTTGAATGGCCCTTTAACAGAATCTCATTTGTCCCTGATCTATACCTAGCCAGCAGAAAATGTAAACGGATCAACCTATCTCCAGAATTTACAAGACTGATCTTATTAATTTACAGGCAGCGGCAGACAAGTCTTACACACACTTAGCATGGAGGTGGAGGAGAGATTCCTAGAGGCACCACAGTCTATAGGGTCAGGAATCAAGGGGCAAGTAGGTTACAGTTAATATTTTGCAAACAAAAATGTTAGCATTGATAGAGCCAATTATTGATTTTAGTAACGCATTTGATAATGTAATTGTCTTTTATTGATTAATAGAATTTCTATCACCTATTGGACTGCGGGAAGAGATTTTCTGTGATTTAACTTAGTACAGTATAGCAGAGCTAGTTACTATAGTACACATCTAGCTGGAATTATCTCTCAGTTCTGCAAGAAATATTTAAACACTTTTGTGTTTTAAAAAAAATCTTTCTAACCCTGGCAAGGTCCAAGATATTGGAAATTGTATTTGCAGCTTAGTAGCTGGAGCAATTCTCCCCTGCACTTCATGCTCTCAATTGTTTCTGAATAGGACTATGATATTTCATATAGAAGTCTGCTGCAATTCTGAAAATAACATAACAAGTGTTACCTATTTCCATCTGCACATAGTACACATGAAAGTGATCTGGTTTCTTTGCTGTTATATAGTTATTTTGATCCTGAAATAACTGCCCAAAATTATGGACATGTGACTGCTATTATACGAGCATTAGCATAAGGAAATGTAAAGGATTTGATTTTATATATATATATATATATATATATATATATATATATATATATATATATATACACACATACACTGTATATATAAACACACATACATAATAAAAAATCTATAACCTAAATAACTGGTTGGCTACCTATTAAACCGCCAATGTTAAAGCCCATTATGCCTTAGCTTTCTTTTTTAAAATGATTTCTTTAATTTGGCTGTTATGTTGTTTGGCTTCTATTATATCTACTTTTGTAGGAAAAAAAACATTCCCCTGTAGGTGTCCAATGTACATTTCAGGGATTTTAAAGCTAGTGCACTTTTGGTGTTCTATTGAGAAAAGCTGCAGTGTCAGCATGCCTTAAGAAATATTTAACCCTTGTAAAGTATCTACCATAATGAAAAACAAAATTTTCATTGCAGACGATGTCTAAAATGTTACTTGTATCATAGTGCAGAACTCTGTGAACATCAGTGAAACAATCACACAAGCAGGAAATGATATTTCCGGGGGTGTATCGTACACCAGCAGTGTACAGAACGCCTCCAGGTTGCCATAGTGCATTGAATTTTAAACAAAATGACGGTAACTGCAAAATGAAGAGAAAAGGTAATTTATTATTGGCATTAATTCACAATATGGCTAGTGTAGTGTATACTATTAATTTATACCGTATCTACTCGAGTATTTCAGCACATTTTATGGTGCTGAAAATGCCCCCCTCAGCTTATACTCAAGTCACCTTTTTGCTCCTGATCTCCCAGACTTGGTGGACCTCGGTACCGGCCGGCCGTAGGTCTCCTGGACTATAAACTTTGCACACATATAGACCCCCTCTACAAGTGTGCAAAGTTTGTTGTCTGGGGGACCTACGGCAGGGGAGCATCATTTTTTCAAAGTCGGGCACCACTTCCAAAGACTCCCATGTTAAACGGTAATTTCTCCGGTAACTTTGGGGACCTGGTAACGGCCGGTTGGCACACATGTAGCCCCAGCTCTCCTCTACAAGTGTGCAAAGTTTGCTGTCTGGGGGACCTATGGCCGGGGAGCACTGATTTTCCAAAGCCGGCCACCCCTTCTATATACTCCCATGTTAAACGTAAGTCTAGTCATGGACACAGTGAGGCATGGGCACAGTGAGGCATAGACACAGTGAGGCATGGGCACAGTGAGGCATAGACACAGTGAGGCATGGGCACAGTGAGGCATGGGCACAGTGAGGCATGGCCATGCAAAAGTGCAAAAGGAACTTGGACAGTCACACTCCAAAAAAACATTCCTTTAAATAAAATGAATCACAAAAATAGACATGCCACAGCAAAACTGGAACAAAAAGCTAACGTTTCGCACTGTAGCTTCAGTGCTTAGTCATAGCTAGTACATAGCTTGGTACTAGCTATGACTAAGCACCGAAGCTACAGTGCAAAACGTTAGCTTTTTGTTCCAGTTTTGCTGTGGCATGTCTATTTTTGTGATTCATTTTAATTAAAGGAACGTATTTTTGGAGTGCGGCTGTCCAAGTTCCTTTTGTATTTTTGCATTTCCATTGCATTGCCGGCACCCAAGGTTTGCATCCAGTGAAGGAGTTTTCTGATTGCTATTGAGCAGTATTTTCTCTCTCTAGTGAGGCATGGGCATAGTGAGGTATGGGCATAGTGAGGTATGGACACAGTGAGGCATGGGCACAGCGAGACATGCACATGGACACAGTGAGGCACAGTGAGGCACAGTGAGGCATGCAGATGGACACCCTAGGCTTATACTCGAGCCAATAAGTTTTCCCATTTTTTGTGGTAAAATTAGGTGCCTCGGCTTATATTTGGGTCGGCTTATATATGGGGTGTGTGTGTGTGTGTATGTATATATATATATATATATATATATATATATATATATATACTGTACATAATGGAGTTACCCATTAAGACAAACTAATGTGCAGACATATTTAATTTCTTAGAATAAACTTTTATATTTAGAGGTAAACGGGACTATGGATATTCAGTGAATAATGAGTTCACTTTTTTTGGAAAGATAATTTTTGTCAATAAATTCAGCAGTTAGGAAATGAGTTGCTCCAAGTGGACTACAGAAGGATCCCAAATTAGTCTTGGATAGCAGAAGTATGAGAATATCTACCAAGTACTTACCTAGACTGTCTCACTGCATAGGTGGTAGGGCTCCAAAGTAGATTATATTTATTGGCCCTGATTCTTTAACTTCCAATAGCCTTTAAAGCATGCTAAATATCATTTAAAAAGACCATGATCCCCTTGTCTCCCCTCTAAACATCACAAAGGTTTTTTAAAGTACCTTATTATTATCTTATATTGCCCCATAACCCCTCCTTCCATGTGAAGTAAAGCTCTTTAAAAACGTGGCTGAGTGCCACCATCTTGTTTATGACATCAGCAGACTGCAAACTGGGAGCATTTGATGCTCCTGCTTGATCCTGTCAATGAGAGGATCCCATGAAAGAATTCTGCCCATGGGAGCTTACTCTACCCAAGGGTAAGCTCTAGCCACTAAAAGTGTCAGTTGCCAAAGTAACAATGGAGGCTCAACCTCCGTCCTCGATCAATGCGTACGTTCTGCCTTTAGACCAGTACTGCTTTTCTGTAAATGGTGACAACAAATTTTTTTACCAAGCAGATGCCAGCTTCTTTTGTATAAGCAGACACATGTTGCTTTGTTTACACTTCTCATCTACTTGTCATGTTACTAAGGAGCAGTATAAACAAAGCAGTATATATCTGGTTACAGAAAATAAGCTGGGCCATGCTAGGTGAGAAGTTGTGGCCGATTGCATTTGGAAATAAGCAGTAATGGTCTAAGGGCAGAACTTGTATACAGATCAGGTATTTGGGTTCTCCATGTTACCATGGCAACTGAAACTTTCAATGCAGAAAAGCGCTCTCAAACCACTTTCTTTGGCAGGATCACACAGTAGCATGGGTCTGAAGGCAAAGATTGAGAAGCATGCACCCATGGACACATCAGCATGCTTTGGGCAGCGACATAGGGTATGTAGCATGAATATTTTAACACTATAAAGAAGTTTTGGTTTTCTTTCTTTGGAGACAGAGGCTACATCTCTGTAAAAACAAAGACTTTTTTTAATGTACTTGTATGATTAGTATGTTGAGGTATTACACTTATGGAGCACTTGCAGGATATTTCAATAAGAAATCAATAAAGAACAATTGCTATTTTATTGTAAAACCCATCAGTTCAGTGAGATACAGAAAACTTTTCTCAGTGCTGAGGCTCAAGGAAACCTAGGTTTCTTAAAGAAAAAAAAAATCAATTTCCTTTGTTTTTGATCTTGTGGAATGATCCAGTGCCTTCTCTTCCCTACTAGTCTATGTTTTTGCTGAACTGTGATACCTGGATCCAAGTTCTTTGCTTTTATGTACCTGTGTGCCAGTACTCCACCCTTGTATTAATACTTGGTTGCAAAAACTGGGAGTTATTCTCTCTAAAGACCCCTACACACGATCAGGCTTTTGCCCGGCCAAACTCACATCGGAATTTCCGAAGCAATTCCATTGGAGTAAAAGAGAACATGTTCTCTATCTAAATTACTCCGATGGGGCTTACACATGGTCGGAATTTCCAATGGAAAAAGTCTGTTGGACTTTTTCCATCGGAAATTCCGATCGTGTGTACGGGGCTTAACTTGTGTTAAGATGGGACTTCTTGACAATGTTATAAGTAGCAAAGAGATTACGTGGCTGGTATTTTTCCCAGAGCAGATGCCAATTTTGCTTCTTTTTTAAATTTATTTTCCTCTTTCTTTGAACCATAGCCCCATCTTGCTTATTAGACAAATAAGTCTGACAACATTCTTCAGAGAAATGTCAATTACAAGGAAATCTATAACGCTATCCTGAATGAATCCAAGACCTCCTGCACCCAATCTTTGAAAATATCTTATCAATAAAAATAGTGTCATATGAGAAGTATGAGAAGACTGTACATAAAAGCTAGGGGGGAGGCAAAATATTACATAAAGTATAGGAAATATCCTGTGATAGCCTAAGATTGAAATAACATTGAAGATGCATACAAATGCAACAAGATGTTTATTACTTCTATAGTTTATCAATATTTTTTTTCTCTCTGATATTGCCAACATACAAATTGATAAATTTAGTGTTATAGCTGTCAGGTAAAAATGTCTCTATGAAACTCTTCTGATGTTATTTCATATGGATGGTAATGACTCTATAACCATTCTCAAGCGTATTTAGTATTCTGACTTATCATATGCATGGGACTTGCTTTGCCTGTATAATGTGGTGGTGTGTAATGCTGTTTACATTAGGAAAATCTCTCCCTCTGTAAATGAGAGAGCGGCACTCACGGTCTTGAAAGGTGAATGCACACTAAGGCCTCGTACACACGACGAGAAACTCGTCATAAAAGAGACATCGTTTTCCTTTACGAGAATCTTGTCAAGCTTTCTTTGCGTACACACTGTCAAGACAAAATCTCGTCATTCTCAAACGCGGTGACGTACAACACGTACAACGGCACTATAAAGGGGAAGTTTGATTCCACTGGCACAACCCTTGGGGCTGCTTTTACTAATCTCATGTTACTGCGTGTTTAGTAAAAGTTTGGTGAGAACGATTTGCGCTTTTCAGTCTGGTACAGCGCAACGAATGTGCTATCTCCATTACAAACGCTACTTTTACCGAAGGTGCACTCACGTCTCATACTTTATTCTAAGCATGCGTGGGTTTCTAAGCATACACGCAAACGTGTTTCTCGTCGTAAACCAGCCAGACGAGAAACACGGTAAGGAAATTGAGACTCCCGACGAGAAAAAGAGAACTTGTTCTCTTTTTTCTCGTCGAGATCACAACAGTTTTCTCGACGAAAAACATACACACGACCGTTTTCCTAGGCAAAAAAGCTCTGCCACCAAGTTTCTTGATGGATTTTGTCGAAGAAAACGGTTGTGTGTACGAACGAGGCCTGAAGGATTTATTTCAACATTTAGATCAGGCACAAGCTCGTCTTCCTCTGGACATTTTGAGAAAGACGAGCTTGTGCCTCATCGAAATGTCAAAATGAAACCTCCACTGCGTGTTCACCTTTTAAGACATTGAGTATAGCTCTCCCTTTTAGATTATATCTACTACAGGGCTACAGTTTATCAATACTAGAAACTCACACTGAGAGTTTGCATGTAGCAGTGCTGGAGTGCATGCATGTAGGCAATGGGTAAATACAAGAAGCTACAGGAGATCAGCAGTGCTGATACACAACAAATGATATAAAAAAAAAAGTGAAAAAATGTATTTGATTTAAAAAGCGTTTTTGATACACAGTGCCTAAGCAAACTAAATGTCATTTGGTTAGGGCTTACATGTACTTCAAATGGACAATTTAGAAATTAGAATTTCTATCAAATATGTGGTAGTTTAAGTAAGCTACATATGAAAAGATGATTAGGAAAAGAACACACAGAAATACACAAGTATCAAAAGTTAAGTTGTAAGAATTGCTGTTCAATTGAATTCTCAACAATGCAGCTAGAAATCAAACTAGGGTGCATATGCTCCATTTAATTAAAGCCCAATTAAAGTAATACTATTTATTTTTGTTATGCAGTCAAACTACTTAGCAAAAAAAAGAATATGTCATGTAATAAAAATGTATATTACACACTATGCCTCGTACACAAGACTGTTTTTCCCGTCGGGAAAACTGCCATGACAGCTTTTAGATGGGAAAACCAGCCGTGTGTATGCTCCATCACAAAATTCCCGACAGGAAAACCAACAGGAATTCCGGCTGGCAAAATGAAAACATGTTCCCTTTTTTTCCCACCAGGGTTTCCGGTGGTTTTTAAGCCGGCAGCTTACCTATGGGGAAAACCTGCGGTGGAGCATACACACGGCCGGGTTTCCCGACCAAAGCTGCCATGGCAGTTTTCCTGTAGGGAAACCCGTGTGTAGGGGAAAAAGCTACCGAGCAGGTTCTCGGTTTTCCCGGCGGATCTTTTTACCATTCTGGAAGCACTCTGGAGAGCCGGACTGCTGTTTTTACCCATTGGGCAGCAATCCAAATCTCCAGCAGTCCCACACCCCCTGCACAGTGTTTCAATTAACAATGCTGCTCAGGAAGTGTTGTTGATCGCAGCACTGAGCAGGAGGTGTATTTGACTGCTAGTAATCTGGACCGTTACACATTATGTGAGGGCAACACTCCAGATCTTGAGTGTGCTGCTGGCATATCATATAGCTGTAAACATAAATACATAATAATGATAAAAACTGAAACATTCTGCACTTGTTATACAGCCTGGCTAAAAATTATGACTTCAACTAGGCTATAGTAGTTTCTATAAGGTTGGTGTGGAATATATGAATAAGTAAAGGTGGTAATGGTGGGAACATCTAAAAACGTTAATTGTGCTTAAAGTGATTGTAAAGTCTTGTTTTTTTTGTTTGTTTTTTACCCGAGCCAAGCTGCAGCTCTGTTTGTCCATTTAGACATAGAGCAGCGGTTCTGCTGCACCCTCTCTCTCTCCTTATTGGCTAACTTTGATTGACAGTAGTGGGAGCCAATTTCCAGTGAATGGCTGTGCAGCATGGGCATGTCAGAACAAGTCTGATCATTGGAGGAGAGAAGGCCGAGTACACAGTATAGTTAAAGAATGGACCATGCCGTGCTCTCCTGCTTAGTGTGGTCAGTTTTTAATGGGAAAGCAAAGGGACTAGCAGGAACCACAGGGATTTCACATAAAATAGGCAATACAAAGAGAACAGGATACCTTATGATACAAGTACATGGCACAGCAGCCACATATCAGGAATACAAAGTGTTGGGGTAACAAATTAGTAAATTACCTTTCTCTTGAAAATATCAGCGCACATTTATACTTGACTGTGGATAAAGTCTTATAACTGTATAACTGTAGTATGAGACTATTTTAGGCCCTGTTCCTTCCCACTGCTAGTTTTAATAAATTTGGAGTAAGATTAAGTGATATATCTACTTTGTTGCCTATTGCTCCTCTTGGTGGAATAAAAGCTGTACCCAAGGACTTATAATGTAAGGATCTCCCTGCTTCTGCTTTATCCCCTCTGTGCATCTGTGCTCATCCCATCTTGCTGGCTACTTTTTGAATATTACTCCTCAAGCCTGAGATCACCAGTCATCAGGGGAGTAGCTCTGACATTATAAAGCCAATCCCTTCACTGAAATGGCCACTTCCATGGCTAGACACAGTAAAGAACAACGATTGGTAAGCCCGTAATGGAGAAAAGATCAGTTCACAGGGAGTCCGTAATACTTGTACATAGTCTTTGCCATCGTCCTCCTTTACAGCCTTCACTGTGATCACTTATGGAAAAGAGGAAAAAAGGTATTTATAATTTTTTTTTTAATATATATATATATAAAAAACACAAATGTTTTGCCTTCCATAGTTTAAATTAAATTGTTTGTTTTACTTTTTTTTTTAAGTGTATTTTTGTGCATGAACTCGAGAGGAGCCGGACTGCAGGAGTTGGGAGTAGGCAGACCCTCCCCCCGGAGGCAATCTGCCATCCTTCTCCATGCCCCTGGTGGCAATGACGGGTGTGAGGGGCGGCCTCCCACTCACCCCGCCCTACCTGCTCCACTTGGGAGCCCAACTGGGGCCCAACGGGACCCCAACGGGGCAGAGCGACTCCCCCTGTGAGGGGGTCTAGCCCACCCAGCCAGCCCTGTAGGTCCTTCGCCTCTCTTTTTTAAGGAGACCGCATGGCCAAAGTGCGTGCGTGTTAAACTAATTTTGTGTGCGTGCAAGTGTGGTGGTCTTTGTGGATGGGGGGGTGGGCGTACTAAGCACAGGCGTACCTTGCATAGCACACCCACCGGGAGCCGGGCTGAGACCACCAAACTCAATTCACATGAAGCCAAGACCGGGATCCGAACCCTTGGCTGCAGAGGTGAACGGCTTGTCAGCGCAGTGCCAATCACATTGAGCCACCACAGCTCCAAATTGTTTGTTTTACAAGGTGATCAATTACAATCACTTGAAATGAACAATAGTGTACTTGCCAAATATTGAAAATGGCTAATAACAAAGTCAGCCCCAAAGGTCTCCAAGAGGGCCAAGCTGCAGTTGCAGGTACCAAACAGCCTGATAACTGTCTGAAACGGTAGAAACGTAATCAGATTGTAATCTCTGCAGATACCCCATCAAGATGTCACCCACTCACTTATAATCAATGAAAAGGTCAAGGACTTCTTTGCTTTCCCATATTGTGGAAAATACAATTGCTATGTTTATCCCATTTCTTTTATATCACATAACAGCTCTGAAAGAGATAATCTCTCTTGAAGGTGCTCATGTTTTCCCACGTATGGTATATTTTTATATTGTTCAGAGAGCAGAGCCGAGAAAGGTGAGGAGGGGAGCTATATTCTGCAATGAAGAGCAAGCATTTAGTCATGCAACATCTCCTTTATGATTATTAGCAAGCAATGTCTGTAACCAAAAGTCTATCTGCCACTATTGCAGGCTGTAAAACACTTCAAAGCACAAAGCTTCTATCCAAAAAGAGTGTAATAAGGACCAAATTACAGCATGTCTTCTGAAAAAAATACAATTATAGCCCTTCTTAATATGGGAGTTTCAGAGGACAATCAGGCTCGAAGCATAATACAAATTGCATGGAAAGAGCCCCTCCCCTTTGTACAGCCCAGGGCCAGATGGTATTTTTAACCCTTTTTCTAGCCTACAGTATGCTTAGTTTACGTTTCTGGTAACCACAACATTACTGACCTTTTCCTTTGTTTTGCTATCACCAAAACTATTGTTTTACTGTTTCCATAGGCAGGTGGATTTACAATTACTTGGAACTGTAGGTATACTTAATTTGTCATCCTAAGCATCCCCTCTTTGATAGGCTGACAAATATTCTAATGTCTTGTTGGTTTCCAGCTGAAGATAATTTTGTGGTTTATAAAACAAACATTTTCCTCCTTCCTTTCATATGAGGCTGTCACCATTACTGTATTTAATATACCAAAATAAACACATATAGGTTGAATGTATTGAATTATTGGTTCCCATGCTAATACTCCTTCTCCGCCTCCTATAATCCCATGACCATTTTTATAGTAATTGTCATTGGCTTCTTATTTATCATCATTGCTGTTGGCTTATTGACTGCGTCAGCACCAGATTTTGCCCATGTGCTGTATGAAATTTGGAGATTTCTGTTAGGCCGCATACACACGATCGAATTTATCTGCTGAAAACGGTCCGACGGACCGTTTCAGCAGACAAATTCGATCGTGTGTACGGGCGAGCAGACAGGTTTTTCCAGCAGACAAATTTTAAACCATGCTTTAAAATCTGTCTGCTGGGAACCCGTCCGTCCGACATGTCTGCTGGTTAGTACACTAACCAGCGGACATATCTGTCCGCACATGCGTCAAATGGATTTGACGCATGCGTGGAAGTATTTTACTTCCTGGTTCGGTGACGTGGCGGCGGGGATTTTGGTTTGTTCGTGTGTACACGATCAAACCAATATATCCCAGCAGACAAATCCGATCAAAACGGTCTGTCAGACCGATTTGATCGGATTTATTTAGTGGTGTGTACACGGCTTTTCTCCCGAGCTCCTGCAAGAGTTCACAAACTTGTTTCTGTTTACAGCCAAGAAGCCTGGAAGGCACAGATGACGAAGCCTTCTTGGGGGGCAGCTGTAAGAGCCTGGTGTCTCAACAGACCAGGAAATGAGAATTAGGTAAATGTGAGTTACAGAATAAATATTTTATTTAACAAATTACATTTTAGTTTTTTTTAGATCAGCAAGCAACAGGGGTTTTCAGTGTTGAGGGGACTGCCATCAAGAAAGGTGAAATTCAGCAGGTCCCCAGGAGCCTAATCCAGGGCACATTGTGGTATCCCAAGTAGGGAAGAAGGCAACCCACACCCCTCCATGCAAGGATGTGTTTGTGGGGACAATGATGATACAAGTGATGGCACAAGTAAGCCACAACAGCCATTCCCCTCTATCAACTCTCTTTCTAAACGATTTGAGAGACTCAAAAACATTTGACAACGACACTGAAATCTTAAGTATCTAATTTAAGAAGCAATCTGATTTCACTAATTAATATTAATTTAACATTTAATATCTATAATTGAAGATGTTGCAACCACTTAGGCTTCACATGCCCAACTGATTCATCAGTTGAAACAGAAAAGTAAAAACAAAACAGTACTCGTTCATGTACAAGATGGGTGATGAAAAAAACAGCTCTCCCCACAACAATGTATTCATAAGATGCCTGCCTAAAGCTATGAGAGACCCTCAACCTGACCAACACTATTAGAAGGATCCTTGGGACATTTCTGGAAAGATCTACCAGAGCATAACTTTGTCTGGACCAAGTGTGCAAAACACTGCAACCATACAGTCTACCCTTCGAAAACCAAAAAACATGTTATGACTGCTCCAGTATAATGAGAGAAGGAACTAATGCAAAGTTATGCATTTGGATGCTAACAGGATTTCAGCCACAATATTCATCAAGTTGGATTATACTGAGTCAATCAGTAAATGAAAAATATTTGCATTAGTATTTTTTTATATTTTTGAGGATAAATACTTTTACCCCTTTACAAAACATTGCAAAATGTGTTAGAGTGATCTGTCTTTCATTATTTCTTTGTATATACCTGAGATGGAATAAACATCTGCAAACTTACTTTGGTGCCCCATCATCCTATTCTGTGATGTTGACTTATCTAACATATAACAATGTAACTCAAGATCTTCTACTTGTGCTGGATATTCAAGTCCCATAGTTCCAGCTATGGATTTACTATCTGGACCTACTGAATGTCTTCGTTACTAGTGTTGAGCGGAATACGCCATATTCGATTTCGCGATATTGCGCAAATATATAGAAGAATATTCGCGAATATTCGCTAATATCGAATATTCGTGATATTTTATCCAAAAAAAAATTTGATAAATTTTGCTAATGCGAAATTTCGCTAATGGGAAAATGATTGCGAAATTCTCATAAACGGAGATAATTTCCTGTATTACTAAACTAATATGCACTAAACACTAACTCTACACTAACTCTACTTAAAAGAAAGGAGAATAAGGGGGCAAAAGAAGGGCGGAGAAGATAATCGCGCAATATTCCTATTGCGCGATTATCTTCTCCGCCCTTCTTTTGCATCAGAGCCAATTAGAATAACTCGAATATTCAGCAAAAGGAATATCGCGCAATATTCTTTTTGCCGAATATTCGAGTTATTCTGATTGGCTCTGATGCAAAAGAAGGGCGCATCAGAGCCAATCAGAATAACTCGAATATTCGGCAAAAGGAATATTGCGCGATTATCTTCTCCGCCCTTCTTTTGCATCAGAGCCAATCAGAATAACTTGAATATTCGGCAAAAGGAATATTGTGCGATATTCCTTTTGCCGAATATTCAAGTTATTCTGATTGGCTCTGATGCAAAAGAAGGGCGGAGAAGATAATCGCGCAATATTCCGTTTGTCGAATATTCGAGTTATTCTGATTGACTCTGATGCAAAAGAAGGGCTGAGTAGCTGATGCGATTCTTTTATGTTGCCGAAAATTCGCAATGCGAATTTTCGGCAACATAAAAGAATCGCATCAGCTACTCGGCCCAGGGTCTCTCTCTAATCATACCAGCAATGCTTTTAGATGTCGATGGAGATCACTAGGATGTGATCTGTTTTAAAAATAAATGTGAAAAAATACGAATATTCGCTATAATGAATATTTGCCGCAATATTCGAGTTATTCGCGAATACTCGAATATGCAATATTCGTAGCGAATATTCGCAATGCGAATATTCGTGAGCAACACTATTCGTTACACCAACATGACAAGAGGTCATTAACAAAAGTCCTAGTTTGAAGGTTGACAACCCAAAAGTGAGCTCTACTAGATTATAATACGGATTCCCACTTGGATCTGATCCTCTAAAAGTGTGGTAATTTTGACTCTTACTTTGGGCACCGTAATTTTACCCACTGACCTCCCTTCCCCCCTCAGCTCCACCAGTTAAATGCTGCATTTAAGCTACAGTGTTTATGCTCTCTGGTCACTCCTAAATCTACATTACTGGGACCTCTGAGTTCACCACCAGTTCTGGGTATTTGATGACCTTGTGTAAATATATACATTTTTAAGACACTGGGCTTGGCTAGGATCAGGTCATGCCCTCTTTACACATTCATTGTCTTCCTCCAAGCTCCAATTTGGATTTCTATCACTCCAGAGGGTCAATATGACTAAAGGGTGGTACTACTGGCCCCCTAAAAGAGTCAAATTGTATTGTCGTACCCTTCCTCCATGTTTTATCCCATCTTGTGTAAAATTGTGTGGTAACAATGGTTTTGTTATGTCTTATTGTCGCATGCATACAATTTTAAAATGTAATCCTAACATGTTTGGCTTCTACGGCTAAAATATTTTATGAAATGGTACACCTAAATGGGAAAACACCTTGCATCCAGGAGATGCATTTCCAGATGTTTTCCCCCTCTAGACTCCTTTTCCCTAGATTTCAAATGTATTTCTTTATTCATTCATAGATTTGATAGCTCTTACTACACAGCGTGCTACCAGCACAGACTCCGGGCTCTCACGAAGGGCCCCAGGTCTCGTGCTAATGATTGGGAACTGGGAGTCCTGGTTTCCAAACACCTGATCGCTATGATAGCTTCTGACTGAGTATGACAGTGATCAGTCACTGTATAGCACATCCATGTGTTTTTTTTTCTTCTTTTTTCTTCTGAATGGAGAAAGAGATACATTATATCTTTTTTACCTTGCAAAAGAAGAGGAAAAAAATCATGTGTGTGTATAAAAAATAATAACTAATCATAAATTGTTATTATAAATAAAAATAAAAAATTAGCTTGATCAGGGTTTGATTTAGGTCATTGTCAGGGTTATGCTCAAAGGTCATGTTCAGAATCAAAGGTCAGGATTAGTATCTTTTAGGAAGGATTACAAAACACATATTTAAATTTGTATCAGTGTTTTAGGTAGACAAAAAAAGCAAATAAGGACTATTGTTTCTGAGCCCTACTACGGGTACAAACAATAAATAACATACACATACAGTATCTCACAAAAGTGAGCACACCCCTCATATTTTGTAAATATTTTATTATATTCTTTCATGTGACAACACTGAAGAAATTACACTTGCTACAAAATTGTAAATTAGTGAGCGTACAGCTTGTATAACAGTGTCAATTTGCTGTCCCCTCAATAAAACTCAACATACAGCCATTAATGGCAGGTGTGTTAAATTTGGTGTTATCACTCTCACTCTCTCATACTAGTAACTGGAAGTTCAACATGGCACCTCATGGCAAAGAACTCTCTGAGGTTGTGAAAAAAATAATTTTTGCTCTACATAAAAATGGCCTAGGCTATAAAAAGATTGCCAAGATCCTGAAATTGAGCTGCAGCATGGAAGTCAAGACCATACAGCAGTTTAACAGGACAGGTTCCACTAAGAACAGGCCTCGTCATGGTCGATCAAAGTGGTTAAGTGCACGTGCTCAGCGTCATATCCAAAGGTTGTCTTTGGGAAATAGATGTATGAGTGCTGCCAGCATTGCTGCAGAGGTTGAAGGGTGGGGGGTCAGCCTGTCAGTGCTCAGACCATGCGCCACACACTGCATAAAATTGGTCTGCAAGGCTGTCATCCCAACAGGAATCCTCTTCTAAAGATGATGCACAAGAAATCCTGCAGTTTGCTGAAGACAAGCAGACTAAGGACTGGATTACTGGGACCTTGTCCTGTGGTCTGATGAGACCAAGATAAACTTATTTGGTTCAGATGGTGTCAAGCGTGTGTGTGGTGACAACCAGGTGGGGAGTGCAAACACAAGTGTGTCTTGCCTACAGTCAAGTATGGTGGTGGGAGTGTCATGGCCTGGGGCTGCATGAGTGCTGCCGGCACTGTCTTTGCCAAAGGTTCCTGTGTTCCTGTGTTTGTTTCAGCTACAAGACTGACCCCGGCTTCTGACCCTGGCTACGTTTATCGTTTACTCTGAATTCTGTAATCCTGGACCATGGCTATACTTCGACTATCCTTGGCAAATCCCTATCAAGCCCCCGTGCACAGACTCACAGCCCAGGTAGTGATTATCCTATTACCTTAAGCTGTGTGTATTTGTAACAGTGAGCATACAACTCTGCAACATGGACTCCAGCCAAGGTAAGCCCTTACACAATGTTGCTCTCTTTATTTTGGGCTCCCACACCTACTGTATCTCACCCAACTCCTCTGGGCTCACTCAGATGCAGCACCCACTCCTTGGCCTCTCAATATGGGATCGTCAAGCACCCTAGGTTCTCACACTTCTCTGACACTCGGACTCCATTAGTACCCTTGACTCACTAGTTGTCTCAGCTCATGCAGACTTGCTCAGCTGTCAAAACTCTCCCAGTCCTGCAGGTATGGAATCTCTCCAACATGGAGTACTTGTTTTTGGCAGGAACACACATCCCTTCTAGCTGGAGTACACAACTATCTCCAAACAAAGCACCTGTACTATGGATAGCTCCCGGCTTATAACGAGCATGCACATCTGCATACTCACATAACCTGCAGGTCTCCAGTAAGACCCAGACACAGGATTAGAGTCTTCTTTCCACCCAAACGTCTTCAACCCTGATCTGAGATAACCAAACCCAGAGAAAACTGAAATCCCAGTCTTCTCTGCTCAGACACAATACTCTGGAGCCCCGTTTTCTTTAGTACTGTAAACCCTGCATCTCTGTATCACTATACAGCAGGGGTCTCAAACTCCCGGCCCGCGGGCCAGTTGCGGCCCGCAGACCGAGATTTTGCGGCCCACTGACACAGGGCCGATCCTATACGGGGTGCAGTGGGCGCTGGTAGAGGAGAGGCGCCTCGCCGCTGAGCCTTTTTTTTTTTTAAACGGAGCGACCCGCCGCCGGCGCTGAAGCAATCTGAGAAGCTGAGAGCCGAGCGAGCGGGATCAAGTGACGACGTGACGTCATGACGTCAGACTGAGCTCAGCCCACGGCCGCCCCAGCATCCACAGTGAGCCGCCTCTGCGGCTGGAGATTTAGCTCCGCTCGGCTCCACCTCTGCCATCTTCAGACAGGCAGCGTGGCTAAGAGGAAGAGGAGCAAGCACAGTATTACAGAGCCGAGCTGCCGCCTGATTGAGCCTGCCTCAGTGCCTTGCCTTCTGCCTGGTGGTCTGACAGACAGTCACTGTCTAAATCTGAATGATTGTAATTTGCCTATTGCAGTGCCTGCCTTGCTGACTACTACATCTGACCTGGCTGTGTAAGTAGTAATTCATACTGTGTGCCATTAAATGCAACCACTGTGTCCATCCAAATGTGCCACTGTGCCCGTCCAAACGTAGCCACTGTGCCCGTCCAAACGCAGCCACTGTGCCCATCAAACTGCAGCCACTTTGCCCATCTAAATGTAGCCACTGTGCCCATCCAAACGCAGCCACTGTGCCCATCAAAATCCAGCCACTATGCCCATCAAAATCCAGCCACTGTGCCCATCCAAATGTAGCCACTGTGCCCATCAAAATCCAGCCACTTTGCCCATTCAAATGTAGCCACTGTGCCCGTCCAAATGTAGCCACTGTGTCCCGTCAAACTGCAGCCACTGTTCCCATCAAACTGCAGCCACTGTGCCCATCAAAATGCAGCTACTGTGCCCATAAAAACACAGCCATTGTGCCTGTGCAAACTGCAGCCACTGTACCCATCAAAATGCAGCCACTGTGCCCATCAAAACGCAGCTACTGTGCCCATCAAAATGCAGCTACTGTGCCCATCAAAACGCAGCTACTGTGCCCATCAAAACCCAGCCACTGTGCCCATAATCTTTCAGCTGATGCTATTATCACAGGGTGGTAGGGGGAATGGGGGGTGTTGCTTGTGGATGATGGGGGTGCTACTGCTTGGGGGTTGGGGGGTGTTGATGAACAGTAGCACCCTAATCATTCACCAGCAACAGCCCCCCCCTGTGGTAATAACATGAGGGTGCTACTGCCCTTGCAGTAGCATCCCAATCATCCAACACCCCCCCCCCCAGCAGTAGCACCCCCCATCATCCGTCAGCTCATGCTATTACCACAGGGGGGTAGGGCGATTGGGGGTGTTTCTGGTGGATGGTGGGGGTGCTACTGCCCAGGCAATAGCATTCCAATCATCCAACAACACCCCCCCCCTACCCCAGCAGTAGTACCCCCATCATCCGTCAGCTCATTCTATTACCACAGGGGGGTAAGGTGGATGGGGGGGGTGTTGCTGGTGGATCTCAATCATCCAAACCCCCCTTCAGCAGTAGCACCCCCCCAACATCTGTCAGCTCATGCTATTACCACAGGGGGGTAGGGGGAATGGGAGTGTTGCTGGTGGATGATGGCGGTGAGGGGCGCATGATGGGGCATTATATGTGAGGGGCACATGATGGGGGCATTATATGTATGTGAAACCATATTCGCTCAGCCCTGATAGGAAATTTCTGTGGGTGGAACAAGAGCTCAGCCTATCAGGGCTGAGTGAATATTGGCTCACTGCCCTAATAGACTGAGCGCTAATCTATGTGATTGGCTGGCAGTGCCGAAAGAAGAATGGAGAAGAGTGAGTGTGTGTATGTGACTGCAGCCAGGGTCATAGGGACTGTCCTGGAGAGTGAACATTAGGGGCGGCAGGGGCGCAATCTGTGACATTTTGGTCCAATACTTGATGCGGCCCAGCCTCACCCAGCTTATACCTCCAGTGGCCCCCAGATAATTTGAGTTTGAGACCCCTGCTATACAGTATACATTATATATATATATATATATATATATATATATATATATATGTATATGTGTGTGTGTGTATATGTATGTGTGTATATATATATATATATATATATATACACACACACATACAATATATATATATATATATTTAGTAGATGAATGTTAAGAGGTTTTATACACAAATACATTGTTTTTTGTATTAGTCACTGAAATTGACTATGAAGATGTGTAATCATCTTCTTATTGATATTTACATGTGTATTTTTGTTTGGATGTCAGTGAATGCAACTATCTGTATTCAAAAATTCTTATCTTTCACAAGTTATCCGTAAATGTCCCTGCTTGGTATACCACAATGTTTGTGTTTCAGTTAATAAAAGCATTTTTGTTGGGTATTTGCATTTGAATATTATAGTCCTTACCAAATAAAAAAGGCCTTTATTAACAAATATACTATATGTAAAAGTTTCACACACTATATATATTTCAATCACACAATATATATATATATATATATATATATATATATATATATATATATATATATATATATATATATATATATATATATATATATATATATACATATCACTCCAGAAAATACTTGAATACTAAATGTATTTATTTTTTCTGAATTTCAGGACAGTTTTTTTTTTCAGAATTTGGTTTCTGCCCCATATTTAGTGGCATAGCTAAAGCTCTAGGGCAGTCTTTTTTCTGAAGCCCCCCTAATGCCACCCCCTTATTTGTACCCCCCCTTTTTTGGATCTTTGCTCTTTCTGTTCGCACTATCCCCCAAAACAACATAAACAAAGCACCAAGCCCATGCTCTAGAGTCCCTTTTACCATTCAACAATAGCACATACCACATTATTATAAAATTTACAGAGCAGAGCACACTGAGCTATTTGTTCATCTTGGAGAGTTGCACAGGGAAGTTACCAGGTCGATTGGGAGACTTTCCCATGTGTCTCTTGCACTTGGACCTGTGATGTCACAGATTACATTACCAAGTGCATGGCATATATGGGGAAGCATCCCAAGCCCAGACTGGAAAGTTCTCTGCAGAATATATTGGGTGATATAGACTATTGTGCAGGCAGTACAGTGTGCCACAATCATGGATGTGACTATGCTGACCACATGTTAATTGTCACTGTTTTCACCACTGGATCTTTTTCATGGAGGGGTGCTCTTTTTCAGCTGCAGAACTAACAGAAGATTATCTAAACATTTCCACTTGCTCTTTTTATAAATACTAGGTGTTGGAGAGATTTGGACGAATCACAGTGAAAGACAATCTGCTTTGATGAAAAAGAGGATTTGTTCAGATCACTGGTGATATACTCCAAAGGGCCATTCAACTGTAACATCACTGCTCCAATATAAAAGTAAGTAAACGACTTCTGTGTTAGACAACTCGCATAACAAGGTGAAAGTTATCATCCCATAAACCCTTGCAGCCTTAATGGTGGGATTGCCATTGGTTAGGGTGGACACATGTCTCTCTACAGCAGGGGTAGACAACCTCGTCCCATGAGACATTTAAAGATCCTGACAATCAAAGGAAAGACTCCTAGAGGCAGAGGCATGATGGGATTTGTAGTTTCACCACAGCTGGAGTGCCGGGTTGCCTACTTCTACTCTACAGATTGGACCACATTTTTACCAGGTAACTAATATCTCTGAGCGTACTAAATATTCACCCTGGGCGGGGGAACATAAATGGCTCTGCTGTGCTAGGATGGAGAAGGTATTTTAGTGTTTGTCCTATTTTACTGATAATAAACATAAATGAAGTATTTAATTTTCGAGAAACAAAGGCAAGAAGAGCAGAAGAAATAATGCCAAAGTAACGGCATTATCATATTTCACAGAAACCTTAGTCCTAAAGAGACAAGCTTTTTCTGCTGTCCTCCCAATTTGTCTCTGTAAGAACAATGTAGAAACTCATCCAGCTGAGCCTGAACAAGTTTGCACATCAGTGTGCCTTTTTCTGCATCATCAATTACACTCCTGGATATCTGTTCCATGGTCCATGATGCTGCACTTTTTAATTTTTCTCCTTTCTTTAACAGCTTTGCTAAAACACATTTATGGTATATACAGTAATTTTTCAATTGTGAAACTGTTATTGTTAAAGGGTAGGTTCCCTCTGCTATCATTTGGGTATTAGGATGTCTGTTTTTCTTTTTTATAATTGGGTGTCATTCTTAACAAGCAAAGTATTGTATACAAGGACCAATTAGTGAAGTAGAACATGTTAAGATGATCACAACTTGCATGTAGGAAAAAAGGTTTTGTGTATCAACCATTTCATTGCAAAATACATCTGGCTTTTTGTGTTTTCTTTATATACACAATTGCAATAGATTAAGAGTCGGTTCACACTGGGGCACAACGACTTCCAGCACGACTTTATGAGGCAACTTGGACACGACTTGAGTATGAATCATCAGGCAACTTACAAGGCAACTTCAAGTTGCCTCCAGGACAGTACAAGGCAACTTCAAGTCGCCTCCAGGATAGGAGGCTTTCAAGTGGCCAATCAAACAACAATATGCTCTGTGGGAGGGGTTTGCTTGAGAAATGTATGTTATCTTCCTGTATTGTTGCTTCAGTTAAGACAGTGATCAGACTTCTGAGGCAACTTCCATTGAAATCAATGGGTACAAGTTGCCTACAAGTTGCCTAGAAGTCGGATTGAAGTAGTACAGGAACCTTTTCTGAAGTCGGAGCGACTTCAGTAGTGTGTATTAAGATGGCTCCCAGGTCGCCCCTGTGTGAACCAGCTCTTAGGCTGTCCACTCCAAACAAACAAGGAAACAAACAAGGAAACAAACGCTTATGCAGTTTCATATGTAGTCCCAAGTAATGCCCAAGTTTGGCCTCAGAAGCTGATAATGCTTTAGGCTCCTGATGAAGACGCAATGTTAAAACACATAGGGTCAGAAGTGACAACATCACATGCACTATACAAGGCATGCCGGTGCTCTGCAAGGCATTTGGAAGGTTAAAGGGTCCATTAATCTCATGGGGGGCTTGAAATCATATTGTATTATTATCAGTCATATTGCAATGTGCATTCATGTGCAAAGCGTTATTTGCAATTATATAATGTGAGTAGATATTTGTCTGGTTTAAAATCTTTTCCTTCTATTTTTTTTATGAATAAAAAATATTACGCTATATGAGTCATTTTATATTTTTCTAGTAATCTCATGGTGACCACAACTTGTTTGGGAGATGATGAGTTTTCTGATTTATGGATTTTACCTTCAGGTCCATTTGACCTTCCTATAGTTTGGGGGTCACTAGTGAGTGTGGTTTGGATTGATGCAGGATCACATTGTGACTAGCACATAGTACACTAAAGGAGTAGGCTCTCACCTACAAACCAAATAGACTGATTTGGGACAAATATTTGAATTACATATTTGCATTCTTCTCACAGTATTGGGTTATTTATTGTGATCAAATAGTAAATAATAAAATGTGCCAAATAATTTGGTTATGGTAGTTATAATGCTGGTCTTTTTATAGTTTTTTAATCCAAATGAATTGTTCCCCTAATTGACTTCTGTTGAAGATCAATCAATCTGAAAACCATGCTAAGTTTTTGCCCACCCTCATCCCTGCATCAAAATGTCTGAAAATTGTTTATTTTGAAAAAGGTTATTGGTGATTTTCAAACTAAAATGCCAACATAACCTCTCAGGTATACAGTATATCAATAAGTACAAGCACCAACACCTGTAGGGAAAAGTCTTAACACTTAAAAACATTCAGACCACAGTCAACATTTGCAAGTTCCGGGGTTGATTTACTAAAACTAGAGAGTGCCAGCCAGATTTTTATCAAAGCTTAGCTAAACAAGCTGATGTTAGAAGCTGATTGGCTACCATGCACAGCTGCACCAGATTTTGCACTCTCTAGTTTTAGTAAATCAACCCCACTTTGTCTTAGGATGTTATAATGTACAAAATGAAAAAGTATCTTCATTTTCACTTTAGAGCTGTATTTGTAATGCATTATGCACATTGGTTTGAAAGTAACTTGGTTTGAGAGTGTTTTGCATGACAAGCTAAATTTTAAAATACATTTTGACTTGATATACAAGCGATGTCTTGATATACAAGTAGCGTCCTACAACATTTAGAAAGTCACATGGTTGATAATTAAAACAGGCACATCTAAGTATGCAGGCAACTGGGGTAAAGCTGTCCACATAGACCATCCTCCACACCACCATCAACGTCATCAATTCCACGCTGCCTGCCACAAACGCTACCAGCCTCGCTTTCAAATCGTTCTACTGCAGGACAGGCGTTTGGGCACGATTTCAGACTGACAGTTGCAGACTGAGAGTCAGTGATGCGGAGGGCGGTCTATGTGGACAGCTTTATTCCGGATGCCTGCATACTTAGATGTGCCTCTTAAGGGAGTAGTGAAGGTAAATGTGTTTTCACCTTAATGCATCCTATGCATTAAGGTGAAAAAACATCCGACAGTAATGTCCCCCCCCACCCCCGTTTTACTTACCTGACCCCTCGAAAGTCCCACACTCGTCCCCATCATCCTCTTTAATTCCCAGCCTGGCTGTTAATTGGTTACACTGGATGGATTGAAAGCAGCGCAGCCATTGGCTGGTGGCGCTGTCAATCACATCCAATGATGCAGCGCGCCGCGGGGCGGGCTGAGTGACACAGTCGGCGGCTATGTCTGCCGCTGTATAGCGGGAGCGTGCCTGCAAGAGATTTCCACCATGCGAGTTTGCTTGCATGAAGGTGGAAAGCTCTTGCAGAGGGGGAGCCATGACAACCGCCGAGGGACCCCAGAAGACTTGGATCGAGGCCACTGTGTGCAAAACGAGCCGCACAGTGGAGGTAAGTATAACATGTTTGTTATGTTTTTTGTTTTTTTTAATTTAACTTTAGTGTCCCTTTAATCATCAACCATGTGAGTTGTTTAATGTTGTACCTTCATTAAATAAAACCATATTGCTACACTTAGAGGTGCCTCTCTTCTCTTTTAAACTCTGTAGCTCCTGCTGGATTTTGCTTTTAATCCCCTTGTAGAGGGCATTTGTGGGTGAACATTTTATGGTTACACAACCTATCACATTGCTATAATCTTTTTATATAGACTATAAACTGAAGGACTGCTGAATAAATGGTTGTGAAATGAATCATCTGAGTTTCCATTATTTCTTATGGGGAAATTAGCTTTTATATACAAGTGCTTTGGATTACAAGCATGTTTCTGGAAAAAATTATGCTCGCAATCCAAGGTTTTACTGTATAACCAATTAACACTGCATTCTAGTTTTTAATCCCTGCAGATGAAACATGAAACTAGAAACCGTTTTTCTGTACATGGTTTAGCTTCACTCTGCTGTAATGAGCAAAAATTGGCACAAATAAATCCCATTTTGTGTAATTCTTCTATTTGTCCCTGACTGTTAGAGGTATAGCAATGCCATAAACAGAAAGTGCCTTTCACAGGAGGGGTCATCAAAAACTATAACAGCATGTTAAGATGCAAATACTTAATGGAATTCCTAGGTTTTTGTATTCCTGTGTAAACCTTCAATAAAACAACTGAAAAAGTATGATGTATACAATCTGTAACTTTTCTGACTTTTTTATGTTTCTTATGACTTGTCTGTAGTCTTGAGATGAAGTACACATAAAGAAAACACACTTTATTTATGAGTAGATGGAAAGATATAAAACCTGCCAGAAAAGTGGCAGTACAATGTAAGAATAAACCGTTTTATTATTAGTCTTGTGTAAAAAGCTCACAAAACAGACACTGAGTGGTCCCGTCCCCATACTGGGCACCAATGAAGTGAATTATCAACTAAACTGCTTAATGTGTACTGACAACTAATGAAGTGATTAGTGCACAACATGTTACTATGATGATGGAAGTAAAAGGTTTCTGAGATGTTATTATATTTTTTTGTACTTCAGCTTTGCTGTGTTTTGTTAAACAGTCCCATTGAACAAGGTTAGAAAAAAAAAATCTTTTTACAAGGCACTGGACAAAAAAAAGAAGAATTCTTCCCCACAGAGTTCCTTTATGTGTTCTAAATATCTCTAACTGAAACCATCACTAGGAAATGTCACAATGCCTAGAACTTTGGTATATAGGCTGAAATGTGTTTTTTGAGCTTCAAAAAATGGTATAAAAGCCTAAATGTTACAGTTTCCATAGGTAGGTGACTCATTCTTTCTTTATAATTGTGATAAGCTGCCATCTGCCTCTACCCTACATTAAGAGGTTGACCTAATTTGGATCTACACATTATGTGTAATCTTTTATTGTATACCGGAAATCTTCAATTAACCTTTTCTTTACAAATTGAGATATTCCTCAAGGAGGAAGGATTAAGCTAAAGCTTGGATCAAGGAGATAATATTGTATGTTATATGACAATGAAAACTCCCAACCATCCTCCTGGGTTCACAGCAAATCCCCCTGCCCAATTTTCTTATATCTTTTTTTAATGCACTTTAAAGAAAAATCCCACCACACAGATCCACATCCTGTCAGGGAAGGGGAGACCGATCGTGTGCTCCCAGTACAGAGTAACACCAATATGAAAGGAGATTTTCCAAGTAAGTTTTTATTGGATTGTCAAATATAATTAGTGTTTGTTTTGTTATTATAATGCTGATACTATAAAATGAAAGTGTATGCTGTTAATAAAGAATTATTTTAATTTTACTTAAATGCATATGTTCATATAAAAGTCCCATTTTGAAAACAGGGGGGAGGGACCAACTAGATAGAGACAGCAAAGCTGCTTGACACTAAACTGGTCTATACTATATCGATCGGTATGGGTTTGGTTGGGATTTTCAAGGTACTTGTAGAGAGACGTATATCATATAAAAATAGGTTTATTACAAAAAGAACAATACATCAATAATAAAAAGATGGGACAGGCCCCACAGTTCGGACACAGTAAGGTGTTTGTTAAGATAACACAAAACAAAGCAAAACCGTATTGGTCAGATGCGTGGAGCCAATCTGCGACCTCGACCGGTTTCGCGGTTGATACCGCTTCTTCAGGAGGATCTACATAAAATACATATATTTATGAAGAAGGACAAGCAAAGTTTACATAAATGTACACATTTTAAGAAACAAAGCAGCAAGACCAGTGTTAGACTGACTGTGAAGATATACTCACATGGGATGGCAGGTGGCCCGGAATGAGCAGACAACAAACATGTCCCCCAAACAACAAAGAATACAAAGTGGCTCGCGCCGGGGAAGCTGACAAAAGCTCTGAAGGGTAAAAAGTTGCAAAGAATAATGCTTTTAGGTATACAGCAACTAGATGTAATGAGGGACACCACGGGAGAGAGGGGTAGGGGAAGGAGAAAGAAAGGGACTAGGTACAGACCCAAGGGGTCGCGATGGGGACCTCGTGCGCCCCAGCATATGCTAATCTATATCTAGGTGGCTGGGAACGCTCTCTTCATGTTAATCATATATTTTCTGAACATCTAGATAAGGTCCTTCTGTGGTACAGGTACATAGATGACCTATTTATTATTTGGACAGGGACCCCCGAATCCCTCCTTGAACTGATGGGCACTCATAGGCGGCACTGATGGGCACTCATGGGCAGCACTGGGAACTCATAGGCGGCACAGAATGGCACTCATGGGTGGCACTTATGGGTGGCACTGATGGGTACTTATGGGTGGCACAAATGGGCACTGATAGGTGGCCACTAGGCATGGATTGGCACGGAGGGGTGGCACTGAAGGACACTGTTGGGTGGCACTGATGGACTTTGAGGGGTGGCACTGATGTATATGTTGCCAGTCAGTGCCCATGTGTGGCATCTTTCTTTTTTTTTACCTGTATTTTTTTTTTTTTAAATCCTGTTTTTTTTTTTTTTTTCTGCCAGTGTGGGCATCCCTGGTGGTCTAGTGTGGGCATACGAGGGGGGGCTGCGCTGATAAACAATCAGCGTGAACCCCCCCCTGTCAGGAGAGCCGCCGATCGTCTCTCCTGTACTCGCGTCTGTCAGACACGAGTGAGGAAGAGCCATCTACGGCTCTTCCTGTTTACATCGTGATCAGCCGTGATTGGACACCCCGCATCAGCGATCACGGGCGCGCGGAATAAAATCGTGCAGGACGTTTGAGAACCTTCCAGTCATGATTTCATAACCACTTCCCGGCCGTAAATCTGCTATTGGCCGGGCAGGAAGTGGTTAAGGGTCTAGAAAAAACAACGTTTTTTTCAACCCGATTATTAAAGCGGAGGTTCACCCAAAAATCAACTTTCTGACATTAGATCCAGCATACTGCTAACATCTGCAGTATGCTGTTTTTTTTATTTTTTTTGTACTTATCGTTTTATGAGCCGTTGTTATCCGTCTCCGAGCGGGGATTCCTGTGGGGAATGGGCGTTCCTAAGCCAAGAGGAGTTGATTTACGGGCTGCTAAGGCATGTCACGTCTTCCGAAAATACCCGAGTGTCACTTTAGTGACACTTAGTACAAAAAAAAAAAACAGCAGCCTTGCCTACACATAATTGTGAAAAAAAATGCTCTTGCAAAGCGCGGTGACGTACAACACGTACGACGGCACTATAAAGGGGAAGTTCCATTCGGATGGCGCCACCCTTGGGCTGCTTTTGCTGATTTTCGCGCTTTTTTTAGTCTGTTACTGTGTGATGAATGTGCTTACTCCATTACGAATGGTAGTTTTACCAGAACGAGCGATCCCGTCTCATAACTTGCTTCTGAGCATGCACGGTTTTTTCACGTCGCTAAAGCCCACACACGACCATTTTTTACAACCTTAAAAACGACATTGTTAAAAATGTTGTGAAAAAATAGAGCATGTTTGAAAATTTTTAATGGCCATTTTTTAGATCGTGAAAAATGCTCTGGAGCCCACACATGCTCGTTTTTAATTAAATTTTTTAGAACCCGAAAAATGGTCATGTGTAATAACAGGTTTTCTTCTAAGATTGCCCTGTATTTGCCTCCACCCATCTTCCCAGCAACTCTGACCAGCTTCCCTATCCCTGCTTAAGAAAAGCATCCACACAACATGAAGCTGCCACCACCATGTTTCACAGTGGGGATGGTGTATTTAGGGTGATGCACAATGTTTTCCGCCCCAAATAGCGTTTTCCTGTTATTACAAATATTATATTTGAATGTCACCTGACAAGATCACCTTCTTCCACATGTTTGCTGTGTCCCCCACATGGCTTTGCGGCCAGATTTGTGGAGTGTACGACCAAATATGTCCTATGGACAGATTCAACCACCTGAGCTGTGGATTTCTGCAGCTCCTCCAAATGGCTTTTTGGCTTATCTGATTAATGCTCTTCTTGCCCAGTCTGCCAGTTTAGGTGGATGACCATGTCTTGGTAGGTTTGCAGTTGTGCAATACTCTTTCTATTTTCAGATGATTGATTGAACAGTGCTCCACGAGATGCTCGAAGCTTGGGATATTGTTTTATAACCTAACCCTGCTTTAGTCTTCTCCATGTCTTTATCCCTGACCTGTCTGGTGTGTTTCTTTGCCTTCATTAAGGTTCTCTAACAAACCTCTGAGGGCTTCACAGAACAGCTGTATTTATACTGAGATTAAATTACACACAGGTGGACTCTATTTACTAATGAGGTGACTTGTGAAATGTATTGGTTCCACTACATTTTAGTCAGGGGTAACAGAGTAAAGGAGGCTGATAACAAATGCACACTGCACTTTTCAGATATTTATTTGTAAAATATTTTGAAAAACATTTATCATTTTCCTTCCACTTCACAATGATGTGCTACTTTGTGCTGGTCTATCACATAAAATCCCAATAAAATACATTTACGTTTTTGGTTGTAACATGACAAAATGTGGAACATTTCAAGGGGTATGAATACTTTTTCAAGGCACTCTTCCTCCTTTTAAAAATGCACACTATTGTTCAGTAGTTTCTAAAATGTTTACTCTTTGAATGTGGAGAGGTGCTATTTTAACCAACACAAATGGAAAATAAAAATACAGGGTTAGAATAGCATCCCCTTAACACGTATGCTAGATAATAAAGGATTGCAAACCTTCTAATCACAATTGAATAGCAGTATATGATTATCTTTTTGGCACTTTCCATGCCACGGGGTTGGTGTTTAAGTACCAGTTGGCATTGCAAATTAGGAATTATTGTTGAACAGTTTTTGTTTTGCTCCAGGTGTTTAACTTCTCTTACCTAACAATGACAATATTGTTTCCATTGTGCATTTTTTAAATGTTTTGGGCAAAAGAAAAGAAATGATCAAACTGAGACATCAATAGATTGGTTATAGGCGGATCTCTGACTGAGAGTGGCGCGCAGGGAAACAGCTGCTTATATTTGGCGTTATTACCAGAGAGCAGGGACCCCTATTATCTCCAGCTTGACCGACATGTGGTTGCATTGCAAATTATTAAAGGTTTGATGTCTTTTCTTATTAAGGGTGACGATCACACATCTGGTTAAATGTTATAAATCTCTGTCTGAAGCAATGAATGTTTCCAACATTAACACACTCTATTAATTTCTACACTGCCCCACAGGCTGCAAGTCATCACAAGGCATGGTTGAATATATTATGTTTCTTATTATATAATATTCTGTAAATAAGTTAAAGGGGTTGTATAGGTAAAAAAAAAAATCCTAAATAGCTTCCTTTACCTTAGTGCAGTCCGCCTTCACTTACATCATCCTTCCATTTTGCTTTTAAATGTAATTTCTTCTGAGAAATCCTCACTTGCTGTTCTTCTGTCTGTAACTACACACAGTAATGCAAGGCTTTCTCCCTAGTGTGGGGTGTCATCCTCGCCCCCGCCTTGCATTACTGTGTGAAATTACAGAAAGAAGAATAGGAAGTGAGGATTTCTCAGAAGAAATAAGGACATTTAAAAGCAAAATCGAAAGATGAGGTAAGTGAAGGAGGACTGCGCTAAGGTAAAGGAACTATTTAGGAAAAAAAATTGTACCTTTACAACTCCTTTAATACATAGATATAAAGTACATTATCAAATTGATATGCATAAATATGCAGGTACAGGTAGAAAAATGCCCCTGGACATGCTAGAGGATAATTTCCTATGATGTTACAGCTGGAGGAGTACTGCCCTTTAGTTCCCTAAAGGCACTACTTAATATTTTAATATCTGAGCAGCATAAAAATAAGACATTCAATGCATCACCCTGTGACCAATAATAAAAAAAAAAACAATGATAGTTTTCCTTTAACAGAATAAAACAAAGGGGAACCCAAAACAATTCTGAACAGAATGAAATACTCATATACCTACCCAGGACTCTAAGGCCCCGTACACACGAGGAGATATATCCGATGAAAATGGTCGGACGGACCGTTTTCATCGGATATGTCTCCTGGGAGATTTTGGTTTGATCTGTGTACACACGATCAAACCAAAATCCCCGCGGACAGACAGCGCGGTGACGTGGCGGTGATGTTGATGCCGCCACGTCACCAAACCAGGAAGTAAAATAGATTTGACGCATGCGGGAGATTTCGGTCCGCTGGTTAGGCGTACTAACCAGCGGACATATCCGACAGACGGCTTTCCAGCAGACAAGTTTTAAAACATGCTTTAAAACTTTTGTCTGCTGGAAACCTGTCTGCTAGGCCGTACACACAATCAAATCTGTCCGGTGAAACTGGTCTGCAGACCAGTTTCAGCAGATATATTCGATCGTGTGTACGCAGCCTAACAGCAATGTCTCTATGTTGATAAATGCAAAGTTATGCACCTGGGGGCAAGAAACATGCAGGCATCTTACATACTAGGAGGAGAACAGCTGGGGGAATCAATGGTGGAGAAGGATCTGGGTGTTCTGGTAGATCATAAGATTAATAATAGCATGTAATGCCAAGCTGCAATTTTAAAATCAAGCAAAACCCATTCTTGTATTAAGAGTGGTATGGACTGCAGAGAGAGAGAGATATCATTTTGCCCCTGTACAAATCATTAGTAAGAGCTCACCTGGAATATGCAGTTCAGTTTTAGGCATCCGTTCATGAAAAGGATATCGGGGAGCTGGAGGAAGTGCAGAGAAGGGCAACCAAACTGAATCAGAGACATGGAGGAGCTCAGCTATGAGGAAAGATTAGAGGAGCTGAATTTGTTCTCTTTTGAGAAGAGATTAAGAGGGGGATATGATCAACATGTATACATACATAAGTGGTTCATATAGTGAACTTGGTGTTGAGTTATTCACTTCAAGGTCATCACAGAGGACAAGGGGGCTTTCTTTATGTTTGGAGGAAAAGAGATTTAATCTCCAAATATGAAAAGGCTTCTTCACAGTAAGAGCTGTGAAAATATTGAATAGACTCCCTCATTAGGTGGTTCTGGTTAACTCAGTAGATTGTTTTAAGAAAGGTTTGGATTAATTCCTAGATACACATAATATAACTGGATACTAATATTTATGGGTAATGTTGGTTCAGGGAACATCCATATGCGGAAAGGAATTTTTTTCCCCTGCTAGAGAACATTGGATCATGCTTTATTGTTTGTTTGTTTTTTGCCTTCCTCTGAATCAACTGTAGGTAAAGGATTGTAGATATAGGATTGTATATATTTGTTTCCCCTTCTATTGCTCGAACTGAATAGACTTGTGTCTTTTTTTCAACCAGATTAACTATGTAACTATGTTATTAGCTCTGCCTTCCCTATGCTTCCATTATCAGAATATTCCATTCATTCCACTATAATCCTCTTTATTTTTACTAAACAGAATGCACCAGGAAAAGTGAAACTCTCTAGTTTAGCTTTCTAAAGGCTGTAGTAGATCAGAGCAGGCGCTCCCAACAGGGAGATCTTGCTTATAAAGATATAATAATCCAGTTGATCATTCAAACCATCATCCTTCAAATACATATTAAAGGAGTTCTATGGTCACAGCATACACTTTAATTGTATATCATCAGCATTGTAGTAGCAATACAAACAAAAAACATTATTAACAATACATTCATTCATGTTGTTGTGTTCTGACTGCCTGCTAGTATCTTTTTGCATAACTTCCTGGATTCCTTCCATGTCTTGCAGCTTCTCCTCTGCTACTTTTGATTTCTAGAGGACTACATATCCCATGGTACCATGCTGCATGCAAGCAGTGATTCCTCTATTGACTCTGTCTAATGAAACTCTGCCTCCCAGCACAGCTGTAGCTCAGAGGCAGGCTGGGTTAAATGTGTGACGCATCAGCGCCTACAGGATATAGTAAATACATTTCAGACACTTAAAGGGAATATATGTGTAGAAGCTTAAAGAGTTCAAGATTGTTCAGATTAAAGTAGGCTAGAAATAATTGAAATACAAGGTGGAAAGGAATATATGGTTTTATATTTTGACCATAGATACACTTCAAATAATCAACCCTTAAAATCGAACTCTTGTTAAAAAAAAAGAAAAATCAACCCTTGCAAGGGGACTCCCCAGCACTGCAGAGGTTAAATATTTGGTCAAGCTGGGGGTAGAAGATTACAGTCCCAATAACACAGCGCTCACAGATTACATAAAGTGCATATACAGTATCAATCAGTGCAAAAAATTACATATAAGTCTTTTCAGAAATCTTCAATAAAGTGCTCCAAATTCCATACAAAGTGATAAAGTGCGTCATAAAGGCATGCTGTGCAATGTGACGCACTCCCCTCTCGTCTCTCCACTCACCAGAGAAGGATGTCCTTGACCATGCCCTGCAGGAGGGGGGAAACTCGTTGACGTAATTTCCGGCTTTGTAACCAACTACGTCACTTCAGTCCTTTGTGGAAGAGCCTTATGATTTTGTTCCTAGAATTCTGTAGGTGGAACCTTTATATTGCAGAAATAAATAATTTTATCAGTACTTGACTATGAGTACAATTTGTTTCTTTGTGTTTGGTGGATATCCCAGTTGTCCTAAAGTGTACAGTTTGGAGACCCTATTGAGGATGCCTAGAAGCTCTTTACTCCTATCACAAGATATAAGCGTGTCTGACCCCCAAACTGAAAAGCTGAGGGTCCATTTTCTCTGGTGAGTCAGGAGGCGAGAGGGGCAGGGCATGGGGCCCCATGATAATCTTGCTTTACATCATATTTGCCAACTGTCCTGGATTTGCTGGGACAGTCACAGTTTTTCTAAGCTGTCCCGACATGGCCATGTCCCGGGTAGCAGAACCTGCACTGTGCCCCTTCTGATCTTAGTATTGTGCCCTCGTGGTCAGTGGAACCTCAGATTGCAAGTAACACGGTTAACGAGCGTTTCGCAACACGAGCGCTGTATTTTTAAAAATCGTAACTCGGTTTGCGAGTGTTGTCTCGTCAAACAAGCACGATTCAGGCCAAAGCAATGTGCAGTGCTGTGTTTGGCCTGGGGTGGGGGGCGCCGGAGCCCAGCGGAACCGAACTTCGCCGATCATAGCTGATCGGCGCCGTTCGAAAATGCACGGAAAGGCCCGAGGACAGCTCGGCTGACCTCGGAAAATTTTGGGAACAAAGTCTTTCTGAGGTTTGCCGAGGTCAGCCGAGATGTCCTTGGGCCTTTTCGGCCATTTCCGAGGCTTTCCGGCGCCCCCCGTCTCTGACCGCATGTGGTATTGTATGCCTTTGAAGTCAATGCAGAAAAAAATTATTTTCATTTCCATTGACTTCAATAGGGAAACTCGCTTTGATATGCAAGTGCTTTGGATTACGAGCATTCTCCTAGAACGGATTATGCTCGGAATCTGAGGTTCCACTGTATACTTTAATTTTTGAGAGTAGGTATGTAAATCGGGGCAGACTGGTAGGGGCCCCAGTGAATTACTTTGCCCAGGGGTCCATGATGCTATTAAGACGGCCCTGAAGAGGGGAGTGAGTCACATTGCACAGCATGCCTTTACGAAGCACTTCACTTTTGTATGGAATTTGGAGCACCGAGCACTTTATTAAATATTTCTGAAAAGACTTTGTCATATATGTAATATAAACATTTTTTTTGCACTGTTTAATGTATGAACTTTATGTAATCTGGCAGCGCTGTGTTATTGGGACTGTAAACAAGGGAGATCGCCGTTTTGACAGAAGGGAAGGCATTGATCGTCTGTCTCTGCAAGACATGATATAGGATCCATGTCTTCCCCTAGTAAAAGCACACAATTAACCCTTTGATTGCCCCAAATGTTAACCCCTTCCCAGTCAGTGTCATTAGTACAGTGACAGTGCATATTTTTAGCATTGATCCCTGTATTAGTGTCACTGGCCCACAAAAAGTGTCAAAAGTGTCAGAATATCCACCGCAATAACACAGTCCCACTAAAAGTCACTCATTGGCACCGTTACTAGTAAAAAAAATATATATATATATACCATAGTTTGGTTTGTGCAAAAGTTATAGCGTTTACAATCAATGGTTATTGGGATTTTTTACTAAAAATATGTAGCAGAATACATATTGACCTAAATTTATGGAGAAATTCAATTTTTTTTATTGGATAGTTAGTTAAAGTACCGCAGTGGCATATCACAAAAAAAATGGCATGGTCATGAAGGGGGTAAATCTTTTGGAGGTCAAGTGGCTTAGGTGTGAATACTTACTTTCACTCCTTGCTACAGCAGACTCCCTTCATCGCTGTGACTGGTCTCCTGCAGCTGCTCTGTAAGCTTGACTGGCTCTGGTCAAACTCCAGCCTCCTTAGCATGCCATACAGATTAATGTGCCTACATGGTACAATAATGACACGAAGGGTCTACTCACAGACCAGAGCTTCAGGCAGAGAAGGAGAACACTGGAGCCAGCTGGATTGAGGAATTAGGTAACTGAAAAAGACTGTACAACAATCCCCTAGACCAGTGGTTCTCAACCTTCTAGTGCCGTGACCCCTTGATGAAATTTCCCAAGTTGTGGGGACCGCTAACAGTAAAATTATTTTCATAGAGTGGGTTAAAAGCACCCAAGGCAAGACAAGCAATTTGCACCCCTAACCTGTGGACATTTAGCGCTCCCGTATTGCCTTCCACTCGCACAATATTAAAACCCCTTATAGTACATTTTAGGATGTACCAATCTTTGCTCTCCTTTCTTTCCCTTTCATCTCACTCAATCCTAATTCCTTGTTTTTTTCCCCATCCCTCCCTCTGACTGTCTTTCTTGCTCTCTCTCTCTTTTCCCTTTCTCTCCCCTATTCTTTGTTCCTTCCCTCTTATGTCCCTTCCTGGGAGAACAGTGTGGGCTTCAGGAACATAGAAAAACAAAAAGGTGTGGCGCTAAATAAGTGCAAAACGATAAAAACTTTCAAACTTAAGCAACAATAAAAGTCATATGGTAATAACACCAATGAGTGCTCAAATAAAAGTCTGTGAAAAACAGTAAAAAATTGTGAAAGATATGTAAATAGAATTACAGAGTCCAAATAAATGTGACGTGATGAATCCAAAAATATGACTTAATGTTGAAACAAGAGAAAATAAGGTATGTGAATTTTGATAGTAGATCCACCACCATAGTAAATAGGAGGCTTACCAAACAGAATGGACCTAATTAAGCTTATACTTATCAGGTCAATATAGCTTATAGGTGGCAGCGTCTTGGTTCCAAGGCTCCTCAGATGGTAAACAAGGGGTAGATATCCACTCAGATGTAGTATATGGTATAACGGATGAGGATGAGGATGACCAATAACAGCCAGTAATAACCGCAGGTATATACTAATACCAAGATGATTGGAGGCTCAAAATATGGGAGAAAATAAAAAGAGAAGGGATGCCCATAGTGTAAAACTGTATAAATAAAGTTTAGCAGCAAATAGTAAGGGTTACACTCACATTTCAGTAGATACAGTCAGACATGTATAAAGATTAGCAGTAGGGTCAGCGTGACCCGACGCGTTTCGATCACTGGATCGTCATCTGGGGTACAGGATTGATCTAGTCCTGTGGTGTTGGCTGCCATTCATGTGCTTATGTGGGTAGCGCGGTGATTTTTATACAATTGTTTGTATATTACTGTTTTCTCTTGGGCTTTAGGAACAGCCCAGGATTTGGTGACCCCTGGCAAATCATCATTTCACCCCCGAGGGGGTCCCGACCCCCAGGTTGGGAACCACTGCCCTAGACATATTAAGCAATTAAAGTGATTGTAAAAGGCCGATTTTTTCTTATTTCTAAACATTCCAAGCATTAAGATAAAAAACCTTCTGTGTGTAGCAGCCCCCCTCAGCCCCCCTAATACATACCTGAGCCCCATCTCTATCCAACGATGTGCAGGAGTGCCTCGGCTGTCCTTCCTCATTGGACAAGACACAGTAGGGGTGCCATTGGCTCCCGCTGCTGTCAATCAAAGCCAGTTAGCCAATCAGGAGAGAGAGGGGATAGGGCCGAACTGCGGCTCCTCGTCTGAATGGACACAAGGAGCTGTGGCTCGATTCAGGTGTCTCTAAAGCAAGCTGCATGCTGTGGGAGAACTCATCAGTGGGGAGGGGCCAGGAGCACTGAAGAGGGACCGAAGAAGAGAAGGATATGGGCTGGTCTGTGCAAAACCAACAGCACAGAGGAGGTTTTCTCATGAAAAAGATAAGAGACTTTAGCATCACTTTAGGTTAAATCTGTCCTTGCAGTGTAGGGGGGGACACTTCAAGGATAGATTTTTTTTTCACTTTCCTTGAGTTGGGCCTTAAAGGGGTTGCAACCCTTCCTGTTAGAATGCATTAAGGTGAAAAAATATCCAATACTTACTGCCCCCCCCCCCAACCCCCGGTTTACTTGCCTGAGCCCTCAAAAGTCACATGTCGAGAACGCGCTGGCTTCTTGGCTCTTCTCAGCCCGGGCTTCTCGGCTCTTCATTGGATAGATAGCAGCACAGGCATTGGCTACCGCTGCTGTCAATCAAATCCAGTGATGCGGGCGACGAGAGGGTGGGGCCGAGTTCGGCATTCATGTCTATGGACGCAAATGCTGGACTTGGGAGAGCGCCTGCAAGGGAACCATCTTGGGAAAGTGCTTCCCAGAGGGTGTAATCTGATGCGGGGAGGAGCCGAGACAGCCGCCGAGGGACCCCAGAAGACAATGTTTGGATGAATCTGTGCAAAACGAGCTGCACAGTGGAGGTAAGTACATGTTTGTTATTAATAAAAAAAAAATTTGAACCTTTACAATCACTTTAAAGCAATTTGAAAATTAGTTGACAGGATTTACAAATTCTGTTCAGCCCTTCTTGGGACCGAGGCACCCTTGGCACAGCTTTTTTTTTATTTTTTTAGGGGGTTACCATCCGAGCCCCTGGGGACCACCGGTCCCCTTACAGGTGTACTGCCTGTACCCCCTGATGGCGGCCCTGGGGAGAAGCAGCTCACGCATGAGGTCATCAATGCAATACAGCCTGATTAGCTCACTCTTCTTCCAGATCTTTCTGGTTCAATATTTTTTATTTGAAATTTCAAAGGAGTACAAATGTTAGATGACTAAATGAAAAGAACAAGAAATATAGTTACAGCGGTCTTCCATGGTTATGGGCATATAATCAAATAACAGAAGCATCATAAACTTTTCCGAATCCGGTCCATACCTTAGTCTCAGACATCATTGCAATGTGAATTACACAAACATGACCGAGCCAACTCAAATGTGGCTCGGGGACTAACAGTTCGTGTATTGACCGCTCTTAAGGAGCTGCTAAATACCAACAATCATTATTGAAATCAACAAGTCATCCAAACAAATATTACCTTCGGTAGTAAAGAAAAGAGAAAGTGGAAGAAAAAAAGAGGGAAGAGAGGAAGGGGGAGAAATAAATAAAAAAAAAAAAAAAAAAAAAAAAAAAAAAAGGGGGGGGGGAGGAGGGGGAGGGGTGGTGCGTTCCTACTCTGTAGGGAGTCTCAGCCATGACCTCCGCTCAATACGCGTTCATAAGGTATGTGATCCATGGGTCCCATATTTTGTGGAACATGGCAACTTTATCATTTAGAATAGCTGACAATCGTTCATTTACCATTATCCAGGATAATTTAGATTTCAAAAGGTGAAAGGGGACAGAGGAGGATCTCCAAGACCTAGCTATGGAGATTCTGGCAGCTGTAAAAATGAAGGCAATGAATTTTTTCAAATGTTTAGATGTACCCTCCACCGGGCGTCCCAGCAGAGCCTGCAGGGGTGATTTGGTAAGGTTCACTTGAGTCAGAGAGTATATTAAGTTGTACGTGCGTATCCAAAAACGTCTCACCCTTTGGCACGTCCACCAAACATGGTACATTGTACCATCTGCAGCGCAACCCCTGAAGCACCTCGGGGACGCCCCAGGTACGAAAGTCGCTACTCTGGCTGGGACCATATACCACCTCTTCTTCCAGATCTTTCATGTCCTGCTGTATAGCTAATATAAACTGGCTCAGATAGTTGTACTTGTTCTATTAAATAAATGTTATAACATTTTAAGTAGAAAATACCTAGTTTAAATACATTCTATTATTTTAATTAGTGAGAACAAGCATGGTCTTTTCAAAACCCACACAATTATTATTTTAGTTTTCGCCTCTTTAATTACCCTGCTTATGTTTTGGGTTGGATTCCACAGCTAGCTTACATTAGGACACTTTTTTCCCCCAGGTTTGTATATTTGGTTAGTACATTGGCTGCATCAATATGCAAATCTGATTGACGCCCACATGTTGTCTCCTTTATTCATGAACCTGATAATGATGTACATGGCTCAGAGCCCATCATATGCTGCATCTACTGCTGGATACAGGGACACTCAACCACAACAGAAAAAAAAAATGTCTTTGCTTGTTTTGGCACCTCATCTACATCACGAACACCTTACAATTGTTAAGACTAATATTCAGTAGATCTTAAAAAGGTGTCACACTGTACACTGTGGTCTTTTATTTGAAGACAAATTAGAGAAAACATATTTTTAGTGGATGCCAGTTCTTGTGCTGTATGCTACCTGTACACATGTTTGCATTCATATAAAATCACATACACCTCTCCAGCTCCTATAAAGCAACATTCGGTGAGAATTGAGGAGGAAAATACGGATTGATGTGATCTCATTTGTCACCATTTCCTCGGTGTGTGTCCCCAGGGTGTGGGCATCACTCAGCAAGGCTAATCATACTGACACCCCCTGTAACTGTGTCATGGAAAGAGGGAGATATAAACATCTGAGGCACCATCCAACAAGAGATCAGAGGACCACGTGACTTCTACCTACTCATACAGGAGGCCTACACAGGAAGACTGTTCTTTGCTGTTATACAATAAATTATTTAGGTAGGACAAGCTGAACAAAAGAAACTCTATAAATACAGTCTTTGTCATGTTTCAAGATCAAAGTTTCTGCTAGGAGGTCTTGCACGGCGCATGCTGTTCCCAAAAAAGGCAAATGCAGGATAAAGGACTCGTAACTGACATTCAGTGGTGGCTGGTGCTAAAAAAAATTTTTTTGGGGGGGGCGCAAATAAGCTGAAAATAATTAAAAAATAAAACATCAAATGCTGCCACTATGCCATCAAGCGCTGTCACTGTGCCATCAAATGCTGCCACTGTGCCCACCAAATGCTATCACTGTGCCCACCAAATGTTGCGACTGTGCCCACCAAATGCCGAGACTGTGCCATCAAATGCTGCCAGTGTGCCATGTGCCAAATGCTGTGGCGGTGCCATCATATGCTGCTACTATGCCCACCAAATGCTGCGACAGTGACATCAAATGCTGCCAGTGTGCCAAATGCTGCCAGTGTGCCATGTGCCCAATGCTGTCAGTGTGCCAGTGTGCCCAATGCTGCCAGTGTTCCCAATGCTACCAGTGTGCCCAATGCTGCCAGTGTGCCTCAAGTGTTGCCACAGTGCCCCAAACGTTGCCCCCCACATGCCCGCCATCTGACCAGGCCTTACCTTGTCTCGGGTCGGCAGCGGGTGATGGTGGCAGGCGGCGAGCGGCAAGCTGTGTCCTCCATTTCTTCCTCGATGAGGAAGACTCTTCTCCCACCCGTTCCTCCTCTCATCCTTCCTAGCCTGCCGCTTCAGCCAATCAGGTGACCGGTAACCAGACCCGTTGAACCTGATTGGCTGAGAAGCTGGTCAGTGTTAGGGAAGTGATTCTGTAACACAGCACTGTTTAACCAGGGAATGCACAGCCTATGCGCCCTCTGGTTAACCATTTGGAAGCTGATTAGAGCCTGTGGCCTATTAGAGCCTCTTGCTCTAATCAGGCACTTCCAAAACACACCCACCGCTGTTATTCAGTTGGCCGGCACTCAACAGGGGGCCGGACACCTGAAATGTGGACGGCAGCGGCAACAATACATAGATTCATGCAACGCATGAATCTATGTATTGTTGATTGATAAGTGCAGGAGAGAGGGGGCGGCGCTCCTGCGTCGACTATGGATGCACCGCCACTGCTGACATTGCCAGTAGGCTCAGGTAACTTAATATTTTCTCCATAGCTGAATTACCATGCCTTGTTCCTGTGTGTCTGTGCTGGGACAGCTATTCTGGTAGCTATCCTCATCTCAGAGGTTACCCCCTAATGATTGGATATGGATATTGCAGGTTTATGCAAGTAATGGCATAGAATATAGCTGCACATAGTCATTTATAATGTTAAGCCATACCCAACAGCTGTGTATCCCAGGCACAGAAATGTGTCTACAATTTACTTTATATGCCAAAAAGCACCCATATGTATGAGCCCTTACAATAGGGTTTCTCAACCCTAGGGTTCCTCCAGAGGTTGCTAGGGGTTCCTTGAGCAATGAGAAATTTCTGCCTCTTAGATAATTTCCCACTGATACGTTCCCACAAAATAACATGGGTAATGACTAATGAAAAGCTCCACTTTTTTGAATGCTAAAGTTAAAGGGGTTGTAAACCCTCATGTTTTTTCACCTTAATGCATCCTATGCATTAAGGTGAAAAAACACCTTGCGCTGTCTGGCCCCCCCTTTAACTTAACTGAGCTCTGAACTTCTGTGGGCACGAACCCGCATCGTTCTCCCCACAGCTTCTCAGCTCTTCATTGGATAGATTGATAGCAGCGCAGTCATTGGATTTGGCTGCTGTCAATCAAATCCAATGGTGCGTTGGGGTGGAGGAGAGCCACCGTGGGACCCCAAAAGAGGACAATTAGGGCCACTCTGTGCAAAACGAACTGCACAGTGTAGGTAAGTATGACATATCTGTTATTTTTTTTAAAACATGAACCTTTAGGTCCCCGAGGTTAACCAGAGGACAGCGGTCTGATGGACCGTTTTCATCGGTTAAAACCGATCGTGTGTAGGCCCCACAGGACCGTTCTCATCGGATGGACTGATCGTGTGTATGCGGCCTAAGTGTCACTTTAAGCTATCTGAAAAAACATGGGATTTTTGGCTTACTTATCTATCTGGAAAAAAAAGTTCTCTGTTTTTACCCCTGGATTGATTTGCCTTCTTCTCACCTCAACACTTTTTCTTTCTCTTCTCACCTTTCCCTCTACCTTTAGTTATGATACATACAATTGTGTAATGAGAGTTCGTATATTTTTATTAAAGGTGCATTCATCACTGCAAGATGTTTCCTATGGGAAATTCCCACAGGGCAACTGTTATGTTATATATACCTCAGTATGTCTAATTTTATTTTTCTCCCATGGGAGGCCCTTCTCCTACTGAGTGAAGGTGGGGGGGAAGGCAGGTGGAATTTACTCCATGGCGAGTTGTCATCCATATATTGTAAACCAGACAAGATTGATATGGTGAAGAAGATGTCACCGCACCTTACCTTCGCTGTTCAGAAGTTAATGTATGGTATCATTAAAAATATATGCTCTAAATATGGTGCTCATACAAAGTTTTGTATTTCTTTGTACCTTTCTATCCTTTTTTTAAAAATAACGATAAAAACACTTGAAAGAGAAAACACTATTGTATTCCCAATAATGAGCTGGTGCCAGATGTGTCTGCAGCACCCCACCCCCTCTCTATAGGCCTTTACACAAACAATTGGCTAATGTGTACTTCTGACCACAAGGCATCACTGGATTTATCAGCTGCCTGAGGAAAGTCAGATTGTGTTTGCATGATTAACCATCCTCTAGTATCTATGGTAGCATTTAGTCCCCTGAAGCCCATATCTAGCACAATGAACGTATGCCGTGGACCAGCTTACAGTGGTTTTTGCTTTCTCCACATAAGTGCTTGAAACAATATGAGGCATCATTCAGAGACTTCCTATGTATCGCTATATTATTTGAGAAAGCTTGGAATTGCTACTTCTTGCTCTACACACCACACTAATGAGGTAGTCAAGAAGACTGCAGGGAATGTAATTTTTAAAGGACCTGTAGGGGGATCAAAAATATGGGAGTATTATTCATAAAATTAACGTAATGACATCAATAGCAGTCTCCTGTGACATATACAGTCTCTAATCATTTCTGTAGCTATTTTCCAGTCTCTGACCTTGTCCCTTAGAATGTCTTAGGCCTCTGACATTTTACTGTAGCACTGTGTTTGCTGAATAAATTGTTCAACCATTTGGTGATGTCAACAGCCCCACTTGAGACCCCCCTATATTTAAAGTATAACTAAATGCAAAACTATATGGGGGGTTTTGGATAGAGTGAAGAGGCATTAGAACATCTGTCAGTTTTATTTGCTGTCTGTGCCCCTCTAAGGAGATTTACCCTCTCTATTTGCCCTGTAAATCATTATCATTGAAAGTGAAAGTTAAAGCGGAATTTCACCCTAAATATAAGCCCTCCCATGTGATCCAGCATACTGGCGTCAGCGCCAGTATGCTGTTTTTTTTTTTTAAATCCATGTACTTACTGTCTTATGCAGAATTTTATTTTTTTTACCCCGCGGTGGACGGCGCCAGTATAGCGCGTCACATCTTATGAAAGTACCCGAAAAGGACTCGGGTAATCTCGGCGAAAATGCGGCGCCTGCGCACAGACCTAGGAGCTGACTGCGCAGGCGCCGTATTTCTCGGAGTCCTACGGCTATGGCGCGTCACGCCCTCCGAAAAACGCCGAAATAGGACTCGGAGAAATACGGCGCCTGCGCAGTCAGCTCCTAGGTCTGTGCGCAGGCGCCGCATTTACACCGCGATTACCCGAGTCCTTTTCGGGTACTTTCGTAAGATGTGACGCGCTATACTGGCGCCGTCCACCGCGGGGTAAAAAAAATAAAATTCTGCATAAGACAGTAAGTACATGGATTTAAAAAAAAAAAACAGCATACTGGCGCTGACGCCAGTATGCTGGATCACATGGGAGAGGGTATATATTTAGGGTGAAATTCCGCTTTAATGAAAATACCAAATTTTGGGATGTCCACAGTGGGGACATTTTCTATTGGTATCATTAGTTCTAGAGACCTTGGGGTACCCAAGGAAAGACTTGTATTTACAGGAATGTCCTCTCACTTCCTGTTTGTCTATGGGACAGAAAGTGAAAAGTAAATCTCTGTAATGGGACACAGATGGAGAAAAAAAATCTGTTAGGGGTTATAACCCTCCCTTGCTCTACCCAAAATGAAAGAAAATAAAATTACTTTTTACCTTTAGTTCTAATTTAATAATTCACCAGTGATTTAGCTTGTGAAAATGGAGGTTGTTGTGTTACCCTGCACTTCTGTCTTCCTGAGAACTCTGTAGCCTCTCCAACATTCAGAGAAGAGCATGGAACTAATATCAGGTTGCACAGTAACCTTGAATCATGGGACTTGAAACTGTAATGCCTTATACACACGACCGGTTTTCTCGACAGGAAAAAAAACATTGTATTTCCAGAAGGGATTCCTCTCAAGCCTGCCTTGCATACACACGTTCAGGCCAAATACTGCCTGTCCAAAGCGCGGTGATGTACACCACGTATGACGGGATTATAAAGGGGAAGTTCCATTCAAACGGCGCCACCCTTTGGGCTGTTTTTGCTGATCCTCATGTTAGTAAAAGTTTGGCGAAAGACGATTTGCGCTTTTCAGTCTTCGTGGTTTTCACTCCGTTACAGTGTGACGAATGTGCTATCTCCATTCCAAACGCTATTTTTTACGAGCGCTCCTGTCTCATACTTGATTCTGAGCATGCAAATTTTTTCCTCTATTAAACGTATACACACAGCCGGTTTTCCTGACTGGAACAAGTCCACCGGGTATCCCAGCGGGAAAGAAAGAAAACATGTTCTCTTTTTTTTCCTCGCAGTTTTCCTGTTGGGAAAACTACGCTGGAGCATACACACGGCCAGGATTCCCAGGCCAAATGCTCTCACAGGAGTTTTCTTACACGGAAAACCGGTCGTGTGTACAAGGCATAACTCTTTAAACTGGCTCCAGTACATCCAAACCTGCACTGTAAGAGAGGACGCCAGGACACCTCAGCCTAGAGTGCTGTGGATAGGAGAAGAATGCTGGCAGCCTAAATGAAACAGCCATTTAATCATTCCTGTGCTGGTGAATACAAGGGTAATTTTTTTTTATCCTCGAGTTCGGTTTTAAAGTAAACATGGGGAGGGGCAATTATAAAGCAGCAGTATCCCTTAGTAGTAGGATCCAGCAGATACAACAACGTAGCCTGCGTTTTCTGAATCACTCATTTAATGCAGGTTCAGCGTGGAGTAAAAACAGAGGGTATAGTGGTGCCTGCCTTCCTTTGTGATTAGGCCAATAAGTGGATTTTTGATAAAAGCTCTTTGGTAATGTTTAATGATCAGTATTTTCAGCCCACTGATGAATTTGTATATGAATTACACCCTTACACCAGGTATAGCAAGTTAAAAAAAAAAATACTCAACGACATAAAATAGGCAATATAATAATAGAAAAAAAACTCAAAATAGCCATTGACATACTAAAAATAACATTCATCTGGCTAATGCATAAGATGTTATAAACATATAAAAGCATCAAAGATGGCAATATAGAGGCACTTTGTATAGGGAAATTATCTAAAACATGACCTGTACTTTTTTCACGTGGGAAGGCCATCAAAGCTTATCAATACATTGGTCGAATAACCCCACAGGGAAGGCCATCAAAGCTTAACAATACTTTAGCACTCTACCAACAACAAAAGACATCAGAGGTTATCAATTTGTGGGCACTCCAAACACAGGAAGAACCATCAAAACTGTTCAATATGTGTTGTAAATACACAGGACAGTAGAAAGGAGTAATACACATGCATTTTGAATACAGGGATGAAAACCAGGGCTGGTTGGGGCATAAATACTCTACTGGGAATAGTCACTGAAGTTAATCAATGAAAATGCATTCTTTGGTGGAAAAGGCATCAGTGCTGGACAATATTAGAGTTCTATTCACACATAAGTATTGGACTACGTGATCATTTTGCAAAAGAAGGGCCATCAAAACTGGGTAATGTATAAGCATTTTATTCTGTCCTAATTTAAGACATGGCTTGGAGATAGCCAGAACATACTGTACTATCAAATCTATTGTCATGATTATATATATATATATATATATATATATATATATATATATATATATATATACACACATACACAAGCATAGTACTTACTATCTTACTCTATTCATACAATCAATAATTTGATCCAATTTAAAATAAAAGCATACATAAAAGAACAAATGTATTTTACCTTTACTTCTAAATTATGTTCCAGTTTTTGTTTGCTCTGTACTATGTGTGTGTTGATTCATCCATTTAATGCCATTACAACATATGCTGTAACATAATTTTTAATGGATTTTTTTAACCTTCAAAGGAACCAAAACAACTTCATTGTCTCAGTCATTTGTTAGAACACTGCAGTCGCTTCCTTTAGTTTTCAGACATGCAGCTCACATCAAGTTTAATCTACTCAGTACAAAATAGTTCTTTTGTATCATACTATCTTTATAAAATGCCAAATTTAGAACAAAGTTTACATAGTACTGAAATAAAATTGCTCCAACAAAGAGGCTTTAAGTCCTTAATTAACTGCATCCCATATCTTCACCAACATGGTACCTATCATGTTACACATGCATTGTTGTTTGTTTACCTTCAAATTATTTTGTCCCTACCTCACTTTTTGGCTAGGGGATGCTCTTTTGCGTTAGTCCCACTCTCCTTCTTTATGCTTTAGTCTCCATTCACCACATACTGTATTCTGCTGGAGCTAGACACTTTATGATTTTTTGACTTAATTGACGTTCATCTGTTATGATCTTCACAAATTCTGGATTAAAGCTTCCTATGATTAGCAAAATGTCATTCGGATTAAGTCACTGCCTGCCAATTCTACTGGGACTGTAAGTTACAGCTATCTTGCCACAACTGGATCAGTTATAGAGACTGCATGTTACGTGCATAGATTGGAGAGGCAGAACAGTATCCCAATATTCAGTTTTTTTTTATTTTAATTCTTTATTTTGAAGAATCATCATTACAGTTCAAAAAGTCAAAACACATAGTCACGACATATACAAGAAGTGAGAGACCGCATTACATAGCCAAGAAGCATATGTAGTACAAGGATCCATGGACCCTCTAAACACAAAAAGGTGGTAGCCAGGCAGCATATCTCGCCTACACACCAGGTCATATGCCGTTTTTAGTTCTATATTATATATATAGGGGGGGGGGGTATTAGAGTCAAACCCCAGGACAAAAAAAGAGGAAAGGAAGGGGGCGGGGGAAAAAATATGGGGAAGGGAGGTTAAAGAGTCCCTTCCAACTCCAATATCCAGTCTTTACTGGTATTGGTTGGTAAATGAATAGGTTAGTCATCTCAAAGGAACAATAAAAAATATATACTATAGTGAAAAGATTATTTTATTCTGTCCCTTAACTACTTGCAGACCAGCCACTGCAGTTATACGGCGGCAGGTCAGCTCGGGTGCTCGAGATCACGCAGCTATGCGTCATCTCCGGATTCAGCCAATAGGGGCTCACGCGTGCCCCCCGCTCGCCAGGCACACAAGACGGCTCGTTACAGAGTGAGAACCGGGAGCTGTGTGTGTAAACACACAGCTCCCGGTCCTTTCAGGGGGAGAAATGACGGATCGTCTGTTCATACAATGTATGAACAGCGATCAGTCATTTTCCCTAGTCAGTCCCACCCCCCTTTCAGTTAGAACACACACAGGGAACATACTTAACCCCTTCCTCGCCCCCTAGTGTTAACCCCTTCCCTGCCAGTGGCATTTTTATAGTAATCAATGCATTTTTATAGCACTGATCGCTATAAAAATGCCAATGGTCGCAAAAATGTGTCAAAAGTGTCCGAAGTGTCCGCCATAAGGTCGCAGTACCTATAAAAATCGCTGAACGCCGCCATAAAAAAATTATAATAAAAATGCCATAAAACTATCCCCTATTTTGTAAATGCTATAACGTTTGCGCAAACCAATCAATAAACGCTTATTTTTTAAGAAAAATATGTAGAAGAATACGTATCGGCCTAAACTGAGGAAAAACATTTTTTATATGTCTTTGGGGATATTTATTATAGCAAAAAGTAAAAAATATTTTTTGAATTTTGTTTTCAAAATTGTCGCTCTATTTTTGTTTATAGCGCAAAAAATAAAAACCACAGAGGTAATCAAATACCACCAAAAGAAAGCTCTATTTGTGGGGAAAAAAAGGACGCCAATTTTGTTTGGGAGCCACGTCGCACGACCACGCAATTGTCAGTTAAAGCGACGCAGTGCCGAATCACAAAAAGGGACCCGGTCATTGACCAGCAATATGGACCGGGGCTGAAGTGGTTAATATAAGACAGTAAAATAATAAGAACGTTAAGAATTTTATTTTGTTTCTGCTGACTTTTCCAATTTGCACTGCCAGAGAAATCCTGGTTTTAATATATTCAGCTGGATTGTCAGACAATGGTCATTGGATTGTCAAGATGTTCCCAGTGGGATCACCACAATAGCAATGTGAACAAAATGCCCTTTCAAACAGCGTATCATGTGCAGAAATCTATTTCCATATAATACATTTTTCTTTAAATCATTCTCGGAAATCCAACCTCTTCAAGGAGTATTTTACATCAGCGTGAAATCAACACCTCAAAGTCAATTGGGACTAGCTGTATGGGTGAAACAAGACACATTCTCATATCTCAATTGTGCTTTCAATTTACCTGTGCCCGAAATCCTAATGAATGCTCGCAGAACACTTTTTCAGTCAGTGAGTTTTATCATTCCGCTGAACAATGCAGCAGAAATTCACAGGCAATTTCAAAATGAATGATGTCTTGGTGTATTTCTAAACGATGACTACAGTATATATCTGAATATTTATGCAGCAAAGAAATAACATTATTTTCCTCCTATATTTAGATTATAATAACTAATCACATTTGAATTTGGCACCTGGATTTTATACAAGAAAAGCTTTATAAAAACTCCATCCTTTCCTCCTGATCGCTGACAAAAAATCTAATTAACAAAAGAAATACTGCAGGGCCAGTATAAATAGCAAAATGTTGCCTGCTTTGTGTGTAGGTGTTGGACCACAATCATACCTGCTGAGAAAAGACATGCAAGCCATATACTGAACAAACAACTTATTGATTTATGAAATTATATTCACATTAGGCAAATGCCCCATTTATAACAAATTTGTCATCCGACTTCTCATTACTTTCTGTTTATAAAACTACTTCTTCATGGTCTATAATTTAAAAAAAAAAGGTACTTAAAGAAATACATAATTAGATTATCTAATATTAAATTCCAGATAAAGCTTAAAGTTTAACTAGAGGCAAACTTTTTGTTGTTGTTTTCAACAGCATGGGGAGGGATTAGAATGCCTGTCAGGTTTTTATTATTGTCTGTGTCCCCATTAGGTAGATACTGAAAGTGAAAGGAAATCTCAAATTGTGAGTTGTCCCAAGAATAGAAGGAAATCTTCAAATAGGATTACTAGATTTGGTGACCATGGTGACACCCAAGGATTCGCCTCAATTTAGAAAGAGTGCTTTTCACTTTGCATTTTGGGACAGGAAGTGAAGGAAAACATGCCCAATGGGACACAGGTGGCAAAAAAGACAGGGGTTTTTACACGCCCTTAATCTATTCAAAATGATAAAAAAAATTGCTTTAAAGTAGTTGTAAAGTCAGATTTATTTTTTATCGTAATGCAGGGCCATCTTAATAGCATCATGGGCCCCTGGGCAAAGTAATACTCTGGGGCCCTTACAATGATGACAGTGCAGGTAAACAGACACCAAGTAGGTAGGAGGCAGACTGCCTCCCCTGTGCATCTATCACTCTCAGTGCCATCATGGGGCCCCCAATTTTGGGGCAGCATGGGTTCAAGGACCAGCTGCTTTTAGGAAAGTGTAGGGGCCTCCCATGCACATGGAGCCCCTGGGCAGTGCCCAGGTGTGCCCTCTCATTAAGAAAGCCCTGTCTTAATGCAATCTATGCATAAAAAGCCTTCTGTGTGCAGTAGCCCTCTTCAGGCCCCCTAATACTTACCTGAGCTCCATCTAGATTCAGCAATGTTGCAGGAGTGTCTTGACTGCCCGGCACTCCCCTCCTCATTGGCTGAGACAGCTGTGGCTCGGCTCAGGTGTCCCCATAGCAAGCTGCTTGCTGTGGGGGCACTCAACAGGAGGTAGGGACCAGGAGCACCGAAGAGGGACTCGAGAAGAGGAGAGTCTGGGCTGGTCTGTGCAAAACCATTACACAGAGCAGGTAGGTATATCATGTTTGTTATTTTTGAGTAAAAGAGAGTCTGGGCTGGTCTGTGCAAAACCATTACACAGAGCAGGTAGGTATATCATGTTTATTATTTTTGAGTAAAATAAAAACTAGACTTTAGTATCACTTTAAAGAAGAAGTCCAGCCTAAGCTTGACTTGGAGCTTGGAGCTTGTCAAAAGCATGCCATAGACACAGAAAACATGTAAAAAAGATTCTCTGGACTGATGAAACCTCACTATGGAGCATCTGCAATGCAATGCATTCAATGCAGGTAAATCTTCCAGGTATAAAAAGGAAAAACTAAAGCGCTAGCCAACAGTGAATAGACCCAATGTGAGAAAAAAATGTATATAAACTAATTACATGCAGCTCAAATCTAGTATGTGCTAACAACAAAAATATAAAAGTGTAATGATGAGCGCAAACTTAAACTAAACTAAATAATCAATCCCAAACACACAGGTGAGCATCACTATAGTGATAGTAATAATATTACAATGAATAATCCAAATATGTGCAATACAGTGCAGCAGCAAATGTCCCAAATTGGTAAAATCCAGTGGGGAAACAAACGTGAATCAATCAGTGACAAGGCATCTATCCATGTAAACAACAAAATCATCCAGATGAGACTTCACAGATGAACGTGCTCACAGAGTGCTTACCTTCCACAAGGAAGAAAGGGGCATCGAACACATACAATGATGATCCTGTAGGCAGACGTGACTTCAACCTCTGATGAAGTCACGTGACGTGACGCAACGCGTAAGGTCAACCGGAAGTGACGTGACACCCTGACCGTCCGACCGGAAGTGCCATTGTTTTGGTGTTTTTATTCGTTTCTCTTTCTGTAAGTGTGTTTACCTTATTAAACCATTTTTACGTTTACGTACTTCACTATGTGAGCTTCATTTTTTCTTTGGAACATCCGTTACATTTTCGACCGGACGTCGAATGTGGCTGAGACTGGCTTAAGGATTGCATCAGAGACGGCTGCCTACAGGATCATCATTGTATGTGTTCGATGCCCCTTTCTTCCTTGTGGAAGGTAATCGCTCTGTGAGCATGTTCATCTGTGAAGTCTCATCTGGATGATTTTGTTGTTTACATGGATAGAAGCCTTGTCACTGATTGATTCACGTTTGTTTCCCCACTGGATTTTACCAATTTGGGACATTTGCTGCTGCACTGTATTGCACATATTTGGATTATTCATTGTAATATTATCACTATCACTATAGTGATGCTCACCTGTTTGTTTGGGATTGATTATTTAGTTTAGTTTAAGTTTGCGCTCATCATTACACTTTTAAATCTTCCAGGTACATGTGTGTTTAATGATAGTGATTGATTCACCACCAGTGAATGTTTGTACACACATAGTGTGTCGGAGAGCCAACACTGCTCACCACCCTGAGAACAACGTATCTACTGTGACGTGTGGTAGAATTGCTTTTTATTGGCAAGTACTATGACTGAGGACAAGATGGACAACCCGAAAACCCGACAGGCTGGTTGTACTGAAGCTGATCAATAGACTAACTTCAATATAACCTGCCTGCCCATACATCAAAATTTGACTGGCTACTGCTTAATTTGCCGAATGTCCATAAATCTATAGCCAGCTTAAAAAACAGCCAAAGCTACACTAGAGTGGATTTCATCCAAGAAGCTAAACATTATATGGCCCTGATGTGTGTGGGAAAGGGCTGGACCAATAGAAGTAAAAATCGGTACTCATGGATCCAAGATTGAAGTCTAGTGTGGGTGGACCCTGTTCTGGTCCTAGGCTGCTATCTCTCTGACACAAGGAAGCACTCGGCAAACAGTAGATTTTTGAATGGAGAAGGGCCTGGTACAAAAACTCATCTCACTTAAAGAACTTTTTGAAACATTTGAAGGAGTTGTAAAGTCAGAAGGTTTTTTATCCTAAAGCCTTCTGTGTGCAGCCCCCCTCAGCCTCACTAATACTTACCTGAGCCCCCATCTCTCTGTCCAGCAATGTCCATGAGTGTCTTGGCTATCCGGGACTCCCTTCCTGATTAGCTGAGACACAGCAACGGTGCCATTGGCTCCCGCTGCTGTCAATCAAAGTCAGTTAACCAATCAGGAGAGAGATGGGGTGGGGCAAAAACCACAGCTCTGTGTCTGAATGGAAACACAGAGCTGCAGCTCAGGCTGGGGGCCGAGAAGAGGACCCAAGACCTGAGAAGAAGAGGATCTGGGCAAATCCACTGCAACAGAGCAGAAAAGTATAACATGTTTGTTATTTTTTACAGAAAAAAAAAACTTTACAATCACTTTAATGGTTAAGAACATCAGATACAGCCAATGTTTTTCTGGGAATCAATCTCCCCCTTCTTCAAGGCTACCTGAATTTTTCACTCTCCAATTTTAGTAAATTAACCCCTTTGTGTCAATGTTCTTCCTGTATATATATTCAATCATTGAGACTGACAAACACCCGTAAGACTAAAGCAGGGAAAGTATTGATTCATGGGAAATTTGCTTATTTTTTTTTTTTTTAATGTCATACTCAGATAACATACCGATGAGTAGAAGTGACTACAAACAGGAGCACAGATTAAGATTTGCAAACTTGTCCTTAGCAGTTTGAAGCCCCAGACACTGTAAATGATGTTAATTACAACATAGGTAATCATTTTCCTCCGAAAATACACTGGGGCCCGGTAGCAATTTTAGGTACAAATAAGTGTTTATTGATATTCTTTTTTGCAAAATGCTGAAGATCTATCTGCCCAGTCTTCCTTGTGGGTGTACAGTAAATTGTAAACTCTGCTGCACAAGATAGGCAGATGCCAGCATCGCTGCCGTCCGGAGCCTACTGACATCTTTGGCATGTTATGGTGCCAAGGAAAAATAATACAAGTGTTGCTGGCATGGTGGATCGAATGTTGGGCAAGACACAAGCCAAACAAGCACATTTCCTGTCCAGCCGGCTGCGTGGGGAGAGTTTGCTTCGGCTCCCATCAGCAATGCGCTTTTCTCAGCCGTGAACATATTGAGCTTCCATTTCTCCTGCTTAATAAGGGATATGTCACCATCTCCCTCCTACACAGCCTCCCTGCCCCCCCTCTTGCCTTGGGGACAAATGGGAGGGGATGTAGGAAAGATTCACTTGACTGTCCGGATTAAACCTAGAATGGCATTCGGGACCTCCAGGCCTTGCAGACCCAGAGAACAATACTAATAAGTCATTAAAGCACATACACAAGAGAGGGCAGATAAGGCCTAGACCACAAAATGAAAGACCATTCTGCATGAGTCTGACCTTAACCTTTTCTTTACAACATGAGTTATGACTAAAGTTAGTTTAAGAGCACATCATTTGTGCATATTGCTTATCCTCAGCAGAATACCCTATTTCTTTAATGCTCTTTTTCTGTTATTGGCACTTAACCAAACCATACCTTTATTATTAGAAAGCACTGCTCACTTTATTTTATTTAAAAAAAATATATATATAATTTTTATTGGGTACAAATAAAGTAGGCCCTTATAGGAGAACATCAAAAATATATACATGATTTCTTATTCTATATATCATGCACCAACATAGCTGTTTTCTATATGTACACATACTGTATATATTAGCTTACATTATAAAGTCTAAAATACTATGAGACTTTGTTGATGTTTGACAAGAAATAGGGTGGGTGGGGGGGTTCCCTCTCAGGGCACAGCGTGTCCCCATAGGGGTTTCTGGGGGAGAGCTCCTTCATCTATGTCCCACTAATTAATGAATTTAACGATTCCTAGACTGCAGCCTCTAATGTGTTATAGTGTTGCTTACCGTTCAATGCTACTTTGCAGATTACAAGCTTTTATGCTATTTACTGTTGTGGTGTTCTCATCGTTTCTTTTTGTATGAAGTTATGATGAATGTAAGTTGTTTATCTTCTATATTCTTCTAATAAAAATGTATTTGAAATAAAGTCTAAAATACTACAGCCTCAACACGGATGGATTCACGTCTGTGTATAAAGTTCCTATTTTCAGAGATTTAAAATTATGTACTTCTGTATTTTTGCTTAAAAGGCCTAATTATAAATCCTTTATGCCGTTTTCTTAATAAATCTTATATTTTTGTATATATTGTCTATGAGAGTCTTTGCCGTACCATGAAAGTCCAAAGTTGCCTCAGAACCTCTGCAGTGGCTCGCGCGCGCCCCCCCCCCCCCAGGCGGAAGTGCAGAATGATGTATGTGTATATGTGCTTCTGCACAGGAGGGCTGCCCTGTAGATATATATTTGCTATAGGGTGGCCATTAAATGGTTAAGGAAAGGAAATGGAATTCAAGCTAAGGGATAATGTTAAAGTTTAGGTGTAAGATGTAAACCCTAACTGAATTTACATCAGAGGCCTGTGTGACAGGGGGGGGAACACAGGGCATAACTGTGAGAAAGGTACAGAGTGTTATTACCCTGTAATAGGAAGTACCTGAAAAAGGACCTTAATGGCAAGTTTACCAGACATTATTTTAATGAATGTTACAGATTTAAGAATATATTTAAAAATTACTTTCAAAACATACTAATATGTAAAATTGCTTGTTCGCCGAACAGCGAACTATTTGGAGTGTTCGCGGCAAGTTCGTGTGAACTTTAGAACCCTGTTAAAGCGGAGGATTAGGGGAAATGCCTGGGTAGGCGAGGTGAACAGCGGGGGCCAATATAGATTGATAAATCTAGAGGATTATAAGGAGACCACATATATGTAGATGTAGATATGTTTTTGTATTAATGTTATAGTATGTATGTTTTTAGTATGGTATATGTATGTTGTTGAAAAATGTTTAATAAAAATTTTCAAGAAAAAAAAAAAAAAAAAAAAGCGGAGGTTCACCCAAAAATCAACTTTCTGACATTAGATCCAGCATACTGCTAACATCTGCAGTATGCTGGTTTATTTTTTTATTTTTTTTTGTACTTATCGTTTTATGAGCCGTTGTTATCCGGCTCCGAGCGGGGAATCCTGCGGGGAATGGGCGTTCCTAAGCCAAGAGGAGTTAATTGACGGGTTTCTAAAGCGAGTCACGCCTTCCGAAAATACCCAAGTGTCACTTTGGGTATTTTCGGAAGGCGTGGCACGCCTTAGCAGCCCGTCAATCAACTCCTCTTTGCTTAGGAACGCCCATTCCCCGCAGGATTCCCCGCTCGGAGCCAGATAACAACGGCTCATAAAACGGTAAGTACAAAAAAAAAAATTAAAACCCCAGCATACTGCAGATGTTAGCAGTATGCTGGATCTAATGTCAGAAAGTTGATTTTTGGGTGAACCTCCGCTTTAAAGTCTATGGGACTCGAACGTGTGAAATCTAAAGTGTTCATTTTAAAGGCTAATATACAAGTTATTGTAAGAAAAAGTGTTTGGGGACCTGCGTCCTGTCCCAGGGAACATGTATCAATGCAAAAAAAGTTTTAAAAACTGCATTTTTTGGCAGCAGTGATTTTAATAATTCCTTTAAGTGAAACAATAAAAGTGAAATATTCCTTTACATTTCGTACCTAGAGGGGGGGGGGGGGTGTATAGTATGCCTGTAAAGTAGCGCTTGTTTCCCATGCTTAGAAATGTCCCTGCACAAAGTGTAATTTAAAGTAATTTAAAATCACTCGCGGCTATAATGAATTGTCGGCTCCCGGCAATACAGAGAAAAGTCATTCATAAAAAAAAATGTGTGGGGGTCCACGGCATTTTTTTTAAAATTTGGGGTGGAGTTCCCCTTAAAATCCATACCAGACCTGAAGGGTCTGAAATGGATATTTGGGGGGAACCCCACATAATTTTATTTTAATTTGACGCAGGGTTCCCCTTAATATCCATACCAGACCCTAAGGTGAGTGATTTTAAATGACTTTTTTCCTTCAGAAATTACATTTTGTGCAGGGACAGTTCTAAGCACAGGAAACGAGCGCTACTTTACAGGCATACTATACACACCCCTAGGTACGAAATTTAAAGGAATATTTCAATTTTATTGTTTCACTTTAAGCATTATTAAAATCACTGCTCCTGAAAAAATGTTTTTTAAAACTTTTTTTGCATTGATACATGTCCCCTGGGGCAGGATCCAGGTCCCCAAACACTCCCCTGGGGCAGGACCTGGGTCCCCAAACTGTTTTTAGGACAATAACTTGCATATTAGCCTTTAAAATTAGTACTTTAGATTTCAAACGTTCGAGTCCCATAGACTTTAACAGGGTTCTAAAGTTCACACAAACTTTTGGTCTGTTTGCAGGTTCTGGTGCGAACCGAACCCAGGCGTGTTCGGCTCATCCCTAGTTAGGGTTAGGTTAAAGCTCAATTGAAACTTTCAAGTAACATATGTAGTGAAGTAGTATATTCTTGCAGTATGCTTTGCTGCAAATTAACTGTATCTACATACTTTACTTATAAGCTTCAACTGGGCTTTAAGGATTAAGGCTTAAATGTCAGGGTGATTTTGTTACATGGTTTAATTTATTTTTTCAGTACCAAAAGCCCCACACCAAGAACGAGTGACTGGTTTCTGGCCCTGGAAACGAATGCACCTTTGCAAAAGTATGCAAATTGTAATAAACGTCACTAAATGAGCTGATCCCCTATTGCTGATTACTCAGCAATGACAGGATATATGTAAAAAAAAAAATTAAATACACTTCTACTGTACTTCTGTATGCTCAGCAACACTGTGTGTAATCTTTAGGTGAATACGTATTGAAGAACATTAGTTAAAACATAAACATGTATCTACAGTAAGCAACCATGACATAGTAGGTTTTATACTATTCCTTGAATCTTCAAGACATAATTGTGCATAGGGTTACTATCCTGGGTACACAAGCTCAAGAGTGATTCTGCTGCTTAATTATTTTAAAATGTTGCTAAGTATGCAAAGGGATTTTGGAGATTTACCCCCAAAAATTAATTCAACTCATTTTTTTAATGTTAGATTACATCCAAGAGTTTGTTCGGAGCTGCAAGAAGAATCATATACAGTAGAAAAATACAGTATATCTGCAATCTGTCCTCACAGCAGCATGATGTCTGGTTGCCCACAATTGGAAAAAGCGCTCCCCACTCTCCCCAGAAGCCCTCTATGCTAGGGTCAAGGATGTTGAGCTCATGGAAAAAATGACTGCTAGTATGCGGGATAGGCTGGAGGACCACAGGGTCTTGAGCTTGTGGCATCATCGGGAGGACCCACCATGAGCCGGCGTCGGTGTTAAATCGGTAATCCTTTATTTCTCCTACTTTTTCCACTCTTCTTCCCTTCCCCTTTCTTTTTTTCTCTTTTTTTTTCCTTTTGTTCTAGTATTAAACAGTTTTTTTTTTACGCTATGTTGTATATGTATCCAGAAATCCAGTACTATGCACTACTGTTCAAATTCAACGTTTTTATTGAAGCTGTATATAGAAAGGTGTATTACAGCGCTACTACATATAAATATATAAGAAAAAATCAACAAAAATAACCAAATAATATTGCTGCATATATGGGCGGTGAACTATACCAATAAAAAGTGAATAAGTAATATATGTATGTGTATAAATATTGCGCAAAGCCCTATTCTAAAGAGTAGGCAGCCAACACAACAAAGAAAGTTGTAAATAGTGTAAAAAAAAAAGCAAGTGTAGCGCCAGAAGTGAAATCACTCCACGTGTAAGGTGAGTGTTGGGGGCAGGGACAAAAATGTCCAACTTTCCACTGAAAGTGTCCCTTATTCAAAAAGGAAAAAAATAAAATAAAAATGTGTATATATATATATATCTATGGGTGATGATCACCCTAACCACACAAAAATGTGAACATATACGTGATCATGAATATGCATAAAGTGTGAACCAGGGCCACAAGTTTATTCAAGCTTGGGCCAGAAAAAAGTGTTACTCTGTAATCACAATAATGACATTCCAAATAAATGAAATATATATAAAATAACCCAATGTGCAGGGTTGCGAGCAAAGATAAGTCCTCTGAACACACAGCACCTGTAATAGTCCTAAAGGCCACAGAGATTAAATCTGGGTCAAAGAGATGGCAATCATAGGAAGAAGAAGATGTAAGTCCTCACAATCTGTGGATCGTGTTGATGTCAGTTTTTCTCTCAGTGAACACAGTTGGATTCATATACTTCAGAGAATAAAATCCAAAATCTCGGTAATAGGAAAATGATAAAATACCCTTACCAGATTCTGTGGACCCGTGACTCACCATACGGTGGAGGGTCTCAAAGGCATGGACAGATTGAAGGCTGTCTTCCCTTTATTCTCTGTGTGGTGTCATCAGCGGACTTTCCAGATCTGAGAAGCTTTCAAAGGTTCCAAGTAGTGCTCGCAATCCAGGGTGTAAAATAATAACTCCGTGGACCCAAAAAGTGATGTGACCAATCAATGGGTTAACATGCCCAAAAAAAGAGAGAAAAAAACTCTCATAGTGTAAAAAAGTAACAAACTTTAATTAAAAAAAATATTAAATAGGCATTCCCACAGCAATATATCTCACTCCAATCCAAAAATTAAAAAGAACAGGTCACAATAAAGTTCTACAACACAGAATGGTAAATGCACAATCGCTCTACTATCCCAATGGAATGGGTAGGAGTGTATAAACAAGGAGTGTGCAAGAAATTGGGGGTGAACCCAGCGTACCCGACCGGTTTCGTCTCCTTTAGACTTCTACTGGGGTGATAGCTTGGCCCACCTTAACTCTTGCACCTATATATACTAAAAAATAAGAAAAAAAACCACCTGTTCAGAATGATCGCTCCCCCCTCTGAGAGGCGGCGGCGTGCGTTCCAATTACACCTATTTGGCCATAGTATGCGCTCCATAGCCCCAAAGGAAGGGGCGAGGCATTAGCAGCCTATAGTAGGACCCGTATGGTGTAAGGTCCCCGGTTCCCGTGTTGAAAGGTCCCCTCCTGTTGGTCAACTATCCCTCCAATAGGGGGACAGTACCCAGCGCTGTTCCGTCGCAACTTCCGGGTGTGATGACGTCACACGCACGCACGCAATGTTCACATTGTGCGTCGCGTGCGCCTCACGATGCGTTCCACGCCTCGTGGTGGCGCAGGTATAGTATACCAAAACGGTAGTGTGGATAACCCGTGACGTCACCCCCTTCAGTAAGGTCAGGACGCGCTGACCGGGATTCATAGGGCACCTTCATCCACAAGGGGCACGCAACCAAAACAAAAGTTAAGATAATTCTAAGTGCCCCCTCTTGTGGACGTCTTAGGTGAAAACACCTTAGATTAGTCTCCAAATCATTGGGGAGTGAAGATGTCACATTTAGTCTGAACAAATGGGTATTAAATCTGAAAAACCCTATATTTAAAAAAATATATTAATGGAACTTAATATCGAATGTATATACAGTAGGCATAGTGAAATGACTCAAGCCATCATATAATATAAACAATACAATATTAGAATATTAGAATGAATGAACAGTGGACATGGAAAATCATAATCAAAACTATGGAAGACCATGAAATATAATCATAATCAGATCCATAGAGTGATTATATGAGAACATCAGTAAAAGTACATACAGTATAGCCATAATGAAGCATCTTTGTATGAAGTACCAATTAAACTTGATATTGACTGTATATACAGTAGGCATATGAAATATCTCAAGCCATCTTATAATGTAAACAATGCAATATTGGAAAAAATCAGCAGTAAACATGGAAAATCATAATCAGAACCACGGAAGACCATGAAACATAGTCAGAGCCATAGAATGATTATATAAGAACCTAAATGCACATATAATATAGCCATAATGAAACATCTCAGGCCGGCATGTAGGATGAAACAAAATAAACATTATTGGTCCCCACAATTCCATGTGTAGAAGGCTAAGGAACTTTGGTAAGGGGCCCAATATCTATAATATGGTCCTGGTAGGACACCTCAAAATTCAACAGATATAACAAAAATGTGTGACACCCTAAACAAACTCCATGTGACAAATGGATGGGATGCCTATGCCTGATTAATGAAGGCATTAATATCCCATTCTACATTTAAACCATGTGGAAAATAACTTTTTAATTGATAAATCCAATAAACTTCTTGTTTGGATACTCCTCTTTGTTTGGGGTCGCCTCTCCAGTGAGGCACAAACTTATCGATAATTTGAAAACTAGTGCCTTCTATCTTTTTATTGTGTCATTCTAGAAAGTGCCTCGGGACTGTGTGGTTATCATGGCCCTTAGTGATCTTGGTCACGTGTTCACCTACCCTTGTGGAAAAACTACGTATTGTGCGCCCTACATACTGCTTCCCACAATCATTAATCAGGCATAGGCATCCCATCCATTTGTCACATGGAGTTTTTTTAGGGTGTCACACATTTTTGTTATGTCTGTTGAATTTTGAGGTGTCCTACCAGGACCATATTATAGATATTGGGCCCCTTACCAAAGTTCCTTAGCCTTCTACACATGGAATTGTGGGGACCAATAATGTTTATTTTGTTTCATCCTACATGCCGGCCTGAGATGTTTCATTATGGCTATATTATATGTGCATTTAGGTTCTTATATAATCATTCTATGGCTCTGACTATGTTTCATGGTCTTCCGTGGTTCTGATTATGATTTTCCATGTTTACTGCTGATTTTTTCCAATATTGCATTGTTTACATTATAAGATGGCTTGAGATATTTCATATGCCTACTGTATATACATTCAATATCAAGTTTAATTGGTACTTCATACAAAGATGCTTCATTATGGCTATACTGTATGTACTTTTACTGATGTACTGATTTACTGATGAGAGTTAAGGTGGGCCAAGCTATCACCCCAGTAGAAGTCTAAAGGAGACGAAACCGGTCGGGTACGCTGGGTTCACCCCCAATTTCTTGCACACTCCTTGTTTATACACTCCTACCCATTCCATTGGGATAGTAGAGCGATTGTGCATTTACCATTCTGTGTTGTAGAACTTTATTGTGACCTGTTCTTTTTAATTTTTGGATTGGAGTGAGATATATTGCTGTGGGAATGCCTATTTAATATTTTTTTTAATTAAAGTTTGTTACTTTTTTACACTATGAGAGTTTTTTTCTCTCTTTTTTTGGGCATGTTAACCCATTGATTGGTCACATCACTTTTTGGGTCCACAGAGTTATTATTTTACACCCTGGATTGCGAGCACTACTTGGAACCTTTGAAAGCTTCTCAGATCTGGAAAGTCCGCTGATGACACCACACAGAGAATAAAGGGAAGACAGCCTTCAATCTGTCCATGCCTTTGAGACCCTCCACCGTATGGTGAGTCACGGGTCCACAGAATCTGGTAAGGGTATTTTATCATTTTCCTATTACCGAGATTTTGGATTTTATTCTCTGAAGTATATGAATCCAACTGTGTTCACTGAGAGAAAAACTGACATCAACACGATCCACAGATTGTGAGGACTTACATATTCTTCTTCCTATGATTGCCATCTCTTTGACCCAGATTTAATCTCTGTGGCCTTTAGGCCTATTACAGGTGCTGTGTGTTCAGAGGACTTATCTTTGCTCGCAACCCTGCACATTGGGTTATTTTATATATATTTCATTTATTTGGAATGTCATTATTGTGATTACAGAGTAACACTTTTTTCTGGCCCAAGCTTGAATAAACTTGTGGCCCTGGTTCACACTTTATGCATATTCATGATCACGTATATGTTCACATTTTTGTGTGGTTAGGGTGATCATCACCCATAGTGATGTATATATATATACACATTTTTATTTTTTATTTTTTCTTTCCGAATAAGTAATATATATTGCGCTAATATTAACTTTTGTTGCTAACAATGTACAGCATATGTGTAAATAGCCTATACCAGGTAAACACACAGAGGAGGTGCCAAACAATCAGTGCCAGTGAGTAATATTTCAAAACAAAGCAAAAAATCACCCCCCTACAAGGCAGAACCAGTTCACAGTAATGTCTTGAAAAGAGAGATCCTATGTAGTGCTGAATGATCCACAGCGCTTCCTGTGACTGTCTCAGACAGACGCTTATAATCTCCAAAGAACGGCACAGCTCATAAGGGAAGAGAGGAAAAAACTCATGGTGCAATATTGTATGACAAGGAGGGAGGACAGGGACTACACCATCTGTGTATGCACTCACGAAACCACGGATAGGAAAAAGCTTCTACTGCTGCTCAGTGTGATGATCTCCTCATATGGATATACATCGTCGATCCCGTCACTTGGCTCCTCCCCCGCATATTGTGTCACTAGACACGTGACTTAATCATGGGTTGCTGCACCAGGTGCAGTTGTTGCAGAGGAATACAATTCAGCCCTGGACACACTGACAAGAATAGGAACCTGATACAGAGACTACCATTTCTTCACTCTACTGCATGGGTGCTCCACATGTGGCCCTCCAGCTGTTTGCGGAACTTCAAGTCCCATGAGGCATTGCAAGGCTTTCAGTTAAACAAGCATGACTCCCAAAGGCAAAGACATGATATGACTTGTAGTTGCACAACAGCTGGAAGGCCACAGGTTAAGCACCCATGCTCTACTGAATACGTACTTTATGGCTACTTGTGTGACTCTTGAAGAGATTTCCACTTTTTACAAGGACAAGGATATGAAGAAAAGGGAAATCTCTCCAATAAAGACCAAGCGCAGCCATAAACAACTGACACAAATGCTGACCCTCCCACACTATCCACAACTAAGGCCTTGAACACGCGACCATTTTCCTCGACGGAATCCATCAAGAAACTTGGTGGCAGAGCTTTTTTGCCGAGGAAAACGGTCGTGTGTATGTTTTCATCCAGAAAACTGTTGTGGAACTCGATGAGAAAAAAAGAGAACAAGTTCTCTATTTCTCTGTCGGGAGTCTCAATGTCCTCGTCGGGCTGGTTTTCGACGAGAAACACGTTCGTGTGTATACTTAGAAACCTCCGCATGCTCAGAATAAAGTATGAGACGGGAGCGCACCTTCGGTAAAAGTAGCGTTTGTAATGGAAATAGTACATTTGTCACGCTGTGACAGACTGAAAAGTGTGAATCGTCTCTTACCAAACTTTTACCTAACACGCAGTAACATGAGATTAGCAAAAGCAGCCCCAAGGGTTGTGCCAGTGGAATCGAACTTCCTCTTTATAGTGCCGCTGTACGTGTTGTATGTCACCGCGTTTGAGAACGACGAGATTTTGTCTTGACAGTGTGTACGCAAAGAAAGCTTGTCAAGATTCTCGACAAGCCTGACAAGGAACTCGTGGAGGAAAACGATGTTTCATTTACGACGAGATTCTCGCTCATGTGTACGAGGCCTCAGAAAAAGTTTGGGCTGGCGTTTGTTGTTTTTAAAACTCCATCATTGTTGTGCGTTTCCTTTAAGTGGATCAGGAATGTAAAAATGAAATGAGTTGAACATTTAATGGTTGGACTTTATAGATTTTGTCTTCTGTCACGTCTGCTATTGTCAAGAGAAAAAAAAAAAATTACATTGATACTTTCCAGATTTTGTACTGGTTCACTATTTATCAAACTGTCAAATTTGAAACCTCGGAAAACCATTTATACAAAGTACATTTGTTCTATTAGTCACACAGTGCTTTTTTTGCTTGCTAAATATACTGAGTACATTTCAAACCCAACATGTATCAAAAGCTACCAGGGATATAAATGTTAAATTAATTAAAATATGTTTAAGGTTATATAGCTCACTTTTTTTGTATGCTGTCTTAATAAAAGGCAATTACATTATTTAGACTGAAAACAGCCTATTTATGCTTATTGAGCTAATTTTCCCAGCATGAGCTCCCAGTTGTCCTCAAATGGTCGAATGTGATGCATGTTATAGTAGAGAAAGGGTTGTATTTTACAGCTGATATTTTCTATAGAAGACATTTATAAATGATATACTGTATATTGTTGTTTAGTATACATCCCATTTCTTAGTCATGGAGATTTTATTTTTTGCATGGTAATTCTGCTTTAAATTGACATCCAGACATAGGATACATTAAGGTGAAAAAACACGAACCTTTACAACCCTTTAAGGGGTTTTCTTTGTGCAATAAAAGCATGCCATTACATTCATATGCCATGCTTCCCAATGCAGCGGCTGATACGACTGGACAAAGATGTGTTAAAAAGAACATACCTTAAAAATCTACTATGACTATGGGGTCAATTCACAAAGCTTTATTTTCAGATTGCGAGTGTTATTTTAACGATTTTGCACGTTATTGAAGCTAGTTCAATTCACTAAACGATTTAACGCTCTGAAAAATCATCAAATAACGTTTCCCTACACAGAAACGATATTTTAAGGTGTGGATCCTTATTAAAGAGTCAAATCGTTATTTTAAAGATTCAAATCGTTATTTTAAAGATTCAAATAGTTATTTTAAAGATTCAAATCGTTAAATATGTACAGAAGTGCAATTCACAAAGATTTTTTGGACAGTTATCAATCGTTAAGCAATCGTTAAATTAACACCTCCCTCAGGGTGGCGTTATGACATTTCCCAGGCGATATTTTGTTGTTAGAGGAAGCTTTTGGCGATTTTTGTAGTGTAGTGTAGTGTTGGGCAAGCTAGAACCGTGCTCTATTTGAACTTAAAATCATCCAGAGGCGAAGAAGAACACGTTAGAATGTTGTTCAGATTTATAAACGTGTATTCCCTTCACATACTATTTTGGATGACTTTTCTGAAACCCAGGTGATAGCTAAATTCCGATTCTCATCTCCCATGATTTATTCTCTGTATGAGGAAATACACATGGCTTTAGAAAAGCACACACTAGAAGTTTTGCACATCACATGCTCAATCTCCATGTGTATTGCTTGTGTCTCCCTCTCTCTCTCTCTGTATCTGCTCTTTTCCACATGCAGCTGTTCTCCTCCCCTTCTGCTCCCAGAATGCATCTCTCCAGCATTATTTAACGATCTTAAGAGTTATTTTAACGTCCCGAATCTTAATAATAACGTCTGAGTAGTTAGAATAACGTTTGGATAAAGAGTCAGTTGAAAACCATAACGACTGTGTTAAATAACGATTATAGCTTTCGTGAATACCATGTTTGCTAGCGTTAAATAAGGAGTGCTAATTTAACACCTGAAGAAAGCCAATAACGTTTCTCTTTGTGAATTGACCCCTATATGTCATCATATAAAGCCTAAACATTTAAAACTGGGGTATGTTCAAAAGGAATCTTTGATTAAAAAAATGGCCTGGCATTGGAGAATGAGCCTCTGGTAGCAAGATCCCTTTCTCACGGTTTGTTTTTAGCATAAGGTATATCCTTTTAATGGGTTTCACTTCCTCATCATAGGAGGTACTAGGCAGAGAAATCATGTTTCTGTCTGCCTGACTGCATCATTGCTATCCTTGACTACACTTGGCTGGGCCTTCTAAATCATCACACTATTTATTACACTTTTCTGGCGGTTAAAGTGCAGCTGAGATTTGTGGACTGGGTCATGTAACAGTTAAATTGTTACATTGCACAGTGTAATCTTTTAAACCATGATGTATCTTCTTAAAGTGGTTGTACAGGCAAAAGATTTTTAACCTTACTAAACTCTATGCGGTCAGGTAAAAAAAAAAAACTCTGCATGTACCTTCCCCTACCACCCCTAAATACATACCGATCACAATCTAGCGATGTGCAAGAAAGCCAAGGCTCTCTTGGCCCTCTCCCTCCTCATTGGCTGGGATACAGCAGTGGAAGCCATTGGTTCCTGCTTCTGTCAATCACAGCCACTGACGAAGGATCAGAGGGTGACACTCAGAGAAAGGCTTGGGAGCGAAAACGTATGAGTGCCCCCATAGCAAGCAACTTGCTATGGGGCCCTCGGCGGGGGCAGGAGTCCTGGCTGGGGACCCGAGAAGAGGAAGGTCAGGGTTTCTCTATGCAAAACCATTGAACAGAACAGGTAAGTATGACATGTTTGTTATATTAATTAAAAAAAAATAGCCTTTACAATTACATTAATTTATTCAACCATATCAGCCACTTCTAATATTTCTTTCTAATTCTAGTTGCAAGTGTTTTTTTTCCTGTTTCTTTGGGTTTTTGTTTACTAAAGGCAAATAGACTACTCACGTTGCAAGGGAATTTTCCTCGGAGCTTAGTGAATGAAGTAACTTCCATCATCCAATGATGTGCAAAATGATGTTTTTTATTACTTTTCATGTGATTGTTTTTGTTTTTTGTTTTTGTTTTTTTTGTTCCAAGGTATTTTTTGCACAATAAAATTTCAATGCTTTCACACAGCTCTGGGGCACATTTCCTTGCAACATGCAACTTCCCTTGCAAATTGAAGAGCTTATTTGCCTTTAGTAAATCCATAATTTTTTCTCACTTTTAAGGAGTCATTGTATTTTTGGATTGCAGTGCCAGGATCTTCTTACTGCTGCACAGAACCGCCATCTCTGCAGCTTTAGCCTTGTCTGCTTTGCATACAGAAGTTTAATGTTTTAATAAATACCAAAGTGTTTTAAAAAAAATTTGTTGCCATAAACAGTGAGCAATTGAAGGCAGCCTACTCATTTTCAAAATGATAAATGCTTAGTCCATCTGGATTTGTGTCTTGTATATATTACAAATATTGTATATTTTGGTGATATCAAGATCTCTACATTGGTATGATACCTGCATTTAAAATATAGCAGAGAGTCATCGACAGAGGCAGCTCTAGGCTTTGTGAGGCCTTAGGCAAAACTTAGACACGAGGCCCCACTCCTCCTATCCAGGCACACAGGAGGGCTGCACAGCTGGAAAACTAACGTTTACTCTGGGCGGTCGGCCAGGCTGCAGCAGGCGCTGGGATGGAATCCATCCACTGGAGCTTCTCCTTCCCCTTCAGTCACAGGGCATCTGGATAGTTTCCGCCACCTGGCCCGTCTCCTGACCCGAATAGGCAGCCGGCCAGACGCGGAGAGGCCAGGTGAGCGATTCGGGCTGAAGGAGCAGCAGCTGCTTTAGGGCCCCACATGGACTTGCAGTTACTGTTGCTCAAGAATATTCGCATTGCGAATATTCGTTACGAATATTGCATATTCGAGTATTCGCGAGTAACTCGAATATCGTGGTGAATATTCGCTATTTTTTTTTTTGATAAAATATCACGAATATTCGATATTAACAAATATTTCACAAATATTCTTCTATATATTCGTGAAATATCGCTAAATCGAATATGGCGTATTCCGCTCAACACTACTTGCAGTCTGCCCGGTGCACCTGGAGCCAGTTGGTCAGTCTGCATTAGTGATCGAGCACAGGCAAATTAGGCCTGTGAGTGCGAGGCCTTAGGCGGCCGCCTAATTTGCCTAATTAGAGAGCCTCCTCTGATCACCAATACTGATCTGTATGCAGTACTGCTCTAGCTGTTAGAGTTATTATTAGCCCAGTTTTGAAACACCTGTCATAATTTGGGTACCTCTCTGGGAATGCCCTGCAAAAGATAATTAAAATGAAAAAGGAAATCTTTGTTTTATTTCTTATCATGCTTTGGGCGCAACAGAACAAAATATTGCAGTATGAAACAGTAGACCTCTAGGTCGATATATATTTATTACCTAACACTGGGTAGTAAGAGCAGGGCTTGAAGAACCGGAAATAAGCATGGGAAACCTTCTGGACAAAATACTGTATATCCAAATTTTTACTTTTGCTAAAAACTTAGATTTTTTTAACATCTTTCTGCATCCAAGCCTCCTATTAATTACTGTATTGATATGCAGGTTTATCTGTGTTGATAGGCTTCAATAAGTAAATGCATCATGCTTTTGACATCAGTTTGAGACACTTCTGAGATCACTGTGATGATTTTGAACTGCATTCCCACAGATTTGTATGGAACACATAGCAGTCCTATACAGGGGCGGACTGACCATTGAGGCACTCGAGCACTGCCCGAGGGCCCCATGCCACTAGGGGGCCCCAACAGGGTTGCCAGGCTCAGTAAAACCAGGGACATTATATAAAAATCTTCTTTTTTTTTTTACATCTGTCCCTGATATGTTTGATACCGACATGCTTTTGATGTGAAAATCCAGAGATTTCAGCTGCCCCGCCTCTGCACATCTTCTATTGTCCGGGGGCCCCTTCTATTGTCCTTGGTCCTATATGACTAAGCCCCCGGGTAGGTTGGTTAAAATGCAACAATGGGCATACCTGTCAGGAGAAGCTGGCCATAGGCTGCTCTCTACTTCCAATACCTTAAAGCTGATAATTGTGCAGCATTAATTTCCTATAGACAAAATTTGTAAACACTGGCCCTTAGGCTACCTTTCATGGTAAGTGTGGACTGTGATTTTCATGGCTGTCCTCCTCCACCAACTTTAACAGCCATCAGAGGCTGTCTTAAAACCTTAGTTCTTTACAAGACATGGAGGTTATCGTCAGACATGGAGGTTATCCCCAGACAAGGCAGATTAGAGTGTAAACCTGCACATCAGCAGACCAAAATTCACACAGTTGCATTTCTGGATCACTGATGTTGGGACCTGCACTGTCATCTGTCATGTATTCCATTTACTCATAGAAATGGGTGAACATTTGTAAAAAGCAATTGATAGCTACCAAACCTAGAGAAGGAAGGTATGAAGATTACAGACCATCAGACCTGTGTAAGGGCATCACTAGGGCCACATAATCCGGTAATGTTGTAGAATTGGTGGCAAGCCTACTTGGTTTTCTTTGGTTTCTTGGCGGCAGGGCCAGGACAAGGGGTGGGTGAGAGGGACGGTTGCCCTAACTACAATGGTTTCTTGTAGGGATGAGGGTGCCTTCCTTCTGTTACAAGGCTGACAGAAGTAGTGATAACAGCAGTGATTTTGATAAGCTAGCGACTGTTGGGAATAGCATCCTTTGAGCTTGCCCATCATGAATGTGGGAAGAGGGGGCACTGTTTGGCATCTTTGCCCTGGGCGCAGGATGACCTTGTCCCGGCACTGCTTGGCAGCAAATATTCTTGGCTTTTTTCTGCACTGAGTTTAGCACATTAAGTCATCTATTGACCTCATGTCACAAAAGCAGTTTAGTAGAAGGGATCTGTAGCAGTTACAAATCCTATTTACTATTTTCTGTCAGACTTCATTGTTGCTGCTGTAGTTGGCTACAATACATACTGTATGTAGCGTAGGCAGACATGAATTGTTGGTGTAACATGATTATTAGCATACCTCCCAACTTTTTGAGATGGGAACGAGGGACACCTATTAGCAAAAGTATGTAGGTATAGGACACACCTCGTTAAAGGAGAATTATACAAAAAAAATATTAAACTCACAAGTGATTTATTTTTTACCACTACTATTCCTTTTTATTGGCTTTTGACTTTTACAAATGCAGCAATTTTGAAATTGGATGAAAGGTTTAGCACTGGGAAAGACTTTTTGAAAGATAAAAAAAACTATATACAGTAGATAAGACCAGAATGAGGGACAAATGAGCAGGAAAGAGGGATATAGGGACTTTGTTTCAAATCAGGGACAGTCCCTCAAAATCAGGGACAGTTGGGAGCTATGCATTAGTAGTTACATTGGATAGTACAATTAAGTACTGTAGCTGGCATTTTTTAGATTTGAAACTAGGCACCAGTAGCTAATTGCCTCAAATATTTATTTGGCAAAGGTGCCCTTTTACTGTTACAGCATGAGCATGGCATGGTTTGCCAAGTGTTCCAGCCCTGCTACGCAAATGTGCCACAGTAGGGTTTAAACTGTTCTGTAGACTAATAAATGTTCTATAAATGACTTCTACATAGTTGAAACACAACATTTCAACAGCCTATAAAAAAACAAAATTCTTATACAATGTAAAAATGAAAAACTGTTTTTACTGCCAACAACAACCAGACAGAGTCATGTTTTTATATTTCTTTACCGCACCGGGTACATAAAACAGAATATCTGATTAGCTGCTAGGGTATGTAGGAACAGTTTGTCATGCATGGTATAAAAACCTTAATTTCCTATGGAGGCTGTTCCATCATTGCACTGCAGGACATTTTCTGCATGCTACGTTTTAGTATATTAACACACATTACCAAGACTCATCAACAACAATAGAAGACATTACAAATGTTCCACATTTTTATGAAGTTTTTGTGCAACTGCACTATGGAAATATTTTTTTTTCCATGATGCAGAATGTTGTTTTAACTAATTTGCATACAACACAAAGAGAAAGCTTGTTAACACACATTGCAAAAAACATGAATAGCATTTGAAAAAGTGCTTGTAAAAAAACAATAAGACAAATCAAAAATGAATGTTAGTGCAAATGCATATTTGTGAAATGACAGTAATGCCACGTACACACGATCGGTTCATCCGATGAAAACGGACCGATGGATTTCTTCATCAGATATCCGATGAAGCTGACTTTCATCAGTCTTGCCTACACACCATCATTTAAAAATCCGTTTGTGTCAGAACACGGTGACGTAAAACACTACGATGTGCTGAGAAAAATGAAGTTCAATGCATCCGAGCACGTGTCGACTTGATTCTGAACATGCGTGGATTTTTAACTGATGGACTTGCCCACAGATGATCGTTTTTTTCTATCGGTTCTATCAGATAATTTTAAAACAGGTTCTAAGTTTTTTCACGATGGGAAAAAAAACGATGGGCTCATGGGTGTCCCCTCCATAGGGCAAGGGAGGGCGGGAGGGTTAACTGATGAGAACGTTCCTCGGGGAGAACAACAGCGGGCAGGAAGCAAGGCGGCGGCAGAGCGAATCCAATTAGAGCCACTCTCTCTTCTAGCTCCAGCTAGAATTGTGCCCCATCACTGATGTTGTTGTGCCCTATTGTTGGTATCATTAAGAATAATTGTGCCCCATCACTGATGTTATTGGGCCCCATTGTTGGTGTCATTGGGAGAGATTGTGTCCCATCTTTGGTGTCATTGGGAGGACATGTGCCCTCGTCATTGGTGTGAGTAAGGAGAATTACCCCATTATTGGTATTAGATGAAATAGTGCCGTGGGCCAGATAAAAACAAGCAAAGTGCCACATCTGGCCTGCGGGCCACAGTTTGGAGACCACTGCCTTATGACATTGTCACCTCTCCTAAGGTGACAATGCTCGTTCACTCACTGTAATATATGTGTGGAGAAGTAGCCTTGCCACCCTGATTTGGACAACAAACACCTTTCTTTCTCTAAAGCCGTGTACACACGATCAGTCCATCCGATGAGAACGGTCTAAAGGACCGTTCTCATCGGTTAACCGATGAAGCTGACCGATGGTCCGTCGCGCGCACACACCTTCGGTTAAATAACCGATTGTGTCAGAACGCGGTCACACTACGACGTGCTGAAAAAAATTAAGTTCAATGCTTCCAAGCATGCGTCGACTTGATTCTGAGCATGTGTGGATTTTTAACCGATGGTCGTGCCTACTAACGATCGGTTTTGACCTATTGGTTAGGAATCCATTGATTACATTTAAAGCAAGTTGGCTTTTTTTAACCGATGGTTAAATAACCTATGGGGCCCACACACGATCGGTTTTGACCGATGAAAACGGTCCATCAGACCCTTGTCCTCTGTTTAACCTATCATGTTTTCGAGGCCTTATTCTCCATTACATAGCAGTGAGTTGTATCGTACTTGCAGAAAATATCTGGGAAAGCTGATGACATTGTGTGTTACTGGCAAAGTCAACATGTAACAATAAAAGGGAAAATAAGCCTTAAAAAGAAAACCAATGCAGCCACCAAATCTAAAGACATGTAATGCGTACACACGGTCGGAATTTTCCGACAAGAAAAGTCCGTTGTGAGCTTTTGGTCGGAAATTCCGACCGTGTGTAGGCTCCATTGGACTTTTCTTTTTGGAATCTCTGCCAACAAAAATTTGGAAGCTGGTTCTTAAATTTTCCGACGGAAAAGATTCCAACTAGAAATTCCAATCGTCTGTAGCATTTTCAACGTGCAACATTCCGAAGCATGCTCGGAAACAATTCAACGCATGCTTGAAAGCATTGAACTTAATTTTCCCGGCTTTTAAATGTCCTTTTTTCTTCTGAGAAATCCTCACTTCCTGTTCTTCTGTCTACACACAGTAATCATATTGAGGTGGGGAGGGGGCGAGCAGGAGTGTCAGGATGCCCACTAGCACACAGCTCCTTTCCCTATCTGCAAAGTAGAGAGTGTATTGACTTGCCTGCTCACCCCCTCCACACCAGGGAGAAACCCTTGCATTACTGTGGTGAGTTACAGACAGAAGAACAGGAAGTGAGGATTTCTCAGAAGAAATAAGGACATTTAAAAGCAAAATGGAAGGATGAGGTAAGTGAAGGAGGACTGCACTAAGGTAAAGGAAGCTATTTAGGGAAAAAATGTTTTACCTTTACAACCACTTTAAATACAACCCAAATTTTGATTTTACAATATCAATATGTATGCTTCAGATTTTTATAGCACTCAAATGCATGGACTTTTTTAATGGGCAGCATATCTAAAAATTCCCTTTTTTATGCAGAGGGAAAGATAGTGATTGTTGTGTTCTTTGTGTGGAATTGCTAACCTAACCTTGAGCCGTCTGACCACGGGTTGCTTGGAGAAAAAAATGCAGTGATTTGCCAGCAGTTATTCTCCTTGTTGTGTTTGCCTGGCAGTAAATTATAGATATTGTGTGGTGTTCCCATTTTTTTGTTGCCAAGCACTTGCTGTCCTCTTCTTCTTGGTATGCCACTAAATTACACCCCGGAGTTTCCTGTAAAAGTCTGTCTCAGCAATCTCAGTAGCCTGTTAAAGAAATCACAGGTCACAGTCGGTCCAGCTGCAGGCCAGTGCATAATGTAGGTCATGCTGTACCTATCTTCTGTCTCCCTGTGAACTATGAAACTCTCCTTTACTTTTTTTTAAATAAAATTCTGTAGATTTTGCCCTTCTCAGCTCTTCTTTCCTGTGTGACCTGCCTCAATATTTAGGTACTATGCTATTCATACTGCATAGCAAAGCATTCTCATTCTTTTTAACAATTTGGGCTTTTCGTAATAACTTGTTATGAAGAGCAATGAAGTGCCGTGAAGCATAGCAGCCAATTAGGCTGTTTTTAACAGTTTAGTGCAGTCAGGCTAATGATAGCTGACATCTGGTTGGTTGATAGTGACACATCATTACTCTTTGTACCGTGCTATTAAATAAAGATCATTACTGTTTGCTGATGTTCTTACCACCATATCATAAAATTTATCACCAAAGGGGAAGTCATCTCAACAGATTGTTCCCTTTCCTTGAACTACGTAGGAGACCTGTAGCAAAGAATTCTGGGTGTGCACCCTTCTAAAGCCTCATGACTGATTATACCCATATACTTTTATTACCCAAGATACCTAAAGATTACTCATATACTTTTATAAGCCTGGCACATAAACACAGAAAGAGGGGAGATAGAAGCCACAAAAACAAACATATTAAATGGATTCTTTTGTCAGGCTGAGTGGAGGCTTCAAAAGTTAAGGCAGTGCTATCAGAATGATCCAGATCCCAGACTTTAGTACTACAGTATATCTTTGCCAAACAACAACAAAAAAAAGTACGTTTCTACTTTTTCTCCTTAAATTGGAAGCAACATGTCATGATGTAAGGAAAACCAAGTACATGCCCCTGCTCCCCATGAGTAAGCTCCAGTGGGCGGAGTAAAATGTGTTGGGGGCGTGGTCTAGTGGGATCCAGGCTGAGACTGCCACTTGTCTATGCACAGCAGGTCTAGTTCTGATGTGCGGCCCCCTCGGGATCTTCTGCTCTTATCTGCCAATGTCTGGAGCGTGGGCAGGCTCCTTCCCGGCCAGCACTCACAGCAGCAGGCACATGACTACACTTTCTAGCAGCCTGAGCGGCTCACATACATACCATGGGTTCGCACTAGTATCCCTTTATCAAACAACAAGGAAAAAGTATGTTTCTATTGTTTCTCCTTTTAAAATGGAAGCAACATGTCAGGATGTAAGGAAAACCAAGTACATGCCCCTGCTCAAAGAACTGTGCATAAGCGCAGAACAGTCTGCAGAACTGTGCACACTGAAACACTGCAAGACTCAAGATCATTGTTGAGTGGTCGTTAGCGCCCTTGACCTGTGACCAGTTTGCTCTTGTGATAAACATGGCTTGGTTTATGACTACACCTGATCTCTATCTCTCTGGTACCTGACCTCTAGCTTGTCTCTTGACTGTGCACCTTATTTATCCCTTCAATACAAACAAATGGCAACCACCCGAGCCTGTAACTGGTCTTTGCAGCAATGGAAGGCCTATGCATGTCAAAAAACAAGAAAGAAAAATTCTAAGCTTACTTACCAGCCAGCCTGCAACAAACCAAATTGTCCTGTCTAACAGTTCACGTTAAAACCAGGAGTTAAGTTTGCACACATTTGCAAATATATGTGAAAATGCAGGGACACTTCATGGCACCCTGGAATGCTGCAGTCCACTGCTAACTCTATAGATGTTGAGAGTTTTCAAAGTTAGAGCACGTATTTAATAATTGACAGATGGAGGGCAGTTATGCCTGAAGGGCGCCCACCCCACCTTAAAGGCACAGGAACACCCAGCAATAGCACAATGACAGCCAATGTATCCAGTACACCCACTAATTCAACAACAGTACAAACAAAACCACCCCAGCCTGTAACTGGCCTTTGCAGCAAGGAGCACATGGAAGGGTGAAGCATGTCAGAAAACAACAAAGACAAATTCCAAGCTCACTTCCCAGCCATCCTGCAACAAACTAATTTACTGCCATTGTGCTATTGCTGGGTGTCCAGTGCACCCCTGTGCCTTTAAGAAGGGGCTCCTCCTCTAAAGAGTGAGGTCCCTCCAGGCATACTTGCCCTCAATCTGTCCATTATGTGTGCTCCTACTTTGGAGACTAACAACATTTGTAGAGTTAGGATTGAAGCACACTTGGGTTGTTTGCTTGATCCTTTTGCAGATCTTAAATAACTTATGACAGTAAGGGGATATCTGGGTTGATTTTATTTGAGATGTCATAATTGCATAGTTTGTAATATCAAAGAGATTGGAATATGAATGTCTTACTGTGAGCTAGGCATATCTTCTATGCTCAGACTGAACAAACAGAAATCCGCTCAAACTAGCTAATAAAAAGCCCTTTCTGTCAGGACGTTACAATCAGGGAGCCAGCTAAGAGCTCTGCATCAAAATAGGGAACATCTTACTGTGGTTTTCCTTCAAAAAGACTACTATGGGCCAGATTCAGGTAGAGTTAGGCTGGAGTATCAGTGATACTCCAGCCTAACTCTCACTTTGTGGAAAAAATGTAGCGCTGTGAAACATAAAAATAATAACAACATAAGTACTGAATGAATGGTGTAGTCCCAACAAACCACGTGAGTGGAAAAAGTCCTGGTAGGGAAATGTTGGAGTACATCAATAATAACACAAAGAAAACATATATAAAAGTCCATCCACAAATGGGAAATCAGTAGATGAAAAAGCACTGTACTTCATAGATCCTCGGATAGGATGACACTTGAATCAAAAAACAGAAGTGGTATGCTCTTACCGGAACAGTAGGACCTGTCTGTCATGAACAGCAGATCGGTACAGCCTGAGAACTCCTTATGGCACAGTCAGCTGGGCTCATTCGAACACAGTAGAAGCGATACAAATCTTCAATGAAAAGCCGGACATGCACAATGTCTTGGTGGAGTTCTTGGAAGAAATGGGATGGCAATAATGGAACCCTCGGATGGATAGGGTGGAAGCGGCCGGATGGCTCCAAGCACCATATAGAGAGGGGAAACGAAACAAAAAACGCAACCCAAATGGTGCAGATAAATGAGGTAACGGTTTTATTTTAATAAAACCAATGGTATAAAAGTGATCACAAATAAAATGAAAGCAATGCGGGAAAGGGTAATAAACCAAGCCCTACGCGTTTCGTCCTAGAGAGACTTCAACTGGGGCATCAACCTGTTCCCCCACATTGCTCATATATAAATACTAAACATTCATGAAAAAAGCACAGCCAGGCCAATCAAGTCAATCATCCAATCAAATACGTGATTGGAAGGAGAACAACACATGACATGTTGGACAAATGGCAAAGCATCATCATAAAACACACCCATAATTATACAACAAGTCTTGGTGAGACCTAGTGTGACTATAGAAAGGTGTAACAGAACAACAGCTATGAAGGATGGGCCAGTGGGAAGAGGACTCACATTAAAACACTCCCAATCATAGATAAAAAAGCCACAAAAAATAGGGCAGAAGCACAGTCTCCACATAGTATTGCGGTAGGGGGGTGCTGTGATAAATACAGAAGGGTCACTTTTCTAAAAGGATAACTAAAACACATGGGGAGAGAAAAGGCAGGGGCTCGACCATTCATCAGTAAAGATATATTCAATGTATGGTCTCCTGTAACGTAATCATCCAACACAATGGGCTGCACAGTGGTCAGGTTATGGGGAAAGTGAAGGGGTGACCGCCTGGTGGAGACACAGAGCGGAAACCTAGTTGTGATGGAGGATGGGGACACAACCAATCGGGATAGAGCACTAAATTACGTCACCGCAGTGACGCGTAACGTCAGGGACGTAGACCAAACGGACCTGCCGCGGTGCGTATCGGCGCGGGGTCAGCTGTCTACGTAAAACCCGCCCAGCGACAAAACGCTGTATCACGTGTCATCGCGAGGCCACACGACGCACTGAGCGCAAGGTGAGCAGACACCAGGAAATGCATCAGGCTTTAACGCGCTACGTCACGTGTCATCGCGAGACAACGTGACACACAAAAAAACACAACGCCGCCGCCGACCGACTGTAATAGGGCAGGAGAACGTCACATGGGCTAGGAATAAAAAAGGGCATAAACGCCATCTAGTGGCAAAGCCACATATTACAGGGCAGCTGGAACTAGAATGGAGATTTAATGACCCATCCTATGGGAACATCAACGGTAACATAAAATCAGAGTCTGATATACATATCATGAACAACATGTACAGATGATGAGAACATGAATCAATAGATTAATAAAAATAAAACAACGAAACATGTTGAGAAAAGGAAACTAACAATGAAATTATGCTGTGTTAATAAACGAGTTTATGTCCCACTCAACGTTCATACCAAAGGGCTGGTATGTACGTAGCTCATGGATCCAGTAAGTTTCTAGACGGGACACCCCACGTGTCCGTGATTCGCCTCTCCAGTGGGAAACAAATTGGTCTATAATCAGAAACTGGGTGCCTATGGGATCACGGTCATGATGTTGCAAATAGTGGCGGGGCACACTATGATTAGTCTTGCCTAGTTTAATATTTGCAATATGTTCGTTAACCCGAACAGTGAATGTCCTAATGGTACGACCTATGTACTGTTTTTTGCAGGGGCAAGTCAGAAGATATACCACATATTGGCTTGCACAGGTAGTAAATCTCCCCATTTGGTACACCCGCAGGGTAGCTGTAGATTGAAAGGTCTCACTCTTGCGTCTGCCGCAAGTGTTGTGTAAACACACATTACACTTTCTGCAGGGGAAGTATCCCTTACAGTCCTGGAAAAAGGATACCTTTTTGGGGGGGTCAATGATGTTGGGTGCAATCTGACCTTGAATAGATCTGGAACCTCTAAAGATGACTCCAGCCTGTTCAGGAAGGGCTGGTCCCAAAACACGATCGTTTCGAAGGACACCCCAGTGTTTTCTAAAGATTTCTTTAATCCGCATAGATTGAGTAGAAAAAGTGGTAAAAAAGGACCACCTAAACTTCTCATCTTTAATCTTCTTTGGGCGGACTTGAAGTAAGGAGCCACGATCAGTCATGCCAATCCGATTGATTTCAGCATCAAGATCATTGGCAACATAGCCCTTTTCGATGAATCGTTCTCTCAAAGTGGCAGACTGGATCATGAAGTCCTCAACTTTAGTACAATTTCGCCTCAAGCGGAGAAATTGGCTCCGTGGGACTGATTTGAGCCACTGAGGATGGTGTCCACTGTCGACCGGGATATAACCGTTACGATCGGTGGGTTTGAAATAGGTACAAAATTCAAGTTGGTGATTGGCCACTTTGATCTCTAGATCCAAAAAATGTATGGAGCTAGTACTCGCCTCATAACTGAGTTTAATACCTCGATCGTTTGAATTGAGTGTGGACATAAACTCATTCAAAGAATCTAGGTCGCCTTTCCATAAGAGGAGGATGTCGTCTATGTACCTGGCCCAAAGAACCAATTCTGGTCTCTTAAGAGCATAGACGACATCCTCCTCCCATTTGGCCATATAAAGATTGGCCAAACTGGGGGCAAACTTAGCCCCCATAGCGACTCCTTTAACCTGAAGAAAAAAGGAATTCTGGAACCAAAAATAATTATGTTGGGCCGCGAATCTGAGTAATTGCATGATGAAATTGCGTTGGATGAGAGAGAGAGTAGTACTTTGGGAGAGATAGTATTCAACTGCCTCGAAACCCAACTCATGAGGGATGCACGTATAGAGTGCTGTCACATCAGCCGTGGCCAGGATCATCCCATCCTGGAACTCGACGGATTCCAATAGCCGGATGGTATCCCCCGTGTCCTTTAGATAAGAGGGCATGACCCTGACCAGCGGCTGAAGGTAAAAATCGACATATTTACCAATGCGGGCCGTGACCGAGTCAATCCCACTGACTATAGGACGGCCAGGGGGACTGACTGGGTCCTTATGGACCTTGGGGAGGTAGTAAATAGCAGGTATCCTGGGTGCAACAGGGACCAAAAAGCTCCTCTCCTTTTTATTTAAAATCCCTAGAGAAAATCCTTCGTCCACCAATTGAACCAAAGCTTTCTTGAAACGGGAAGTGGGATTAGTATGAATGGGAGTATAGGTGTCAACATCGCCCAAAATCCTATTCATTTCTTTGATGTAAGCACTTTTGTCCAGCACGACAATGGCACCCCCCTTGTCGGCTGGACGGATGATCAAATCCTTTTTCTCACATAATTGTTTCAATCCAATTTTTAGTTTGGAATTGACATATGTCTTTTTGTTAGGCAGTGCGTCTAAATCTTGTAGAACTAGACTCCTAAAAACACTAATGGCTGGTGCCATGTTTCCAGATGGGTTGAATAAGGAGGGGTTGGCCAACCCACTGTGAACATGTGTGTCCAATGGCTTAGACATAGTGGGAGTAGGGATGGGCGGGGGGGCTAAAAAGTGTCTTTGGATGTTGAGCTTGCGGATGAATTTCTGCACATCTATAAATGTGGTAAATTTATTTTGTGCTCTGGGGGGAACGTATTTCAGACCCTTATCGAGGACATGTTTTTCTTCCTCGGTGAGGACCGTGGTGCTCAAATTGAAGACTCCTGAACCGCTCAGACTCGTTTTCTTTTTGCTTTGGATCCTTCACCCCCCTCGAGTCCCTCTTGCCCTTCTGGGTTTTCGGGGTGTTCTCGTGTTTCCCTGTGAAAACCCGAATGGTAGGAGGGTCCCGGCTGATTATAGTCATAATTGAAGGATGATTGAGAAGATGGATCATCTCTCCTGTCATAATAATTGCCGGGATAATGGCGATCAGCTCTCAGATAATCATCCTGTAAGGGAAAAAAACTATTTTGAGTGGACATCGGTGTCCTGTTAGAGTGGTCACGGTCGTCGTGGCGGTAATCACCACGGTGATCGTGCCAACCAGGAGGAGGTCCTCTGGGGCTCCAACCCGGAGGGGGCCCCCTAGGGTTCCAAACACCGGTAGGTCTCCTGGGACTCATATAGGAATACCGTGTACCTGGCTGATTGGACTGAGAACCTCTTCCTCTGCTGGCTGAACCACCCCCCCTCACTGGGGGCGGTTGAACCGAATTGGGACCAGAAACATACGGCTTTTTGCGTGTATTTACCGGTTTGAAAGGCTTGAATTTGGAGGGCCTAGGAGCGGCCGGGACATGCACTGGACTGTCTCTAGTAGCGGGGTCAAACGTAAGTACCCTGTCAAGATTAGGCATATCAGATTGTGTAACATCCATCTGGGCAGCCTCATTTCCAGAAGGAGGGGGTTGACTGATTTTCTTCTGCCAACTGAAAACAAGACCAGATTTATAATCAGTAACATCTCTGTTGTACTTTTTTTGCTTTTTAAGTTTTTGGTCTCTTTCCTCCTTTTCAAGATGTTTTTGTAAAACAGTAGAAAGTGACGTGTACTCAAAGGATGTTTTATGAGAGGTCAGTTTCTCTTGGAGGTCTTTGATTTCTATATCTATGAGGGAAAGCTTAAGGTGCTTCTTTTCATTTAAAAACATCAAAAGTTTGATACCGACACTGTTAAAATATTGATACCAAGATTCCGTATCAGAGTCACCCTGTTGTGGAGAAATATCCCAACGGAGGCCTCTGGGAACCATCCCCTCCTTAACATATTGTTCTAAAAAGGCCAGATCCCACTGTAGATGTATCTCCGTGGTCATCAGGTTTTTAAGCCTGATGAACATACCACTGATTTCAGTATCAGGTGCAGTGGAGGTGAAAACACCACCTACATTCAATGACTGAGATGATCTGTAGTCAAATACATCCATAATGAAGGATGGGAAAGCAGCAATATACGAGGGTCAAAGTAAAATACAAATAAGGAAAAATATTGCGCTAACCAGGGTGAAAAGAAAACTATAAGTAAAACTAAAACTAAAGCGGCTACACTACAATTTGACAAAAATTGAATAGAAATGTGGAAAAAATGTAGCGCTGTGAAACATAAAAATAATAACAACATAAGTACTGAATGAATGGTGTAGTCCCAACAAACCACGTGAGTGGAAAAAGTCCTGGTAGGGAAATGTTGGAGTACATCAATGATAACACAAAGAAAACATATATAAAAGTCCATCCACAAATGGGAAATCAGTAGATGAAAAAGCACTGTACTTCATAGATCCTCGGATAGGATGACACTTGAATCAAAAAACAGAAGTGGTATGCTCTTACCGGAACAGTAGGACCTGTCTGTCATGAACAGCAGATCGGTACAGCCTGAGAACTCCTTATGGCACAGTCAGCTGGGCTCATTCGAACACAGTAGAAGCGATACAAATCTTCAATGAAAAGCCGGACATGCACAATGTCTTGGTGGAGTTCTTGGAAGAAATGGGATGGCAACAATGGAACCCTCGGATGGATAGGGTGGAAGCGGCCGGATGGCTCCAAGCACCATATAGAGAGGGGAAACAAAACAAAAAACGCAACCCATCCGATGTCTACTCAAAATAGGTTTTTTCCCTTACAGGATGATTATCTGAGAGCTGATCGCCATTATCCCGGCAATTATTATGACAGGAGAGATGATCCATCTTCTCAATCATCCTTCAATTATGACTATAATCAGCCGGGACCCTCCTACCATTCGGGTTTTCACAGGGAAACACGAGAACACCCTGAAAACCCAGAAGGGCAAGAGGGACTCGAGGGGGGTGGAGGATCCAAAGCAAAAAGAAAACGAGTCTGAGCGGTTCAGGAGTCTTCAATTTGAGCACCACGGTCCTCACCGAGGAAGAAAAACATGTCCTCGATAAGGGTCTGAAATACGTTCCCCCCAGAGCACAAAATAAATTTACCACATTTATAGATGTGCAGAAATTCATCCGCAAGCTCAACATCCAAAGACACTTTTTAGCCCCCCCGCCCATCCCTACTCCCACTATGTCTAAGCCATTGGACACACATGTTCACAGTGGGTTGGCCAACCCCTCCTTATTCAACCCATCTGGAAACATGGCACCAGCCATTAATGTTTTTAGGAGTCTAGTTCTACAAGATTTAGACGCACTGCCTAACAAAAAGACATATGTCAATTCCAAACTAAAAATTGGATTGAAACAATTATGTGAGAAAAAGGATTTGATCATCCGTCCAGCCGACAAGGGGGGTGCCATTGTCGTGCTGGACAAAAGTGCTTACATCAAAGAAATGAATAGGATTTTGGGCGATGTTGACACCTATACTCCCATTCATACTAATCCCACTTCCCGTTTCAAGAAAGCTTTGGTTCAATTGGTGGACGAAGGATTTTCTCTAGGGATTTTAAATAAAAAGGAAAGGAGCTTTTTGGTCCCTGTTGCACCCAGGATAACTGCTATTTACTACCTCCCCAAGGTCCACAAGGACCCAGTCAGTCCCCCTGGCCGTCCTATAGTCAGTGGGATTGACTCGGTCACGGCCCGCATTGGTAAATATGTCGATTTTTACCTTCAGCCGCTGGTCAGGGTCATGCCCTCTTATCTAAAGGACACGGGGGATACCATCCGGCTATTGGAATCCGTCGAGTTCCAGGATGGGATGATCCTGGCCACGGCTGATGTGACAGCACTCTATACGTGCATCCCTCATGAGTTGGGTTTCGAGGCAGTTGAATACTATCTCTCCCAAAGTACTACTCTCTCTCTCATCCAACGCAATTTCATTATACAATTACTCAGATTCGCGGCCCAACATAATTATTTTTGGTTCCAGAATTCCTTTTTTCTTCAGGTTAAAGGAGTCGCTATGGGGGCTAAGTTTGCCCCCAGTTTGGCCAATCTTTATATGGCCAAATGGGAGGAGGATGTCGTCTATGCTCTTAAGAGACCAGAATTGGTTCTTTGGGCCAGGTACATAGACGACATCCTCCTCTTATGGAAAGGCGACCTAGATTCTTTGAATGAGTTTATGTCCACACTCAATTCAAACGATCGAGGTATTAAACTCAGTTATGAGGCGAGTACTAGCTCCATACATTTTTTGGATCTAGAGATCAAAGTGGCCAATCACCAACTTGAATTTTGTACCTATTTCAAACCCACCGATCGTAACGGTTATATCCCGGTCGACAGTGGACACCATCCTCAGTGGCTCAAATCAGTCCCACGGAGCCAATTTCTCCGCTTGAGGCGAAATTGTACTAAAGTTGAGGACTTCATGATCCAGTCTGCCACTTTGAGAGAACGATTCATCGAAAAGGGCTATGTTGCCAATGATCTTGATGCTGAAATCAATTGGATTGGCATGACTGATCGTGGCTCCTTACTTCAAGTCCGCCCAAAGAAGATTAAAGATGAGAAGTTTAGGTGGTCCTTTTTTACCACTTTTTCTACTCAATCTATGCGGATTAAAGAAATCTTTAGAAAACACTGGGGTGTCCTTCGAAACGATCGTGTTTTGGGACCAGCCCTACCTGAACAGGCTGGAGTCATCTTTAGAGGTTCCAGATCTATTCAAGGTCAGATTGCACCCAACATCATTGACCCCCCCAAAAAGGTATCCTTTTTCCAGGACTGTAAGGGATACTTCCCCTGCAGAAAGTGTAATGTGTGTTTACACAACACTTGCGGCAGACGCAAGAGTGAGACCTTTCAATCTACAGCTACCCTGCGGGTGTACCAAATGGGGAGATTTACTACCTGTGCAAGCCAATATGTGGTATATCTTCTGACTTGCCCCTGCAAAAAACAGTACATAGGTCGTACCATTAGGACATTCACTGTTCGGGTTAACGAACATATTGCAAATATTAAACTAGGCAAGACTAATCATAGTGTGCCCTGCCACTATTTGCAACATCATGACCGTGATCCCATAGGCACCCAGTTTCTGATTATAGACCAATTTGTTTCCCACTGGAGAGGCGAATCACGGACACGTGGGGTGTCCCGTCTAGAAACTTACTGGATCCATGAGCTACGTACATACCAGCCCTTTGGTATGAACGTTGAGTGGGACATAAACTCGTTTATTAACACAGCATAATTTCATTGTTAGTTTCCTTTTCTCAACATGTTTCGTTGTTTTATTTTTATTAATCTATTGATTCATGTTCTCATCATCTGTACATGTTGTTCATGATATGTATATCAGACTCTGATTTTATGTTACCGTTGATGTTCCCATAGGATGGGTCATTAAATCTCCATTCTAGTTCCAGCTGCCCTGTAATATGTGGCTTTGCCACTAGATGGCGTTTATGCCCTTTTTTATTCCTAGCCCATGTGACGTTCTCCTGCCCTATTACAGTCGGTCGGCGGCGGCGTTGTGTTTTTTTGTGTGTCACGTTGTCTCGCGATGACACGTGACGTAGCGCGTTAAAGCCTGATGCATTTCCTGGTGTCTGCTCACCTTGCACTCAGTGCGTCGCGTGGCCTCGCGATGACACGTGATACAGCGTTTTGTCGCTGGGCGGGTTTTACGTAGACAGCTGACCCCGCGCCGATACGCACCGCGGCAGGTCCGTTTGGTCTACGTCCCTGACGTTACGCGTCACTGCGGTGACGTAATTTAGTGCTCTATCCCGATTGGTTGTGTCCCCATCCTCCATCACAACTAGGTTTCCGCTCTGTGTCTCCACCAGGCGGTCACCCCTTCACTTTCCCCATAACCTGACCACTGTGCAGCCCAGTGTGTTGGATGATTACGTTACAGGAGACCATACATTGAATATATCTTTACTGATGAATGGTCGAGCCCCTGCCTTTTCTCTCCCCATGTGTTTTAGTTATCCTTTTAGAAAAGTGACCCTTCTGTATTTATCACAGCACCCCCCTACCGCAATACTATGTGGAGACTGTGCTTCCGCCCTATTTTTTGTGGCTTTTTTATCTATGATTGGGAGTGTTTTAATGTGAGTCCTCCTCCCACTGGCCCATCCTTCATAGCTGTTGTTCTGTTACACCTTTCTATAGTCACACTAGGTCTCACCAAGACTTGTTGTATAATTATGGGTGTGTTTTATGATGATGCTTTGCCATTTGTCCAACATGTCATGTGTTGTTCTCCTTCCAATCACGTATTTGATTGGATGATTGACTTGATTGACCTGGCTGTGCTTTTTTCATGAATGTTTAGTATTTATATATGAGCAATGTGGGGGAACAGGTTGATGCCCCAGTTGAAGTCCCTCTAGGACGAAACGCGTAGGGCTTGGTTTATTACCCTTTCCCGCATTGCTTTCATTTTATTTGTGATCACTTTTATACCATTGGTTTTATTAAAATAAAACCGTTACCTCATTTATCTGCACCATTTGGGTTGCGTTTTTTGTTTAGTTTCCCCTCTCTATATGGTGCTTGGAGCCATCCGGCCGCTTCCACCCTATCCATCCGAGGGTTCCATTATTGCCATCCCATTTCTTCCAAGAACTCCACCAAGACATTGTGCATGTCCGGCTTTTCATTGAAGATTTGTATCGCTTCTACTGTGTTCGAATGAGCCCAGCTGACTGTGCCATAAGGAGTTCTCAGGCTGTACCGATCTGCTGTTCATGACAGACAGGTCCTACTGTTCCGGTAAGAGCATACCACTTCTGTTTTTTGATTCAAGTGTCATCCTATCCGAGGATCTATGAAGTACAGTGCTTTTTCATCTACTGATTTCCCATTTGTGGATGGACTTTTATATATGTTTTCTTTGTGTTATCATTGATGTACTCCAACATTTCCCTACCAGGACTTTTTCCACTCACGTGGTTTGTTGGGACTACACCATTCATTCAGTACTTATGTTGTTATTATTTTTATGTTTCACAGCGCTACATTTTTTCCACATTTCTATTCAATTTTTGTCAAATTGTAGTGTAGCCGCTTTAGTTTTAGTTTTACTTATAGTTTTCTTTTCACCCTGGTTAGCGCAATATTTTTCCTTATTTGTAACTCTCACTTTGAGCCGGCGTTTCTGTTTTCAGTAAGCAGAAAACAAGAAACGCCAGGTTGGAGTTCCTATACGAGCGGCGTAATTGTATTTCGCCGTCGAATCGGAACTGCAATTTTAAAAATGGCGCTCGGGGCGTTCCCGCTGATTAACGCAGAGAATATGTTAATCAGCGAGAATCGGCAATTCACGATCGTATTCGGGCCCGACGCCGTGACTTTCCGACGTTTCCGTAAGAGATACGCAGCGTAAAGAAAATCCAGCCCCCTAGTGGAGTATCCTATGTTAAGTATGGCCGTCGTCATCGCGTCAAATTAAAAAATTTTTCGTTTGCGTAATACGTCCGTGAATGGGGATTGACGTCATTGATGTTCACTGACAGAATTTGGAGCATCCGCACTGACAGTCAACGCATGCGCAGTACGTTCGCCGCGGGATAGCGCCTAGTTTAAATAATACACGCCCCCTACCCGCCCAATTTGAATTCCGCCGGCTCATTTTCGCTACGCCGCCGCAACTTTAGGAGCAAGTGCTTTGTGAATACAGTACTTGCTCCTAAAGTTTCAGCGGAGTAACGTAAATGAGAAAAGTTACTCCAAAATAAAGATTCGCCCATCTACCGGAATCTGGCCCTATGTGTATTTCCTTTAGAGAACAGAGTATCCAAAAATCTGGTCTGAAGTGTCATTAAATATAAAGTACAGTATGGTTCAGACAGTACATTGGCTTAGTGCCTTGCAGCACTGGGATCCTTGGCTTGACTTGGTCAGGATACTATCTGCATGTTCATGTTCACATGGGTTTCCTCTCCCACGTCAAATACATGCTGGTAGGTTGACTGGCGCCTTAATAAATTGGCCTTATTGTGGGTGCACATGTACATGCTAGCCCCAAGCAATTGCCAAGGACTGAGGAAAAACCTAATGACCTACCTTGAAAATTCTATGGAAAAGGCTTTCAAGCATATCAGATATGATGCCCAGAGAGTTGGCCCATAAAATCACTCAAAGTCAGATATCACTTAATCCAGGGTCCAACAGTCTTTCTCCCCACCAATTTAAATATGGTCCCCAGAAGTCTCTCACTTACTTTAATCTTTGTACTCTATTATCCACCATAGCCAGAATCCAGGGAACACCTTGTACAGTCTATCCACTTGGTGCTTCACCAACCATATTTAGACTTCCAAAAACAGGTGTAAATCTGGCTGCTATATGTGAGAAATTTCAGATTTTTTTACAATAAAGCTGAACTGCACCCCAATGGGGAAGTTCCACTTTATGCCCTCCTCCCCCTCCGCTTCTATTATTGGCACTTGTTCTGGACAGGGGAAGTGGATACCTGGTTTTGACAGGCACCTGATCCTACTTCCCCAACCCCGGAAATTCTCTCCCCACCCGCAACCTTCTGGGACAAGTCACAGATCCCAGAAGGCTGCGGCCCCTTTCACAAAACGCAAAGTGGCTCATGCATTGGAAGTGGAAAACCGCCTGTGAAGCCACAAGGAATAACAGCCAACATGCCAGCACTGGGGACCCAAAGACTTGTGCAGAAGCAGTTTAGGTGAGCCGAGCGCTGGACCCCTGGACAAGTGAGTATCCCTTTTTTTTGAATTTAGCATTTGTGATATTTGTAGCTGCTGACTTTTCATTTTTTTATCCAAAAAGCTAAAGAACTGCTTTAAGCTTTCTGTATTTCAGATACAGCATTATGAGCCAACAGGAAGTATGTTTGAATATTGCTCTCCCGCATCATAAGCAGAGATTGGTCACCAGATTTTCAAGAAAGGGTAGAGGGTGGGAGCATTACATCCATGCCTGAATAAAAATTGAAAAACTGAACTACTGTGCACCCTGAGTGCTTTTTAATGTGTCATTTTCAATTTTTACGGGCCAGTAACTTTAAACCTCAATGCAGTATGTTACTATATATTTTTTTATTATATAATTTCTTTATTTGAATAAAGAGTCATAGAAATGCCACAGACAGTAGGGAGATACATCTACATACATCATCAATAGAAACTCCAACGTAAGAACGGCTAACAAAGAGCACTAAGATAATGATCTCAGAAGAGGTATTAAATAAGACAATCCAATACCACGACTGAAGCATACATAGTACTGATTACTTATTTTGTAGGAGAGCAAACATCAAATGGTATTGAAACAGCAAAAGGCACACATGGCGGGGTCATGTGTGTTGGCAGGTGGAAGACCCTGAGGTATCAAGGGGGTTCCACTAGTCTGGGAATCTGAAATTAGGAGGAATAGGGAGGAAGGAGAAAGAAAGCGGAGCAGAGGTCTACTGTACACTGAAAGCAAGAGTCTGATAAGTCAAATCCTGGTACTTTTCACTTGTTGCACTTCAACACACACACACACATACATGTAATGATGTATTAATAAATTTAGAGCTCCATTAATTTGTGTCTTTTATATTTGCCTTCAGCTTTAACCAATTGACCTGCAGAAGATGTATCCCCCTTCATGACCAGGTTATTTTTTGTGATATGGAACTGTACTACTTTAACTGAGACGTGCGACGTTGTATTGAAATAAAATGTATGTCCTTTTTTCCCACAAATAGAGCTTTTTGTGGTAACGTACCAAATTAGGTGCATGCACTTTTTATATCAATGCATTGCACTATACAACATACAGGTCATTCTCAAAAAAATAGCATATTGTGATAAAGTTCATTATTTTCTGTAATGTACTGATAAACATTAGACTTTCATATATTTTAGATTCATTACACACAACTGAAGTAGTTCAAGCCTTTTTTTTGTTTTAATATTGATGATTTTGGCATACAGCTCATGAAAACCCCAAATTCCTATCTCAAAAAATTAGCATATCATGAAAAGGTTCTCTAAACGAGCTCCTAACCTAATCATCTGAATCAACTTATTAACTCTAAACACCTGCAAAAGATTCCTGAGGCTTTTAAAAACTCCCAGCCTGGTTCATTACTCCAAACCGCAATCATGGGTAAGACTGCCGACCTGACTGCTGTCCAAAAGGCCATCATTGACACCCTCAAGCAAGAGGGTAAGACATAGAAAGAAATTTCTGAACGAATAGGCTGTTCCCAGAGTGCTGTATCAAGGCACCTCAGTGGGAAGTCTGTGGGAAGGAAAAAGTGTGGCAGAAAATGCTGCACAACGAGAAGAGGTGACCGGACCCTGAGGAAGATTGTGGAGAAGGACCGATTCCAGACCTTGGGGGACCTGCGGAAGCAGTGGACTGAGTCTGGAGTAGAAACATCCAGAGCCACCGTGTACAGGCGTGTGCAGGAAATGGGCTACAGGTGCCGCATTCCCCAGGTCAAGCCACTTTTGAACCAGAAACAGCGGCAGAAGCGCCTGACCTGGGCTACAGAGAAGCAGCACTGGACTGTTGCTCAGTGGTCCAAAGTACTTTTTTCTGATGAAAGCAAATTTTGCATGTCATTCGGTAATCAAGATGCCAGAGTCTGGAGGAAGACTGGGGAGAGGGAAATGCCAAAATGCCTGAAGTCCAGTGTCAAGTACCCACAGTCAGTGATGGTCTGGGGTGCCATGTCAGCTGCTGGTGTTGGTCCACTGTGTTTTATCAAGGGCAGGGTGAATGCAGCTAGCTAGCAGGAGATTTTGGAGCACTTAATGCTTCCATCTGCTGAAAAGCTTTATGGAGATGAAGATTTCATTTTTCAGCACGACCTGGCACCTGCTCACAGTGCCAAAATCACTGGTAAATGGTTTACTGACCATGGTATTACTGTGCTCAATTGGCCTGCCAACTCTCCTGACCTGAACCCCATAGAGAATCTGTGGAATATTGGGAAGAGAAAGTTGAGAGACGCAAGACCCAACACTCTGGATGAGCTTAAGGCCGCTACCGAAGCATCCTGGGCCTCCATAACACCTCAACAGTGCCACAGGCTGATTGCCTCCATGCCACGCCGCATTGAAGCAGTAATTTCTGCAAAAGGATTCCCGACCAAGTATTGAGTGCATAACTGAACAGAATTATTTGAAGGTTGACTTTTTTTTTTATTAAAAACACTTTTCTTTTATTGGTCGGATGAAATATGCTAATTTTTTGAGATAGGAATTTTGGGTTTTCATGAGCTGTATGCCAAAATCATCAATATTAAAACAAAAAAAGGGCTTGAACTACTTCAGTTGTGTGTAATGAATCTAAAATATATGAAAGTCTAATGTTTATCAGTACATTACAGAAAATAATGAACTTTATCACAATATGCTAATTTTTTGAGAATGACCTGTACAGTAGTAGTGCATTTCTGTGCATTGTGGTGTACTGCACATGTGTGTTGGGGTTCCATCCAGAAAAACAGGAATGCAGCACACCAATGTGCAAAACATGCATTGCAACTCATTGCAGTAACTCATTTACTATAGCACAACTGTGTAAGTCCGGCTTAAAGGATTTAGGAGAGGAGGCATAAATATAGTTAGGGCAGGATATTACAAAAATTCCTAAGCGCCCAGTTGCACTTTTCTATTAAGGTTTTTTAAAGGATAACACCACTTTTGTTGAGAAAAAAACACTCCTCTCTGGGGGATCTATGTACAGTAAAACCTTGGTTTGAGAGCAACATTTTTTAATAGGTTTTGTCTTGATATACAAGCGATGTCTTGACATAAGAGTAGCGGCATGTCCCAACTGAGTATAAAATAGAAGAGAGATGCCTCTAAGTGTTGTAATATGGTTATATTTAATGAAGGTTCAACATTTAGAAACTCACATGGTTGATGATTAAAATAGGCACGTCTAAGTATGCAGGTATCCGGGGTAAAGCTGTCCATATAGACCATGTTCCTCATTGCCATTAATGTCATCCCTTCCATGAGCGCTTTAAGCCTCACGTTCAGATCGCTCTACTACAGGGTAGTCTTCCTGGTAACGATTGCAAACTGATAGCGGTGAGAGCCGGTAGTGAGGAGGATGGTCTATGTGGACAGCTTTACCCCAGAGGCCTGCATATTTAGATATGCCTGTTTGTATCATCAACCATGTGAGTTGCTAAAGTTGTACCTTCATTAAATGTAACCATATTGCTACACTTAGAGGCTCCTCTCTTCTCTTTTATACTCTGTGGCTCCTGCTGGATTTTGCTTCTAATCCCCTTGGGGAGGCTTCCATTTGTGGATGGGCATTTTTATGGTTACACAACCTATCATCTTGCTACAATCTTTATATGGACTATTATCAGGGCTGGGCTCAGCCCTTCCTGCTCTGAGCTGGCTGCTCAGCTGTCAGCTAATTGCCAGCTCATTTCTCTCCACAGTGATCCTCCTGTTAATGATCTGCTCGTCAGTCTTGCCTACTTAACCACTTGCCCACCGCGTCATGTCTAAAAGACGTCATGCCTTTAAAGATGGATATCTCGGTAACGGCAGCAGCTGCTGCCACAACCGAGATATCCATCTTTACCGTGGGCAGTCCTGTACACGATAATGGCGGTCTCCGCGGCGAGATCGCCGTTATCGGTGGCTGGAGAGGGCCCCCCCCTCCCGCCGCTCTCCCGCGCCCTCCGCCGTCCCCATACCTCTGCTGGGCGGAAATGACGTCAAAACGTCAGTCCCACACAGCGTCTTAAAGAGACATATTTTTTATTTACTTTTTTTCTTCTTTTTTTTTTTTCTTTTGCATTTAAGTCTAAATATGAGATCTGAGGTATTTTTGACCCCAGATCTCATATTTAAGAGATCCTGTCATGCTTTTTTCTATTACAAGGAATGTTTACATTCCTTGTAATAGGAATAAAAGTGATCAATTTTTTTTTTTTATTTCAGTGTAAAAAATTTAAAAAAAAATAAAAAAAAATAAGAAAACAAAAACATTTATTTTTTAAAACGCCCCGTCCCGCCGAGCTCGCGCGCAGAAGCGAACGCATATGCGAGTATCGCCCACATATGAAAACGGTGTTCAATCCGCACAAGTGAGGTATCGCCGCGATCGTTAGAGCGAGAGCAATAATTCTAGCCCTAGACCTCCTCTGTATCTCAAAAAATGTAACCTGTAGAATTTTTTAAACGTCGCCTATGGAGATTTTTAAGGGTAAAAGTTTGACGCCATGCCACGAGCGGGCGCAATTTTTAAGCGTGACATGTTGGGTATCATTTTACTCGGCATCACATTATCTTTCACAATATATAAAAAAATTGGGCCAAATTTATTGTTGTCTTATATTTTTATTCAAAAAAGTGAATTTTTTTCAAAAAAAGTGCGCTTGTAAGACCACTGCGCAAATACGGTATGACAAAAAGTATTGCAATGACTGCCATTTTATTCTCTAGGGTGTTAGAAAAATATATATATAATGTTTGGGGGGTTTAAGTAATTTTCTATAAAAAAAAAGTGTTTTATTCTCGTAAACACCGAATCTGAAAAACAGGCCCGGTGGGCAAGTGGTTAAAGTCTTCCAGCTCACTTTATCTCTGCCTTCGCCTTTGTCAAGATCACAGAGACTTTCTCATGCATTCCTTTTGAAGACTTGCTTGGCTTACAGTTCTTTTGGCTACAGATCCTGCTTGCTGTACTTCTACCTTTATCGCTGGCTCTCTGACATTGGCTTGGCCGACTACCCGATCCGGTTACTGAACTCTGGCTATGTTTTGACTACGCTTACTCTGTTTACCTTTTTATTTTTATTATTAAACAAGTGTGATTTAACTGTACTTCTGTCTCGGTCTGATTCATGGTTTCTGACAATTATAAACTGAAGGACTTGTGAATAAATTGATGTGGAACAAATCATTTGAGTTTCCATTATTTCTTATGGGAACATTTCCTTTGATATACAAGTGCTTTGGATTACAAGCAGGCTTCCAGAACGAATTATGCTCACAATCCAAGGTTTTACTGTACATTGCAAGGATTTTAACAAACTTTGTTGCAGATTTTACCTTTTGGTTTTCTGAAGAAATAGCTGTTAGTTTGTCTTTTTCTATGTGCAGAGTGAATCTGTATGGGAGTGATTTTATAATTATCAATCAGCAGCTGCACTTACGGGGCTCTAATGAGGAAAGTGGCAGGGTTTGCATCCCTTTAGACAGAAATGACATTCTTGTTGAAGGGGATGCTTTAAAATTTGACTTGTATCTTCTGGGGAAATCAGTAAGCCAATCACACAAGCTGGAAATTATGTTTTTGGGGGGGGGGGGGGTGTTCTGTACGCCATCTGTGTACAGAATGCCTACAGGTAGCCATATTAGATTGCATTTTACAGAAAATTACAGAGCTGCATATTGAAAAGCAAAGGTAATTTTTAGGAATATTCAATTACGATATGACTTTTCACAGTTGTATACGCATACGTATACGTATTATTTTATTTTTTTTAACATTTTTTCCCCCCACAAAAGTGGGGTTACCCTTCAATTTGTATGGGCTTCCAATGTACTAGAATGGCAAAAAATTAAATAAAGAAAGTCATTGCAACACATGTGTTAAAAATTGAATGGCACTGCATTGCACTAATGCATACATTATTGTGTTTTTATGTATACGCATGCGTTAAAACACAAGGGCTGGGGTAATTGTTTCAAACGATAATCTTGCAAATATGCGAGACATAAAAAAGTAATGAAAGGTAAAACTGTAACAAATAAACAAAGATATAAACGTGTTCACTCATTCGTAAATATTTAATAACCTAGTGGAAATATACCTTGACATCAGACTGTGTGGTATGCGTTTACAAATGAACGTGCAGAGGAAAAAACTGAAATGAAACGTGAAAGCTGGAGATCTGTTATTGTTTATCAAAAAAACATTCCACATTAAATGCCAAATTCCAGGGGAAAACGACTGTGTTTGGACTCATCAGATTCAAAAGCAATCACGCAGAGCATAGGTAGACACTCTACCATTTGTCATAACAGGTGAAAAACCACTGAATAAATGTCCAGCATTTATCTGCCCAGGACCCCGGATAATAACTTGAAACGCTGCCACGCAATTCCACGCACAGCCGAGTAAAATGTGCAGTGGCTGCAACAGCAATCACAAGGCATCAGATCAAAAAGAGGGATGCTGGGATTTGGCTTAATACAATACTGTTTTTCCCTATTATTATTTTCTTTGCTTTGTTTATAATATCGTGAATTTCCAGGAGGTTACACGGGCACCATCGGGTTTTAGGCTTGGTTCCCACTACTGCGATGTGACTTTGATGAGATTTACAGTGTGATTATGTGGTGCGATTTAGCATATTCTATGGGGCCAATTTGCATTGTAAATCGCAGCAAAGTAGTGCAGGAACCTTTTTCAAAATTGCACCATGCTGAGTCAACAATCAGATTGTTGTTCTCCAGACCCATTGAAATGTACTTTTGCTCTACTGATTTACTAATCACCTTGGGCCAGATTCAGAGAGCCGTAACTCCTGTCTAACTGGTGTTAGACTGGAGTAATTTCAACTTACGCGCGTTTTTTAGCTAGTCGGAAACCTCAAACTTCAATAGACGGCTGCGGGCTTCAATTCGAATGGATTACGTGTTCGTATGCCTTCGGATACACGCTGCAATAAAATTGCGGCCACTGGGTGGACTTCCCGTCGTTTTCCGCGTCAGGGTATGCTAATGAGCTTTTGCCGGCGATCCCCGAAATTATGATCTTCAATCGCAATCTCTTACGGCATCTTTAGTCATCTTTTTTTTGCGTAACACTATACCAGCTTTTTGCTGCTCTAATATTAGACAGCCCATGTTAAGTATGGCCGTCGTTCCCGCGTCGAATTTCTACGTTTTCCGACGTCTTTTATTATTTTTGACGTAAAACGTCCGGGAATAGGAATGTCCGTAAACGACGCTACTCAAACAACGAATGACGTAACGACGTGATTTCGCTCAATGCACGGCGGGAAATTTCTGAACGGAGCATGCCCAGTTCGATCGCCGCGGGGACGCGCCTAATTTAAATGCTTCACGCCCCCTAATCGCGTATTTTGATTACGCGGCGAGAAATAGACTACGCCGCCGTAGCGTACGGGCAAAAATCTACCAGAATTCGACGTAGAGCCTGGTAAAATACAGCAGCGTAGAGTATTTCGATTACGCAGCGCAAAATTAAGTGTATCTGAATCTGGCCCCTTGTTTTTAAACTAGACCGATAGTCAACAATCTACCTTTCTCTTTCTTTTCTTTACCATATTTATTGGCGTATAACACGCACCAAAACAAAAACTGTAAAATTCCACGAATACAACTGGGGTAGATAGCACACGTGCTGATGGGTTGATTCGTCCTAATAATAAAATAACTAATGGAAAAAAGCTGGGGGTGTTGAGACAAGAAGTATAACACACACCCCAAGTTTAGGAGGGAAGTTTAAGGAAAAAAAATACATTTTAAATGCCCATCAATGCAGCTTTATCAGTGTCCATCTGAAGCCTTGCCCTTCATTGCAGAATGATCAGTGTCCATCTGCAGCATTGCCCAACAGTGTCCATCTGCAGCCTCGCCCAAAATTGCAGGATCAATGATGGGTTTTAAATTGTTACTGGTACTCAGTTTTTCACATTGCATTGTGAAGTATTTAGTTGAATAGGCAGATAAATCCAGCTGCTGTGAACAACACATAAACCTTCCTTTTGCCTGCCGAGGAGTGAACGAGCACTGCGGAGATAGACAGAGCTAGACAGAGCCGGATGTCCTGTGTACTCGGCTCCTCTTGGCTCGTCTCGCCGTGCCGTCCAGTCCCACCCCTCCGGACATAAACTGGTCCAATGGCGGGATGTAAATGCTAGGAGGTGGGACTGGGCGTGACTGCGAGCTGAGCAAAGTGCAGAGTACATTTGGCTCTGTCTATTTTGGCGGCGCTCGTTCCCTCCTCCCCCCGAGGCAGAGGTTCGGTGTATAACATGCACCCATGATTTCCCCTGATTTTAAGGGGAAAAAAGTGTGTGTTATACACCAATAAATACGGTATATGATATTTTTGACTATTCGTTCCTTTTATAGTGCGATATTGCATTTTAATGTTTTATTTATCTTTTTCCAATTTAAGTAATTAGTTTGTTACTCTTTGAATATGTACCACAATCCTTGTAAAATTCAGATTATTCTCTATAATTTTACTCAAAACAATAAACAAATTTGGCAAGGAAAACAATGAGAATTTCTTTGTCATGCGATTCTGTCACATCAGAAGTCGTGCTATTGTGAACTGGGCCTTAATGAATAAATCATTATGGACAGCTTTATTTATTCAAAAACTTGCCAAAGGCTAAATTCACACATCTGCTTCTTAGTGGGGTGTGGTGAATAAAATTGAGCTTGCTGCATCTCTGGTGCAGTTTCTACAAGTGCAACTTCCATAGAGGGGTTGTAGTAATGGATGTAAAACAAGTGCAGAATGTATCGCACTAAAAAACATGCATAAGGTATTAAAGAGGAGCTTGATGCTTATCACACAATCACAAGAAAGCCATCTTTAGAAAGGTTTAGTAATGGCAATTTACAATCACATTCTTATTCAATTCAATCAGGTAATCAAGTAAACTTTTCCCAACAAAAAATAAATGAAATAGAAAAAAAAATAGACTCTTAAACACTAGGGGCATATTATGACTAGACATTCAGATACAAAGAGTTCCCATTAAATGAAATCTATGGTCACAGCATACACGCTCATTTCATAAGATCAGCATTGTATAAACAATACAAACAATAGTTATATTTGACAATCCAACATACAGTGCCTTGAAAAAGTGTTCATACTTAATCATTTTCCACATTTTGTCATGTTACAACCAAAAACGTAAATGTATTTTATTGGAATTTTATGAGTCAATACTTTGTAGAACCACCTTTCGCTACAAGTCTTTTTGGGGATGTCTCTATCAGCTTTGCACATCTAGAGAGTGACATTTTTGCCCATTCTTCTTTGAAAAATAGCTCAAGCTCTGTCAGATTGGATGGGGAGCGTCTGTGAACAGCAATTTTCAAGTCTTGCCGCTGATTAAAATAATGCATGCCAAACTTTTCAGATATATATATTTGTAAAACATTTTGAAAACCATTTATCATTTTACTTCTACTTCACAATTATGTGCCAATTTGTGTTGGTCTATCACATAAAATGCCAATAAAATAAATAAAAAATTTTGGTTGTAACATGACAAAATGTGGAAAATTTCAGGTGGTATGAATTATTTTTCAAGGCACTGTAAGCTTACTTGAAAAATCTCCTTTCATGTTGTGGTTGTTGTATCCTGTCTGCTGGACATATATTTCCACAACATCCTGGAATCCCTGCATGATTTGCAGCTTCTCCCTGTTTATTTTCAATATTTAAAGCCTAAGCTCACGTTTTTCACCATGTTACATTACACTTGCATTTAAAGTGTAACTTGTAATTTGGTTCCACATTTGAACTGACTCCTCTAGCCATGACAGTGGGTAAGGTTTTAAAACCAGTTGTATGTCTTTCACATCTTTGCCTCCTATAGCTACTCCCTTTCCTTCCCCGGTCATCAATCTATAACTACAAATAGTAGCAACGTCTCACAGCTACAATACTACAAAGTCACTATTTATAATATTGTACAGATATAATGGACTATGAAGATGTAAGGATTTCCCTGCTGATAGAGCTACTAAGCTTGGCTTAGAAGAAGGATGAGGTGTGCATTGTGGAGACATTAAGAAAGTTAGCAGGGTGGCTAGGACAAAACTGTCCAGTGGCCTAATTGGATATTGTGGAGATTGCAAAAAACTGATTAGCAGATATTGTAAAATGTGGTAACAGAGTCTATTAAAAAAAAGCTTAATATACAGTAATAGAATTCAATCTATTAAAGCAGGGTCTCCAAACTTTATAAGCAAAGGGTCAGTTTCCTGTCCTTCAAACTTTAGGGGGGCCGGGCAGTGGCCAGTGGGAGAAGAAAATGTCCTGGTGTCATTGGGAGTAAACCCTGACCATCATTGGTATTAGAGGGAGTAAAACTGCCCCATTATTGGTATTAGAGGGAGAAAAACTGCCCCATTATTGGTATCAGTGGAAAAAATAGTGTACCATCATTGGTGTCAGTGAAAAAAATAGTGCCCCATTGGTGTCATTGGGAGGAATAGTGCCCAATCCTTGGTGTTATGCCCCGTACAAATGATCAGGCTTTTGCCCGGCCAAACTCACATCGGAATTCCGACGGAATTCAATCGGAGTAAAATAGAATATGTTCTCTATATAAACTCTGATGGAATTAATCGGAATTTTGGATGGAATTACTCCGATGGGGCATACACACAGTCGGAATTTCAGATGGAAAAAATCTGTTTGACTTTTCCCATCGGGTAAAGTCGGGTAAAGTCGTGTAGTGGGAAGAATGGTGCCCTATTATTGGTATCAATGGGAGTAATAGTGGCCCATCATTGGTATCAATGGGGGAAAAAGTGCTCCATCATTGATATCAAGGGAAGGAATAGTGTTCCATCATTGGTATCAATGGGAGAAATAGTGCTCCATCATTGGTATCAATGGGAGAAATAGTGCTCCATCATTGGTATCAAGGGAAGGAATAGTGTTCAATCATTGGTGTCAATGAGAAGAATAGTGCCCCTTTGTGTCAGTGGCAGGAACTATGCCCCACTGTTGCTGACGGTAGGGGGAATAATACAAGCAAAGGGCCTTTTGTATCTGGAGAGCTAAAATCTGGAGCTCTCCACAACAACAAAGCATATCCAGACCTGCCCTAAAGGTGACTCCGTCACTTGAAAAGAAGGAAAAAGCTGGCAAAAGTATAAAGTGCAGATACCTGTCCACTGCTACACCAGAACCTCTGACAGAGCTCTCATACGTCCTGATATAGACTTCCTCTTCCCTTTTAACTTTACACATATTCCTCTCGGGCCATCAATTTGATGGCCTGCCTCAATGGTCAATCATAAAAGTGGATGACGCCAACAAGCTTTGATGCAATTAGAAAATGTCAGGATTTGTCTGTAGTGGAGAGGTAGCCCTAGTTTATTATGTCAATGACATTAGGATACATCAAGCGCTAGGTGTGAGGACGCCTCAAACACAGACATTCTGCAGGTTGTTTGAACCCTAAAAAAAATCCACAGGAAGTTGTTTATCTAAGACACCCAATTAACTGTACAAAAAGGCAGCTTGTGATAAAAATGACATAGTTCTTAAACAACACAGTTGCGGACATGCATGAAAGGACATTGCAACTATCTTATAAACAATGCACCACATTCACTGCCGCACAGCTTCTTCTGGATCTAGTAACAATGTCTTTAACATTTATGTCTGATGGAATTTGAATGTCACTTTTATTGTCATATAGTTTAAATATGGGGCAAAAACAATTCTGGTGATTATCAATATGTTTTCAGCAATCAATGACAGCCTCACATATACATTGAAGCAATTATTTTAAGCAAGCATTAAGATAATAAATATGGCCCGTGCTGACAAAGGTCTTGCTCCTGATGATTAGGTTAAGTGGCTCGATCATCACAGAACAAAAAGACATTGTGACCGATTCAATCCATTTATATAGCTTTGTGATTGAAGCGCTAGTTCTTTTAGATGTGGTCTCAACCCCTCAATATAAAACATACATAAAACGTACTTGTCTATTTGTGTGTGTCCATGTCAATGTGCAAAACTATATATCGCAGACATGTGGAACTAGCTTACCAACGTTATCAATGGTTCTAAAGATTACCAACTAGGCTTCATGTACACAGGATGTTTTTCAACCTCTCCCGAAAGATTTAACTTAACAGCTAGAAACCGGCATCTAAAAACGGTTGTTTATCTGCATTTACATGCTGCGTTTAGGCGTAGCTAAAAGCGGCATGTAAACGCGGTTAACCAGACATTTTTAGATGCCGGTTTCTAGCTGTTTGAAAAATATATATATATATATATATATATATTAATGAAAAACTTCTGTAAACGAAACGCGTTTAGCTGTGTTTAGACGCGCTTGCCACTTGAAATACCCCTAAACACAGCTTCTGAATGCAGAAAAAGCCTCTAAACTCAACTGTCTAAAAACGACTATAAACAACCCTGTGCACATGTACTGATAAGATAACATAAAAGAGAGTTCAGGAGCAGTTAAAAAAAAGGCCCAACTGTGCCTAAACGTCCATTTACCAGCAGCAGTGTACATGAGACCTAAAAGACTGGATAAAGGAAAAGGTCCCAGATAACATCCTAATATTGTTCCAGATTTAAAGCAGTATTAAATCCAAATCCAAAAATGTAATACATTGCAGCTTTAGATGTGGTGGCTGCATTCATTTTCTCTTTTTATGTTTTTTTCTCCGCTGATTTCCCATTGTGATCTGGCCAGTAACATACCTATTGTATTAGAATGCTCCCACAGGACACAGGGGGCACCTTTGGACAGCGGCATTGCTATTCCGAGGGGGGGGGGGCAAGTATTAGATGTACTACTAACTGACTACAAACAGTAACAAATAGAAGTTGAACTCCAGCTCATACTTTATAAACAGTTACAGCAAACAATTTACTGGGTGGAACACATTCTTGCTGGCAACTTGAGAAATTACAGAACTATTGAAAGCTAACACATTGAATATTTGAACAGTATAAACATGATATGGAAACACTGACAATACCTATAACAAAGTAATTTGCTTGATTTACACCTAAAAAGTCAACATTGCACAAAATTATCAGCCCCCGATATTTACTGACACAAAACCAAGGGTTAATCAAGCGCTCTCCGGTTGAAGCTGCAATTCACTAGAGTAACAGATTATGGGAAAAGGGGGGAGGGGGAAAATATGGGAATGTAGGTAGGGATCAAATTTTTTTTGAAAAAGAAGGGAAAAAGGAAAAACTGACAGGGTTGTATGTAAGTCCATTAGTCCATTTTACACAAGTCCATAAAATATAAAAAACTATACTAGCGCGAAGGAGGCTGCCAGCTTACAGATTGAAGCAAAATCTGAAATGATAGGAAAGAGAAGAAAGTAGCGCCTTCTAAGCATAGTAATTACGTAGTAATCATATAAAATCATCATTCACAAAGGAGCTGAATTCACAAAGGAGCCCTCCCTTGGGTGTCTCCCTGCAGGGATGTAGTCCCAAGGGAGGGGGCGAGCACGCTGACTAACCCCCAGCTAGAATGCCTCGGATGATGGGGAAAAGCTTACTGAGGAGGAACAGGAAGTGAGAAATTCAGACAAAGAAAAAAAAAATTTAGAAGGGAAATCAAAGGAAAAGGTAAGTGAACCAACAATGCACTAGCTTAACCACTTAAGACCCGGACCAATACGCTGGCAAATGACCCAAGGGGTTTTTGCGATTCGGCACTGCGTCGCTTTAACAGACAATTGCGCGGTCGTGCGAAGTGGCTCCCAAACAAAATTTGCGTCCTTTTTTTCCCACAAATAGAGCTTTCTTTTGGTGGTATTTGATCGCCTCTGCGATTTTTATTTTTTGCGCTATATACAAAAATAGAGCGACATTTTTGAAAAAAAATCAATATTTTTTACTTTTTGTTATAATAAAAAACCAATAAACTAAATTTTAGTCAAACATTTAGGCCAAAATTTATTTAGCCACATGTCTTTAGTAAAAAAAAAATCGCATTAAAAAAAAAATTAGCTACCTAGCGGGAACAGCGACACTAATACAGCGATCAGAAAAATGATCGCTTAGTGATGCTGGCAATAGGGAGTGAAAGGGTTAACTAGGGCAGTGATCAAGGGGTTAAAACTTTATTGGGGGGGGTGGGGGGGGCTACCCTGACACTAACACTGACTGACTGTCACACTGTCTGTCACACTGACACTAAATACAGTAATCATACATGTATGATTACTGCATTCAGTGACACTGTGACAGGGGGGAGGGGGGGGGGGGGCGATCGCGGGGGTTAAATGTGTTTGTGTGTGTGTGTAAGTGTGCTGTTAGTGCAGACTTACTTGTAGTGTTGTGATCTCTCCTCAGCGGCGCTTGAAACAAACGCCGAGGGAGAGATCACGTCGCTTCCTCCTTCCTGTGTTTACACAGGAGGAGGAAGTGACAGGGCGGGCGGGCACGCGCATTGGCTGGGAGCGATCCGGAGGGGGCGGGTGAAAACGGATAGCCGCCCCCACTTGTCGGATCGCTCCTGCAGCCGCGCGGACCGCCGCATGTACGGGGGGGGGGGTCCGATCGGACCCCCGATCCCCCCCAAGGCACCAACGTATATATACGTTGATGTGCCTGTCGGTGCCATTCTGCCGACGTAAATGTACATGCGGCGGTCCTTAAGTGGTTAAAGGAACCTATTTAGAAAATAAAAAACCTTTATAACCCCTTTAATACTGCTTTAAATCTGAATCGTTTGACTACAGTACTATCTTCTTAGACACACAGGATAAGGAAAAAGTCCATCATCAGATTTATATAATGATATATAGATTTTTTTGTGGCATGTGAATATGAATTACAATGATATATTGGCTGGAAAAGTGTCAAAAATTGTCATTTACGTCAGATACAGAGAGATCCCCTGACAGTAGGCATGCTATACTACTAAAGACAGTCACATACCATATACGGTATTAGTAATGAAATCAATCCTCTATGGTACTCGACTCTCACAAGCGCCTGGAGCGCTAGAACCTAGAACATGACCTGCAGTTCTCTACTATATTTTTAGGACTCTTGGCTGACGTACAGCCCATTCTGACTCTCTGACACCTTCCAGAAGCAACAATATGACTAGCAGTCTGTTTATTACAAGTGGACAGGAATCACTGCTGCTACAAATCTCCTCTCACTTGCCTTCCTAATGAGGCATTAACGAGAAAAGATTTCTTTGCATGCTCTCTATTCCCTCTCTCTGGCACCAGGTGTCTGATTTGTAGGCTTCGGTTCAGATTTTTTAATTGTTGCATCATTAGTTCCTGTTCAGAAGACATTGTGGCTTCATTAACAGACAATCAAACACCATGTTGGTCTGCTCAGCACCCTCGCCCAGCAGCAAAGGAGTTAAATCTTCCCCTCCCTCCACCCCCCCCCCCCTCACTTCACTTCTTCTTTGCTCTCTCAGCCAGAGAACAGAATAATTCATCTGCGCATCACTAACTCTTCAATAGGCAGGAAAATGACCAGTTCTGAGAGCTGGGGATAAATCAACACAGACAACAGTCTGGGAGTAATTGAAAAAATAAAGGCGTCCTGAAAGTGCTAAATAGAGCAGGTAAACAGAGCTGTTTTGTGGGTGATAGGGAACCAGCTGCGATATAACTTTCAAGCCATGGTTAAAAAATAAATAAAAACTAAATTGGGCAGAAGACTTTTATTTGACCTGCAAAAGCTACAGAGTGTTCAGGACCATGGACAGCAGCAACTGCACTATAGTGAAGATGTACAGTCAAACTAGGTAATAACTGCTGATTGGTTGTTTCAACATACTGTAAAACCTTGGCTTGAGAGTAACTTGGTTTGAAAGCGTTTTGCAAGACAAGCTAATTTTTTTTTATAAATGTTAACTTGATATACAAAGATGTCTTGATATACAAGTAGCGTCATGTCACAACTGGGTATAAAAAAGAAGAGAGGCACTTCTAATGCCGCGTACACACGATCGGAATATCTGATGGAAATGTCAGACGGACTTATTCCTATCGTGTGTAGCCCCATCAAAGTTTTTCACCGGAATCTCCGATGAGTTCAATCGGAGTTTAGATGTAAAATATGTTCTATTTTTCTCAGATGGAATTCCGTCGGAATTTTGATGTGATTTGGCCAGGCAAAAGCCCAATTGTGTGTACACGACATAAGTGTAGCAATTTGGTTACATTTAATGAAGGTACAACATTTAGCAACATATTGCTACACTAAAGCCTCGTACACACGATCTAACTTTATGGCCATAATTGTCTGACGGACATCTTGTGTCTTCTGGAATTATGCTCGCAATCCAAGGTTTTACTGTATTTGATAAGAGGAAAAAACAAGGCCTCTTGCACACAGACAGTTTTTTTTTTTTTTTTTTTACTGATCATAATGCAGCCTATTGTTTTTAATGGTTCTGTATATTAATATTCTTTAGGATTTATATAGCACCAACAGTTTGCGCAGCGCTTTACAAAATTAAGGCAAGTTACCAAACAATTTACTGCAAGAGGAATCAGAGGGCCCTGCTCATTAGAGCTTACAATATAAGAGGGAGGGTCAAGTTATAACTGTGGGGATAAGCTGATGGAGAAGGTAAAAAGATAGGGATAGATTTATTAAGACTGGAGCACTCAGAATCTGGTGCAGTTGTGCATGGCAGCCAATCAGCTTTTAACTTCAGCTTGTACCTGTAACCTGTATGCAGATTGGTTTATATACAGAGCTGCACCAGCTTTTGCACTCTCCAGTTTTACTAAATAATACCCATTGTGTATTAGTTAGGAGCAGGATAGGCTTATTTAATTAGTTGGGTTTTCAGCGATGACTTATATAGTAGGCCTGTTACTGATTAAAATGTTTGCGTTTGATTAATCTTTTTTTTCTAGTCGATTAATCGACTAATTTAGATTAATTATAATGCACATACAGATCCAACTACGTGTATCTGATCTCCTTGCATTGCAACTCTGCATTAGTCAGTGGTAAATGTGGTATACACTATATACAATCACCCGACACACTAGTTAGTTTCCACAATCCATGACTTAACTTCACAGTTCACACAAATACGTTTTGAATTCAAAAGTACTTTTTTCTTATTATACTTTTAGAAACACGTAGAAAGTTAGTTTAACTTTAATTATAAAACTTATCTAGTATATTGACTGTCAGTAACTTTATAGTAGGCAAGTAGGCAACACTTTAGCCAGTCATGCAGACATACCAGAGTGTTTACATTTTCTGGAAGCAGACATGATCGCATTTTATTGACAATATACCCTGAAGAACTGAACAGTTATTCGCACGGAGCAGATGTTGCCGATACACAAAGAATTGTCTGCACAAAAATGCTTAGGACAGAAAAACAATGGTTATTTTTGCCCCCTTCCCCTGATGGAGCCTGATGCATCCTCCTGCTTCACAGATGCAAAGGTACCTCAATCCAATGGGTGCAGTTTGCTCACATCCAGCAGGGTAAGTCTCACTGTCCAGGCTGTCCGGTGACGTCAAGAATTTTGATCGATCAAAAAAAAATTAAGATTAATCGAGGAATTAATCTTTAATTTCCCCAGCCCTAATATATAGATTAAGAGATAGTTGGACAGATTGGGGTAAGGAGATCCAAAGGATAGGAGAGGCTCTGGAGAAGTCCTGGAGGTAAGCATGGGAGAGGAGGTGACAAGGAAGTTAAAGAGTAGGAGCTCTTGGGAGGACCGAAGAGAGCAGTTTGGTTGGTATTTTTAGACCAGGTTAGTGATTTAGCTGGGGGGGGGGGAGTTGTGAATGGCATTTTATGTTATTGTTAGAATTTTGAATTGTATTTGGGTGAGTGGAAGCCAATAGAGAGACTTGCAGAGAGGGGTACAGACAATGCATGGTTGATAAGGTGGATAAGTCTGGCAACAGCATTCATGATGGACTGTACATTGCGCTGCATTGTGTATAAATACAACAATGTGCATTGCTGGACAATATTTTATGTGTGTACAACACAACCAAAGAAATGCTAGAAATGTTTTACATTTGTGTATGCATACTTGCACCGATGCGTAAATACATGCATTTATTATACAGCATACCCTTGTGTTTTGATGCAGGAATTTTCATACACAAGTACCGTATTTATCGGCGCACTTTTTTCCCTCTAAAATAAGGGGAAATCGTGCGTGCGCGATATACGCCGATACCCGCTTCCCGCGCACAGTTTGAACTGAGCCGCCGACATATACCGAGTGCAGTACACAGAGCGTCAGCACGAGCGAAGCCGAGCCTGGCCGAATGTACCCGAGTGTACTACACTCGGTATATGTCAGCGGAGGCGTTCAAACTGAGCGTGGGAAGCGGGGATCTGACTCGAGGCGCGCGCTGGAGAAGCCGGGAGGACACCACTGATGCCGAAGACGGACACCGGACCGGACAAGGCCGCCGATGGACGCCGCCCAAGACACCAAAACTGTAAGTACTAAAAGTACTAAAATGTTTTTTTCACAGGTCCACATCAGGGGTGCACGCTATACGCCGGAGCGCGCAATACCCCGATAAATACGGTACGATGTGCAGGTACCCTATTATGAAAAGTAAAGTAACAACTAGATTTCTCTGTAATGAAATTAAAAATGTATTCTATTTGGCTGTTCTGAAAAACTGATGGATGCATTTTGCCTTCTTAAGCAAGCCATGTAAAATAATTAGTAAAATAATTAGTAAAATAGTAAGGCCGCCACAGAACAAACAAGGGCCTAAAAAAACACTTACCTATCCAGAGTCCATGGGGACTTTCAACATAAAAAAAAGCTACTTTGAATGAAGCCATGATTGAGTCATGCGCCTCCATCCCTGTCATATTGACAAAAGGGAGCAAAGTTGCATATACTGTAGCAGCAAAATGCAACCAAGGGAGGTGGAACTTAATTTAAAGTGATGCAATCTTTAAGGCTATTTATTACAAGAAAAAACATAAAAGACAACAAACTCCATTACAAATAATATCTACCACTCTTTCCCTGAGACATGTTATAGATAGTAAACTAGTAATTCATGCCCTTTAAAGTGGTTCTAAAGTAATATGGCCTTTTACCCTAATGCATACCTACTGTAAGTACTGCACCCTGTATCTAACACTGTGCTCATCTGCAAGACCGCTCCCTTACAGGCTTGGCTGAGAGCAGAAGAAGCCATTGGCTCCTGTCGCTGTCAGTCAAATCAAGTAAGGGGGAGCAAGGGGTGGGGATGAGACACACTCTGTGTGAATGGGCACACAGAGCTTTTCTCGGGCAAGCCCGCATGTGTGCCACCATAGAAATTGGCTTCCTATGGTAGCACATGCAAAAAAGCAGGAGCCTAAAGCATCAGTGGGGGGCCCTAGAAGAGGTGATTGGGGGCTGCTCTGTGCTATAGCATTTCACAGAGCAGGTATGTATGACATATTTATTATTAAAAAACAAACAAAAAACTTTACAATTATTTAAAGGGGTGCTTTCTCCTTACTCATGTGTGCGCTGGTATTACAGGGCAATGCACTCTATATAATTGTGTTCATTTCAACACATCAGAATACACTGCACAAAAATAGGGTTTGTTTTACACGCTTAACATCCTTTTCTCTGCGTTGATCGAAGGACACAGCATAGATCTTTAGATATTGACTGTTGTATTATAGTCAAAGATAAATGCAGAGCTTAGTGTGGGAAAGTCCAAAGGAATGTGTGCCACATCCCTAATAATTGTACAAAGGAAAAAGAGGAATACCCCCACTGGGATTTTTTAGGCAGTAGGTAAGTAGAGTAATGATGGTGGAAAATATAAAATCAATACATTTTATTCAAAAGGTAAAACAGTGATACATATCACAATACAAATGGAAATATGACAATTAAATATTGTCCTCACAAAGAGGTTAAAATTAACGGGAATAGCAATTAACTGGGTTCATTTCCTGATGATTTTATACTCATTGTGAGTATAATATGTTTGCCATGAGTTGCTTATGGATTTGTGTGTAACGATCTTACTTGCTATTGATTATGTACTTACAGTATTTGTTTGCTATTATTTCTATAGACCCCAGTACTCTACCCACATCTTCCCTAGAAGAAGGAATTTATTTATATTCCAAAACATGTTGGATATGTCAATTTGAATCCCCTGCTTGGGTATTTATACTTCCAATAGACCCACCCAGGGGTCCTTCACTTTGATTGTATGGTATCTGTGGGCAATATAAATGTATTGTCATATTTCCATTTGTATTGTGATATATATCACTGTTTTACCTTTTGAATAAAATGTATTGATTTTATATTTTCGACCACCATTACCTACCTACTGCATAAAAAATCCCAGTGGGGATATTTCTCTTTTTATTTTGTTGCATTATAGGTGTACCACAGGAGGACAGAAATTGAACTTCCTCTGTCCAGACCCGCAGCCTGCTCCTTTCACAAAAGGTATGGGGGACACCTGATATAAGGGGGCACTGTGATGGAGTCACTGGAGGTTAGGGGAACTCTGATGGGGACACCTAATGTAAATGGGCATTCTGATGAGAGCACCTGATGTACGAGGGCATGCTGAAGGAGACCCCTGATGTAAGGGGGCACCGTGATGGAGTCACTGGAGGTTAGGGGAACTCTGATGGGGACACCTAATGTAAATGGGCATTCTGATGAAAGCACCTGATGTAAGAGGGCATGCTGAAGGAGACACCTGATGTAAGGGGGCATGCTGAAGGAGACACCTGATGTAAGGGGGCATGCTGAAGGAGACACCTGATGTAAGGGGGCATGCTGAAGGAGACACCTGATGTGAAGGGGCACACTGAAAACTGACAATAAATAAAATTTACACGCTAAGGAAATTGTACATTGGTTATTTTTTGATAGACATAAAATGACTACATATATACTATTATCTGCACAAACTTAAGATCCTGACTTCTGCTGGATGAAAATGTTACTGACCGGACTGCCTTCAATTTCAATTTAATACCCCCATTCTACAGTATATTAATTCTTGTACTAAAACCTCAGATTGCGCTCTTTGTCCCTAGTAAATTGTACCATAATTTTGCTCATTAAAATTGTCCTGCTGCTGGTTAATTTTACTCTGCTATATAATCGGTGGTGCCTTTAATAAAGCACCTGCCATACTCGTTTTCTCTAATACATTTAGGCCAATTCTCCCCCTGCCATGCTGCTGGCCAATTTTACACTGCTGTATTATTTGTGATCTCTTAACTCTCAATTAGAGCTTGATTGAAATTGGCCAGTGGCAGGACAGTTTTGCATCAGCGAGAACAGGGCCAGCCAAAAAAGCATACTACTAGCTAATTTCCTAATGTCAATCAAAGGAATGTCTTTTTGATGAAAAAGCATGTGTCACTGCTAAAGCTACCTGATTAAAAACCCTTCTAAAGTACTATTATATAGGGCAGTGGTTCTCAACCTTCTAGTGCCGTGACCCCTTGATAAAATTTCCCAAGTTGTGGGGACCCCTAACAGTAAAATTATTTTCATAGTGTGGGTTGAAAGCACCCGGGGCAAGACAAGTAATTTGCGCCCCTAACCCGCCGACATTTAGCGCTTCCTGAATCCCTTCCACTCATACAGTATTAAAACCCCATATGGTACATTTAGGATGTACCACTATTTCTCTTTGTTCTCCTTTCATCTCTCTCTATCCTAATTCCTTGTTTTTTTTTTCCCCATCTTTCCCTCTAACTGTCTTTCTTGCTCTCTCTTTTTCCTTTCTCTCCCTTTTTCTTTGTCCCCCCCCCCCCCCCTCTTATCATCCCCCATCCTGAGAGAACAGTGCGGGCGGCTTCAGGAACAGCCCAGGATTTGGTGACCCCTGGAAAATCATCATTTGACCCCCGAGGGGGTCCCGACCCCAGGTTGAGAACCACTGATATAGGGTGAGGTTAGAAAGTACAATCCCCAAAATCGTACTCCATATTCAGGTAAAACACCACAACTGCATTACATGTTTTTATCCTTCTTTACATCTCAAGATTGTAGTTGTATTTGCAAGTATGGCTTGGTAATGTCTGCTGCTGTTTAGTTTATGGGTAACCAATATTTCAAGTTGTTCGCCGGCTCTGTTCTGTCCCCCAACTGTAATCAGTTTAATGTCCAGTGGACAGTTCCAGCACCATAGCCTAGGCCCTCGTACATTTATCAACATTAAATTTCACTTAGCATTTAAACTGCCCATATTGCCACTTGTCAAGATCCTTCTGTGATATGCTGCCATCCTGCCAAGTTTTAATTCCACATATTTTGTATAATCAGCAAAATAGCAACATTATTTTCTATTCTATCCAACAAGTCTTTTATAAACATACTGGAAATTGGGAAAAATACTGATACCAGTGATACACTAAATTTTGGCATTTTATAAATATGTTCCATTTACAACTATCTTTTGTCTTCCATCCTTTAAATTGCAATTCAAATCAAAAATTTTTTTTTAGTTTTAGATAGGATCAGCTGTCAGGTTTTTGTGCCTGTCTTTGAGGAATTCACCCTCACTATTGGTTCCTGATGACTGTTATCACCAAGAGTGAAAGTGAAAGAAAATCCCAGATTTTGGATTGTCATCAGAAAAGAAATAGAGTGGAAGCCTTCCAATGGGGACACTAATACCAATGACCCTGGTGTCAACCAGGGACTTCCCTTGAAAGGATCTCTTTTCACTTTATGTTGTGAATATGGAACAGTAAGTAAAGGTAAATCTCCCCAATGAGACACAGATGGGAAAGAATAAAACTGACAGGGGTTATAACCCTCCCTCAACAGAAACTCTATACAATACAAAAAAGCTTTGTTCTACTTTAACTATCTCTTCACTCATGTACAAACATTCTGCCCTAATCCATGGATACTTAATTTTCTATACCACACACATACCATATATCATGAGTAAAAATAAGTAAATAAAAAAATACAATTCACCATTTTTTTAATAGACTCTAAAAGAACATCACACCACATAAGTACATTTAATGTCTTAAAATGTAGGCGTTTTTAACAGTGGTCTATATTGTATACATATTTGGGTACCCTCACAGTCCCTTATATTTATAGTGGAGTTTGTTATTTTCAAAGTGAACTCTTAAGTAAATCAACCCCATTTTCCCTGTTAACACGTTTTTGCATGGCTGTCAATCTGCTATAGGGGGTACTTTACCATCCTGACTGGATATCATATGATGACCTTTATATCGTGCTGTTTGTGTGCGCCCCTGGGGGAAGCGCAGCGTAACGATTGGCGATAAACTGTGTCAATCGGACACATCAGTAAGGAGCCAATGTCCAATCACAGCTGATCACATGTAAACAAATGCCGGTTATCGACATTTTCTTTCCTCAGCGCTGTCTGTGTCTAAGGAAAGGAAAACTGATATCTGGCTTTCCAGTTACAGGGGAAATTTACACTGGTAATCAGGACACTGATCATCAGTGCCCCCCCCCCCCCCCGATTATCAGTGCAACATATCAGTGTCCATCAGTGCAGCATATTAGTGCCCATAAATGCAGAATTTCAATGCCGCCTATCAATGCCCATCAATGTCGCCTTATTAGTGCAGTGTCATCAGTGCCCATCAGGGCAGCTTATCAGTGACCATAAGTGCCGCCTCATAAGCCCATCAAAGCAGCCTGCCTCATTATTTCCCATCAATGCAGCCTATCAGTGCCCATCAGTATAGCCACATTAATTATAGTATAGCCACATCAATGAAGAAAAAAATAACTTATTTAAAAAATTGGATAGCAGAAACAAAGAAAGTTTTTTTTCTTAAAAAATGTCTGTCTTTTTTCATTTGTTTAACAACCCAGCAGTGATTAAATGCCACAAAAAGAAAGCTCTATCTGTCTCAAAAAAATAATACACATTTCATATGGGTACAGTGTTGCATGGCGACACTATTGTCATTTACAGTGCAACAGTACTAAAAGCTGAAAATTGGCCTGGGCAGGAGGGGGGTGAAAGTGCCCTGTATTGAAGTGGTTAAAGTAGTTGTACAGTGCATCAGACATGCCCCCCTTCCCCTTCACACTTACAATTTGAGTAAGGTAGTTTTAGATATGAGTGTGGTTGTTACTCATATGTACCAGTGTATAGCACTAGTGGAAATGGGTAAAAAATCAAAATATATGGTGGTAGAGGACTATAAAGAGAAAAAGGCATGACATTTCAAATGGGTTTTAATTAATTAAATTGTTATGCAATAACATTGTTGACTGTTTTAAATCTCTGCTTGCTATATAGACTTTATGATAGCATGCATACAAGTGTAGTGTTGATCTCCGTCTTAAAAGCTATTTTCATGGTACACCCTCAGTCACACATAATTTTTGCCACTTGGCATCTTTACTTACTGTGAAGCATAAGTTACTAATCAATTAAGGCACTCAAGTCTGTTACCTGTTTAAACAAATATCACTTATCTATTCATTGATATTCTGGGATGACAAAGGACCACTTATTATGTTTTGTTAGCCAATGTTAATGGAAGTCAATGAACCTGTTGGTATACTTTGTGCTATTCGTTTTGTTTACTGAACATTTTTTACTTTGAAATAAATTATAATGGTGAAAGAAACATGGACAGATCTAATTTGGTTCATCAGGGAGTACATTCTAGGTATGCTCAGACTCCAAACTAAAGTAACCCCTAGAAATAAATCAGTAATCCACATTTGTTACAGACACTATTAAAAAGTAATGAAAGGTGAAATCTCATTATCTGCTGTGGGTGACTGATCATTGCACATACCCATTGTTCTTAGAGGTTCCTTATAACATAATACTGAATAAGATACTGTATACACTTAACTCCAGGCTAAGAAACTGTTCATGAGGAAACGCATATCAGAAGCTAGCTTTCTTTACCGAGACTGATCAGGAGCCTCTAGAGCCCAAGAGTAGAAGCAACTGCACATCCTTATGAGTATGAAATTGAAATATGGGTTACAAGGTTGTACTTTTGCTGTACATGACATATCTACATCTTTGCAGCTTTGTGTTGCATCTTTGTTCAATTTGTTGTATTGTGTTTTCTATATCAGGCCTTGACAAAATCCGGGCGTCAGGTCGCAATTGCGACAAGAAATTGTGACCTGGCGCCTGGGGAAGCTTAGGGCTGCAGAAGGCCGCAAAGCCGCGGCCTCAATTACTGGCCGGAGCAGGGCACGATCGAGGCGGGCCCGCACCTGCCGGTAATTGAGGCCGCGGCTTTGTGGCCTTCACAGAAGGAATCTGAGGCCAGCAGAAGGCCGCAAAGCCGTGGCCTCAATTACCGGCCGGCGCGGGAGGAAGCTGAGGACTGTAGAAGGCCACGAAGCCAAAAGAAAAGAAATCACCGCTCCAGGTGAGACCTGTAGACGATCAAGGATAATTAGATTACCAAGGTGCTGGCGATGCAAATGGCTAAGCCATGACTAAGCACTGATCGAGTGCGAAACGCGTCGGCTGTCCTGTTTTCTGTGATTGCTGTGACTGTACATGTTTTTGGATTTACAATAAAGACAACTTTTTTCGTTTGAAAATCCTTGGAGTGCGGCCGTCCTTCCCTCTTTTCTTCATTATCAAGGCCACGAAGCCGCGGTCTCAATTACCGGCCGGCGCGGGCCTGTCAGTAATTGAGGCCGTGGCTTTGAGGCCTTCACAGAAGGAAGCTAAGGCCTGCAGAAGGAATCTAGAAGTGGCCATCTTGTGGTGGCCATTGGCAATACAGGTTACATTACATTACAAGTAGCAAAAAAGAGCAGCTCAAATTTTTTTACTGCCATCTCCTTCCCTCTAATTAGAACCCTCAAACATTATATATATTTTTTTATTCTAACACCCTAGAGAATAAAATGGCGGTCGTTTCAATACTTTCTGTCACACCGTATTTGCGCAGCGGTCTTACAAGCGCACTTTTTTTGTGAAAAAATTAACTTTTTTTAAATTAAAAAATAAAAAGTAAAGTTAGCCCATTTTTTTTTATATTGTGAAAGATAATGATATGCCAAGTTAATTGATACCCAACATGTCACGCTTCAAAATTGAGTCTGCTCGTGGAATGGCGACAAACTTTTACCCTTTAAAATCTCCATAGGCGACGTTTAAAAAAATCTACAGGTTGCATGTTTTGAGTTACAGAGGAGGTCTAAGGCTATAATTATTGCTCTTGCTCTACCAATCGCGGCGATATCTCACATGTGTGGTTTGAATACCATTTACATATGCAGGCGCTACTCACGTATGTGTTCGCTTCTGCGTGCAAGCTTGGCGGGGGGGGGGTGCATTTTTTGGCTCCTAACTTTTTTAGCTGGCTCTTAGATTCCAAGCAAATTTGTCATACCCTGTACTATATAGTGTGTGTTGATTCCGCAATATGTAACAACAACTTGTCTATGGACTCCTTGAATACTGTAATTGCCATTTCCTACATAAGACCTGCCAACAACTCCAGTGAAAATGATTCTTTTGAAGGAATACTCTGTACTGAATTTTCTAGTAGTTGTTGATGGGGTGTCCATTTCTGAATTGCTTCGGGGATATTTTCTGCTGGCTTGCTAGTTCATCAATCATATGTTGAGCTCCATTGGATCAAGTTGGATGTTATTCCAGTCCTTCCTTCTGTCCCAGTCTACTGAATGGAGTTCTGTTGTGTCATAGATTAATATATTCTTTAAATCAGTAAAATATAGAGAATAAAAGGGGTCAAGTATTGAGTTTTACAGTAAAACTGTCAGAATCTGGACTTTTCCAAGTGACCTGAGTATTCACCAAAGTGATAGACAAGGCAACAAGGAAGAAAGATTACGTATTTTATTGTAATTAAGGGAAACATTGTTTAAGATCAAAGTATATGTGGCTACTTTTGAGATAAGGATTTAAATAATTGTATTTGTTTACATGTATAAATTGCCCCATGCTCCCACCTCATAATATTGATAACAATCCAGGAATCCTGTACAGGTTCCCCATTTTATTGTTATTTTATTTTTTAAAGAGACTATGATACAAAGACGAGGACTACATTCTGTAGCAGATCTATCCTGCTTTGTGAGATAAAAAAAAAATGAGCATGTTGCTAATTGCACAACTATTTCTAACAGTAAGTTCAGTGTTGAAGGAGTGGAGTGCCTGAAATCATTTGATCAGCATGTACAAACATGCAAATAGTGTTTGCTGAGCTAAAATGAAAATCCCACAGAATTTTCAATAAAACACCACTTCTACTTAATTAAATACAGCCTATTAGTGAACTCAAATTAGCCAAAGAACACTGTAAACTGTTCAAACCAAGCTTACTCTAAGGTTTTAAATATATTGCGGCTGCATCAAAAATCTTAATTTGTACACTACAAAAAATGTCAAAAATAAACTGAGTTTATAAACTTTATAAAGATTTCATGTTCTCCTTTTGGCACATTCTTCAATGCACACCCAGTCCCTTCTTGAACAAAGAGCCAACCTTCGGCCATCACTCCTTGGAGATCTGCCCAAGGATATACAGTATATTCCCTCCACACTGTTTAAGACCTGACTGAGAACACCTACTGCTTTAAGAGATCCACTGCCCCATACCTTTCTTCTACTAGCCAAATAGGTATAATATTATCTGCAACCTTTTGGGGATTGGTTCTTCTTGCCTTGGTAACAATGTAAGCAATAAAGGTTCTAAACCTTCCTAACTCCATCCAAAAAGGAAAATCTGAAATGTTTTGGTGTTCCTACACTCTGCATATGTGAAGAGATATGACAGACACTTTGTAGCCCTCCTGAAAAAAATGGGTGGATAACCTGAAGAATGGGCAATGTAACCTGAAATGTGCTTTGTACCAGTTCAGCCATTGTAATTAAAATGGGTTCCTCCAATAGACAAAGACATGTTACTGATCCTTTTTGGAGTTGAGGAGTTTACTTGTACCTTGCCACTAGTATTTCTTGATTCTGAATAAGCCTAAACAGAGTATTATTCCATTATTAATACTATCTGAAGGCTCTAGATCCAATGGCCTTACAGAATACTGGAATCTGCCCACATTAAATATAAATACCTCCTCTATGTTTATCTGGACTTCATCCCAAGATGCTACAAACAAGGGAAGGAAATCAATTAATCAAAAGCGGAACCGTGTTTTTGTGGCCTTTTGTAACAGGGTTGTAATGAATATGCCACACTTGTTGGTAGTAGTATATCCAAACCGTGGCCCAGGGTATGGCAGTTAGGCTGCTGTCTGAGGAACAGTCCTATTTCAGGGGATCACTTATTATCTTCCATAGAGTGGCTCCCTGGCTGGTCAGTCCAGCGAGTTGTTTATCCCTCATTGCAAATTTATTCGCAAGTGAGATTTTTCAGCATTGCGGGCCAGAGAGAGATGACTCCTTTGTGTTTTTGCCATCTGACGTGGCAAATATAGTGGTAAGCCACTAGTCACAGTACCATTATGTCTATGCATACACAAAGACCTCTGAGTGATATTGACCAAAAGGAGCTGCAAATGTAAAAGTAATTTACCATTAGGCTATTCTAAATGACTAGATAGCCTCAGGATTAGATATTATACAACTTGAGCACAAACTGTGTAAATGTATTGCGGACGCTGTAAGATTAATGTCACAGTGCTTCTTTTAAATGGTTACTGTTTTCTGCGAACGTTCTGTGTTTCCCTTTGAAAACGACCAGTTTGTACAATGTGTAAGCCTGCTGGGAAAACATAATCATCCTCGGATGTGATTCAACTTTTCTATAAGCTCCCAAGAGCAGCAACCTCGAAGGCATTTCTGTTTACAGACCTATGACCCTGCATTTTAAACCCAGCTATACACTGCGTCTGGGCATGCCAATGCTTTATTTAGAAATTCATTACATAATATAAAAGACAAAGCTCCTCTTTCAAGGCTAACTTTCTATCGTACATTGCCTTATCACTGGACCAGAAAAAGGCATTCAAAGGTCACGGGGATTCTTAGAGAGAGCAAATCTTGTGCCTTGTGGCAAGAAATTATGGGACATATAGTGACAGATGAGCTATGATTGACATGTCATTCCAGGAAATGAGTGGAAGAAAATAAATCAGCAATTGCTGCAGAAATGTCCCTAAAGCAGGATTAACTCCAGATACAAAAATGTAATATTCTGCAATTTACCAATCCTTAATTATGATGGTTGAATTTGTTTTATTTTTAAGAATTTATTTTCAACCAGTTATCCAGCCAGTAACACACTTCTGGTCTTCCACACTTAAGATCAACAGAGACACGTTTGGACAATAGGACTGTCAATCCGGGAAAGGTTATTATTACATGTGTCTTGGATGGACTGGATTAACAAATTAAAGCTGAACTCCGGCTAACATCTTTTAAGTAGTTACAGCATCCCTTTTGGAATGATGCTTTAAATAAAGGATTAAAAGCTGATATTGTAGACAACCCTTTCAGAGGAAAAAGGTTTGCCTCAACCCTCTAACTGCCAATTTTCCTGTACATCTTGGTCTGTTAAATGAAGTTTAAAATAACACATTTATTGGCAGAATCACCAGGTAATAATACAGGGAAAAAAGGCTAAAAAAAATTAAATAATTTCAGTTATCACATAAAAGAATTGGTAAGCTGCAATTTGGTATATTTTTGTTATTGGGTTCAATACCACTTTAAAGTGCTTTGTAAAAATACTACAAGTAGATAATACCTACACCATGCAGAATTATCTACTTTATTGCTGTCTGCTATATTGCATAGTATAGAATCTTTTCTATACAGTGACAATAAAAGAAACATTTGAAGAAATCATAAAATAAGCATTTTCTTGGCATTATTCATGAGAATTACAAGGAGCCAACATGTTTTCTGCTCACACTTTTCCCATGATGCATTCTGTGCAGAAGTCAGGATAACAAAATCTACAATTTTCCAACAGTTTCTGATGCAGGAGAAAAATGCTAAATAATGCAAATCCTGTGTTATATTTAATACTGAACTGATGATGCCACACAAATGGTGTGACAGATAGAGAGCAAAGAGCATTGGAATTGTATGAAAACAGCTTTCCATCTAACTTCAGAAACTGTTTTCAATACTTTAAGCAGAACTGCAATCAGCTGAATGTCTATATGTCAGATGCAGAAAAGGAAAAGGATGTGCATAAATCACGTGTTACAGAGAAATCCACCAATTAATTGATTTATAAGATTCACATTACCATGCAAGCACCTTGCTCAGCCTGAGCGTTATCAGAGAGAAAATAATTTTGCTCCCACACAGTGTGGGGAGTCCAAATGGAAAAAGGGATTAGGAGTGAAAGCTCAAGAGATAGGAGGGAAGATGGATTGTATTTATATGTGGAGCTGCAGAAAAATATGAGATAGGTAGAGTTTGTCAGAGTAAGAAGATATGTGGGGTAAAAAACAGGGTGATTCGATGAGGAAAAAGGGGGAAGATATATCTAAAATAATATGGTATAAATGCACATACATAACTGTAAATTTATATACAGTATATATATATATATATATATGTTCAGTATATATGTAATTAATGTTGACAAATGTTTAATTGCAGTATTAGCTTTGTTTAGCTGTATATAAAACCAGTGGGTGTAATACCAGCACACTATATAGTGCTAAACTGCTAAACATGTACAGAAATACAATTTTTAAAAGTATTCCCTTACCACAGGCTCTGACTGTTCTCCAAACTTGGAGGATCTTTAAGAGGGGTCACCAAGAAAGGGGTAAACTTACAAAACAAATAGGATTTTACCCAGGTGTGTTTATGTCTCTCACTGAGTTAAGCACACACCTCATTGCGTCAGTACATGGGAGCGGTTTATTCCCCTTGGACAGTTATTGGTTCCTGTTTCCAAACAGACCCCCCTTTTTATCCTGACAACCTTGGCTTGATGATTTTGTGCCTTTAACACGGTCCGACATCCAGCAGACCAGGCTGGTGTATCCGACTTAACCACCTAATCACTACGGGGGGGGGGGGGGTTGTATCAGCGCTCTTGTTGTGGTCTTGCTGTAGTTTAGATATTAATGTCACAAATGTGGTGTATGTCGAGCTGCCTTGAAGAAGCAGAAGCCTGCAAAACGTGTTGGCTTCTTCACATACTAAAGCATCTGTTTGAATTTGTGTACTTAGTACTGTATCAACTACGGTCAACTCCAGTATGACCAAATGTTATTAGTTGATTGTGATTTTAATCTGCAACGTTGTAATAAAATCTTTAACTTTATAAAAATGTCTGCATTTGTGCTTACTTCGGTGACTGACATAAACACCGGGTAATATCCCATAACCTTAAGAGGGAGCGGTGTCTCTCTCCAAACTCTTTTAATAATTCTATCAGGGATGTGAAAGTGTTGGCATGTCTCTAGAAATCATCCAACAAACCAAATATACAGTATATTACAAAACAAATAGACCCCTGGTGCTCAACCCATGGCCTCTGGCAGTGGCACCTATCTTGCTGCCATCAGGGCTCTTGCAGGTGGTCTGTGCTTACTCGAGAAGGAAACATTTTTTTTAGACTGGCTTTTAGTAGTTACATGGTTTGGTTTATTTATTTAACACTATGGTATTTTCCATTTTTATGTTATGGTTTGATGAAGAATATTGTTTAGAGAAATATCAAATGTGGTACAAGTAATTTTTAAAGGGGCTTTGTGTAGCACAAATGTGAAATCATTACGTTGTAAGGGGTGCTAATAGCTTTGATCTCTAACAGTCTCATGTAACTTTTCTTCAGTCTATTATATAAAGCTTTGATCAGTTCCTGTAGGATGTCTGACCATCTCTTCTAGCATGCTCCTAGTCAATGACCATCTATTGTTGCATGCCCATAATCTCTGACCATTTATTATAGAATATACTCAGTCTCTGACATCCCTTGTACAATTATAGCATGCCCATTGTATCTGACCACCTCCTGTTGCTCATCTGTCTGTAACATTTCCTACTAATGACCTTTTCCAAGGCTACTGTTCAAAAAAGGGCCATTTTATGTGAATTGAAAGGAAATACAAAATGTGAATGTGAATGTGATCAGTGAGTAGAAAGATACTGGAAAGGTTTGACTATGGAGACAGACAGCAGCTTTGGAATGTGTTGGATAAGAAAAATCAGGTGGAAAGAAGCTCCAATTAGATAACGAAAAGAAAGACAACCCTTTTGTGAGAAGCACGGGGAGAAAGGGAGCTTCTTTTATTTTTAGCACCAGTAAGAAGCAACTAATTAGAATATGCATTGTGTAGATAGGAGAATAATAAGAATGTCTTGGATTCTGGAATATGGAACACATTTGATTTAATAAGGCCTTGCAATCTCATGCAGCACAATATACAGTATTTTTTAGCCCCTCTGCTTGCAACTACATATAGAACCCCACACTTGCATACAAGATTGTCAGCTGAACCAGTTATCCTGTAGGCAGGCAACACATCAGTAGTCATAGAGATCAACCTACATTGATAAAAATGTAAAACGATTTAAGTCATAAAAAAGGACCTGAAAATTACAGCAAGAACAGTGCATAACATAAGGAAGGAAATAGTTAGGACATTGCCCTTAAAATGATTAAAATTTTCTGCCAATAGTAGCCAATTATTCTCAAAGGTTGAGCCTTTGAGGTTTCCATAAAAATCCTCCATTTTAGTTTAATAGCTAAATCTGACCGTATGGTAAAAAAATCATCGTAGGGAGCAACCAGCCAGCAAGAAAAAGAACAGTTGTAATAGAATGTACTAGTATAAGCAGACATAGCCAAATAGAAACGAAATGATACAATCTGTTAAAGTGTTCACTGAGTAAACAGAGCACAATGGGGTTGAATTACTAAAGGCAGACCAACTGTTCTCTTTGCAAAAGAAGTTGCACATTGGAAGCCAATTGGCCCCAGAGGTTAGTGAATGAGGTGAGGCTCCCCTGATTTCCATCATTCAATCATGTGCAAGCAAAAATGATTTTCTTCTTTGCAGGTGATTTGGTATTCTTTGCAAAGTTAACTGTATACAGCATATTTGCCTTTAGTAATTCAACCCCAATGTGTACAAGATTTAGTTATAGAACTGAAGAATTTATCAAACAGGTTCCTGGAAAAAATTAACTGGGATTTTTTTATGCTTTTCATGAGCTACTGTTCGATGTCTGTTCCATTTGTGCCATAAAGTACCGCAACTACCAACATCTGGACTGGAGGGATAACAATTCTATTAAGTTGTTTGAAGCTTATTACTTGCTGCTGTTGGGTTATAAACTCTTGAGAACTGTAAAAAACAATTCATTGATGGTCATTGGACAAAATACCCTTTACATTGGTAGGCAGTGGGAAAAATGTCCTTTACATTGGTCAACATCACCAGTGGCAAGAATGCTACCCCTTATGCCCTGTACACACGAACGGAATTTCGAAAGTCAGACAGACTTTTTCCATCAGACATTCCGACTGTACCCCATCGGAGTAATTCCAATCAGAAATTCTGATGAATTCCATCGTAGTTTACATAGAGAACACGTTCTCTTTTCCTCTGATGGAATTCCGTCATAATTCAGATGTGAATTTGGTTGGGCAAAGTTCCAATCATGTGTACAGGGCATAACATTGGTGATCAAAATGCCACCCTTACAGCTAAAAAGATACCTGGCGTTGTGCAACTGGCTCTGTCAAGTGGCATTGGCTCTAGAACTATGCAAACACCGCCAGATGGGAGGTCAATCGGCCATAGCTCAAGGAACTCCTAGAAACATCTTAAGGAACCCTGGTTGAGAATGGCTGCTCTAGATATTTTTAAGGTGGATATAGTATTTTATTTTAAATGAAGTCCACTTTCAGGGTTGGAAATGCAGAGATTAGTTTGTGACCATAAATTGTGAATAATAGTACATGTTTTTGTTATCAGCCTGCTTAGTTGAACTTGAGCTACTGTATTTAATGAACCGGTTTCCCCCCCCCCCCACCCCCACACTCTGGTATCTGCGCTCCCCGCTCGTCCCCTTCCCCCAACAGTAAACATTAGCAGAGGGGCTCAACTGCAGACTATGTGTGTGCTCATTCTCCCTGCTTCTGCTGTGTGTTGGAGTGTGACAAGAGCGCTGAAATTCCTTCAGCCAGCTCTTACTTTCACTTCTTTGCTGCCACTGTCCTACTCTGTACAGGGCAGCTCTGTGTGCATTCCACGCTAGCCATTCCTTACTGGCCACAGTGGACCTTATCCAATCAGGGGTAAGTGTGGAGCAGCCACTAAGGATCATGGGATATGTGGTCGTTAAAGGGGCGCTGCTCAATACAAGTGAATGGAGGCTAATGGCTGTAAAACTACAGGCCTGCAATTCCCTGCATATGGAGGATGAGAAAGAGTGTATTTCTCAGGCAGAATTACAGTCACTGGGGTCTGTGCACTGAATAGTTTAGAGAATGAGCTTGTTAAAGACTGAGACCCAAAGCGTTGCTGTGACTTGATGCTGCCATGTGAGTGTCTACACCAGAGCTGAGAGACCGAGCCAGCGTGGGGCCAATTGTAAGGACTGGGACTCCTGGGATAGATGACCGCCTGGCTTAAGGGACCAGACCTGTCACTTGCCAAGACTGGTGAGCAGCGATACAGCACTTAATTTTTTACTACACACAGGTAACACAACAGAGTCTGCACTTTTTTTAGCAGCCCATCGGCCATTTAAATACACACTCCTAAAGGGACAGCGACACCTGCACCACCCACAGAAGGGCCACAATGAAAGCTGGCCAAAGTTGACAATTAAGCATCAGGTACTTGTAAACACCTTCAGGGGTACCCCTATGTCAACAACACATATGCCTCTCTGCTATTGGGGCTATATGTATGGTGTGCATATGATGACCTTTATTTTCATGGTTTAGTTGATGCCAAATAAACCCTGTTTTCATCTGTTTTGATTTGGTTTAACATTGCTACAGTTGGAGAAAGCTTATAGGGCATTGCCTATTTATCTATAACAGCATATTTAAACCTGTTTGCTTGCTTGTTCTTTGATTGATGTATTGCTTTAATAAATTCATGTAACCTACCACCAGTTGCATGGTCTACCTTCTGTGTACTTTAATAGAGTGGTAGCATACTAACACTTAGGTTATAAAAGTGTGGGCACCTCCAACCTACAACCAGGTGTGTCAGTGGGGACCGACCAACCTTAGGAGTTGTGGCAGAACAGGGAACCCTGTCATCACCAGCAGCTCCTGCAGGGGTAATGCTACACAATCATAAACCAGGATGCCAGCATTTTAATGTTCTGAGCAATGCCTGATTTAATAACATTCATTAGACATACAGAAAGTGTTTGATAGGTGCAGCAGAATGTACTCAGGCATCTCTTGGGTTTTAGGCAAGGGAGGCAGAGGCAGGCATAGATGAGCCACAGACAAGACATAATTACTTTTACAACTAAATATGTTCTTTATCCAGTTCTACAAAGATCTAATGAATACGATTCTCTGTCCAGATTTTATAGCACTGCTGCCTCTAGAGGAATGGGAAGAAGGTCATCTAGGGACAAGAAGGATGACCATACAGATGGTGCCTAGCACCTTTAGCTGGGTGATGTGGCTGGCCACCTGTCTTATTTTAGCCATGCCATGCTCTCTTAACCGTTCTTGAGTACAGATGTAAGCAATACAGCTCGACCTGGCATAGGTTCTATGAAAAAGAAACTAATGGCTGGATGTTTTTTTCAAGTCAAGGAAAATATATGAGCTGCATATGAGTTTAAATTCTTTGTAAGGTTTATGTGCAAACACACTGAGGGTATGCTTCTTTATTTCCACTTTGAGACCCTAACCATATAGGCCTTGTCAGACTTATACTGTACTTTGCTACAAGGTGCCAGCACAAATGATTAAAATATCTAAAAATAATTTTTAACAGCCCTCTAGATCAAGAAAGAGATAAAACTGCCTTGTCTATACAAAAGCAAGCACTGGCTGTTCTGTATTTTGATTATTACATCTCATATAAAGCATTTTCAAACACTCCCTATAGCTGTCATCTCCATGACAGGTAACGTGATTAACACACACTGCCTAACAATTGCTGAAATTAGCTCAGACAGCCTTATTGAGAATCTAATATTTTCAGTCAGTTTAGATCCCAGATGACCTATAGATTTGCTCTGAAAAACGAGCAATAAAGCCCAATCACTGTGCAGTTCTACTAAGCAGGAGGCAAAGTCAGCTTTGGTTTCTTTTAGCAAAGATACAAAAAATACTCAAAGCCCAAGATGGCATGCAACATCTTGCACTGATAAGTTCCATATCAAACTCACAGTTTTTTTCCGGCATCAAAAGAGTTAGGTTTGGGAACAGACTCATATCAAATAAAGACTGTAAAGCTCTTGAGATTACACATCTGTAGTTTAACGTTAAAAAAAGCAAGGTTAGCAAGTGTGACTTTGACAACAAAGGAGCAGTAAATGCAGGAGAGATTTCTTAATTTAAGAGTGAGAAGCTCAGATAAAAGCAAAAAAGTTAAAGCATGTTAAGTTGTAACAAATGCAGTGGCAAAGAAAAGAAAAAAAATATATATATATATATATATATGGCAGTGGTATTGTATTTGGGTAGAACTAGTCTGATCAGAGAAAGCAATTTGAGCCTTTTATAGAAGAGTCCTATTGAAAACATCCTTCGCATTGGGAACATGTGAAGAAACACAACAATGTTTATCATTTTTGTCATTTTTGTCATTTTTAATTAAATTAATGTCCCTCCTTTGATCACATGATAATGTCAAAGTGCACATTCTTTTTTACGGGCCCCACTAGAGACCTGATGGAAAGAAAATGATGCTTGGGCGGTCCTCAATTGGCTATTAAGACTTTTGAGACTTAGCAGCTCTTCAATTAGAAAACTAAAATACTTTATGGATTCCACAGCCTCTTGAAAGATAGTATAAATAAATGGAAGTATATTTGAAATAGACAAGAAAGCAAAGCTAAAACAGTTAAAGTTTCAAGTACCGTATTTGCCGGTGTAAAAGGCGACCGGGCTTATAAGACGACCAGACGAAGCTTACGCACTTACGTTGCGAAACGCGTTGACGTAATACGGCATCGGACGCCACGCCACGCCCACAATCCCCAGCGGGATCGGGATCTAATGGAGGAGACTCACACGCTGGAGAAAAAGGATCTTGTCTAAAGCCGGGACCAGTACCTACTTCCGAACAGGAAAGGGCACCTTATTTAGCAATTGCAAAGCATAAATGTGCTCTATATCGGTACACCCATATCGGTACACCCATCCAGGCTACCCGCCGCACATGCTGTCAAACTCTGACAGACTGGACGATATCTGTTACGGCCAGCAGCATTTTTACCACTTATAAGCTGGGAGACAAACACCGTTGTCTGTCATCAGATCTTCCCCACAAGAGTCCGGTAAGACTGTTCCTTTATCTATACTGACAACTGTTAAGACTGCCTACACCCGGATAAATAGGGGACATCTAACAACTGTTCAGTCCATCTCCACAACAGTGTCAATTAGGTCACATATTGATGGGATTATCAGTGAACTATGTTTACATCACAGCCCATGAAACCTACACTGAAATCGTAGGGATAAATTTCTCAACACGTGCAGTACCCTCAATAGTGGCTGTAATTCATTTCAAGTTATTCATACTGTGTTCTCAATCAATTGGATGCAGTTATACTTATACCGCTACATGTGATATTTTATTACAACCACATCCTTCTCCTGCAGGGGCACTCCGGCTGGAAATTTCTATACATGATTTTTATTTTTTGAATATTATTTCAAGCGGTAATTACCGCACGAAATATCCAGCAGCAGTGACAGAATTGGCGTCCGGATCGCCTGATATATATGTTTTTTTATGTTTGTGTCCTATGTGTGTTGCATGGTTGTCTACTGCATGAACTAGGTTCATGTGTGCAGCACCGGCCGGCTGCTGTTAGTAGTTATACTGGTTAAACTATATAATATACATTTAGTATTTAATTAGTGTTTCAATTCCTTATCCTGAAATTTTGTATATTTATATTATCAATAAATTATTTTATCTATATCATTGCCCTTCTCTGCCGTGGTAGCCCTTCGGTTGCCTATTGGGATACTCTGTCTTGGTTTCCCCATAGTGCAACCCCATCTCCTTCTGTATTTATAAGACGACCCCCTAGGTTTACAGTTTTTTAAGATTGCCTGTACTCACCGTATAAAGCCCCGTACACACGACAGGGAACCTCGACGGGCGGAACACATCGTTCCGCCCGTCGAGGTTCTCTGCCGGCCATCAGAATCTGCGACCCGCCCGTCGGGAATGGCAAGCAGCCATTCATCCCGACGGGCCGTCGAGCAAATAGAGAACCTGTTCTCTATTTGCTCGACGGGTTTCCCGACGGGCGGGGCGAGCAGAGAGTGTACACACGGCCGAGGTTCTCGCTGGTTTCTGGCGAGAACCTCGGCCGTGTGTACGGGGCCTTAGACGACCCCCCTTCTGAGGCTTTCCAAAGCTTCATATTTCTTCCATCAGAAGCCATATTCTTCATTCTTGCTGGAGCTGGAGCCAATCACGGCGAGCGTCGTATTATATTAATGAATACAAAGCCTGCTTGGATTGGCAGAGGCTGTAACATCATCAGACCACGCCTCTCTGACTCTCAAAGCCAATCCGGGCAGGCTACTATATGTAGCCTACTCAGATTGGCAGGGGTTGTTACTCCAATCCGAGCAGGCTCTGTATTCATTTGAATACATCGCTCACAAGGATTGGCTAAGCAGTATATACTGCATGAAGCCGAAGCTACATACAGTATTACCGCACATCTAGCAGGCATCCAAGCAGCTGACCCGGCATATAAGATGACCTCTGCTTTTTGGACAATTTGTAAAAGTGTAAAAGGTAGTCTTATACGCCAGCAAATACAGTATGTCTCTCTTTCTTCTATCTATTAAAATAATTAGGGTTGTCCCGATACCACTTTTTTAGGACCGAGTACAAGTACCGATACTTTTTTTCAAGTAGTCGCCGATACCGAATACCGATACTTTTTTTTTTTTAAATGTGTCCACAAATGCAGCCATGTCCCCCCACAAATGCAGCCATGTCTCCCCACATATTGCAGCCATGTCCCCACACATATGCAGCCATGTCACCCCCATATATGCAGCCATGTCACCCCCATATATGCAGCCATGTCACCCCCATATATGCAGCTATGTCACCCCCATATATGCAGCCATGTCACCCCCATATATGCAGCCATGTCACCCCCATATATGCAGCCATGTCAGCCCCATATATGTAGCCATGTCAGCCCCATATATCCAGCCATGTCAGCCCCATATATCCAGCTATGTCAGCCCCATATATCCAGCCATGTCAGCCCCATATATCCAGCCATGTCAGCCCCATATATCCAGCTATGTCAGCCCCATATATCCAGCCATGTCAGCCCCATATATCCAGCCATGTCAGCCCCATATATCCAGCCATGTCAGCCCCATATATCCAGCTATGTCAGCCCCATATATCCAGCTATGTCAGCCCCATATATCCAGCTATGTCAGCCCCATATATCCAGCTATGTCAGCCCCATATATGCAGCCAGTTCCCACATACCTGCATCCTGCATCGCCGCTGCCGCCGCTTAGTTAATACAGGCGGGGAAGATAACAGCTTTCATTTGAATAGCTGTATCGTTTCCTGCCGCGTATAGACACTCCCCCTTGCTCGCGATCTGTCCAATCACGAGCAAGGGGGAGTGTCTATGTGCGGCGCCGCGGAAAACGATACAGCTATTCAAATGAAAGCTGTTATCTTCCCCGCCTGTATTAACTAAGCGGCGGTGATGCGGCGATGTTGCGCGGCGGTTAGCAGGAGCGGCGGTGGCGGTGATGGCGGCGGCGGCGGCGGGGGGGCGAGTATTCTATTCTGGTATCGGGGGTATTTGCGGGAGTACAAGTACTCCCGCAAATACTCGGTATCGGTCCCGATACCGATACTGGTATCGGTATCGGGACAACTCTAAAAATAATCAATGTGCTTCAACGGTTTACTTTTTGTTTATTCTTAAATTAACCATGCACCCTCCAGTGGTCTTCAAACTTTCTGAACAAAAGGGCCAGTTTACTGTCCTTTTGAGGGGGTTGTACTGTGGCCAGTGTGAGTGGAAAATGCCCTGGCCTTAATGGGAGTAAAGACTTCCCCATCATTGGTATCAGTAGGAGGAATAATGCCCCATTGTTGGTATTAGAGGAAAAAATAGTGCTGCACTATTGGTGTCCTTGGGAGGATTAATGCCCCATTGTTGGTATCAGGGGAAGGAATAGTCCCCCATCATCAGTGTTAGGGTGAAGAATAGGACCCTGCAGTTAGTGTCAGTGGGAGGAAAAGTGTCCTATTGTTGGTATTAGTGAAAGAAATGATGCCCCGTTGTTAGTGTAGAGGAAATAGTGCCTTGTATCAGTGGGAGGAGTAGTGTCCCAAATGCCTGATAAAGGCAAGCAAAGGACCAAATCTGGCCCCTGAGCCGCAGTTTGGAGACCACTGCTCTAACTGAAAGATACAAACATGAAAAATGCTTACAAGTGAAATGTTAGAAACATTTTTAAAAGTAAGAGACTGAACAGTGTGTGGCCAACTTTACACTACACACAAAGCTAATGAAAAATGTCCAGTACATTATTCAAGCACTGTTTCATATAAACGCATTTAAATAGTAGAACTACACTAGATCTTAAATGAGCCATACACATTTATCAATAACTGTCCCAAAAGGCTCATGTACACAAGCCCTAAAACTATGTTTTTAAAATGTACAAAATGTATTGGCTGCATTCACCTGGAAAATGATATGGCCTTATGTACTGTGTGGTTGTTTAGTATGCAATGCACTCGGATATATACATATACATTACATAGGCTCCCTGTATAATAGATTAACCACAGAAAAAATACACAGAAAATAACAGTATTTATATAGGTATTTGCAAAAATGGCTTATCAAGAGAAATGGGAATTTGAATATTTCACCATAAACAGAGTCTGTTGGTAAGACCTTCCCGGACCTTCCTTTTTTTGCTCTACTACTGGTTGTAGGTAAGACAGCATTAAAGTGGCTGTAAACCCTTACATATACTTAGTGAAGTGACTGGCCTCAGCTGATATACATAGATGAAACACATATTCCTACGTAGTTTATACCTGTTTATCTGCATTCTTCTCGTCTCTGCATCTGTTCAAACTGCTGAATTTTAGGGCCTCATGCACAATGGACGTTATAAAAATGTCAGTAGCGTTAGCTGTAGAAATCTGTAGCTGTTAATAAAGGGGGTGGAGAGCTAAAATGACACACTGAAGAGCTAAGTGAGGAGAGCTCTGAGAGCTGACTGGAGGGAAGGGACACACCCCTCTTCAGGCAGGACACAGGAACAAAGCTGAAGCTGTCAATCAGCTGGAGATCCCTCCCCATTTCACATTTTTCTCTTGGTGTCAGGAAAACTCAACAGAAACGATTAATGCCAAAAGCAGAGAAAAGAAGCATGTTCATATTCCATGTTTGAGGTTTACAACCACTTTACACTCTGAAAGCCCCTAAGAAAAAAAATATTTATTATGCAGTGGAGTGGCTTCCTGATTGAGGAAGCAATGATGAAATCAGTCATTTAAAATGGGTTTTGAACAAGGGCTTAAAGTGATTGTGTTGTTTTTTGTTTGTTTTTTGTTTTTAAATAATAATACGTATTATACTTACCTGCTCTGTTGCAGGGGATTTGCACAGAGCAGCATGGATCCTCCTCTTCTCAAGTCCCTCTTCACTGCTCCTGATCCCTCCCTCCTGTTGAGTAGTGGTGATGCGGAATACGCCATATTCGATTTTGCGATATTTCACGAATATATAGAAGAATATTCGCGAAATATTCGTTAATATCGAATATTCGTGATATTTTATCCAAAAAATTTTTTTTGCAAAATTTCGCTAATGCGAATGCGAAATTGATTGCGAAATTCTTGTCAACACGCGAAAACGGAGATCATTTCCTGGATTACTAAACTAATATGCACTAAACACTAACTCTACTTACACAAACTTATATGACTAAACTAAAGCTATTTTTTTTTTTATACACAAAACACAGAAGGGCAGAGAAAGTATTCGCGAATATTCGTAATACGAATATTCGCATTGCGAATATTCGGCAACATAAAAGGATCGCCTCAGCTACTCGGCCCAGGGTCTCTAATCATACCAGCAATGCTTTTAGACGTTGATGGAGATCACTAGGATGTGATCTGTTTTAAAAATAAATTTGAAAAAATACGAATATTTGCAATAGCGAATATTCACCGCGATATTCGATTTATTCGCGAATACTCGAATATGCAATATTCGTAACGAATATTCGCAATGCGAATATTCGTGAGCAACACTACTATTGAGTACCCCAACAGCAAGAAGCTTGCTAGCGGGCATCCAAGCCAAGTCACATCTCCGTGCGTCCATTCAGACCCAGGGCCTGCCCCGCCCTCTCTCTCTTTTTATTGGCTTTTGATTGACAGCCATGAGAGTATAAGGCACTGCTTCTGTGTCTCTGCCAATCAGGAGGAGAGTCACAAATGGCTAAGACACACGTAGACATCGCTGGAGAGAGAGCGTGCTCAGGTAAGTAATTAGGTGGTGCTGGGGAGGCTGCTGCCCACAGAAGGCTTTTTATCTTAATGCATTCTAAAAACCTTCTACCTTTACAACTCCTTTAACCACTTGCCACCTGCATATTAACGTCGGCAGAATGGCACGGCTGCGCAAAGGGACATACCTCTACGTCCCTTTGAATTTGCGTGCTCCCCTACCGCATGCTCGGTGAGCGTGCCTGCGGGACCCCGCAGACTCTATGTTCGCTGGTGTCTCGCGATTGTCTAACGGAGAGGCAGAATGGGGAAATGCATTTGTAAACAAGGCCTTTCCCTGTTCTGCCTATTGACAGGACAGTGATCTACTGCTTCCTGTTATAGGGAGCAGTCACTGTTGTATCACTTGTAGCCCAGCCCCCACACAGTTAGAATCACTCCCTAGGACACACTTAACCCCTTCATCGCCCCCTGGTGTTTAACCCCTTCCCTGCCAGTGTCATTTACACAGTTATCAGTGCCTTTTTATAGAACTGATCGCTGTATAAATGAAAATGGTTCCAAAATAGCGTCAAAAGTGTCCGATGTGTCCACCATAATGTCGCAGTCACAATACAAATTGCAGATCACTGCCATTACTAGGAAAAAATAAAAAAAATCATAAATCTATCCCCTTTTTTGTAGACGCTATCACTTTTGCGCAAACCAATCAACATACGCTTATTGCGATTTTTTTACCAGAAGAATACAAATCGGCCTAAACTGAGGATTTTTTTTTATTTTTTATATATTTTTTGGGGCTATTTATTATAGCAAAAAGTAAAAAATATTTATTTTCTCTCAAAATTGTCTTTGTATTTTGTTTATAGCGCAAAAATATAAAAACCGCAGAGGTGATCAATTAGCTCCAAAAGAAAGCTCTATTTGTGGGAAACAAAGGACACCAATTTTGTTTGAACGACCGTGCAATTGTCAGGTAAAGCGACGCAGTGCTGAATCGCAAAATTTCCTGGTCATTTGGCAGCTAAATTCTCCAGGGCTGAATTAGTTAAATTACGGTATCAGCTCATAAACTTTATTTAGGCCATAATTCTTTAAAAAAAATATATATATATTTCTTTAAAGTACCTGTTACACATAGCAGTAGCCAGCATATAAGCCGCATAATGCTAGATGTTGCACTAATTTTCCCAAAGCTCTTGTATCTTCTTAAGAACTGCCAAGATGTTTCCACTTTAGGGAAAATGGCATCTATTACTTCCATAATAGCGAGTCTGGGTGTGAAACTCTCTTAGCAACTGTTGCTTGGGAGGGAATTGGGACCAGCCCGTAATTTCAAACATTTATAACCTTGTGGCAGATAAGCTCCAGCGAATGATGTGAACAGCAGTGAGCCTTGGAAGGAAACCTCGATAAGCACAAGAAGATGGACAATGCAATTTAAACCTTATGGAGGGTCCTTTTATGTACGGAAAGAAATCCACATAATTGACTAGGCTCCGCCACTGACCATGGTGCTGAATTTAAATCCCTGAACCTCTTCGTGTTTTTGTGCAATTTAACAGTAAATAGTAAGAACTCTGAACATAAGCTTTGCTTACTGTAATGAATGTGTCCTCAGAAAACTGTTTTCTCCGAGGCTGTGCAGCGACAATGTCTTTTATATATTTTTTTCCAGCTACATTTAAGTAGTGCATTCAGCCAGACACACAATTTATGAAACAATTTATTGCACAAAGTGCAAAGATTCAAGCCCAAGCTTGCTGGATCCCTGAGTACTAATTTAGGGCAAATGTATTCATAATAGCCTAGGGCACCATAAATGCTAGATACTGGCACAAGAAGTGTCACTTAAAGACTGTCGGGATTTAATAATATACAGACAGAAATATTTTTTCTTGAGAATGCATTTGGTCAAAACCTTTAAAAGGAGAAGCCAGTCAGGATGAAAAACACCGTCAGCACATGAAAGGCATAGTAGTATATAACGAGGTGCCACATGGGACGGACTGCTGGACAATTGTAGGAACTGTGTTTTTTTTAACCAGGTTATTATAACCAGATACCTGGGGAGCAGGTATGATTTGTCAGCTGTCTGTCCAGCCAGGTATCTATTCAGAACCATGGATTCACCAGGCTATTGTATATGATGCTAGTTTCATCCATTTGGCACCCTATGCTGAGCTGTTGGGATGTGTGTTTAACTACTTAAGGACCGCAAGATGATAATATACGTCGACAAAATGGCACGGCTGGGCACAAGGGCGTACATGTATGTCCCCTTTAACCACTTAAGGACCGCCGCATGTACATATACGTCGGCAGAATGGCACGTACAGGCACATTGGCGTACCTGTACGTCCCTGCCTAGACACGAGTCGGGGGTCCGATCGGGACCCCCCCGGTACATGCGGCTGTTCCCGTGGTTCTGGGAGCGATCCGGGACGAGGGGGCGGCTATTCGTTTTTGTCCGTCCCCTCCGGATCGCTCCCAGCCAATCCGCACGCTCCCCTGCTCTGCACTTCCTCCTCCTGTGTAAACACAGGAAGAGGGAAGTGATGTAATCTCTGCTCTCTGCGTTTTTTTCAACCGCCGCTGAGGAGAGATCACATCGCACAGTAAGTATGCACAACACTACACTGACACACACTACACATAGGCACATTAACCCCTTGCGATCACCCCCCCACCCCCCTGTCACAGTGTCACTGAATGCAGTGATCATATATGTATGATCACTGCAGTTAGTGTCAGTGTGACAGTTACTGTCACAGGCAGTCAGTGTTAGATCCAGGGTAGCCCCCGTACCCCCCCCAATAAAGTTTTAACCCTTTGATCACCGCCCTAGTTAACCCTTTCACTCCCTATTGCCAGTGTCACTAAGCGATAATTTTTCTGATCGCTGTATTAGTGTCACTGTTCCCGCTAGGTAGCTATTTTTTTTTTTATTGTGATTTGTTTTTACTAAAGACATGTGGCTGAATACATTTTGGCCTAAATGTTTGACTAAAATTTAGTTTATTTGATTTTTCTTATAACAAAAAGTAAAAAATATAGAATTTTTTTCAAAAATGTCGCTCTATTTTTGTATATAGCGTAAAAAATAAAAATCGCAGATGCGATCAAATACCACCAAAAGAAAGTTCTATTTGTGGGAAGAAAAGGACGCAAATTTTGTTTGAGAGCCACGTCGCACGACCGCGCAATTGTCTGTTAAAGCGACGCAGTGCCGAATTGTAAAAACCCCTTGGGTCATTTACCAGCGTATTGGTCCGGTCCTTAAGTGGTTAAGAACCCAGCCGTGGGTCACAAACCCGCCGCCGGCGGACCTGATCACCGCCGGTTTCCCGCGATCGGGTCACCGGAGCTGAAGAACGGGGAGAGGTGAGTGTAAACAAACCGTCCCCGTTCTTCTCTGTGGCTTGTCACTGATCGCCTGTTCCCTGTTATAGGGAACAATGATTAGTGTCATCACACGTCCAGCCACGCCCCCCTACAGTAAGAATCACCCCCTTAATCCCTTAGCGCCCCCTAGCAGTTAACCCCTTCACTGCCACCGTCATTTTTACAGTAATCAGTGCATTTTTATAGCACTTTTCGCTGTGAAAATGACAATGGTCACAAAAATATGTCCGCCATAATGTCCCCGTCACGAAAAAAAATCGATGATCGCCACAATTAGTAGTAAAAAAAATGTATTAATAAAAATGCCATTAAACGATCCCATATTTTGTAAACACTCTAAATTTTGCGCAAACCAATCGATAAACGCTTATTGCTATTTGTTTTACCACAAAATATGTAGAAGAATACGTATCGGCCTAAACTGAGAAAAAATAGTTTTTTTATATATTTTTGGGGATATTAAGTATAGCAAAAAGTAAAAAATATTGCAATTTTTTCAAAATTGTCGCTCTATTTTTGTTTATAGAGCAAAAATATAAAAACCGCAGAGGTGATCAAATACCACCAAAAGAAAGCTCTATTTGTGGGGAAAAAAGGACGCCAATTTTGTTTGGGAGCCACGTAGCACGACCGCGCAATTGTCAGTTAAAGCGAAGCAGTGCCGAATCGCAAAAAGTGGCCAGGTCCTTTACCTGCATAATGGTCCGGGTCTTAATCGGTTAAATGGTCTAACTGCCATCGCTGCCCTTCTGGTGAAATCTCGCTATATTCTATCTAGATCAGAGCTCTCCTCGCTCCTACCCCCTTTCCTACATGTTTGTCACGGTGTACTTAGTGTGGATGGTCATTTTGCTTGAAGCTAAGCGGACCTACTTATAATGATTGTGTTTGTGTCCATGCTTCTGTAGCTGGGTTTGTTATGTAGGTCATGTAATATATTACGCTGGTTCAAATAAGGTAACCCCTTAATAAACAGTGTCCTTTATTTTATCACATAATGGTCTCTTGGTCTAAACTTCACTGTTACACTATATGATTTTATATATGTTTATGTATTATTAGGGTTCCATACGACATCCCATGCACAGTACATGTCAGGTTTTGCATGTATGGAATGCCTTAATTCTATAGTGGTTGCAGTTAGTAATGTTTACTAATTCTATCCCAGCAGGTAAACACATTTCCAGTTTTATCACTTGGATGACAAGAGCTTCTGGCCTGAATTGCATTATATTTAAAGTGATATTAAAGGTTCAAGTATTTTTTTTTAAATAACAAACATATCATACATATCATACTTACCTCCACTGTGCAGTTCGTTTTGCACAGAGTGGCCCTGATCGTCCTCTTCTGGGGTCCCACGGTGGCTCTCGCGGCTCCTCCCCGCATTAAATAACCTCTCTGCAAAGCTCTCTCCCGACGGGGTTGCCTTGCGGGCGCACACCTGTGTCATACACTCGATGTCCATAGACGCCCCTTCATTGGATTTGATTGACAGCAGCACGAGCCAATGGCTGCGCTGCTATCAATCTATCCAATGACGAGCCGAAAAGCCGTGCAGAGAATGACGCGGGATCGCCCCCACGGAAATTCAGGGCTCAGGTAAGTAAAACAGGGTGCTGAGGGGTCACTGCATAGTAACATGAAAAAAACACAAGCGTTTACAACCCCATTAAAGAGGTTGTAAAGCTAAAAAAAAAATTTAACCTTAGGGCCCCTTTCACATGTACGGAATCCCGCAAGGATCCATACATGTGTATCTGCTTTTTAGCGGGGATCGCTCCGTTGATCCCCGCTGAGGCGGCAGATGACAGGGTGGTCCCCGCACACTGTACAGGGACCGCCCTGTCAGATCTCCGCTCTCCCCTATGTGGGGGATCAGATGAACATGGACCGTCTGTTCGTGTTTACCCGATCCGATCCGCAGACAAATGTAAAAATAGGATTTTCCTCCGTCTGCAGAATCGGAGCATTGCGGACACTGATAAGATCGGGTGTCAGCGGATGTTCAACCGCTGACACCCGCTATCCCATAGGGATTCATGTATTTTTTTAGGGCTCCCCCAGGTGGAATATGCCATAATGTGTACATCATATTAGTACATTATGGCAGACTTACCTGTCATATGGTGTCCTCCAGCGCTGTGGTGGGATCGTTCCACTGGGCCCCCGTCGCTTCCATCTTTCCTTCCTTCCAGATCCCTTGGTTTCGGCCATGCGATAGGCCAGGCTGCGATGGCATCAATCCTACACATGCACTTGGGAGTCACATCGCCGTGGCACAGATCGGGGCCGTAAATTTTTACTGAGCTGCGCATGTGTGGCTCAGTGAACATGACAGCTGATAGGCAGAACAATGTATTTATGGCAGAAGAGACCAATAGGGTCTCTTCTGCCATTAATACTTTGCCTGTCAGTCATTTGTTTTAAAAAAAATTACTTCCACTTTAAAGTAAAAAACCTCTCCATGTTGAGCTCCCCCTGGCACCCTGAAATACATACCCAAGCCTGATCTCGATCCAGCACTGTGCAGGTCTGCAGCAGTGCTGCTCTTCTCTCTCAACTCCAACAGCAGCAGGAGCTATTGGCCCTTTACATACACTTTAATGCTCTACACAGCACAGAGAAGCAGAGCATTATGTAAACAAGGCTCTATTACCTGCTACAGGCTCAAAGCTATGGGGTTTAACATGTTGTTCCCAAAGGCACATCAAAAAGCACTCATGGACAAATACTACAAATCTGTGTGTCCATACACATACAGAGGCGTGGCTTGGCCCCACCTCCTCTCTTTTCTCATTGGCTTACTGGCTGTGATTGACAGCAGCGGTAACCAATGGCTTTCACCGCTGTCTCGGCCACTGAGGAGGGAGAGTACCCGGAGAGCTGAGGCTCTCAGGCACATCACTGGATCACGATGGGGCTCAGATTATTGCTGCACAGAGAAGGATTTTTACCATCATGCAGAGAATGCATGAAGATTAAAAAAAAAACTTAAGCCTTTAGAACCACTTTAAAAAACGTATGTAAAAGTGAGATGGAAAATACTGTGCAAAGCTTGGTAATGTTTTGCTAGATGTGTAATAAATCCACCTTTTATGATTGTTTTCACATAAATAACAACTAATTTATCTGAAAAACAACATTTTTTTCAGGATGAGTGCCAAGGTGACCCTTACATAGACTAAGCCTTTTATACAGAAGGTGTGCCAAGTTACTTTATCCACTGACAGTGTGCCAGTTAATTAAGCACACTGCATTGCTGCTGTTCCAGGTCACAGCCCTCCACACCTTCACATTAAGAAAAAAAAATGTGAATGCCAGCACTTGACAATTCTAAGAGACACAAGTCCACAAGATTTGAAGATCAGCTTTAACATGTAATGAAGTCATTCACTAAGGTTACATTTATACAATATTGGAAGCAAAATAACATTCATTACTTCTGTTTTGCGGGCCTCGTTTAGCCCACAAAGTCAATCATGCTGGAAGAACAAATTGAAATCATTTGAAAAATGCAGCACAAATGCTATATGTAATAACTGACTGAGGCGGCGTACACACGACCGAGCTTCTCGGCAGAATCCAGCGAGAAGCTCGCTGGGAGGCATAATCTGCCGAGGTTCTCGGTCGTGTGTACACTTCCGACGAGCGTCCCGTCGGGAAGCTCGTTGAGCCAAAATAGAGAGCACGCTCTCTTTTTCCTCGTTGTTCAATGAGGACTTTGGCTCGACTAGCTTTTTCGACCGCTCATCGGGAACCTCGTCGGGCGGAACGATGGGTTTAGCCCGACGAGGTTCTCGGTCGTGTGTACGCCGCCTAACACCTCGAAATCACCCATTTGGTACATTTGTATAAAATAAGCCTAATGCCCCGTACACACGATTGAAAATTCCGACAAGAAAACCATGGATTTTTTCTGACGGAATGTTGGCTCAAACTTGTGTTGCATACACACGGTCACACAAATCTTGTCTGAAATTCCAACTGTCAAGAACGCGGTGACGTACAACGAGCCTGAGATCTATGAAGTTCAATAGGCAGTTTGGCTCTTCTGCTTGATTCTGAGCATGTGTGTTTTTTTGGGTGTCGAAATTGCATACAGCTCTCAAACTTTTTGGGGTAAATTCCGACAGCAAAAGCCAGATGGAGCATACACATCAGACTTTTCTTGTCGGAATTTCCGATCGTCTGTACGTGGTATAAGTCTGCAAACATCTGCCAACTTGGGCAACTATCTCAAGTTTTCATTAAAAGTCTCTGAAATAAATGTTATGCATTTCAAAATGTAGTCCTGAACATATGTTTGTCAAATTTAGTAGGAGTTTGTGGGCGTAGAGCTCTTGGGTGGGTGGGTATAGAGCTTGCACTCGAGCAGAAGCACACTTAGGCAGTTCAAATAGCAATAATGATTTAGAAAGTGTTGCAACTTATTAGATCTCATTGTACTATAGTACCATGGCTCCTGCTATTGTGTCTGAGCCAATGAGGATGGAAAGAACTGTGAGAGTCTCTGTTCTTGTGCACATCGCTGGATTGAGATCAGGCGCAGGTAAGTATAAGGATGGGGAGGGAGGGTGCTGGGGGAGCTGCATACAGAATGTTTTTTACCTTAATGCATAGAATGCATTAAAATGAAAAAAACTTCTGGCTGAAACACCTTAACCACTTCAGCCCCGGAAGGATTTACCCCTTTCCTGACCAGAGCACTTTTTGCAATACGGCACTGCGTCACTTTAACTGACAATTGCGCGGTCGTGCGACGTGGCTCCAAAACAAAATTTACGTCCTTTTCCCCCCACAAATAGAGCTTTCTTTTGGTGTTATTTGATCACCTCTACAGTTTTTATTTTTTTGCGCTAAACAAGAATGGAGCGACAATTTAAAAAACATTTTTTTTTTTACTTTTTGCTATAATAAACATCCCCCAAAAATATCTAAAAATAAAAAAAATGTCCTCAGTTTAAGCCGATACGTATTCTTCTACATATTTTTGGTAAAAGAAATCGCAATAAGCGTATATTGATTGGTTTGCGCAAAAGTTATAGCATGTTCAAAATAGGAGGTAGTTTTATGACATTTTTATTATTTTATTTTTTTACTAGTTATGTCGGCGATCTGCAATTTTTATCGTGACTGTAACATTATGGCAGACACATCGGACACTTTTGATGCTACTTTGAGACTATTCACATTTATACAGCGATCAGTGCTATAAAAATGCTCTGATTACTGTATAAATGCGACTGACAGGGAGGGGGATAACCAGTAGGGAGCGGGGAAGGGGTTACATTTGTCCTAGGGATGTGTTCTAACTGTTAGGGGGCGGGGCTTACTGTCACACAACACAACACTGATCGCTGCTCCCGATGAGAGGGAGCAGACGATCAGTGTCCTGTCACTAGGTAGAGCAGAGAGATGCCTTGCCTGCCCGTGCCATTCTGCCGACATATAAGTGCATGGGGCAGTCGACGAGTGGTTACGCTTAACAGTAAAATAGGGTTTGCTGGATCCTTTAAGATCACTTTACGACTACTAAAGAAAGAAAATAAAAGCCACTGCATGCAATTTCCTTCTCTGTCAAAAAGTCCCGTAGGTATGGGAAGTTGGAGTCCTCCCAGTTTTAGATATAGCTTTGTTTGTTGAATAAAATTGAAAACGCTCAAATGCCCCAATTTGCTATCCCAGCCGATTGACCACAATGTTTGCAGGTGCTGGTCAGGTTGAATACTGGTTCATCGGGGATTACAACAAAATGGCACCAGTCTGCACACTGCCTCTGCATATAGTAAGCTTCTTTTAGTACAAAAGATTTCTTCAGCTTGATTTTTTACCCATGGGAGAACCCCTCTAGCATTTTTCGCTCAGTAGGGGCTTAATCGTAGATAAATAGCTTACAATAAGCCATCAGTCAAAAAGCAACACTTACCAGTATATAATGAAAATTGTACACAACAGTGTTGCCAACCTACCACATTAAAATTTACTGACACAACACCCATAATTTACTGCCACAGCTAAGTTTTTACTGGCAGTTACAAAAGTTACAAAATTGCAGTTTTAAGTGCAAATTCCAGTATTTAGGCTAAAAATAATTAGAATATGTACTTAGCAATGTGATTTAAGGTAGATATTAAGGCAAAAAAGCATATTTATTTTTATTTTTCAATATAGTAAGTAAGTAAGTAACTAAGGGACAGGACACAGGAGGTTAATACATTAGAATGGGGGATGAACTCATGAAATTGACTCTCACAGTGATACTGACAGCAGTGTGCAGCAGCACAGATGATGACACCTCACCGACAAGACCCATCCCCTTCGGAGTCACAGTGACAGTTTTTCTTCATGCCAAGTGGTCCCTTCAGTCCCCTCCAGTCCAAACAGCACTGACAGTCCCACTCCTGGCTTGCCTTACTCCCGTCCTGCAGTCCCACACAAGAGGCTCTGGCTGCTCTGCTCGGCTCCCTTGGTTACATGATACACTCAGACACCGCCTCCACCAGATCGCACCACCGGCACTGCCCGAACACATTGTAGCAGACAAAGGGCCGATCCTGGGCAGGGTGCACGGGGTGCTCCGCACCCAGGTGCTGCAAAGGTGGGGGCGCCAAAGCTCCAAACGGCTCCCCTCCCTTCTCCTTGTCTGTGTCCATAGGCGGATTGCATATAGCGGTTGCTGCCGTTTCACATCCCGCTTGCTCTCTCCACTGGCATTTGACAAGAGCGCATACCTCCCGCTGCCCCCGGAATCCGGGCTGGGTACCACAGTGGAGCCTAGTACTGTAACACGTTTCGGCACTAGGCTCCACAAATTAATTCTCTCCGGTGTGCATGGAGCAGTCTCCTGTCTGCCCCGCCCTCTCTGTGTGTGTCGGCTCTTCTCCCATAGGTGGTGTGATGAGAGGCTTCTGGGGTGGCCGAAGCTGCTGCCAATCATCCCGTGCATTCCCAGAAATGCTCTCCGAGTGCCACTCTCCAAGTAACCAAAGATGCCACATATGCCCCACCTCCTGTGTTGTGCTTCTGATCCCAGCACACCCGAGCTACAGGGATCTATTGGACAAGTACTGATCTATGGGACACCTGATGTGGGGAGGCTCTGATGGGGGACAATTGCGGGGGGGGACTCTGATGGGTGACACCTGCTGGGGGGGGACACTGATGGGTTACACTAATGAAGACTTATTAGGGAAGCATATATGTGTTTGAGTCGTAGCCATAGAAACATTTGTAAAGGGGAGGAGTTAGTAGGATGACCACGCCCATGTGGGACGCCAGAAATATTTCTGCACCCAGGTGTCTGTGACCCTAGGATCGGCCCTGAGCAGGTACTTGGATGGTCTCAGCCGGCCCCGGACCCGAGCTGCATATGCACAGTTCCGAGCCGAGTATCACAGACATATTTTTTACTGGCAACCTTTTCCTCTTACTGGCATTTACTGGCAGCAGAAAAGTGCCCATTTTTTACTGGCTGACAGTAAAAATATTGACGGTTGGCAACACTAGTACACAACAAGCTAATTAATGTTCTGTTCCAGGTCACTTTGATACTAAGGGTTTATGTCCACTGGTGTAGCTTTACTGTGTTTTATGTTTGACAGTGAATTAAGGCTGTGCTGAAACCTATAAGAATTGTATCACTTCAATGAGTACTGAGCAAAGAAAACAAGAGGCACTGCATTCAATTTCCTTCTCTGTCTATCAAAGAGTCCCGTAGGTATAGGAAGTTGGACTCCTCACAGTTTTAAATATAGCTTGGTTTGTTCCTCGCTGAGCACTATGCAGTGCATCCTGCTAGAGAGGCTCATATAAACACACACTGAGCAAGCCTCACATTTATTCTATGGGGTTTCTTGATTGATGAAAACATTATACACGCTAATTAGAAACAACTTATCTAAAGAACAGTGACACAATTAGTCATATCTCATTATTGGTGCAAAAATATGCATTAGGTCCCTTGTCATTTGTTGTTTTTAAGATATATTTTTAAAGCTCTCATTTAAAGATCTGAAAAGATTCCCCACTCAAAACAAGTCCCCAAGCACACATGCTGTATGGCTTTAACAACTGTTCACTTCTGTGATATTTTTTTCATAAAGCCTTACGTATCAATGCTTGTTAAAGCTTCTACAGATTATCACTGCCTGTTTTGTTAACACCCATACTACCCAATTAGGCATTCCATATTGAATTCTGTATAACAGTTTTTCTTTCTATAGTGTGAGTCCAGAGACTCTGCTGGGCATCAAGCCAGCCAATAGTGTTAAAGTAAAAAGATTGTCGCTAAATCTAGCTAGATGATGATTCTCATGTCTACTGGTACCAGGAGACTGCAGACACTGCCGGAAAAAAAACAACCAGGTTGTATGCTTCTGGCCGACTGCTACTCCCCCCCCCCCCCCAGGATTAGCCTGGTGCCAGAGGTGTCTGCCTGCACACTTTACTCCATTTAAATTGTTATGCATGCTTGGGCAATCCAAATACACATTTTAACTTTGTTACAAACAAAAAAGTCCTTAAGTAAAACTGTGCTTTACTAATTTTGGGCGAAGTATTAGGTTGAGTTGAAAGTCCATCCTGCCCTGCTGCTGATACTTACCTTCAGGGCTGGTGCAAGGATTTTTGACACCCTAGGCCAGGGGCAGGGCAGTCTTAATGAGAGGGCACACCTGGGCACTGCCCATGGGGCCCCAGCTGCATGTCAAGGGGCCCATGATGCTATTAAGATGGCCCTGGCCAGGGGTCTCCAAACTTTTTAAACAAAGGGCCAGTTTATAGTCTTTCAGACTTTAGAAAGGGCCAGACTGTGGCCAGCGGGGGCAGAAAATGTCCTGGGCTTGGCATCAGTGAGAATAAATATGACCTCAGGGTTGGTGGTCAGTAAGAGGAGTAGTGCCCTTATTAGTAGGAGGAATAGTATTCCATCATTGGTATCAGTGGAAGAAATGGTGCCTCCTTGTTGTTGTCAGTGGAAGAAATAGTACCTTATATCAGTGAGAGGGATAGTGCCCGAGGGCCGGATAAAGGCTAGCAAAGGGCCACATCTGGCCCTCGGTCCACGGTTTGGAGACCCCTACCCTAGACAAAATCTAATTTTGCCGCCCAATTGGCTCCTCCCTTGACTCCACCCTCTTTGCCCTGCTCATCTGATAGCAGGTGGCGCTATACAGGAAGCAACGGCTCTGCTTCCTCCAGCGCTGGCCCCAGTCCTGCACTGCGCCTCTAATTACACTACCGGTCGGACGGTGCAGCTGCTTGAGTCTGAGTTAGTTACATTCTGCAGCCTGCAGACACGGAGGGAAACCAGTGGCCGGGCACCCCTAGGTAGCAGTGTGCCTAGTTTACCTAGTGGTAGCACTGGCCCTGCTTACCTTCACTATATACCTCCACCGCTCCATTGGCCCACTAGAGCCAATTGAAATGCTTGGTACTTGTGAGTATGGGGGAGCATGTAACTCTCTACTTCTTCCCACAATGCAGCACTAGGTGTCTGAACAATTAATCACCAGGCCTGAGTACTAGTCCTTGTGAGTGGAGAGAGAGGGGTGTGCTTATCCCTGTGTAAGCTCCAACCAGTAAGACTTGGAGCTTACACAGGGCATTTTTTCTTATCTCCAGCAAGTGAAAGGGCAGTGGGAAAGTACAAGTAAGGTACAGTAATTATTAGCAGCCTGTACAGTATAGGGGGTCAGGTGACACTTTCCTTTCCAACTTCCATGGAATTTCCATAATCAGTTTTACCTTCTGCTCTAAGCATTAGTAAACGTAGATAACAAGCAAGAGCAAACTAATTACCTGACTATCAGTAGAATTTAAGAAGAATTGTGTGTCTTATAGGTTCAGTAATGTTTATCTTCCCTTAAATAGGCAGTAAAACATATGTTCCACATTTATTGTGTTTTATGAGCCTTACTAGAATCTGTAAGTTGCACGCTCTTGGAACATCCACAAAACTACATGGCAGCTTAATGTACCGCTTATGAAAAAAACAAAGTTGAAATAAAACAGTTTTCATTTAAAGCAGAACTAAACCCCACTGATTTAAAGTGGAATTAAAGCGGATGGTCCACTAAAAAAAAATATTAAAAGCCAGCAGCTACAAATACTGCCGCTGCTGACTTTTAATATTAGGACACTGACCTGTCCTGGAGTCCAGCGGCATCCACAGCAGAGGACGAGCGTTCGCTCGTCTCTCTGCTGCTCCCCCCTCCATCCACGGTGAGGGAATCAGGAAGTGAAGCGCTCCGGCTTCACTGCCCGGTTCCCTACGGCGCATGTGCGAGTCGCGCTGCGCCCGCCGATTGGCTCCCGCTGTGTGCTGGGAGCCGAGAGTTCCCAGCACACAACCGGAAAAACCTGTCTTTTGCCCGAGACTGCGGGCCGAAAGTGGGTGCAAATACCTGTCTTTAGACAGGTATCTGCACCCCCTCCCCCCTGAAAGGTGTCAAATGTGACACCAGAGGGGGGAGGGTTCCGATCCGCTTTAAAGTCCTGCTATAAAAAACTGCAAGCAGGCAGGCTTTTATTGCAGAACAGAAATGCGCAGTCTCTTCTGCAATAAAATTCCTTTACCTGCCTGCTCCCCACTTCCTCCAGCACTGTAAACTGAGCTGCACAAGCTGTGCCAGGCTGGTCTCCGAGTGTTGAAACGATGGCAACCTTTCCACGTGCAGGAGTAGAAGATGTTGGTGCCAGTACAAGACAGTTGGACAGGTAAGTAAGGAGACTTTAGTTCTGCTTTAACCACTTGCTGACCGCTGCACGCTGATATATGTTGGCAGAATAGCAGTAGTAATCAAATGGACGTACCTGTACATTCCCTTTAAGAATCCGTGCGGCGGGCACTCTGCGTGACCGTGCCCGCAGGACCGATGTCCACCAATGTCCCGCAATCGGGTCACAGAGAGGCAGAACAGGGAGATGCCTGGGTAAACAAGGCATCCCCCTGTTCTTCCTTGTGACAGGACACTGATATACTGCTACCCTATGATCAGGAGCTGTGAGCAGTGTCGTGTCACATGCATACCCCCCAACTGTCCCTGATTTCGAGGGACTGTCCCTGATTTGGAGCAACGTCCCTCTGTCCCTCTTTCCTCCTCATTTGTCCCTCATTTTGTTCTTATCTATAGAAATGTATATAAAATGCACTTTTTATCTATCAAAATGTGTTTCCCAGTGCTAAACCTTTCATCTGATTTCTAAATTGCTGCATTTGTAAATTACAAAAGCCAATATAAAGGAATAGTAGTGGTAAAAAATCGCAGATCGCCACCATAACTAGTAAAACAAAAAAAAATGCCATAAACTACCCCCTATTTATTGTAGATGCTATAACTTTTGCGCAAACTAATCAATATATGCTTATTTGATATTTTTTTTACAAAAATATGTTGAAAAATACACATAGGCCTAAACTGAGGAAAAATACCTTTTTTATATATTTTTGGGGGATATTTATTAAAGCAAAAAGTAAAAAATATTGCATTTTTTTCAAATTGGTCGCTGTTTTTTTGTTTATAGCGCAAAAAATAAAAAAAATCGGTCGGGTCTGCGCCTGGTACCTTACAGTTGGGGGGTGGTGGGGTGAGAGAGCCATGAACCTGCACCCTGTTTGATTATTTTACTTTTATTATTTCCCCCTAACGCTGAACATGCTTGTCTCTGACTGTTGCTGTTTCTCTGCAAATCTGACTGTCGACTAATGCATATCTTGTAATGTTGTTTTGTGAATAAAAACACCTTTCTGTTAAAAAAAAAAAAAAACATAGGGGCGGGACTTTGAATGAAGTACTCCATGGGTCCAAAAAAAATTGGTAAATGTAATTATAATTACATTTACCAAACATTTTTGGACCCATGGAGTACTTCATTCAAAGTCCCGCCCCTATGTGTTAACTTATATATATTAACAGAGATCAAGATTGATGACCACGTCATTATCTCATTTAAAGTCCCACAACCCCAAATCCAACCCCCCCCCCCCCAATTACCATTACATTTTGAGTGTCATAGCTGATCACGGGTGCAGTACCATGGCAACTGCAGATCAAACAGTGGCTAAGATGGCAGCTTCCTTTTCTAAGTGATAGGAAGGTTTTGTTCAGCGTTAAGTGATTCAAGGGAATGCAGCCTGCCTTTGCCTGCTCACAAAATCCTAACAGTTTCTGGAATAATTTTTGTTTTTTTAAATACAGCTAAAAATTCCTAGTTGTGAGTAGCGCTTTCTTTAATTATAAAAAAAGGAAGTTGCACAGCGTAGCACCATGCACAAAATGTATAAAAAAATGTATAAAAAAACCTGTAACCAAGGTAAATTGAGGGGTCTGGAAGTTTGTAGTACTTCATGGGGAGCATCAGCAGCTTTCTGATTGATTTTACACATTCCCTGTTGTCAACGATACCACAAACTGTAAGGATTTTTTTAGCCTTGTACACAAAGTGATAAAAGGATTTAGGTTTTGTTCAGCGACACTCTATTGCCGAGTACACACAACCATTTTTCATAGCGCCTGCTCTATTTTTCTCATCGTTTTTCCCTTCGTTATTTTTCTCGTCACGAAAACCGCCCATGTGTATGCTTTTCTGAGGGGAAAAAAACGTGTATGTTCAGAAATGAGCAAAAGTGTCCCAAAGGGTGGCGCCATTCGAGTGGAACTTCCCCTTTATAGTGCCGTTGTACTAGTTGTACATTACTGCGCTTTGCTCGAGCGTTTTTTTTCATGAACATGTATATGCAAGGCAGTCTTGAGAGGAATCACGATGAATCACGTCGAGTAAAATTTTGTTTTTTTGCATGACAGGAAAAACAGTTGCGTGTACGCGGCATAAGGCCCCATGTACACTGCTGCTGTTAAAAGAACGTTCAGAGGCAGTTGGACGCTTTTTTCAACTGCCCCTATACCACATCTTATGTGACCATGTACACAGTCTCGTTTACAGTCATTTTTAGGCAGTTGCTTTTAACAGAGTTTCTTTGAAAGCTAAAAGATGAGTTCAGATGTCGGAGATTTCCACGATTTAGACACCAAACGTGGGTAAACGGGGTACCGGCGTATAGCCGCGTTTTTGTTTATAGACCTTTTATTGTTTTTGGCCATTTAAAAACATTTTTTTTTAAGAAACGCTTCTAAACGCAAACGCGGCAAAGCGCGGCATGTAAATGCAGCAAAAGTGATATTTTAAACATGGGTTACTATCTGTCAAGTTTCATCATTTAGGGACAGTTGGAAAAACGTCCCGTGTACATGGAGCCTAAGGTCCAGGGCTTTTTTTCTGGGGGAACTTGGTGGAACTCAGTTCCACCACCTTTGGCTCAGACCCTTTGGTGCCCGCTCACCACAATCACTTGTGAACACAGAAGTCTTGTTTCTGTGTTTACAAGTGACTGCTTTGTAACCCCCTGAACTCTGCACACTGTATGTAATGCAATTCTGGTATTTAATGCCCCTTTAAGACCCTTCTACTGTTTGTGAAATCTGAACGGGTCGTGGTTGAGTTCCTGCACCTATTTTCTGAGAAAAAAAGCTCTGCTAAGGTCACACTCTTTGCCTGCACTAGAAAAAAGCAGGTCCATGCAAGGGCACACAGGAGATAATTGTTATATGTGTCCCATTCGCACCAAATTTCTAGTGCCATGCGCAGTGCAGAGTTGTCTGGAAATATGAAGCATGTCTACAATTTTCCACACCACAACGTACATAAATGCATTCAAAACACAAATAAATGTGCACTAATGCAAAACAGGTGAAAGTAATGTAATGGCACAGGAATTGGGGAAAAATGCATAAACAAAAATGCATATCAACTTGCATAAAAATGCATTAAAAACATATGTAAACATGGATTAATGCTTGCTTTTTTAATAACTTTTTTTGCAAATATATGGTGTGAATGAGCTCTTAATGTTTGTGTTTGTACTAGTGTGTACCTTTAATATTAAAAGAAGTCGATCAATACAAATAGCTGAGGAATAAAAAAAGAATATTTTGCAATAAAGGTAACCCCAAATATTCATCAGCTCCCCACCTCCTATTATCCATTAATGACTATACTGTAATAACGGTCTGATTTATATTTTATGTTTCTACAAACATCTGCCAAGGATTCCAGATTAATCTTTAATGTTCCTGCAGCTGTTCCAAAAACCATTGTGGTTCCAAAGTGTAAATGTGTAGCTTTGTGAGTAGTGTCATCATCATTCACTTCTTAGGGGAAATAAAATCAACAGTTGTTCTATTTTCTGAGACTGTCCACAAACAATTAAAAAAAGGAGATGGCTACAAATCATCAATACCATCTAATGCTCCTTACACACGAGCGGTTTTCCCGTCTGAAAAAAGTTGTATGGTTTTTCAGACGGAATTCCTCTCAAGCCTGCCTTGCATACACACGGTCACACAAAAGTTTGGTAAACTTTTGACTGCCAAGAACACGGTGACGTAAAAGACAACGATGAGCCAAGAAAATTAAGTTCAATGCTTCTAAGTTTGGTGAACTTTTGACTGCTAAGATGACGATGAAGTAAAAGACTACGATGAGCCAAGAAAATTAAGTTCAATGCTTCTGAGCGTGCGTCAAATTGTTTCCGAGCATGCATACGAATTTTGCGCATTTGGGATTTGTACACACGATTGGAAATTCCAATCAGTTTTTTTCCTGACGGGAAAAAGGAGATCCTGCTCTCTATCTTTTTTCCAGCAGTTTTCCTGTTGGAAAAAGTCTGATGAAACATACACACGGTTGGGATTCCCGACCGAAAGCTCTCGTCAGACCTTTTCCAACAGGAAAACCGATCGTGTGTACGGGGCATTAAAGTGGAGGTTCACCTAAAAATAAACTTTTAACATTGCATTTTTGACATTAATGACAATTAGAATCAGCTATTTTTTTTTTTTTTAAATACGTCCGTACATACCGATTCCTGTATGCATTCTCACCGCCGCTTCCGGGTATAAAGGTCTGAGCTGGGCGTGCCTAATTGATTGACAGGCATCCGACCGACGCATACAGCGCGTCACGAGATGCCAAAAGAAACCGAACGTCGGTGCGGCTCTATACGGTGCCTGCACACTGACGTTCGGCTTCTTTCGGCATCTCGTGACGTGGTCTATGCGTCGGTCGGATGCCTGTCAATTAGTTAGGCATGCCCAGCTCAGACCTTCATACCCGGAAGCGGCGGTGAGAATGCATACAGGATGCCTGTCAATCAATTAGGCACGCCCATCCCCGACCATCATACCCGGAGAATGCATATAGGAAACGGTATGTACGGACGTATTTTTTTTTTTAAAACGGCCGATTCTAATTGTCATTAATGTCATAAATGCAATGTTAAAAGTTTATTTTTAGGTGAACCTCCACTTTAAGCTGAACTCCGGGGAAACACCTAGGTATGACATATTTTATGAATTGCTCTAGAGCTCTGTTCAGCCAATCCTGTGATCCTGTAAGCATGTTCTAGGTATTGGGCTGTTTACAATGTGGAAGATAGAGCTCTGATCAGTTTAAAATACCGTGCCTCCCTCTCTTAGTCTGAAAGTTACTATGCAGGGGATTACAGAAGACAGAATCACATACATAAGCTAGTAAAATACAAAGCACAGCTGAACTAAATAGTATTATCTGCCTAGAATTCAACCTATAAAGCAACTCTGGCACTTGAATAATTTTTGGTTTAATAAACTTGCTCCCTGCTAAACAGAAAATACTTACCTTCCCCTCTGCTTATGTCACCAAACGTAGCTGTTCTGAGCCATTACCGCTGCTTAAAAATCTTCGGAATCCAATACTTCACAGAGTTTTAGATGCCTGATTCCCCATTGAGCTCAGCAGTTCAATCTGCCAGCCCCTACAGCACTATTGTGTTCTGTAGTAACAGGAGAGGGAAGATCCATAAAGGGGCACTGCGCATCCAATGACCAGCCCGAAGACATAGAAAAAAGGTATGTATACAAAAAAAGACTTGGGAAAGGGGTATGCACAGAAAAAAAGTAAAAATTACAGATAGGGGCCTACAGGCATGAGCTCAGAGAGCTTTCCAAAGAACAGCAACCTTATACACTATATTTTCAAAAGTATTGGGACACCTGCTTTTACTCGTACATGAACTTTAATCGCAATCCCAGTCTTAGTTCGTAAGCTTCAATCCCAAAGGTGTTCTATTGGGTTGAGGTCAGGACTCTATGCAGGCCAGTCAAGTTCCTCCATCCCAAACTTGCTCATCAATATCTTTATGGACCTTGCTTTGTGCACAGGAATGTTGGAACAGGAAGGGGCCATCCCCAAACTGTTCCCTCAAAGTTGGAAGCATGAAATTGTCCAAAATATCTTGATATGCTGATGGCTCAAGAGTTCCCTTCACTGGAACTAAGGGGCCAAGCCCAACCCCTGAAAAACAACCCTGCACCATAATCCCTCCTCCACCAAAGGATTTGGACCAGTGCACAAATCAAAGTCCATAAACACATGAATGAGCAAGTTTGGCTGGCACAGAGTCCTGACCTCAACCCGATAGAATACCTTTGGGAGGAATTAAAGCAGAGACTGCCAACCAGGCCTTCATGTCCACATCAGTGCCTAATCTCACAAATGTGCTTCTGGAAGAATGGTCAAACAATCCCATAGACACACTCCTAAACCTTGTTGACAGCCTTTCTAGAATAGTTGAAGCTGTTATAGCCACAAAGGGTGGGCCAGCTCAGTATTGAACCCTACAGATGAAGACTGGGGTGCCATTAAAGGCCTGAAAGGCAGGAAAGGCATGAAAGGCACATAAATTCAATTCACTTGCATGTAAAAGAAGGCTTGCCAATGCTTTTGACAGTATATGGTATGTGATATACATATATATAGGCAGATTTACTTAAAGGCTTGCTTTATTGTAGTCTTATTTTCACTTTAAATATTTATGTTTAGAGGGAATTTTTACTTTGTTTATTCAATGCTATGAAGGCTGTTCGATATTCAAAGTAAGCATTGACTTCACTGACATCTACTCCTTTAGAATGTTGTGTTATTATTCCTAGCAAGGTTTGTATTCCAGAGAAAACACATGAGGGGTAGTAAAGCATTGCTGCCCAGAAAAAATATAGCTACATAAACTAGATTAGGTTACAAGGTATTTGTTGCCTTTTATTTTTCTATAGGCAAAAATGTATTCAGCCTTCAAGCCCATTAAATTATTTGTCTAGAAGAAACACAAATTAGGCATTTGTTCACTTCCTTCAACATATAAACTGCTAAAAGTCTTAGGGAAATAGGAATGATTTTAACTAGTTTTACATAAAATAGGAACCCTTATTCAATGTTTCTCAAACAAGTGTTCAATTAAAGTGGTTGTAAAGGCATTCATGCCTTAAGATAAAAAGCCTTCTGTGTGCAGCAGCCCCCCCAAAATACTTACCTGAGCCCATCTAGATCCACCAATGTTACAGGAGTATCTCGACTCCCCTTCTCATCAGCTAAGACAGCATTACAGCACCATTGGCTCACACTGCTGTCAATTAAAATCAGTCAGCCAATGAGGAGAGAAAAAAGGTGGGGCCAGTCCGCATCTCTGTGTCTGAATATACACATGGAGCTGTGGCTCAGCTCAGTTGCCCCCAAAGCAAGCTGCTTGCTGTGGGGCACTTAACAGGAGGAAGGGGCCAGGAGCAGCGAAGAGGGACCTGAACCCACTGCACAGGGAAGGAAAGTATAACATGTTTGGTATTTTTCTTTTTTTTTTTTAAAACAAGACTTTAGTATAACTATAAGCTTAAAATATTATAATTTCAGTATTTTCCTTGTTAAAAATAGCTGTGGTTTCTGATGATCCAGAAAAGGGGTCTCCAAACTGTGGCCCAGGGGCTAGATGCTGCCCATTGCTTGCCTTTATCTGGCCTTGGGGCACTATTCCTCCCACTGATACGAGACACTATTCTGCCAATGAACATCAACAAGGGGTTTCATTTCTCTCACTGACACCAACTATGGGGCACTATTCTTCCCAATGATACCAATGATTGGGCAGTTTTCCGCCCCCTAATACTAAATGTGGCAATTTTTACTCCCACTAATGCCAGGAAAATGTAAACTCCTGCTGGCCACAGTCCGGCCTCCTAAAGTGTGAAGGACAATAAATTGGCCTTTTGTTTAGAAATTGTTTAGAAATTTTGGAGACCCCTGATCTTCTTACAAGAACTGCATTTTTATTATTATTATTGTTTTATTTATTTTGGTCAAAAGTGAAATAACAATTTAAAAAATATATATTTTTTCTTTTTTTAATGGGAAATATTGCATATTAATATTTTGTATTCTCCTTTTTGGCTATCGGTGGGCTTTTTTATTATCTTCATTTCTCCTATTGTTAAAACATAAAATGCCTGTTTGCAGAATTCACACAGCCCAAGCCAATGTTTCAGTAATGGCTGGTCTGCTTGAAAGGAGTTTGCAGTGCTGTCTCTTTATCTAACACTTGGTGCTCTCTGAATCCATTGTTATGTATTACACAGTATGTTAACTTGTATAGCAAATATTGTGTACGTATAGAAAAAAACACAACAAAAAAGATGTAGAATAAAAAAAGTCCCAATTATCACTGGAGGTTGAAAACCCTGTTCTAGCTACCATAAGTTTAAGTCCAAGTTTATGTTGACTTCTGGGTGATTTCAAAAACATCTGTGCAGGTTACTCCGAAATCGCCAAAAGTAGTACAGAGCCTACATTTGGTGCGGCGCCGCACCAATTCGGATGCTGCCATTGCCGGAAATTGCCGCCGATTTGGCACCGGGTCAGATTTTAGGACAACAGTCTGTCAACAGACAATCCCCTGCCAACAATTGGATCGTGTATACGAGGCTTAGGTGCGGTATCAATGGCAACCAATTAGAAATAATCTTACAGCCGTCTAAATTGGTTTGAGGGCTTTATGATTTGCGAGCAACTTTTTTTTGACTCGGTTTGCAAGTGTTGACTCGCAAGACGAGCAGAATTCAAGCTAAATAGGCCTGCAGTACCTCATTTGGCCTGATGTACGGGGGCGCAGGAGCCAAACATTGGCCTGCAGTACCTAATATGGCCTGAGGTACGGGGGAGCATAAGTCGAGCCGAAGTGTCCTCGGGCCTTTTCGGCCATTTTCAGCGCTCTCTGATGCCCCCCACCTCTGGCCGCATTCGGTATTGCATCCCACTGGAGTCAATGCGGAACAAACTATTTTCGTTTCCATTGACTTCCATCGGAAAACTCGCTTTGATATGCGAGTACTTTGGATTACGAGCATACTCCTGGAACAGATTATGCTCGTAATCTGAGGTTCAACTGTACATGCCTAATTTCTGCTTGGTTGTTACAAAATACTAAATACTGAATTCCTTGCAAGAACATGTTCAGTAACAGACTATTTTGAAGCCTTTCTTTGCATTCCAAAGGGAAAGCATTCTCTTGGTATTAAATCCTAGACTTCTTATTCAAATGACATCATTATATTCCTCTCAATATACTGCAGCAGCTAATCTAATATATCTTCTGTATTAAGTAAATGCAATGTGGGAGCATTGGCAGGAAATGTGTTTTATGTCTCATTGGCAAATAACATTTGTATTATGCACTTGCTGCTTGATAGTTAACATGCATTAACACAACGTAACTTAAGATGTGCTGGGTACATTAAACCCAATGTGATTTTTCCTCAAAGCATTGGTTAAGAGCACAAGCTGAAAAGTAACACAAGGTCTGCATCAAAAGCAAAGTCATCTGACAATAGAGGGAGAGGAAATGTATGGAAAATGGCTACCTCCCGGAAATCAATCTGAATCAGGATTTGATCATTTCAAACATATCTAAAACATGTTCTCCATGGAAAATAAAATATAATGGCAAGTTAATATGATAACATTCTCTGAAATGTCAAACTCAATTATACTTTTGACCAAAGTTAATTACATAATAACCTTAGGTTATCTCTGAAACCCTGCCTTTTAGAGAGTAAATGATAAAAATAGAATTATTATATGCCTGCATCATGCATTTTTCATGTGTCCTTATTTAAGAGGAATCTGATCATCCTGGCTACAGTTATTGTTAATAACACAAAAGGAAAAAAACTGTTGCTCTCCAGAATAATAATGATGGTACATGAAGCAAGCCCCGGTTACTGCAATGTAAAATGCGTGCGTCAGATATATTTGAAGCTACATCTAAAATTAGTTTTTGCTGACAATTTATAAAATATGCAGGGCCTGGATGTTATATGTGGCATGCGTATTTTTATGAAAAAATCTGTATCGTTGCTCTACCATTTGAGCCTTGTTGTTTTTCAATGTCCTTCATATGGAGCCAGCAGTTTCTTTGTTATGTTTCTAATTTATCAAGGGCATCCCAGGGCTCATGGAAAGTGAACAATGCCACTGTGCATAATATGATACAGCGGGATGTCGGTGTGGTCAAAGTCTGGGCATTTTTGCAGGATGTGTCTATATGTCAAAAAAACGTTCACCTACTTATATCATTGCCCGCCATTTAAACCAGCAGTTTTAGGCTTTAGGCTATTTTTCACTATTGCCTTTTTTCGCCCCATTTTTTGAAATATGCTGAAAATTGCATGTACACGTGAATGACGCATTCCACTACCATTCTTTATTGCAATGACAGTCAGCATGCCTGAAATGAGATGATTAACTATGTGCTATCACTTTAGCTCACTCACAGTGCTCTAGAAACCTCTTTTCACATTGCTGAGGCTTTTATGGCAAATTAAGCATTGTTATGATAACATGAAAGCCTTGTTGTTTTTCTCAGCAGTCTGTATGGAACCAGCAGTTGCATTGTTATGTCTGTAAGGTCCTTTTCACACTTGTGTGACTTGTCCTGCGACTTAAGGCTGCAAAGCTGCATGACAAGTCGTACCCCATAATTTCCAATGAGTCCGTTCATATATGTGCAACTTCAAGTCGCAGCAACTTCAAAGTAGTCCCAGCGCTACTTTGGTCTGTCTTTGATATGACTTGAGGTTCATAGACCTCAATATTACACAGGTTTTGCTTCAAGTTTCATCAAATTCACACAACAAAGTCACATAAAAGTTGCGCGACTTTCAAGTGTGAAAGGGGTCTAAAAATCAAAGGCACCACAGAGCTCCGGAAAATGAATACTGCTGAGGCACAAAAATGTGCTTCAGAGGGATGTCAGTGTAGTCAAAATGCAGCCATGTTTAAAAGTTGTCTCTATATCACCTACTTGCTCTTATGGACAGAGACTGCAAGTCTTTAGGTACTTTCATAGCACTGGAAACTGATGCATGGCATAGCACCACATCATACACCCTCCTCCATCATTGATTGGACTGTATAATAGGTGCTGGAAAAAGGGGAAGTTGAGCTCATACAGCAATGATGCAAATTCTAATGATTAAAAAAATATTTAACCGTGAGTACAAATCCAACTCCCAGAGCTGCAGGCAGGACATCCAAGGTATGAGCCCATTTATACCACTGGAAGCTAACTTAAAATGCCATTTTACCAACTGATATACAAACAAAACAAAAAGAAGAATGACCAGAAAGACATCCTGCCCATTCTCAGATGTGCTAGGACCCACTATGGTTTCCTAAGCAAATACACTGACACATCTCCAAGCACCAAGCTGACCACTTGTCTAGTGAAAAAGCATATCACTGTCTCAGCTGTTCACAGACTTAACATGCTTTCTGTCTAATTCCAAAATTGACGCATTGAAAGTCCAGGATTAAGGAATAGTCTAGGCAATATGGCCACAACTGGTTGACTTGTCATATGACATCATTGTATTCATCAATCCCCCACGGGATGGGAATAGAAGGTTATAGTGATTATTTGAGGATTCATTGGACATTAAAAATAGAAGGCGTGTGACTTTTGTTGACCCATGATTACTTACTTTATATTGGGCAATACTAGAAAAAAGACGTGGTGCTTCAGTGAGTGCAAAATCTGTGTCCACTGTAATAGTGAAAGTCTCTGCCACTGGGAAAATGGGGATAAGAAGGACACAGAGAGCCAGATTCAGATACGAGATACGACGGCGTATCTCCAGATACGCCGTCGTATCTCTGAGTTTTTCCGTCGTATCTATGCGCCTGATTCAGAGAATCAGTTACGCATAGATATCCCTAAGATCCGACAGGTGTAATTGTCTTACATCGTCGTATCTTAGGCTGCAATTTCAGGCTGGCCGCTAGGTGGCGCTTCCGTATAGTTAAGCGAGGAATATGCTAATAAGGTTTTAAGGCCGATTGAGAAAAGTACGTTCCGCCGGCGCTTTGTTTTACGTCTTTTACGTTCGGCTTTTTTTGGCGTATAGTTACCCCTGTTATATGAGGGGTATCCTATGTTAGGTATGGCCGTCGTTCCCGCATCGAGTTTTGAATGTTTTACGCAGTTTGCGTAAGTCGTTCGCAAATAGGGATTTATGTCATTTACGTTCACGTCTAATCCAATACGTGCTTGCGGCGTACTTTTCCGCAATGCACACTGGGATATTTCACGGACGGCGCATGCGCCGTTAAAAAAAAACGTCAAAATCACGGGGTCAAGTTAAATTTAAATAAAACACGCCCACAACATCCCCATTTGAATTACGCGTCCTTACGCCGCAACACATACATTACACCACCGTAAATAAGGGCGCAAATTCTTTCTGAATAAAGAACTTGCACCCAAAGTTACAGTGGCGTAACGTATCGGGGATACGTTACGTCAGCAGAAAGATCCGCTGATCTTTCTGAATCTGGCCCAGAGTTTGTATGTCTGCTGACTGCAAGGCTACAAAGGATATATTTTAAATGGAGAAAACTGTTTTGGTAGCTTTCTCCGGAGTTTGCTATTTCCGGATGGGGCTCTGTAGTTTGGAGATCCCTAAGAGTCTTGGGTGGGGCGGGATCTCCAACCCTGTGTCCGGGTCTTGTGGACAGCCAGCAGGGTGTGTGCCTATATAACGAGGGGATGGTGAGAGCAGTAGGAGGTGGAGTAGGAGCTGGTTTTGGAGCAGTTTCTGCAGCCAGGTGGGAAGTGTCTTACTGTTTAAGAACACAGGCAGTATCCTTGAGATGACACTCCATGTGGGAGAAGTTCCAGATCAGTGGACTGAGAGAGTTAGGCCAGCTGAGAGTGTTGGGCTGACACAACTGGAAGAGAGAGTCCTGGGGACCAGAATGGACCGTGAGTCTTGGAGGAATGTGAAAGTCTGGAGTGTCAGGAGAGACCCTTCCTAGAGGCCAGGAGCAGGCCTGCGCAGCTTTGAACTGTGGCCAAAGCTGAGTGAGTCTTAAGAGCCAGGTGGCTTGGCATTTTTTTAATTTTGTTGTATTTTTTCTTGAGAAGAACCGCTGTGTGGACAACCCATGCATGCATGAACTTTAATTTTTGTTACTTTCAATAAAAGTGGGCTACCATGCCCTAAATCCTGAAGTTCCTGTTGGCTGTGAACTCACTGAAAAATACATCTACTGCTGAGCTAGACATTCCCTCATATTACACCACATACATTAAGATATACATGGGGTGGTGGGAGGAGTGCCACATTTTGAAAATAGCAAACCTTTGTGACAGAAAATGCATTTCTTTGTGAGGTTCAATATACAGTATACCTTATTTTTGTGGTGGATAATGCTCTTGTCACCCCCAATCTTATGGAAATCCTGAAGAACCATTGGTAACATTTTAGATTCAATTTTGTGGAGGACTGGATTCAATTTTTGGATGAAAGCAGAGAGGTATGTGATGAGATTAGTTTGTGTGTATGTTTTAGGCCTTGCTCAGCCTGGGTGTACAATATTATATGCCCGTGCAGGGCCGTGTTCACCCACACGGGGATGTGTAGTTGTTCCATGCATCCTCATGCAGGCAGTCCCATGGAGATATATTGGGCCACAGTGGCTGTATGGACACATTATTCTCAGTTTTTTTTATACACATTGGTAGATATTTCCCAGGACAGTACCTATTGTAAGCCTTCTATTCCATTTTTTGCCAATCCCTTGCCTATTAGACTTGGAAGTGGGCATTATTTATTTTGAAGATTTGCACACATTGACTTTAATCGGATTTGGATTCGGCAGCAAAACTTGTGATACTGCATGTTCGGTGAATGTCCTGCCAGCCGAATCTGGGTATGTTTAACCCATCTCTATTTCCCAACAACAATAAAGTAAGCTTGGATTTTCATTGTCGAAAATAAAAATACTGTAATTTTCCAGTGTACATTTTGAATCTACAATAAAACAATATTCCAAAGTGCGTTGTCCTTTTGCATTTGTACAAATTAATACATCTCATAAGAAACACAGTAAAGTGCCTTAAACGTATATATTTTGAATCTTGTTGGTGTTTACGAGGCAACACAGATAATGTGAATACTCAGTTGCCAGTACTCATTGATGCACTCTGAGCCCTGGATACAGCTACATAATAGTGCGCCCCATTCATCAAAGTGTCTGTAATAACAACTGTTTATTGCCTTTCAGCAACCAATAAGCTTGCTCTGAAAAATGGTAGTTGGATAGATGGATTGTTTTTCCAAACACAGACAGTTTGAACAAAACAATATTGTGAAGAAAAAGTGTCAGTTTGTCTTAGCTGTGTCCAAATCTCAGCTATTACTGGTAAGATTCAAAACTTAAAGATGAAAAGACTAACCTCTAGAAACCACCTATGGGATTTGTCAGGTAATTTCTGTCTCGGTGGTCTGGATGACCTTATATTCAATCTGGTTTGCATTCTTCTCATGTTGTGCAAACAGAAATTTCCTGATCTTTACTAAAGCAAAACTATGCCCCGACGCTCCAACTGGTGCCAAAACCGTTTTAACGCGTTTCACTCTTCAAAGAGGCTTAAGCATATGGCTGTTTTGGCAGCAGGTGGACTGTTGGTACATCACTTTGCTTCACTTAACTACAGTTGGCTTTTATATTGAGTGGCTCTCCCTTCTTCTTTCTGGATTCTTAAATTGTATTGCATGTGTATCACCCTCCTAGCATAAGTTGCTAGGCAAATATAGGCTTTGGTTTCTTTGTAATCAAGGGAGAAGTAATTGTTTAGATTTGCCTGTATAGTGTCTCACAGGCTGGGAGTTTGATTGCTTCACCCTGCCTCTGAAAGAAGCTTCCAGAGCTTAGGGTGGGATATTCAAATAGCCCAGCCTGCATATTTTTCAGGGTCTGGACATTCCCTGAAAGGGAAGTTTTCAGAAGGGGACAGGAGTGTGAATTAATAGTTGAATCCCTTAGAGCTGGTGCCTGCCAGCCCTTTAAGGGCTTAAGAATGCCAGAGGGCAGGGCGGGGCTTATGATCATATGACCACCATGATTGTCTGTCACAGCAGTGACCTAAGCAGAGAATGGGAGAATGGAATGGTTAGAAGCTGATAACTGTGTCGGGAGCGCTATTGCACACAAATATGCAGCCGCTCAGTGCCAAGGCCTGGCCCCTGGAGAGCATAGCTCCTTCTCCCCAGGAGGATTCCACAGATGCAGGGGCTGCTGCTGCCAGGCAGCCCATAGACATAAAAACTGCTCAAAGAGATTTCTAAGGTGCTAGGATCAAAGGCTCAAATGGACTTTCCTCAGAGCTAACTGCAGAACCACACAACAAAGGGGATTGGGTCCTGAGAGGTTTCATCTTATTCACTGGGTTGTGTTCGTAGGAAGCTGGAAGGAGGCAGATGTCCTGTGGACTTGTAAGTAGTGACTTCAAGTTGATTCCTGAGGCTGCCCCACGGTCTACAGATGTAGGACCTCAGGCTGCTCATTATTAGCCCTTATTGCTACTGCTCCTCTGATTACTGGCTACTGCTGAGCATTTTGGAGTATTCCATACGCCTACCCCTCTCCTGTTACAAGTTTCTTCAAGCAATAAATCATAAAAGGGCAACCTCTAGACTGCTTATTAAAGGAGGGGAGAATGGACTGTTGCTTGGGTAGCTGGTAGCCTCTGTACTTGTTGGGGAAGAACCAATAAATACTAGCGGCTCCTGTGGGAGTAACGCTACACATGACTTCAAAATCTCTTCTCAGTAAATTATTTATAAGGCCAATGCATAAGTTATTACTGCATATGTTGGGCTCCAATGTTAATATAAATTGCTAGTGCATTGTAAAATTGGAATAGGAACTGGAAAAGTAAACACACGGCATAATTTATCTAGCAGAAGAAAGGATAGTCCAATGACTTATGCACTGTTATCTATCACACTCATAGGTAGCCACAATACGCCTGATTTATGTACGTTTTTTTAAGCAGGACAGCTCCTGTACTTTTTATAAACATTTACAATACATGGGTGTTATGCACCAAGTGCAGTGGCATTGCGCAGGGAAGCCTTGCCCAGTGTAGCACCACTGCAAGACAAGGCAAAATGCTCTGTCCCCTATCAGGCCAATTTATAATACCCCATTGTGGTGGTTTGTACTAAAAAAGTATGACATGCTGTACTTTTTTTCAGCACAGCGCGGTGTAAGGGAATCCACCACCTCGCACCATGCTGCGTTCAATAGAACTTGATGAAATGTCTCTTTCATATAAATATTTTCAGTACAGTGGAACCTCGGATTACGAGCATAATCTGTTCCAGGAGAATGCTTGTAATCCAAACTACTCGCATATCAAAGCGAGTTTCCCCATTGAAGTTAATGGAAACTGAAATAATTCATTCCGCATTGACTTCAATGGCATGCAATACCACATGGGGCCAGAGGCGGGGGGCGCTGGAGAGCCTTGGAAATGACCGGAAAGGCCTGAGGACACTTCAGCTGACCTGGGCAAACCTCGAAAAGACCCCATTCACGAGCCTTTCCGAAGTTTGCTGAGGTCAGCCAAGCTGTCCTTTCCGTGCCTTTCTGAACAGTGCCGATCGGTGCAGTTTGGCTCCGGAGCCCATCACCTCAATCCAAATGCGATACTGCAGGCCACATTTGCTTGAATTCTGCTTGTTTTGCGAAACAACACTCGAGGCAAACCAAGTCAGAATTTCTTTAAAAAAGTTGCTTATCTTTCAAAACACTTGTTAACTCATAAACCAAGGTTCCACTGTACATGTTATGCACTAATGACCAATTCACACTAGGAGTGGTGGGACTGCGCTGGGCCTTGTCCAACATAGTCGCACCAAGGGTCAAAGAAAAATGCGTTGTCTGTTGTTAGGCCAGTTCACACAACTGTTGTGTGCTGAAAAAAGTATGGCATGCAATATGGTGTGAAGCAATCCTACTGCACACCTGTGGCTCCATTCTAGCAATAGTGCAGGTGTCAATTGGTCCTAATGGTTACGAATATGCATAACCAGCAGGTGTGAGCATTGTGCGTGTCGGGCATGATATGTGTTTTTAATGTCAAAAATGTGGCTACCTTCCAATAATCACTGACACTGATTTACTAAAGGAGTAAAGCAAGTTCATGTTCAAAGCAAATGAGGTGGAACAAAGAGAAAATTCACTTCTCAGAGAATGACGAATTACGTGAAAGTGAAATGTAAACATTGAATTTTTGCTCACATGTGATTGGATGATTGAAGCAAATTAGGGAAAATTTACCTGACTTCAATTATCCAAGCACGTACAAAAATCCTGTTTTTTTTTTATTTTCCTGCACAATATTGCGCATTCTCTTCTACTATGACAAGTGAAACGTCACTGTGAAGGCCCATTTACACTGGTGCATTGTGTTAACATGCATTAGGTGCACGTTAACGTGCTTTGTGTCATGACGGGTCTGGCAATGCACAAAAAATAGACCTGCAGCATTTTCTGTGTGACACAGCACATCATGACACATGGTAGTGCGTTACTGTGTATTGCAGTACACTGCAGTGCAGGTCTGTTGGTGTGCAATCAAGAATGCATGGCACCGCACATGTGTGTTACTGTGCCAAACCAGTGTGGATAGATAGGCCCTGAAATTGGACATGCTCTGCTTTTAGTAAGTTAAAAGGGTTGTAAATGTTAATTTATTTTTAAATAAAAATAACAAACGTGTTATCTGTGCAAGGGTTTTTGCACAGAGCAGCCCTGATCCTCCTCTTCTGGGGTGCCCCGTTTGTGCTCCTAGCTCCTCCCAGCATCACCCTTGATGGCTAACTCCCATGCACCCCTGCTGCGTCCATTGACACAGACAGCGGGACTCGGTCTCGGTCCCTTTTCCAATGTCACTGCATTTGATTGACAGCAGTGGGAGCCAATGGCTCCCGCTGCTATCAATCTGTCCAATGAGAAGACAGACAGCGACTGGGGACACAGGACTTGTGCACATCGCTGGATGGAATTGGGCTCAGATAAAAAAAAGGGGGCATCTGGAAGCAGCTGCAGCAAAGAAGGTTTTTCACCTTAATGCATAGAATGCATTTTATAGAGATTTTTATAGAGAATGTACAATCACTTTAATCCCCATGAGTTCATAGAATTACAGTAGGCTGTTAAAGCTAAAATTAATTGGCTAGCTTAGAGAATGTTACTCACTCTTAAGTTAACCATGTCTAACAGAATGGTCACAGAGAAAAACAGGTGATGAGCTTAAATAGATGATGTTGAAACTTTTTGATGTTGAACATTTTTCAATGCAGACATTGTGATTTGGCCTGAAATAGCGCAAAGAGGCCAACAACATTGAGCTTCACTAAAGAGCTTGATCTTTAAATTACAACTTACTTTATGTCTCATACACTACCCCTCCCAGACTTTGCAGCTCACAGTGGGAGGGTTTCAACAAAAGAGGCAGCGCTGTCAATCCAAAAAGAAGTGGGCGGAACTAGGTGTGTCCAGAATGCTGACAAGTTACAGACTAGTAGTAAATCAGCAGTAACAATGTTGATAGCCATGCCCACTGCAAAATGTTCTGATCCCACTGTAGTACAAACAGGAACAGCCTACATGAGAGTGGAAGCTCTGCTCCGAACTCAGAAGCAGTGCAGCATTGTTGCCACACGAACACAGGAAGCTACATGAATTGCTTCCCTGGCAGGTCAACAGGTATTTGTCGGGCTTTAAAGGAGGATTAGAGAAACGTAAGTTTGGCGGGTCCGGTAAGTGGCTCAGACCACCGGAGCATGGTGGGGGGACCCCTCTCCAACCACCAATAAAAGTGATCTTGCGGCGAATCCGCCACAGAGACTACTTTTATCTAAAAGCGGACCGCCCATTAAAAAAGATTGTACTGGGGTTATGGCAGCCAGCTGCTGCCATAACAACAATATTCCTCTTCAAACATCCGACGTATAATGAAGGCAGGCGGTTCGTAAGTGGTTAAAGAGTAACTCCTAACTACTTTTGTTGAGCAAAAAAAATTTTGCCTCTGGGTGATCTCTGTACATTGCAGAGATTTTAACAAACTTTATTGCAGGTTCCTACCTTTTATTCCTCTGAAGAAATATATATTTTTTTGTCTGTGTCTGTGTGCACAATTAATCTAATGACAGTGATTTTATAATTCTCAGTTAGCTGCTGCACTTGCAGGGATCTAATGAGGAAAGTAGCAGGGTCTTCATCTCTTTAGATTTGAATTGCCTTTGGGCATATGTTAGTGCAGACTTCTGGGAAAATCATTGAGCCAATCACACAAGCTGGAAATTACATTTCATGGGGAATGTTCTGTACACCATCAGTGAACAGAATGCCCCCAGGCTGCCATATTGCTTTGCATTTTACAGAAAATCACAATGCTGCAGATTGAAAAGTAAAGGTCATTTTTAATAACATTAAATTACCTTAGGACTTATGTAGCAATTATATGAGAAACGCTGAGATGAGAAACACCTATCACGGAAGTGACCAGGAGGAGACCGCGACTTTTAAACAATTTATGGACGCCCGCAGCCTATCAATAATTTCAGGTACACTGACTCGGCACAGTGAGGCTGCAATGGGCACAGTGAGTTTGGGCACAGTGAGGTTGCAATGGGCACAGTGAGGTTGGCACAGTGAGGTTGCAATGGGCACAGTGAGGTTGGCACAGTGAGGTTGCAATGGGCACAGTGAGGTTGAAATGGGCATTGTTGACCCTCTTTTCCGCTTACAGTAGCTGCTGCATTTCTCACCCTAAGCTTATACTCAAGTCAATACGTTTTCCCAGTTTTTTTGTGGTAAAATGATGTACCTCGGCTTATACTCGGGTCGGCTTATACTCGAGTATATACGGTAAACATATTTTGTATTTTTTCTCAAAAGTAGAGTTACACTTTTTAAAATATTATGTGCTAATCTAAGCTTTTCCCAATTCACCAGCTGTTTTATTGACAAATAAATTTTCAGAGTGATCCTTTCATATCATGTTGATGTATATCACCCAGAATGCCACCTATTTCTATATGACCACCCTATTTCTAAAGCCCTGTACACACGGGCAAGAATCTCGTCAGGAAAAAAACATTGTTTTTCCCAATGAGATTCTTGGCAAGAATCTCTTGCCGCAGTTCTCTTGAAAGGCAAGAAAGCGGTGACATCATTGTGTACGACGAGCATGCGCTCGTCAAATTCGATGCCGTCGCTGCCTTCTTGCTGCACCCTACCTATGCCTAGGAATTTACGTGCATGCGTCAAAGTCATTTTGAGCATGCGCAGATTTCCATGGCGACAGGTATGTATACACACTCTCGGGTTTCTTGGCAGGAAAACTGTCAAGAATCTCACGACAAGAAAATAGAGAACATGTTCTCTATTTTTCTCGTCTAGATTCTGGGCAGTTTTCTTGTCGAGAAACCTGAAAGCCTCGTACACTCGCTCGGTATACTCGGCAAGAAAGCTCTGCCAGCAGTTTTTTTTGCTGATTCTTGTAGAGTAAACCGAGCGTGTGTATGAGGCTTTAGCCATTAAAACAGAACAAGTATGCAGATCAGAAGATGTGATTACAGATGCTGAATATTTTTCTGGGTCGGTGACCCAAAGAATGGAAGACAGAGGGTTAGCACGAGAGTCATACATCAGCTTTTCAGAGGCTGGCAAACAATGTCTGCTATGACATCAAATATTAACAAAAGGAATAGGCAATGAAAGACAATGCTATTTACAGAAAGATACAGAATTGCTCTTTAAAGAAGACAGAAAAGATTTATAAGCCTCCAAACAGGGTACCATATAAATGCCCTGAGGGTGCCCCAATTCTGTGTACAATTCAGCAATTTCAATGTGCTCTGGTGCACAGAGCTGACATTATGGAACAGATCTCTCCCCTTTTGTACTTGAACAGAATTTTGCAGAAAATAGTTAATGAGCTAAACTTTCTAAACAACTTGCTGAGTATCTTCAGTGATGTACGTCGGTTTGATGTGCGCCTTCTTTTCACCACTCAAGGTCTCGGAATCGTTTACGCCCTCATTGCCTGCCCTGAGCCCCCGAATGCACTTCTTCCAAAACAAGATGCATTTTTCATAGCCCTGACAGCCAATGGCATAGTGGAGTGCTCATGGGGTTTGGTTTTTAGCTGTAATTGCCAGCAGATCTCCACAATCGCCTCTAATGTACTCTTATTCTCATTTATTTGCAGTTGTAATTAGGAGGCAGCGTTGCCAGCTCTCGCGTATCAATGCCTTCCATTATCCAATCACTGCAAGCTGGCGATACAAACACAGATGGGAGGTAATGGGGCTGTGGTGTGATATTAGTGAGAATATAGATCAATCGCACAAAAATACAATACACAAACACAATACTTAACCCCAGCATTGCCTTCCTTTGTAACACAAAATGGCACAAAATACTTTATACACTATAACTATATAATGCAGTGACTTGACAAAAGCAACCTTAACCCAGGGACTTTGCTATTATTTGCATCGTCACTGAACAACAAATAAAAAAAAATCAATTTTCAGAAAACTACGTGTTTAGAATGCAATGGAAATCTTTTTCACGGATACTTAGAGAGATTATTGTACCTAGTGGCTCTTACTATCCAACCGCATACCAGTCAGGACTCCAGGGGGTAAAAATGCAGGAATTTTTAGGACTAGTTTTATTCCCTTGGCATAGAATGTTGGACTCAGGGCAACTTATTCTGTAGATAAAAATTATTCCTCGTTACTCTTCGACTCTCCTCTCAATCAACTCTCTGTGTTGTTTGTAACTATTAGGCCGTGTACACACGATCGGTCCAACTCGATGAGAATGGTCTGACGGACCGTTTTCATCGGTTCACAGACTGATGGTCTGATGTGCGTACACACCATTAGTCCAAAATCCGATCGGGTCAGAACGCGGTGACGTAGAACACAACGACGTGCTGAAAAAACGAAGTTCAATGCTTCCAAGCATGCGTCGACTTGATCCTGAGCATGCGTGGGTTTTTGGACCGATGCTTTTGCGTACTAACCATCGGTTTGGCTCGATGGTCAGGCGTCCATAGGTCCGATTTTAAAGCAAGTTTTAAAAGTTTGGTCCGACGGACGACGGTCCGATGGGTCGTACACATTATCGGTTTGGACCGATGAAACTGGCCTTAAGGCCAGTTTCATCGGTCCAAACCGATCGTGTGTACGCAGCCTTAGGAATATGCTGTCACCTGTCTGGGATGACTGAAGATGTACATATGCAATTTGTCATCATACAAGTTAATTGGGTAAGTGGCTTTTTTTGTGTGGACTCTTCCTTCTCCATATCTCCAGGTGGGAACATTCTCTGAAAACCGTGTGGAAGAGGAGGTCCATTGTCATAAGGCCTGAGGCAAGTATGTGGAAGATGGCAGGGGATGCACAGCCCAGCACATGCATAACATTACATGAAGGAATGCTGTGGTATCTGGCACCAAACCGTCAGTAGCAGATCACTGTCTGTACCAGCTTGCCTTCTTTGCTTAGTCTTGGTGCCATCTCTTCTCTGGTAAAGCAACGCACATGCACCACACCCACCCAGACCTGACCACCGTGTTCCATTGCTCTGTGGTCTAGTTCTGATGCTCCTTTTGGTTTTAGACAAGGGTCAGTATTGGCGCCCTAACTGGTCTGTGGCTATGCAGCCCTATATGCAACAAACTGTGACACCTTTCTATTGGAACCAGTATTAACTTTTTCAACAATTTGAGCTACAATAGGTCTTCTTTTGGATTAAACTACTCAGGCCAGCTTTCGCTCCCCATGTGCATCAATGAGCCGTGGCCGCTCATGATCCTGTCACTGGTTCACCGGTTTTCTTTCCTTAGACCACTTTTGGTAGGTCATGACCACGCAAACTGGGAACATTCCACGAGAGCTCCAGTTTTGGAGTCGCTCTGTCGTCTATGTATAACATGTTTACTTGCTATCCCATACTTTCAGATGTCATTGTAAACAGATAATCAATGATATTCATATTACTCATCAGTAGTAATTTTTTACCTCCAGTACACAGAGCTCCCCCCTCCTCCCTCTCTCCATAGTAGAGAGTTCTGCCCCCTCTTTCATACAACTTTCTCACTCTGCCCCCAGTACACAGAGCACTCATCTTCCCTCTCTCCCCAGTACAAAGCTCCTTCCTCTCCTGCAGTACACAGAGCACCCTCCCCCAGTACATAGAGCCTTCCAGTACACAGAGCCCCTCTCCAGTACTCTGGCCTCCACCCCCAGTGCACAAAGCCGACTCTGATCCAAAGCAAATCCTTGCCTCCGGTGCAGCCAATTATGCAGTTCTTCCTCTCCCTCAGTACACAGGGCCCCCCAGTACATAGAGCCCTCCAGTACAAAGAGCCCCTCTCCAGTACTCAGACCTCCACCCACAGTACACAAAGCTGACCCTGCCCCAGACCAACCCCTCCCCCCAGCCCCTGGTGCAGCCAGTTATGCAGTTCTGCGAGGCAAGGTTTCTCCTCCTCCACTGAGGGGGCGCTGTCACTTAAAAACACACTATTCGGCATTGGAAACTACTTCTGTGTTTACAAATGACAGCAGCCAGTGGGCAACACAGGGCTAGCGCTGGACGTGGTGGTACACAGTACTGTCTCGTCCGGAACAACAACACTTTGACACCGCAGTCATTCATGGCAGTGAGAGGCGGGGAGAATGGGGCTCCCAGTGTGTCTCCTGATCCCCCACATACACTGGCGTTGCTAGGCAGGTGTGGGGGGTGCGGATCGCACCCGGATGACACCAGCCAGAGGGGTGACACCCGTCACGGCGCTGGATCGAGAGAGGCGCAGCGGCTATCTCCTCTTCCCCTGCGCACTCGAGTATCTCCTTCACTCAGTGCCCACTCGAGTATCTCCTTCATCCAGTGCAGTGTGCACAGCGCCCGAATGTCCTCCGGGTACAGCGGCACTGCAATCGCCTATTGACACTCAGGCAGATGTGGACTGTGGAGAGGCGTCGGCTGCCTATCAAAATAAATGCATTCCTCAGACCGACAGAGCCTAGTCTCCTCCTCCACACTGATAGTATATCCACAACAGGAGGAGGAGAGTAGGAGGAGGAACATCCATGTGGACAGACCGCACTGATCTGAGGTCTGTGACTGTAGGGAGAGGAGGGTTATATTAGGAGATTACATTAGGGGGAGAATACAGGGGGTTACATTAAGAGGGAATGCACAGAGGGGTGACATTAGGGGGATTGTACAGGGGGGGTTACATTAAGGGGGATTATATTAGGGGTGAAAACAGGGGGGTTACATTAGGGGGAGAATACAGGGGGGTTACATTAGGGGGGAATACAGGGGGGTTACATTAGGGGAGAATAGAGGGGGGTTACATTAGGGGAGAATACAGGGGGTTACATTAAGGGGATTGCACAGGGGTGTTACATTAGGGAGAATACAAGGGGGTTACATCAGGGGGATTGCACAGAGGGAGAGCTGTGCTGATGCGCTAGTTTGACCTGGGGGGGGTGACATCAAATTTTACCGCACCAGGTGACACCAACCATAGTGACGCCACTGCCCACATACAGAAGTACATGCAACATTAAGCGGGCTCCATTCCATCTGCCTTACTCTCAATACATAAATAAAGAGGGATGCGATATTATGCAAATTATTTAGCAAATTAAGTTCACTTAATAATCCAAAATGTTCAACTATTCCATGTAGGCTTAGCTAAGCAACAACAGTTTTAAGTGACTCCCACTGTATATCAAGCTAAAGTTCCACTGTTTCCAAAGGGGGCATAATGGAAAGAGTTTAGGGACCACTGCCTTAATTTATTCTACATTTCACCAGATCTGTTTTCACATTCGTTCTGTGTACCTATACTACAGCACGAAAGATGGTGAAAAATATGACTCTACAAATGTATAACAATAAAAAACAAAGGACAACCATCATCTTTATATGGTATTTGAATGAGGATACCTGTGCCAAGATCCATAGTAGGAAAGTTAACCTCAATAGCATCATCCATTAAACATAAGACCCTTTATTGCAGCAGAGGCTATATATTTCAGAAAGCATATAAAAGAATGACAACACAAGACTTTGAAAGAAAACGCTACAGGGTGAACCAATGTAAATCAATTACCCCATACCTATATTCTTGAATGGCCCACACACATATCCATTAAATCAAACAAATTTGATAACATTATAAATGATATGACATTAGTGGATAAATCAATAGCTATACATAGAAAACAATAAATAGTAGGCAGCATTCTAATAGTACCTAAGTAAGGGAGCCTCGTGAGAATGCTTACCGGAAACAGGCAATAGAGAAATATGATATAGATGTTAGCCTGAAATTGTACATACATGAAATGAATTCTTCTTCTCCAAATTATAGAAGAACATACACTATAGCTTGTATTATATTACACTATACATCTGTGTATGATGACATCTTATCCAGCATATTCACGGAAATTCCTACCCTGATCACACTTTAATGCTCCTGATGCCATAATAGGGCCATACACTAGGATTGGTTTAAATGAAAGATATTACAGAAAGAAAACAAAATATCTGAAGGACAACCATGCATACCAGTGACACCAAAGACTGGTGTTGCTGGAAGGCCATGACACACAGTCAGCAAAATTTAAAGCTCAACTCTGGTTACAAAAATTCTCATTAAACATATTCCTTAAAGTGGGAATAAAGTCCATTATATTGTTTTTCTTTTAGGGGTCCTCTGCAGGTATATGTTGTAATGTGCTAATATGCACAGCATATTAGTACAATATGGCAGACTTACCTGCGAAAGAAACCTTTTAGCTCTGTGGTGTAATCGATCCGGCGGACCCTGGGCACTTCCATCTTCACCAGGTTCTGTGTCTTCACTCACAGGAAAGGCCAGGCCACGATGACATCACTCCCCCACATTCGCGCAGGAGTCACATTGCCGCAGCACAGATCAGGGGCTGAAAATATACACTGAGTTGTGCATGCGTGGCTCAGTGTACATAATGGCTAACAGACAGGACAAAGCTTTTATGGCAGAAGAGACTGATAGGATCTCTTCAGTCATAAATATCCTGTCTATCAAAACTTTTTCAAAATGTAGCTTTACTACCATTTTAACCACTTGCCGACTGCCGCACAGACATTTACATCGGCAGAATGGCACAGACAGGCAAAAGGGCGTATATGTACGCCACTTTAAATTTGCTGCCGCGCGGGCGCTCTCGATGCCCGCCGGTGTCCCACGTTTGTGTCACGGAGCTGAAGAACAGGTGGGATGCCTGTGTAAACAAGGCATCTCCCTGTTCTGCCTAGTGACACAACAGTACATAAAGCCTAGTGACACGACAGTACATAAAGGAGTACATAAACCCCTCCAGTACACAGAGCTCCCCAATACTCAGATACCCAATACCCCTAGCATTTAGAGCCCCCAATGCACAGAGCCCCCCTCCAGTTATGAGACCTCTACCCCCAGTACACAAAGCTGACTCTGCTCCAGACCAACCCTGCCACCCCCGGTGCAGCCAATTCTGCAATTCTGCGAGGCTAGGCTTCTCCTCCTCCACTTGCCACTTATAAACACTGAATCCGGCATTGGAAACTGCTTCTGTGTTTACAAGTGACAGTAGACAGTGGGCAACACAGGGCTAGCGTTGGAGGTGGTGGTACACAGTACTGCCTCACTCCGGACAAAAAAAGTTGACACCGCAGTCATTCATGTCAGAGAGAGATCTCAGTGGCCCACTCCCTGTAATTGGGAGCAGTGGTCAATGTTGTGTCACTGGTAGCCCAGCCCCCTCACAATTAGAATCACTCCCTAGGACACACTTAACTGCTTCCTTTCCCCCTGGTGGTTAACTCTTTCCCTGCCAGTGCCATTTACACAGTAATCAGTGCATTTTTATAGCACTGATGCTGTATAAATGACAAAGGTCCCAAAATAGCATCAAAAGTGTCCGAAGTGTTAGCCATAATGTCGCAGTCACGATAAAAATCGCGGATCTCCGCCATTACTAGTAAAAAAAATAATAATAAAAATGCCATAAAACTATCCCCTATTTTCAAGACGCTATAACTTTTGCGCAAACTAATCAATAAACACTTATTGCAATTTTTTTAACCAAAAATATGTAGAACAATATGCATTGGTCTAAACTGAGGAAAACATTTTTTTTATATATATATATATTTTTGGGGAACATTTATTATAGCAAAAAGTAAAAAAAAGTTGCTTTTTTTTTTTTCAAAATTGTCGCTCTATTTTTGTTTATAGTGCAAAAAAGAAAATCCGTAGAGGTGATCAAATACCACCAAAAGAAAGCTCTATTTGTGGGGGGAAAAAGGACATTCAATTTGTTTGGGAGCCACATCGTACGACCGCACAATTGTCAGTTTAAGTGGCCCGGTCATTTGACAGCCAAATCCTCTGGGGCTGAAGTGGTTAATAGCAGCAAAGGATATAAATACACTGTGCATGCACCAAATGCCTTTACAAACTCAGATATTACCTTTGGTAAAGTTGCAGCAACATCATACAGAGAGTAGAGTTGTGGGAGGGGCTCAGCAGGCCACACCCATTACAGATTGCCTGCAAAAACTACAGGAGGGGGCGGATACAAAACCAGTCACTCTGCACAAGAAGAGACAGCAGCAGAGACTGGTCTGTATTACAGAGGCAAAGTATCACATTGGATTACTGCACAGATTTGGAAGGAATACACAAATCACACCAAGATTCACATGCTTCTTGTATTTAGACAATATTTGCTCATGAAGTTCTTGTTTAATGATAGAGGAGCTTTCATTAATTTTCTGCATACACAGTGACATAACCACATCTGCCTTGGGATCCTCTATAAATTGTTTCTTAGCATAGAGAGGTTTTTAATGATTTCCTGTCCACTCATAATTTATTAATCAGATGAAAACTTTTTTATGTTTATTTTGTTTCTTTTACTGCCTGACATTCTTACCCAGAGCAACAGAGCTTAAACAAATGGTGAACACAACACAATACAACATATATTTATGGTAGTTTTAACCTTTAAGACCAAAAAAAAAATTGCTATTAAAGGTCTTTAATCTTACAGATTACAGTACTGTATAAAATAAATACACATCCCCTTTGTCCCTAGTGGTCTGTGCATTGTCCTGCATGCACTTTTATATAATAAATACTGTTCTTTCTGCCTGGAAACTGAAGATTGTCCATAGCAACCAAAAAGTGCCCCTTTATGTCAAAAGTGCTTTTAAAACAGCTAGAAAACAGCGATAATAAATTAGAATCACTTGCAGAATTAAGCGATAGCGATTTGTGGGGAAATTCGTCATCAAACACTGAAGCCCCGTACACACGGCCGAGGTTCTCGACAGAAACCAGCGAGAACCTCGCTGGGAGCCGCATTCTGCCGAGAACCTCGGCCGTGTGTACGCTCTCGGCGAGCCCCGCCCGTCGGGAAACCCGTCGAGCAAATAGAGAACAGGTTCTCTATTTGCTCGACGGCCCGTCGGGATGAATGGCTGGTTGCCTTTCCCGACGGGCGGGTCGCCGATTCTGACGGCCGGCAGAGAACCTCGACGGAACGATGTGTTCCGCCCGTCGAGGTTCTCTGCCGTGTGTACGGGGCCTGAAAGTAATAATTATTGTTATCATTATATTATTATTTGTTATAATTTTTTATAGTTATTTACTACATTATAATTTATGATTTTGTGTTTCAAACGTTATCATACCCAGGATGTCTACTAGACTCTTGTTTGGACAAATTTAAAGGAGTTGTAAAGGAAAACATTTTTTCACCTTAATGCATTCTATGCATTAAGGTGAAAAAACTTCAGAGTATACCACCCCACCGGCCCCCCGTTATACTTACCTGACCCCTCAAAAGTCCCGCGCTCGCCACTCAGCCTGGCCGCTGATTGACTAGAGCGGATGTATTGAAAGCAGCTCAGCCATTGGCCTAGCGCTGCTGTCAATCACATCCAGTGACGCAGCGCCGAGTGATACAATGAGCGGCTACGGCCGCTCGCTGTATCACGGGAGCGCGCCCGCAAGGACTACACACAATGCAAGCTCTCTCGCATGAACGTGTGTAGTTTATGCGGGGAGGACCACAGACTGCCGCCGAGGAACCTCAGAAGACGTGGATCGGGGCCACTCTGTGCAAAACCAACTGCACAGTGGAGGTAAGTATAACATGTTTGTTATTTAAAAAAAAAATGTTTTTCCCTTAGTGACCCTTCAATTCCTAAGAATTGCAGGTCTACAATATAAAACGCCAAATTGTCCGCCAACAAATGTGTGTTGTCGGATTATACAATCATGTGTACACAAGTCCGTTGGACAAAACTCCAAAGTACAAACACGCATGCTCGGAAGCAATGCTCACCATAACACAACATTAGCAGAAGTTGCCCAAAGGGTGGCGCTAAAGAGCTGAAAAAACACAACTTTACTGAGGAGGAACAAGAAGTGATAAATTCAGACAAAGAAAAAAAAAATTTAGAAGGGAAATCGAAGGAAAAGGTAAGTGAACCAACAATGCACTAGCTTTAAGGAACCTATTTAGAAAATAAAAAACAAACCTTTACAACCCCTTTAATGTGATATGATCCTTGTGCTGATTCTTTGTTACTTAGTAGAAATGTCTATTTCTCTATCGCTTGCCCCCTGCTGCCATAATCTTCTGGTGTGGTGGGGGTTAATACAGCTAAGATAGTTGTCAGGAGCTCTCATCAAAAGCGCTCAACTATGCCCACCTTTTCCCGCCCCATCCACCAATTATAAAAGCCATGTGAATGACACAGGGTGAATGGACAAGGAGACGTTATTATTATTTCACCAGTTCTCTATTCAGAGATCCGATGTTATTTACAAGAGTCCTGTGAATGACATGCTAAAAAAATTTAATGAAATGCCAGAAAAAGTTTGTAAGTCTCTTCTCTAGTCTTCCTAATGTAGCGCCGGGTTACTTCCAAGTACCGGTGCTATTAAAATTTAGAGTTTAATCAGAGTGTAAGTGACTCTGATTCCAATTGCAATCATTTAATTAGGGTCTCTGTTTCAGCTTGGCTGTGCTGTGGGCTCATTCTGTTGTACTGGGGTGTTTTCCCACCCCAGTGCGGTAGGTGGCAGCAGTGGAGTTGAGGTATGGGTGTTCTTTCCCAGTGGCCAATCAGGAGGCTTGGGCATGCTGGGAGAGGGTACTTATGGAACAGAGGCCATGATGGTGGGGTTCTTCTTCCAGTGTGACACCCACCTTTAGGGTGACCACATTACCGCGCCCCAGTGTTATGGCCTACCTGGCCGGGCGTGCGTGCCACGCGGTGTTCCTGGTTTTCGGGGCCATGTTGGTCCGGAACATTCAAGCAGGACGGGGACTCAGTAGTCCACTGGGTTCCCACTTTTGAAGATCCCAAGCAAGTGTAGCTGTTCGGTGGGGAGTCCATCTGAGGAGCGCCAATGAGAGGCTGGTGGTCCATTAGGATTCCGACGAACCACCGGGTATCAAGGTAACCGGACACTGAAGGATTGACTCCTCTTTCAGTCGGTACCTGGGCGACGTTAGGAAGTAGATCCAGGCTTAACTTTACTGAGGAGGGTTACCTCCATATCTGCAATCAGAGAGGGCCTGTGGCAGAGGTGTCTCCCTGACATTCATTCAGGAGGGTCTGTGGCAGAGACTTTGTCCTGAAAAGGTTCAAGTGATACTTTGGCTGCTAGGTCAGCGAGAGAGGCCTATCTGGGTACGCTAATCCCACTCAAGAAGGAGTGGTGTGAAAAGTGTTACGCATAGGAGCAGGACTGCTCCAAATACTACGCCTGAATCTGCTATTCTCCTTTCAACCTCCATTTGTCCTTTCATCACCTGTTCACTGTTTTTACCCGGCTGGGTAATAATGAGCACATAAAAAGACATTTTCTTTGCGGTCATTCCTTTACTGCTGCTGTATGTACCATTCACCCCTAGACATTTGGAAGGAGCCATGAGGTAAATGTGCCATCCCATCAATTCTCAGCAGCCCCTTTGAGGGTACCGCTACACTAAAAATGCCATATCTATATAAATATATTGTTATATGATGGTCTTGTACCATAGCATTTACAGCAGAAAGATCTAAAGTACATTTCTGTGCCAAACTGACATTTGGCTTCAATTGGCTGACTTTCTTGAAGTTCAGGCAGTCATTTTCAATATTTATTTTCAGTAAGAAAAGTGTTTTTTTTTTTTTTTTACACAGAAGAATTTAGGAAAAAGATGTTATGTGGCCATCAGAAGAAAATAAGGTTTAGTAGAGTGTTCTTAAAAGTCACTTTTATAAAAGGAGGCTTCTAATCCTGCCTTGGGAAGTCAACCCGCAAGCCCTTGATTCTTTTCAATTTATCATATAAGACACTGTGAATAAATCTACTACTTGAGATTGTTTATATAGGCCAGGTGTTAGAACACAGGGCATTTAAACTGGAAAGCTGAAATCCCAAATTCAACATACTCAGATGAACAATGTGCAGGGAGTGAAGGGTATAACAGAAGATAGAAACCTATGCCCGTACACACAATTGGATTTTCCAATGGAAAAGGTCTGATGGACTTTTTCCATCGGATTTTCCGATCGCGCGTAGCCCCGTCTGAGTTTTTTTCATCGGAAATTCCGATGAATTCCATCAGAGTTTAGATATAGAACATGTCCTATATTTTCCCGATGGAATTCCATCGAAATTCCGATGTGATTTGGCCAGGCAAAAGCCTGATCGTGTGTACGCGGCATCAAGTTATTTTTAAGGGGTATTCTTGCCTTATAAGTATAAGCAGGGCTTTTTTTCTGGGGGAACTTGGTGGAACTCAGTTCCACCACCTTTGGCTCAGACCCTTTGGTGCCCGCTCACCACAATCACTTGTGAACACAGAAGTCTGGTTTCTGTGTTTACAAGTGACTGCTTTGTAACCCCCTGAACTCTGCACACTGTATGTAATGCAATTCTGGTATTTAATGCCCCTTTAAGACCCTTCTACTGTTTGTGAAATCTGAACGGGTCGTGGTTGAGTTCCTGCACCTATTTTCTGAGAAAAAAAGCTCTGAGTATAAGTAATAATAATAATAAATAATAATGCAAGTCTTATATAGCGCTGTCTTACCCTAACTTGCCAGGCAAGCTTCTGAAGCCACAGCCGAAGCTGTAGCTCATTGGGTCTCGAGGCGCTTATATAGTAACATAGTCACTATTACCCAAATCAATGGTACTCATTTTACCGACCTCGGAAGGATTGAAGGCTGAGTGGACCCCGCCAGGATCGAACCTGTGACCCTGAGGGCTCAGGTGATCACAGATTGCTGCAACGGAGCATTAGCCCTGCTGAGCCATCTTACCATCTTAGTCTAAAGTAGATCCACACTGTAGCCATCATTCAGCTACAGCGCGGATGGGAAGTGGTTAATGTGGGAGACATATGCCTACTTTTTCATGCTTATTTATATAATTATCCTTTATCACTATTGTGTTTTACTTACCGTACATACTCGAGTATTAGCCAAGTTTTTCAGCCCTTTTTTAGGGCTGAAAATACCCCTCTCGGTTTATACTCGAGTTAGTGTACCTTGGGCATCCATTTTTTAAAACTCGCAGCTTCCTCCTGGTCCTGTCCCGTTCCTTGATCAGCGTTTCACACTGTGTTCAGTGTTCCGCCTGTCACAGACGTTCTTTCATCCTCAGACTCAGTTTCCCAGCAGACACTGTGTTCAGTGTTCTGCCAATCATGGATACTCCCTTGTCCGAGGAAGAAAGAATGTCTGTGATTGGCGGAACACTGAACACAGTGTCTGCTGGGAAACTGGGTCCGAGGATGAAAGAACGTTCGTAATAGGTGGACAACTGAACACAGTGTCAAACGCCTATCACAGAACGGGACCGGACCAGGAGGAAGCTGCAAGTTTTAAAAAATGGGCGCAACGCAGCCTGTCAAGAATTTCAGGTACGCTGTAATGGGCACAGAGAGGTTGTAATGGGCACAGTGAGTATGGGCACAGGGAGGTAATGGGCACAGTGAGGTTGTAATGGGCACAGTGAAGTTGTAATGTGCACAGTGAGGATGGGCACAGTGAGGTTACAATGGGCACAGTGAGGTTGGGCACAGTGAGGCATGCAAATGGGCATTGTTGACCCTCTTTCCGCTTACAGTAGCTGCTGCATTCTCACCCTAGGCTTATACTCGAGTCAATATGTTTTCCCATTTTTGTTGTGGTAAAATTAGGTGCCTCGGCTTATACTCGGGTCCGCTTATACTCGGGTATATATACGGTATGTACTTTTATAATCAACTTCAGTCTACCAAGCACGCCAAAAAGTACAAAATGAGGGTCCAGACATTGTCCACAAAGAGACTGAAGGGGCTAATTTATCATTTATTATTGTAATTGTATTACAGAATAATTTATACAGCACCAAAAGCACCTTATAAAATCAAGGGAATCAGCACTGTTACAACGTCATTTAGTACAAGAGCTGACAATCTAAAATATTATAACATCAGTCTTCATTTTAACAAGAGTCCAAGGTGATTGGGGTTTCTGTTTCTTTATAAATCCCTTTAAAATCTTATTTAAAGTGTATTTGTTTGCTATGATATTCCTCTACAAGAATTATCCTAAATCTATAAAGGTGACCTCCAAGGCTTGGCAATGGCCTGTTTTTCTGGCAAGGAAAAACAGACTGGCAGCATTCCTTGCTCTTGTCCATCGATGGCCTAAGATTTTTTAACAGAGTCATTTCCTGATGGTTTACAATTTTAACTCGCAGTTTATTGTGTTAGATCATAATCTGTACAGGAATGAAATAAGTAAACGTGTAATGATGAAAGTGCTCAAGATCTAGATGATTTGTTAGCTTTGATCTATAAATCACACCACAATCTAGGCATTACAAAACACAATGAGGATGTTACAAATACACACAAATATGTATTAAATATGCAATAGCAGTATTTATACCAACTTAAGACTACTTCTAAACTGACAAATAAATTGGCAGAAAACAGAAGTGCAAAAATGTGGTCGAGACAGAGAAATCAGTAACTCAGTTTGTAATGCAAAAGTGAAAAGCAGGCAGCTGGAAGTTTAGACAGCCAAATAATTGGCCTTCAAAACAAGTTAGATTCTTTGTTAATTTGCCAACAGTTGTTTGTAAATATATTTAGCAATTTTGGAGACTATCATTTTTGCCATAATGTCAATCGTTCTAAAGCAGGAGAAGTGTTATATGCACTGTACACTATGCCAGATCTGTAAGCCTATTTATTTACGGTAGCTTTTCCATGTTTGTAGTCAAGTCTGAAATATTTATTTCCTTAGGAGAAACACACAACATGTCTCCCCTGCCGACCTGTTTAGAGGAGAGAAATTATAGAGGAAAGTGTAGGAGGGGGCTATCTGCATTCAACATCTATGCTAAAGTGTATCTGATCACTTCTGCTCTGATGATGAAGGTCCAATCACAAATATCGGTTTTAGTTATTACACTAAAGTGGCAATCAGTGTTGCCAACCATCCGTATTTTTACGGACAGTTCGTAAAAACGGGCACTTTTTCCCCCCCGTTTGTAAATGTCCGTGGTTGCGGGAATGTGCCAGTAAAAATTGCCGAGATCGGTTCGGCTTGGAACTGCACATGGAGTATGGAGGCAGGGGGTGATTGGAGGCAGGGAGTGATGGTGGCTGCGGTGACACCGCAGAGGGGGATGGAGGCAGGGAGCAATGGAGGCAGGAGGAGATTGGAGGCAGGGGGTGTTAGTGGCACCACAGAGGGGGATGGTGGCATAGCAGAGGGTGGAGGATGGAGACAGGGGTTGTTGGTGGCACCGCAGAGGGGGATAGAGGCAGGGGACGATGGAGGCAAGGGGTGATTGGAGGCAGAGGGAGATTGGAGGCAGGGGTAGAATATGGCACCGCAGAGGGGGGTGAATGCAGGGGGTGTTGGTGGCGGAGGGGGGTGGCGGCAGGGGGTAATGTGACTAAATAATTTGCCCTTATTATATCGAAAATAACAAAAATATGTTTTTTTACCTTAATATCTACCTTAAATCACATTGCTATTTGCCTAGCGTACTTGTTTGTACTGCTTAAGGGACACTTTCCTGTTAGAGCAGTAAGGATGTGGAATTCTCTTCCATAGTTTGTGGTGTCAGCAAGGAATGCAACTATATAACTACGTAACGATGTGGAACTATAACCACATACTCTTGATACATTTCTGATTAACTAATAAAGAGAACTCTTTTGTTTCTTTGTTATAGTGGGTAGAATGGAAATCCAGACATTGGAGAACTAACAATCTTCTTATCAAGGAATGGGTTTCCAAACTTACCCATCTGCAATTCATAGAGGAGCTGACAGCCTGACTTTGAGACAAATTTGAACTATATGTTCTACTTGGAGCATTTGGATTCACTACAAGAGCTCAGACCACTTTAGAAGCCAATTATGAGACCATGGACCATCAACCAACAGGATTCATGCAAAAGTTGCTCCTCTCAGTGGCTAATTAACACTCTTCCCTACCCTTCTCTTCCCTACCCTCTCCTTCCTTTTTTCATCCTATCTGTTAATGTTTCTCTCTATTACTCCATAGCCTTCTCTTACCTGATCTTTACTGGGCCCATTCTCATTAGTAACTTAACACATAACCCAACTTTCTCACAGTTCTATCAACAATATAACGTGCACAGAAATCAATTCTGAGCATGGGCCTCTACCGGAACAAAATACTCATCATACTAATGTCGTGTACACACGATCGTTTTTTTCAATCAAAAAAGTCTGATGGACTGTGTGGGCCCCATCAGACTTTTTTCCATCGGTGTAATAAAATAGAACATGTTTTACATTTTTCCGATGGAAAAAAAAACGATAGGAAATTCTGATCTGTCTGTGTGGAGAAAAATCCACACATGCTCAGAATCAAGTCGATGCATGCTCGGAATCATTGAACTTAATTTTTCTCGGCTTGTTGTAGTGTTTTACATCACCGCGTTTTGGACGGTCAGAATTTAGTCTGATATTGTGTAGGCAAGACTGATGAAAATCAGCTTCATCGGAATTCCGACGGTAAATTTCATCAGATTTTATTTCATCGGAAATCTCATTGTGTGTACACGGTAGGGTTGTCCCGATACCACTTTTTTTGAGACCGAGTACAAGTACCGATACTTTTTTTCAAGTACTCGCCGATACCGAATACTTTTTTTAATGCCATGCGACAGTGGCAGTATTTTTTTTTTTTACCTTTACAGTGATTTTTTTTTTGGTTTGTTTTTTAGGGGGGTGGGGTGGATTGTCAGTGTGTCTTTTTTTTTATTATTATTATTTACATTTTATTTTATTTTTATTTTTTTACATTTATTGCAATTTTTTTTATCAGCCCTGTTGGGGGTCTTTTGGAGAGATGTCAGGGGTCTTAATAGACCCCTGACATCTCCCCTTTAAGACAGAGAAAGGGACTAAGGACACAGATTCCCCAGTCCCTTTCTCGGCAGCCTCAGCTGAAATGAATGGAGAGATGCTCCTCTCCATTCATAAACTGAAGCATCGTAAACACAGGTTACGATGCTCAGTTATATGAATGGAAGGAGTCAGCAATCACTGACTCCGTTCATTCGGAAAAGGTAGGAGCCGGGTTTAGGGGCTCCTACCTCCGCTCTCCATCCTGACAGATTGAGGGGGGAGAGCGGGATGGATGGGGGCAGAGCCGGCTGCACGGGGGAAGAGAGAGAGGAGCAGGCTGCACGGGGGAGAGAGAAGAGCGGGCTGCACGGGGAGAGAAGAAGAGCGGGCTGCATGGGGGGGAGAGAAGAAAAGCGGGCTGCACGGGGGGAGAGAAGAAAAGCGGGCTGCACGGGGGGAGAGAAGAGCGGGCTGCGCGGGGGGAGAGAAGAAGAGCGGGCTGCACGGGGGGAGAGAAGAAGAGCGGGCTGCATGGGGGAGCGAAGAAGAGCAGGCTGCACAAGGGGGAGAGAAGAAGAGCAGACTGCACGGCAGGGAAAGACAGCATGGGGGAGAAGACTTGCAACTCCCTTGCCTCCCCAGGTATCGGGTGAGGCATCGGAGCATTTCCCAGAGTACTTAGTATCGATACCGATACTAGTATCGGTATCGGGACATCCCTAGTACACGGCATAACAAAACATGAGTGATTTAGTTTAAAAAAAAATATTCAGTTTGGTCTGACATGATCGGCCCTCAGTAAAGACATGACTTTACTGAGGTATAAATACAGTATCTCACAAAAGTGAGTACGCCCCTCACATTTTTGTAAACATTTTATTATATCTTTTCATGTGACAACACTGAAGAAATTACACTTTGCTACAATGTAAAATAGTGAGTGTACAGCTTGTATAATAGGGTAAATTTGCTGTCCCCTCAAAATAACAACACACAGTCAATATTTTGTGTGGCCGTCATTATTTTCCAGCGCTACCTTAACCCTCTTGGGCATGAAGTTCATCAGAGCTTTACAGGTTGCCACTGGAATCCTCTTCCACTCCTCCATGATGACATCACTGAGCTGGTGATAGTTAGAGACCTTCCGTTTGAGGATGACCCACAGATGCTCAATAGGGTTTAGGTCTGGAGACATGCTGGGCCAGTCCTTCACCTTTAGCCTCAGCTTCTTTAGTAAGGCAGTGGTCATCTTGGAGGTGTGTTTGGGGTTGTTATCATGTTGGTATACTGCCCTGGGGTTCAGTCTCCTTATAGTTCTTAGGTACACTGAGATCCCGGTCTCTCACTAGACCCTACGCTGCTCTCTTAAATCTGGATAGGCCTTCAGACAACCTAGCAGCCAGATGTGCCCGGGATAGGCCCCATCTCTGGCCTAGCAGCAGGCAATACGACACACATCCACCCAGACAGCCATCCAGGTGGCACAGAACCTTGATCACCTGACTCCACCCGAATATATGGGTTCTCCCAGCAGGCCAAGGGATTCAAGAAAACCCCTGCCCATTGGCTGAGATCCCCCACATGCCCATAACCTGATTTTAGGTCACCCTTCTCATATCTAGTACCACCAAATAGTAGTGGTGGAAAAGTGCAACAAGGCCAAACTTAGGGAGAAATCAATAGATCTCTATCAATCAACCAGGTTAACCAGGTTAACTACACCTGGCAAGTCAATTTGTGGAGAGCACCCTTCCTTAACTACGGGGTGTTTCATCTAGTTGGACCTCATTTCGAATTTGGTGTCCAGTTCTTGAAACCTCACTTACAAAAATATATTGATAAGATAGAACAAGGCCATAGATGGGCAACACAAATGGTGAAAGATCTGAAGGATAAAACATGTCAGGAGAGACTTCAAGAATTAATATGTTAATGTATATATGACCTTTAAATACATCAAGGAGGTGAAAAGGGGTTAGGGCAGTATTTTTAGTATGATGTCAGGATCAATAACATGGGGACTTGACTTCAAACTAGCAGGAAGACAGTTTAAAACTAATCTTAGAAAGTATAATTTTACTGAAAGGGTAGTTGCTACTTGGAAAAGACCACAGTAAGTGGGTTCAAATATGCTTGGAACCAACCTAGAGCTATACTCAGACAATGATTCTAACAAAAAAAAGCAATGTATAAATTAAAAAAACTGAGGCAGACTCAATGGACAACCTGGTTTTTATCCTGCCATCACTCTTCAATGTGTCCATGTTTCTAACAAGGTTGTTGAAGTCCTTTCCCATTGATTGTGTATACCACTAATTGCCTAATGTCTGTAACAAATCCCAATTTCCTGTTCTGTCTCTGTACTTTGTTTTGTATGGAAATTATTTAATAAATGTACCACTTAGAAACTAACAGAAAGATAATTATCCCTTTGCAAATTAAATATTCACTTACTTTGAAGTCTTATCCCAGAGCAGGGGTAGGCATCCTTGTCCCTCCAGCTGTTTTGCAACTACAAGTCCCATGAGACATTGCAAAACCCTGACAATCACAGGCATGACTCCTAGAGGCAGAGGCATGATGGGATTTGTAGTTTCACCACAGCTGGCGAGCCAAGCCTGCCTACTCCTGTTCTAGAGAATGTAGCAAGTAGTGCTCAACATTCCATTCATGTGTAAGCAGAACAGTTTTTTTGTATTTCCTTACAAATTATTGGGTATTCAAAGTCAACACAGGTTCTCTTTATTTGCTGAGCATTTTGTTTAATAAATTACCATTCTTTACTCCTTTAGTATATCAATTTTTTCAGCTGTTAAGGAAGTAATGTTTGGCATGTCCCGCCTGCTTCTGCCCAGAAGGCCATGCTATAACCCAGTGTTTCTCAACTCCAGTCCTCAAGGCGCCCTAACAGGTCATGTTTTCAGGATTTCCCTCAGATGAAACAGCTGTGGTAATTACTAAGGCAGTGAAACCGATCAAATCACCTGTGCAAAATAATGTAAAGCCTGAAAACATGACCTGTTGGGGTGCCTTGAAGACTGGAGTTGAGACTGCTATGACCTATAGTTATATAGTAGTATTATAGAGTACTCTAGGATGCCATCAGTGTAACTCCAGTAGTATCTTTCAGTGTTTTTCAATGAAGAGGTAGATTTGCAGAAAAGGTGGTTAAAAACAGGGTTTTGTTGATTCTCTCAGTATTTTACTGTAAACACTCGAGTATAAGCCGACCCGAATATAGACAGAGGCACCCAATTTTACCACAAAAAAATGGGAAAACTTGACTCAAGTACAAGCTTAGGGTGTCCATCTGCATGCCTCACTGTGCCTCACTGTGCCTCACTATGTCTATGTACATGCCTTACTGTGCCCATGCCTACACTGATGTTTAACATGGGAGTCTATGGAAGGGGTGCCTGGGTTTGAAAAATCAGTGCTCCCCAGCTGTAGGTCCCCCAAACAACAAACTTTGTACATTTGTAGAGGAGAAATGGGGCTACGTGTGTGCCAAGTTCCAGGTGCAGGGGACCTACGACTGGCCAGTACTGGGTCCCCAAAGTCACCGGAGAAATTACCATTTAACATGGGAGTATATAGAAGGGCTGCCTGGTCAACAAACTTTGCATACTTGTAGAGGAAGAGTGGGGCTACATGTGTGCCAAGCCGGCTGGTACCGGGTTCCCAATGTCTGGGAGATCAGGCACAAAAAGGTGACTCGAGTATAAGCCGAGGGGGCATTTTCAGCACACAAAAAATGTGTTGAAAAACTTGGCTTATACTCGAGTATATATGGTACTTTCCTATACCGAAAACCATGCAGAACACTTACTCAAAATATTGAGCAAAATGCAGTCATTCCTTTGTACCACCCCAACTGAATGCAGACAAGCAGCACACTTCAGTGGTGCCCTTGTCCATTTGTAAAAGTCTGTATGCTTAAATCCTCAAATATAATGCAACAAAACGGTTCCAATAAAGTTCAAAATGCAGCTTGATTTAATAAAAAGCACAAAAACTACACAAGGTAACTGGTGGCTGACAGGGCCTGATGGGACTTCATATTATTTTCCAGCTAAAAACTACAGATTGCTCATGATTGCAATAATATCTTTGTTAGACATTTTTTTGGCACTAATTGAGTTTAATAATTCCACTACAGGCCATCAAAGACCTCACTTGGTCACTGGTCAAAACCACAGACAATTTTCTTATAAAGTACTGTAGCCACTTGCATTGCATGTGGAATAGACAATGTGATCTCTGGAGCACCCCTAAAACTCTGCAAATCATCCAACTGCAAGAATGTCTGCCATGTAGCTCTGACATGCAGTGCAAATTCATGCTAATCTGTGTCTGTAATTAATCTCAGTTCCAGGCATCTTTCCAACAAATATTTATTTATATGAAAATCAGACAGAGGAAAACACTTAATGCTGCCTCTTGAGATCATGCCCTACTCCTGGTCTCTGGAGATCTTCAAATGTAAGCATAGTGCTTCCAGCATCCCAAGATCAGAGTTCCTTTGCTGAGTTGCGAGATAAAGCTCTCATTGCTTCATGAGAATTGACAGAGTCCCTTATTCTACAGAGCTCTGTGTCTATATAACCCTACTTCTAGTTTCAATGACACATGTGATTGCCACTTCCCAGGATCTGCTCTACACAATTGAAATCTCTGATCATTTTGTAAGACTATTCATGAAACTTGACAAAACCCGTTGCTGTGAATCTTCAGTCTAATGTCTTAATGTTAGCCTTGTGGGAATATAACAAAAGTAGTAAACCATCCTACAGCTCAAACAATCATTTTTGGAAGTAGAATTTTCTGTTATGGCCTTCTTAGTCATGATTTTTATTTCATAGTAAGCTCCTTTTTTTTTTTTTTTCAACAATATATCTACACTGGAAAAAGGGAAAAAATCAATTCTCAGGAACACGTATATAACCTGTTCACTTAAAGAGAAAAAATAAATGAGAATAAAAATAAAACAGAAAGAGAGAAAAGGAGAGGGGGAACTGCCTAGTGGGGAACTGGAATCAAATTACTATTCCAATAATTTCTAAAGAGATTAGAAAAGAATAATCTTAAAAGAAAATAATCTCTTGGAGAAAATTAGGCTTGAAGAAATTACAATCAGAGTCAGCAATAACAGTACAGAAAGAATTAACCTATTTGCCCCAAATCGCATAGAGATTTGTGGGGCAGCTTGTGGTTTATAAACCGTTGTATATAGAGTGAGGGCCAATATTATAAAGTTTAGTTTGCAATATAAGGAAAGCTCTAATTTATTTAAAAAGACCCTGTCAGTCACACATCTAAAACAAATCTAGCTATTGCCCCCTTGCAATAGAACAGTGGTTCTCAAACTGGGGGTCAAATTAGGATTTCCCAGGGGTCACCAAATCCTGAACTGTTCCTGAAGCCCATACCTCGCTCCCAGCCCTTTTGCGGTCACAAAGCAGGGCTGTCTCTGGAGCCCGTGGCCACCCACTCTGCCTCTTTGCAGCTGCCCATTCAGTTCACGGCATGGCTGGGGATGCAGGGACCTGAGGTCAGCTGACTGGTTTGGAATGTGAAGTGGGAGGGGCTAGAGGAGACCTCATTTACAGATTTCGGTAGAGGTGTCACCACAAAGTCGGGCACACAGTGAAGCTGAAGACACAGTGAGTAACACTACCTGTTATTATAGTTCCCATTAAAAGTCCCCACTACAGTTCTCAGATCAGCAGCTGACCTTGATCAAGAGCACCTAAGTTGGCTGATCAGAACTCACCACCAAGAAATCCAAAAACATAGGGGTGACTAAATACCATGAAAAGAACGCTCTATCTATCTCAAAAGAGAATACAAAAGTCATTAGGGTACAGTGTTGCATGACTGAGTATTTGTCATTCAAATTGTGACAGTGCTGAAAACTGAAAAATGGTCTGAACTGGAAGTGGGTGTAACAGTCCGGTATTCAGGAGGTTATAGAATTACAGTATCATAAACTCTGTCACATTCCTGTATGGGTGTAGCAGGGAGTGAAGCAGTCATTTATTTTAAAAAGTCAGACTTGCAACAGCAAATGCTATGAATGGAGCATGCCATGGAGTGTACTTCCTGTAGACTGCATTTTGTAACTTTCCCTGTGAGTTCTGCATCACCAACCCCATTCAATCCCCTAAAGGGGATTAAAATCTGATTAGTGTCTGTAATTAACATCTTAGTACTAACAATTTTTTTACAAGCATTCTATATGTCAGAAGCAGGAAGAAATATTTTCCAGGAATAAGAGCAGCTATGTCTAAAGCCTAGTACACACGGGCCGAATGTCGGGCAACATCGGCCAGTTCAATATATATATATGGCAACCGGTCCAACAGAAGCTGGCCCGTTGGCTGGCTACTGTCAGACAAGCATGCTGTGAAAACCAGCTGCCAACCGACTCCCGATCTGTGCTCTCAGCCAATGGCTAAAAAGCACTGACTGGAGTGTTCTAGCAGGGGGGGCGCACCCCTGAGCGCAAAAGAGCAGCAGGGGAGATCGCTGTGCTAAAGTCTGATCCTTTGTACAGCAGCTGCATCCAGAGCTGTCAGTTTTGCTTTCGGACTGATCGGAAAAAACAACTAGCGGTGTGTACCAGGCTTAAGGATCACCAAAAGAATGTACGTGGGCTGAGCAAGTGTAGTAAAGCAAAGACTGGATGAAAAACGAAAATATGCATCAGGTTGTGTTTCCCAAAGATTTGATTTAACATTTTGCTAACAGTGTATATTTATTTTACTATCTCTCACAACTACTACTCTAAGCGGAATATGTAAAAAAACATTATTAATAATTCAACACTCTATAACTCCATTCCCTCTTTTTCTTTGATTTCCCATTTTACCCTATCAACAGTTTCATACCAGAAGCAGTATACATCAAGGCAATCTCTCCCTCCCTTCCATTTTTGTCTCCCTTAGGAACCATTGAAATTTGATTAACTGATATTTGAGACCCAAGAGACACCTCCATATGTAAACGATGATCACCCATTAATGTTTAATTTTTAAGAAGGTTGATTTTGGATTTTTTTTATACATTTCTTAACAAAAAGCCTTGAATTTTGTATCAATGTTTTGTACTGCTCTGCTACATTGTATATTTAAAATCTTCAATATAATTTTTTTTAAAACAACAACAACAAAAAATATAGGGCCAAATTCAGCAAAGATGTACGCAGGCGTATCTCCAGAAACGCCGCCGTAATTTCAAATGTGCGCCGTCGCATCTTTGCGCCGATTCACAAAGGGAGATACGCTGAAAAACATGGCTTCAGCCGTCCAACGTAACTTACCTACGCCGGCTTATCATGGGCACATAGTTACGCTGGACGTATTCGGCGTTCCCATTTGAAATATGCAAATGAGTAAGATACGCCGATTCACGAACGTAGATGCGCCCGGCCGCTTCATATACCCAATTTGCGTAAGGCTTACGTCCGGCGTAAAGTTACCCCTGCTATAGCAGGCGCAGATAATGCACAGGTATGGGCCAGGGAACGACGCCGTAAAATTTTACGTTGCGTACGCCGTTTACGTAGTACTACGTGAATAGGGCTGTGTGTAAGTTACGTTCACGCCATAGGCATTTACGCCGACGTATCTTAGGGAGTTTATGCGACATGATTCTGAGCATGCGCGTGCATGCCCAGTTCGACTGGCCATTCATTTACATGGGGCCACGCTAAATTTAAATAGATGACGCCCACCTCCTTCCTACTTTGTATTAGGCGGGCTTACGGCGGCCAATTTATGCTATGCCGCCGCAACTTACAGAGCAAGTGCTTTGAGAATACAGCACTTGCCTCTCTAAGTTGCGGCGGCGTACCGTATATTCGATACGCTACGCCCGCCTAAACATACGCTAAGCTACCTGAATCTGGCCCATACAGTATATCTATGAACACGCATGACTGCATCCTTCAAGCCCCTGGATAACTAAAGTTCTTATCACCGGTGTAATAAAATATCAGTCAGTCAGTCAGTCTGTCTTCCTGACATCTCAGAACATTATATCAGCTTTTGTAATAATAGGTATAGATGTAAGAAGCCATACAGCAACCTACCTAGCATGTACAAGGCCCTAAACTTCTGCAAAAGCTTAATATCTTTGCAGACACCAGCTTAGGTACTGATTGTGCTGGCACCTTGAAAATAGATGATAATAATATGCTGTGCAGCAAGTCAGAGATAATCACTTCAGCTGACACAAAGATATGTTACCAGGCTCAAACATACTTCACTGAACATGTTAGTGGTTCCTGCACTTCTGAATGACACAGCGTGACAGCAGCCAATGCAATCTGTCATACAGGTTCTGATATATCGAAGTGACAGGGGGCTCTTGGTACCAGCTAAGAAATTTGGACCGCTCTAGCTATTCTATGTAAACTTCAACGCGTATTTAAATCTGAAGACAAAAATATACTGAATATTTCTGCTTATTTGTTCTTAGATGAAGTGGATGCATTCGTTTCCTTTCTTAAAGCTTTGTTTCCTTTATTTTTTACCCATTAAACCTGTAAATAATTCACATCCTGTCCTGCAATGAAAACATTCACTCCACTGGAGCTATTGTTGTCATACAGATTGGACTTCAAATAGATATTCTACTCTAATGCATAGGGTGATTAGTGGTTTAGAGAAGGAAGATAACATTGTTTGTCCTTGTAGTTCACCTCACAGGCAGTGACATGGACACTGCCATTCCGCTTAAGCCTCATACACACAATCGGAGTGTGGCTGTGGTCGGAAAATCGAACCGTTTGTATGCTCCATCGGACAATTGACGGATTTTCTGCCAACAAATGTGGGATAGCATGCTTTAAAATTGTCCGTCAACAAATGTGTGCTTATCCGATCGTGTGTACTCCAAAGTACAAACACGCATGCTCAGAAGCAATGCTAACCATAACACAACATTAGCAGAAATTGCCCAAGGGGTGTCACTAATAAGCTGAATAACCACCATAACCAACATTTCTCTGCCAATTGTATGCAATACAAGTTCCTGGCCAAAGCCATTCATACAAAAGTCCAATGCTTTGTCTGCAGAAAATCCGATCGTGTGTATGAGGCTTAACTTGCTGAAAATGGTATTAGCCTGAAATAAGAAAACAAATGCAGTACCACATATAAGGATGGTAAACTGCAATATGTAACTTTTTTTTTCTTGGGTTTAGATATACATTAAGCACCAATGTTAGTACAGATAATGGTTGCTTTTAGTATAAAACTATAATGTCCACCTTTAAGTTAAAGGGGTTGTGAAGTAAAAAGTTTTTTTATCTTAATGCATTCTATGCATTAAGATGAAAATCCTTCTGTGTGCTGCAGCACCCCTCAGATACTTACCTAAGCCCCATCTAGATCCAGCAATGTTGCAACAGTGTCTTGGCTGCCCAGGACTCCCCTCTTCATTGGTTGATACAGCGATGCCATTGGCTTTCGCTGCTGTCAATCAAAATCAGCCAGCCAATGAGAAGAGGGAGAAGAGGAAAGGGGATGGGTCGCAGGTCCATGTTTGAATGGACACAGGGAGCTGTGGCTTGGCTCAGGTGCACCATTACAATCTGTTTGCTGTGGGGGCACTCAAGAGGAGGAAAAAGCCAGGAGCACCAAAGATAGACCAGAGAAGGGGAGAATCTGGGCTGCTCGCAAAACTAGTGCACAGAGCAGGTAAGTATAACATGTTTGTTATTTTTAACACAAACATTTTTTACTTTACATTCGATTCACCATTTGTATATTAAAATGTCGTGGAGTCGGTTCACACTCCAGCGACACGACTCCAGGGGCGGCTCTGCAAGGCGTCCTGAGGACGACTTCAGAGGCGACCTGCAAAACGACTTCTGTATAGAAGTCAATGCAGGTCGCCCCGAGCCTCCCCCAAAGTCATACAGGAACCTTTTTCTAAGTTCCATTGCCTTAGTTTTTCAAAAATCTTAGTTTTGTAACATTCTGAAAAAATATATAATGATTCTTGATCTCTGTAACAACAGAATCTCATGAGAACTCCAGCACAGTGCAGGAACATCTTTTCATGACAATTGGGATACTCAGCATTCCCAAGATCTCACCAGAAAGATTGTGACATCACTGTCACCTAGGCACTGTGAGTGGAATTGTGGTAGTTTTTCTAAAGGTGTAATATAGAATTTTTACTTGAATGGGGACACTATTTAATGAGCGGATGTGCAATTTGGCGCAAGACACGCTTAAAATGATACTATATGTTCAGTTTTCATCTTTTTTAAATAACAAACATGTTATACTTACCTCCACTGTGCAGTTAATTTTGCACACAGTGGCCCTGATCCTGGTCCTCTGGGGTCCCACAGCGGCTCTCGCAGCTCCTCCCTGCAGTAGATAACCCCCTCTGGGAATCTCTCTCCCAAGGGGGTTACCTTACAAGCGCACTCCCGTTTCATACACTCTGCGTCCATAGCCACCGAGTGTACGACTTGGCCCCACACCCTGGCGCCCGCATCATTAGATTTGATTGACAGGAGTGGGAGCTAATGGCTGCTATCAATCTATCCAATGAAGAGCCGAGAAGCCATGGAGAGAGCGACGCGTGATCGGGCCCATGGAAATTCGGTGCTCAGGTAAATAAAACAGGGGGGAAGGGGATGGGGGGCCGGACACTGCAAGTTGTTTTTTTACCTTAATGCATAAGATTAAAGGTTTTTTTTTGCGAGTTGAATGTTGCTTTTTAAGAATTTAGCCACTCTCATTTAGAAAGTCATAAAAAAATGATATTACAACTGTAATACAGAATATTGCAATTACATCTTAGGAGCAGGCACAGAAACACTGTTATAGCTTGAGTTCCAAGAGCATGTGCACATTGAAGACTAAAAATAAAATATAACAATGCCGCCAACACCTGAGTTAAATATGGTGTCAGGAAGGGTGGAGGTAAGGGGGTTCTGTTGAAGACAAGCATAAAATTAGTGATTCTAGTTAGCAATTTTATCTTGGAATACTGGGAAGGAAGATATGCACATGATATATACAGGTAGCAAAAAAAAGGGAACATATAAAAAAATAAAAAAAAGGCAGAGAGATGGATAATGAACAGAGGTAGAGAAAACAATGAGAGAAGAGAAGGGAAAAAGGGGGAGCAGTAAGAGGAAGGGAGGAAGCAGTAATGCAGAGCTACATATTCAAAGATTGTATTACATTTAAATTCCAGACAATTTTTTTATCGGTGTGGAAGGGTTAAAAACTGTGCCAGCTTTTTACTGCTGTCTGTATGACCAGTAAAGCAAGTAAAGATCATTTTTTTAATAGCAACACGGGCAAAATAAAAGCATTTTTGTTAGTGGAGAGAAGAAGAGTTAGCACTGTCAATTCTTTATTGCTGTCTATCCCATTTTAAGAGTTTCCTTATTCTTGTATCACTTGGTCAAGAAGTGGAGGAAAATGTTCCAAAACGCAGCAGAGGAAACAATAAAAACCATGTACAACCTACCCTACCCAACATTAGCAACGATGTATCTCATGATCTACGTTTTATATGGTCTTAAAATTGGAAAACACAAAAAAGACTACCACTTAAAGTGTCACTAAAGGAAAAAAATGTTTTGCTGAAATGACGGTTTACAGGGTATAGAGACATAAAAGTTAACTGATTCCTTTTCAAATTAATTAAAAATAGATAAAAATCAATTATATAATGTGCCTGCAGGTTAGTTTCACTTTTGAACTCGCTTCATGTTTCTGCAAAGTAGAAATAGACGCACAGAACAAAAACAAACAAATCCAGGGCAGTGTTTTGTTTTTAAAATTAATCTGATTGGTTCACACAGTAATGACAGCTTAAACCATCGTGAGAAAGCTCCCAGTATGGTGGTTATAAGGAAACAGACAAGCAGGAAGTGTGGAGAACAGAGCAGGATTACAGCAACTTCAAAGCAAAAACGAACAATAAGGACATAAAACCAGTACTGCAGTAAGGTAAAGGAAGCTATTTAGCTAAAAAAAAATTCCTTTAGTGATTCTTTAAATCTGGAAATCGTAACTGTATAGCTTAGTGCTTCAAAACCCAGAGGTGGCTCTGGCATGCACTAGCTATCGTGATGAAGATCTGTGCTCCTGGTCCTAATCACCTGTGTTAGGTTACCTGACTGATTAATAGTGAACAGCAGAAAAAGGGATGGAGCACAACAAGACTCAACCATAGAAACTGGTTGACATCTGTATGACCAAGCACCACAGGTTTTATGGGATTCCAGGCATGCAGCAAAGGTGGAAAAAGAAGAGGAGTGTTACAAACTTTAGGCATGCTTTAACACTATGGCAGGATATTAGTTAAACCCCTTAGGCCGCGTACACACGATCGAACATGTCCGCTGAAACCGTTCCGCAGACCGGATTCATCGGACATGTTCGACCGTGTGTGCGGCCTATCGGACCGTTTTCCATCGGACCAAAGTTTTCAAACATGCTTTAAAACCTGTCTGATGGAAACCTGTCCATCGGACAGGTTCGATGGTTAGTAGACAAAAGCATCGGACCAAAAACCCGCGCATGCTCAGAATCAGCTCGACGCATGCTTGGAAGCATTGAACTTCGTTTTTTCATCACGTCGTTGTGTTCTACATCACCACGTTCCGGTCTGATCGTATTTTGGTCCGATGGTGTGTACGCACATCAGACAAGTTCAGAGTTGTCTGATGAAAACGGTCCGTCGGACAAGTCTCATCAGACATGTCTGATCGTGTGTACAGGGCCTTACTGTTTTAATAAAGAAAGCCAAGCAAAGTGAAGTACATAAAAATATCTCTTATGTCGTACTAGTTTTGCCTCGAACACACATATGGGATTTCCGACGGGAAAGGTTCTTGTTAGAAATCCAGAGGGGAAACCTGAGAACCTGCTTGGTTTCAGTCTTTACCTTACACACGGCCGGTTTTCCCGACAGGAAAACTGCGATCGCAGTTTTTTCCATAGGAAAACTGCCAAAAACCACCGAGCAAAGGTCAGCCGGATTTCCCGGCGGGAAAAAAAGAACCGTCTGGCGGTTTTTAAGCAGTTTTCCCATCGGAAAAACTGTAAGGAGCATACACACGGCCGGGGTCTCCGGGCCAAAAGCTCTCCTCCCAGTTTTCCCGTTGGGATAACTGATCATGTGTACGAGGCTTTTGACATAAATAGTAGTACCAGATATATCAGGTAATTATTCAATTAAGCCAACCATGAAACTTGCCATAGATAAGTGACATTCAAAGTTGGGGTAAGGTAACAATCTCACATCTATGAGACCAATGATACCTGTGGGAGGTTGAGTAATGCCTGCCATGCATGTCTAACCACCCTTCTATGTCCATGGCCACATTAAAGGGGTTTCAATGTACATGTTTTTTCACCTTAATGCATTCTATGCATTAAGGTGAAAAAACAACCCCCCAGGCCCCCCGTTTACTTACCTGAGCTCTCGAAAGTAAAGAGTCGTGAATGCGTTGGCTTCTTGACCAGGCTTCTCGGCTCTTCTTGGCTGATTCATTGGATGATTGATAGCAGCGCAGCCATTGGCTCTCACTGCTGTCAATTAAATCAATGACGCAGCATGCCGGGGGCGGGGTCGAATGATACAGTCGCTGGCTAGAGCCGCCGACTGTACCACTGTATCACGGGAACGCACCCGCAAGCTAACCCCCTTGGGAGAGCGCTTTCCAGAAACAGGGTTAGCTGATGCGGGAAGGAGCCGAGACAACCGCCGAGGGACCCCAGAAGACGAGGATCGCGTCCACTCTGTGCAAAACGAGCTGCACAGTGGAGGTAAGTATGATGTGTTTGTTATTTTAAAAAAAAATAAAAAAAAGTAACCTTTACAACCCCTTTAAGCTAACATCTACATTCATATTACAACAAATAATAATGAAAACAATGAAAATAGCTTTAATTGTCACAGAATAAAAAAAAAACACTTGTTTGATTCTGGAAAATGATCACATAAAATGCTTCTGCTATATAAACTGTCCATTTGAAACATCATGAATTTACTTGAAAGGTTTTTTTAAGCAATACTCCAGCCAAACATACATTTGAAATACATTAAACATTGATGAACAGGATTTATTGCGAAAATCCTGCAAGCTACTAAATGATAACCAAAAGGTATGCTGCTGGTACTGTTCTCATTAAAAAGTGCCAAGCATATTTCAAATTGAAATAGTACTGTGCTACAGTAACTGATGTAATGGAACAATTATAATAATAACAATAATTATAAAAATGAAGGATCACAGTGCTCAATATATCAAAATATGCATAAATGAATCCAATATCAGTGGATAATTTAAATCAGTGCAAATAATGGATAGTCCATGCAAAAACTGTATAAATAATAAAAGTAAAATAGTGATGAAAAACAAAAGATGCAATATTCCACAGAGTGAATCCCAACTAGTGCTCAGACAGCTCAGACGAGTGCTCCATTCCTCATTAGTGCTCAAAGATCACTCAACAGATCACCTCCAAGTGCTCCCCCCTCCAGGAATAATCTCACCTGAGGGAGTGTGATCTCTACAATTAAGTGAGATCAATACAAGCCTATTAGCCTCCATGGGCTTTGCAATTCCTTGCTGTTGTTCTGTCAGATAGGGCTCATGGTGATTCATAGTATCCAAAGTGTATATATAAAGAAAAACAACTAATAGTGCTTATATCCTCCATAAAACTTCAATCTATTCAAAAAGTACAGGATGCTCACATTGCTCAAGTGCTTCCAGCACACCAAGCTATGACATGTATTAAAATCTGTGATTTGAGCACACCGCTCTCTCCACACAAGCCTCGCAGACGATCCGACTCACAGCTCCGCAATGGATGCAGATGTCGTCACCATCCTGGCCCCTCCCCTACGCGTGTCGACACAGGGTCACGTGTCTTCCTCAGAGAGATGATCTCAGGATTGTTTGCACTGATTTAAATTATCCACTGATATTGGATTCATTTATGCATAGTTTGATGTATTGAGCACTATGATCCTTAATCTTTTATAATTTTTGTTATTATTATAATTATTCCATTACTCCCAGTACTGTAGCATAATACTATTTAAATTTGAAATGATGAACAGGATACCAGTCAAAAGACTTGAAGTTTTTCTAAAGTCAGTTTTGAGGTTCATGCTTCTAGATATATTGTATATATGGAAGAGCAGGGTCAGCGCTATCGCAAGGCAATTAGGGCACTTGCCTTACAGCGCCAGCGCCACAGGGCGGAAAACTGAGCAGGTGACCGCCGACCCACCGGGACAGTCGCCCACCCGATCATAAAGCGGTAGTCAGTGACTCAGTCAGTGTCTCTGTGGGCAGCATCTAAAGGAACTGTCAGTGCGTCTCTCACACACAGCTCAACCTCAGAGCCGCGCTGACAGTTCCGCTCTCGTCCCCCCCCCCACGGACTACTCCTCCTCTGCCAGCCATGTCCGTCTGTCCAGTAAAGGGGGGGGGGAACTGCGGGCCGCTGTCAGGATGCCCCCCCCCCCCTTTCTAATGTCGGCATGTCTGCAGCACGGGACAGGAGAGAAGAAAGCTTCCTGCTTCTTCTTCTCCCCTCCCACAGTGGAGCAGAAAAAAATAGTGTGGAATCCTGGGAAATGTAGTCCCGGGGATAGGCTACAGTCATCAGTCTGCTGGGGCCTACAGGAGACATGGAAATAGAAAGAGGACTGTGCTGGAGGAAATAATAGCCCCAGCACCACCAGATAGAGCCACGCTGTACCCACACCACCAGAGAGCCATGAGAGCCACACTGTACCCGCACCACCAGAGAGCCATGCTGTACCTGCACCACCAGAGAGCCATGCTGTACCTGCACCACCAGAGCGCAATGCTGTACCCACACCACCAGAGCGCCACGCTATACCCGCACCACCATAGAGCCATGAGAGCCATGCTGTACCCGCCCCACCAGAGCACCACGTTGTACCTGCACCACTAGAGCACCATGCTGTACCCGCACCACCAGAGAGAGTCATGAGAGCCACGCTGTACCCACACCACCAGAGCGCCACACTGTACCCACACCACAAGAAAAAGCCGAGCTGTACGGCACCACCAGAGAGAGCCATGCTGTACCGCACCACCAGAGAGAGAGAGCCACGCTGCACCGCACCACCAGAGAGAGAGAGGGCCATGCTGCACCGCACCACCAGAGAGAGAGCCATGCTGTACCCACACCACCAGAGAGAGCCACGCTGTACCCGCACCACCAGAGCGCCACACTGTACCTGCACCACCAGAGAGAGAGAGAGCCACGCTGCACCGCACCACCAGAGAGAAAGCCAAGCTGTACCGTACCACCAGAGAGAGAGAGCGTCACACTGTACCCGCACCACCACCAGAGAGAGAGAGAGACACGCTGTCCAGGACCACCAGAGAGAGCAGGTCAGTTTCATTGGGCAGTGAAATAGGAGACAGATAGTACTAGCATTGTTCTCTATCTATCTAGATATATTATGTGGTATCTCTCTGTATAGTGTTGGTGTGTGTGTGTGTGCATGTGTGCGTGCGTGTGCGCTGGGGGGGGGGGGGGGGCAAAATGCACCTTTGTCTGAGTTGGCAAAAATCCTTGCACCGGCCCTGTGGAAGAGTGACACCACTGTAAAAATCTACAGCTTTTTAGCTTCTTGTCTCTGTTCTCCATCTCCAGCTTGTCTATTGTACCACAAATAAGCATTAGCACTGGTAAGTTCTCCCTTAGTTATTTTCTCTCCTCTTATGTAAGCTGCTTTTAAACATTTCCCATTCTAGGCTCCAGTGTCTGAAAATATATTAGAATGGCACTGCAAAATTCAACACAGCTTGACTTGCTCAAAGTGCTGAGCCTCCTAATTTATGGTCTGAAGTGTATTATGGAAGTTAACATAAAGACAGTGATACTTAAATGTGCAACAATTGTATTTTAAATGAATATATAGGTGGCCAGAATTTAAGCTTTTTACAGTAGTGGTACTTTCTGACCCTAGATCAGCGGCCTCCAAACTGTGGCCTGGGGGCCTGGATGTGGCCCTTTTCTTTTGTCTTTGGGGCACTCTTGCCCCCACTGACACCAAGAATGAGGAACTATTCCTTCCACTCACACCAACAATGTGGCATTGTTATTACCACTGATACCAACAATGGGGCACTATTGCTCCCACTGACACCAACAGTGGAGAGCTATTACTGTCATTGACACCAATGATGGGGAACTATTCCTGTCACTGAATTGAACAATGGGGCAAGATTCCTCCCACTGACACCAACAATGGGGTATTATTCTTCCCCCCCAATACCAAAAATGGGGCATTGTTTACTCCCACTGATATCAGGATATTTTCTACTTCCACTGGCCACACTGCAGCCCCCTAAACAGAAGGACAATAAACTTAGCCCCTTGTTTATTCAGTTTGGAGACCCCTGTTCCCCCTGTTCTAAATAATCAACTGATGGCTGTTCACTTACATTGGTAGTGCATTACCCAGCTGTCCAACTACTATGCTGTAATATGATAATCAATAATTGTTAGGCTACACTCACATGGCTATAACACATGCATAAAAGTTCCTGTGTAAATAATCAGTAAATAGATCAATTTAATGGGTAAAAATGTACATTTTTATTTTTTTTCTCAATGGTATACAAGTATATGCATGTCCTCCGATGCAGATTTTTGGTTATAGATTTCAACGCAGTGCATTTTTTTTACACACCTGTGTGAATGATTCTATTGAAAACAATGCAGCTGCATTCAGATCAATAAATAAACATGGTTGTATATTTTTATTTTATTTTTTTAAGCTTTAGGTTGCTTAGATGGATACTAAGAGCTGTATGCAGCCTTCCAGGTCATGTTCCCATGGTAAGCAATGACCAGCTTGCTGCAAGCGCCATCTGGTATATTAATCAAGCACCTGATGGTGTCTGAATTATTCTAGTGCTGGCTGCACTGTGAAGCCAGAGACGGTGGCGTATGGCATGAAGCATCTCCTTTCATCTCTCAAGGAAGTATCTGTTGGCATTATTACTGGGATATTCTTACACTCACTGACACCAATGGAAGAAGCAGTTTTTCTTCCACTAAAGCAGGAAATACATGGTCGAATTTCGAACAAATTTTCTTTTCAAAATTCGAACGTTTTTTTTTTTTTGTGATCCGATGATGCCACCTTTGATTTTCGAAATTCGGCTGAAAAAACCTCCATGTTGCCGGGAATATTCGTTTCTCTCCGGGAATATTCTTTTCTCTCCGGTAATATTCTGATCTTGCACAAGCGCATTTTTTTTTCTATTACATCTCTTGCACGGTTCTCCCATCATTGATCAAAAAATCGTTTGTTTTTCCAAAAATTTCCAACATGTCGGATTTCTCAAATTTGTTTGCCGCACGAAAATCGGCTCTTGCTGCAGCCCACTAACGGTGCGAAATACGAACGAAAATTCTTTCATACGATATTCGAAAGAAAATTCTTTCGAAATTCGAACCGTGTATGGCCGCCTTAACACCAAAGTTCCACTAACCAACAATTTAAGGTACATTTTTTTGATGACACAAATGTATGACCAGTACATTACATATGCCCGACCACTACACTCTACATGCTATGTTGTATGACACATACAATAGTAGATATGTGCATTCCCGTTCGTACAAATGTTATTTTCGTACGAAAATGTTCATTTTCGTACCCGCGGGATAATGTGTACATACGAAAACGGTAAAGCACCAAAATACGAAAACGACGGGATAACGGATGAGCCGCATAACGAACGACCGCAAATACGGACGAACGACCCGACGGGAAAAAACGACAAAACGAAAATGTTAAAAAAACGAAAATTAAATCTGTATCAAGAGGTTTGCATTGTGTATTTTGTTTGAATCCATTTTGTGTTTGTTTTCAGTTGTATGTTCATTGTTCAATGACATCTATAACAAAAGAATTTCATTATGTATATTGAATGAATTCCTTTTTCTGTTTTCTGTGTATTCAAAATACTGAAGGCAAATTTTTTGTTATAGGTGTCATATCAACATACGAAAATAACAAAAGAAACGTGTTCAAATGCAAATCTTTTGTTTATGGTTTTTTTGAATGGCCAGAGAGTTAGGCTGGCCATACATGATACAATTTTCTGTGCAATTTTCTTTAGATTTACCTTCAACTATGTAGTGCAAGGGCCTGCCTGATTGCATACAATTGAAAGTGTTGTTTAGTTTGACCTCATATATGGTTTTTCGTAAATCTAAAAGAAAATTGTACAAGAAAATTGAACATGTATGGCCAGCCTCAGTGACTGAAAGCAGCTTCTCTTTTGTGCAGAATAGTGAGTACACTTGTACAGTAAAGCCTAATAAACTTTTCTGTGGATTTTCATCTGAAGGGAGATCAGTTGGCCAGACTTCTGAACCCAAAAATGGTTTTCTGATGCAGTTTAAAAACGAACAAATAGTATTGTTAAACCCCATACACTTGGTCAGACTATTTTAACAACAAACATAAAAACGATCGTTTTCCGATCGTTCTCAGAAAATTTGTTCGTTTTTAAACTGCATCAGAAAACCATTTTTGGGTTCAAAAGTCTGGCCAACTGATCTCCCTTCAGATGAAAATCCACAGAAAAGTTTATTAGGCTTTACTGTACAAGTGTACTCACTACTCAGCACAAAAGAGAAGCTGCTTTCAGTCACTGAGGCTGGCCATACATGTTCAATTTTCTTGTACAATTTTCTTTTAGATTTACCAAAAACCATATATGAGGTCAAACTAAACAACACTTTCAATTGTATGCAATCGGGCAGGCCCTTGCACTACATAGTTGAAGGTAAATCTAAAGAAAATTGCACAGAAAATTGTATCATGTATGGCCAGCCTAACTCTCTGGCCTTTCAAAAAAAACATAAACAAAAGATTTGCATTTGAACCTGTTTCTTTTGTTATTTTCGTATGTTGATATGACACCTATAACAAAAAATTTGCCTTCAGTATTTTGAATACACAGAAAACAGAAAAAGGAATTCATTCAATATACATAATGAAATTCTTTTGTTATAGATGTCATTGAACAATGAACATACAACTGACACTAACAAAAGAAAATCATTCAAGATACACAGAATGCAAATTGACGAAAATTCACGATAATTATTGTCTAACAAGAAACGAACATGAATTAAACAGAATAACTAATCATCCCGCATGTACGAAAATAAAACGGTAACGGAAATACGAAACGATCGGAATACGAAAAAATCACGTCGTACGACAAACGAACGGGAACGAACGGGAAAACGGGCGTCTTACGAAAAACGAACGGAAACGAACAGACGGGACCATACGAAACGGAACAAAAAAAAACGAAAAAAAATTCTGTGCACATGTCTATAACAATAGTTCTTACTACTGTACTTTATATGCTGTGCTGTATATGACATATTTATTAGCACTGCACAGTCCAAAACAAAGGAAAGAATGTCTGCAAGATCACATCCAAGCCGCAGAATGTTTACTGAAACCTATTGAAATACAACAGCAGTTGATGCATTTCACACCAGAGTGCTTATGAATAAGTACTTCTGTGTGAAATATAATAAGATACCCTGTAATAAATGCTGATGTATGTCAATTCATTTCATTAAACTATCTCATGTGTGGAACTGCGCAATGGTTAGAGGTGCAGTATGTAATGTACATGTGGGCAGGTGTAGTGCAGCCTCTTCTCTGTAGGTGGTGCTTTTTCGCAGGAGCCTGGAGGATAAGGGGATGTTTGTTCCTCTATACCAGGGGTGTCCAAACTTTTTTCCAAGAGGGCCAGATTTGATAAGGTGAACATATGTGAGGGCCAACCATTTTGCCTGACATTCTGTGAACCAATAAAATTCTAACTGTGTTCGTTCGAGCACTAATACACTACCCAACAAGCCCTGAAACCAGACTCACCAAAGTCCCGCCCCTTATGATGGACAGAACAGTTGACCAATGCCAGCACAGGAGACAGGACTTTCTTTTAAAGAGGTCACTGTGTAAACAGGAAATACTCCTGTATGCACGGCACTCGTCCCGCCTCCTCCTTGTCTTTCCAGGCAGCGCTCAGGATTTGTTGAGGGCCACAAAAGATATACATGTCAAAATGACCAGGTGGCCCATCCGAAACTGAAACGCGGGCTGCGATGGGACATTCCCGGTATATACCCTTGCCCAAAGTGTTCATTGTCTCCGCAGTTGCTTGTTGTTAAGTAGAAACCACCTATTTTGATTAATCTTTTTTTAAGATACTCAGACAACAGAATAGCTCTAGGTCTATGCTCTGTGTGCAGAAAAGCATATGCAATGGAAGAGTTTCATTTTTAAATATATATTTTTTTGTCCTGAGGTTTTTGTGTGCCTGTAAGTCTCTTACTTATGACTAAGGGCTCTTTCACATGGAGCGTCCGTTCAGATCCGCCTGCCAGTTTTTTTTGCGGACCTGAACGGACGCTCCGTGCTCCTCTATGGAGCCGCGGATGTCAGCGGAGACATGTCCGCTGACATCCTACCCGCTCGGCCAAAGTATGCCGGAGGAAAAACCTACTTTTCCTTCTGTCTGGCGGATCGGATCAGATGAACACGGACAGACGGTCCGTGTTCATCCGATTTCCCCCATAGGGGAGAGTGGAGAAAAGACTGGGCGGTACCTGCACAGTGTGCGGGGACCTCCCTGTCATCCGGCAGCTCAGCGGAGATCAACGGATCAATCCCAGCTGAGCAAACGGAGGTGCAATGATCCGCCCTAGTGAAAGAGCCCTAGTAATTAAGGCATATTTTGTGGGTACAATGCAGGCAGTGTATACAACAAAATGGACTAAGCTCTATTTAACTATTCACTTTTAAACCACACCCACTGTTCAGTGTTGTGTGGCCACGTACACTGTTCAGGATAGTGCACTATGTTAGCTGTTCATTTTATCTGTTTGGTGTTCTTCCAATCTTTTACAATCCTCGTAATGCTCCAGGATCTGTATACAAGCTTTGTATAAATATATTTTAGCATGAACTTTCTAAGAATCACTAAGAATAACTTACAGTTCATACAGGAACAGAGATCTAGGTTCCAACATAAGATGCAGAAGCAAACAGGTTTAAAAAAGAAGTAAAGAAAAAAAAATTCAGGTTCATACTTACCTAGGAGAATGCAGCATGGGTCCAATGCTGCATCTGTGCCCTGGCGCCACTGCACTGAGAACTGAGCCACTGAACACTGCCAATGGCTCGGTTCTCACAGCTCCATGAGCAGAGAGCTTCAGACTGTCAGTCACAGCTCTCTGCTCTTCTCCCTCCTCGCTTATTGGAGCACCGAGCTGTGGAGGGGCGGGGAGCAGCTGGCTTAATCTCTCAGCGATTCGCTGAGAGGCTGAGCCGGGTGTCAATCCAGGCACCTGGCAGATCTATTTACTCGGCGTAACTTCATCTTTCACATTATGAAAAAAAATGGGCTAACTTTACTGTTTTGTTTTGTTTTAAGCACAAAACCGTTTTTAAAAAAACACGCGTTCAATAAATTTCTGCGAAAATACCGTACGAGATAAAAAGTTGTAACGGCCGCCATTGTATTCTCTAGGGTCTTTGCTAAAAAAGCATATATAATGTTTTGGGGTTCTATGTAATTTTCTAGCAAATAAATGATGATTTTTCCATGTAGGAGAGAAATGTCAGAATTGGTCTGGGTGTTCCAGAACGCCTGATGGCGTTCCCTGCATGTTGGGCCTCTGTATGTGGCCACGCTGTGTAAAAGTCCCACACATGGGGTATCGCAATACTCGGGAGGAATAGCAGAATGTGTTTTGGGGTGTAATTTGTGGTATGCATATGCGGTGTGTGAGAAATAACCTGCTAATATGACAGAAACACGTTTTTTTTTTTTTACAGAATTTTCATCCGTTTTTCTTTTATAGCGCAAAAAATAAAAAACCCAGAGGTGATCAAATACCACCAAAAGAAAGCTCTATTTGTGTGAAAAAAAGGACAAAAATTTCAAATGGGTACAATGTTGTATGACTGAGTAATTGTCATTCAAATTGTGAGAGCACCGAAAGCTGAAAATTGGTCTGGTTAGGAAGGGGGTTTAAGTGCCCAGTGGTCAAGTGGTTAAATGGTAACATAGAAATGCATTCAGATTGTGAGCTAAAAGATACTAAAACACTACAATCCATCAATCCTTCATCTGTCACATGACACAATGTTAGCGAGCATAAGTAAACATCTATTATTTTAACACAAATGTGTGTGAGAAATTGTAAAAGAAAGACAGTACAGTGTTTTGCAAGCAAAGGAACATTACATTGTTTTAACCATCTTGGTAAGGACACTCTTTGTAAGATAATAAGACAACTACCAGATCTGCATGATATTGCAAGATTGATAGATTACTCAACTAAGGACATTCATTCATTTCCACTTGCTCTTCTTCTGTCCTTCACCATATCTTTTCTATCTTCAATGCAGTCTAATAGAGGTCATCTGTGCATATATATATATATATATATATATATATATATATATATATATATATATATATAATCTCTGGAGGTTTAATTTATAAAGTGAAAAGAAATAGCCCTTAGCTTTCCATGACTCAACGATTTTTACGCAATACTATTTAAAGCAGAACTCAAACAGAGACAGCTAGCTACATAGAAAAACAAAAGTGTAATGCCTCGTACACACGACCGGGATTTCCAACGGGAAAAGATCTGTCGGAAATCCCAGGGAAAAAAACGAGAACCTGCTCGGTAACTTTGGTGCGGTGACGTGTGTACACGATCAAACCAAAATAGCAGGGCAGGCAAATCCAATCAAATCGGTCTGTCAGACCGATTTGATCGGATTTATTTAGTCGTGTGTATGCGGCCTCACATTTAGAGTTGAGGTTTACATCACTCTTTTTCCATTTCTGTCCTATTGCCCATTCCCTTTCAATTCTGCATCCTTCTGTTAGTCACTCTTCACCACTCTGCTACTTATTATCAGTCATTCTGCTCTCCCTCTCCTAAATAATCCATACACACACACACACATATATATATATATTCCTCTTAATTCTGCACCTTGATCTCCTTCATTCCTCATCAATGTGCACCCACCTGTCAATCATACTTCTTTATCCTTTACCCCTCTGTCACTCCTTTCCACCATATACCCTGTCTTTTCAATCAAATTGTTATCAATGTTTAGCCTCTAAACTTTATACTCTAGGTACAGTCTATGTACCTGGATTAGCTTAGATACCCTTCTATATTCTATTCACTAACTATTCATTAATCCTGCCTATGTATTTAGGCATTTATCTTTATTGTGAAGTCATCCATCCGTCACTCATTTTACCCCAAATTCATCTATCCATCATTCACATACACAGTTAAAGTGACACTATAGGTTCGATTTTTATTTAAATAACAAACATGTCATACTAACCTCCACTGTGCAGCTTGTTTTGCACAGTGTGGCCCCGAACGCTGTTTTCTGGGGTCCCCCAGTGGCTCTCTCAGCTCCTCCCCACCTCAGATAACCCCCTCTGGGAAGTGTTTTCCCAAGGGGATCACCTTGTGGGCGCGTTCCCGAGTCCATCATTCAGCATCCATAGTCTGCGTCATTGGATTTGATTGACAGCAGTGGGAGCCAATGGCTGTGCTTCTATCAATCTATCCAATGAAAATCCAAAAACCCCGGGTAAAGATTCAGCGCCTTCTTGACGCGGGACTTTCCAGGGCTCAGGTAAGTAAAATGGGGGGGTTTGGGGGGCTGGTAATTGTCAGATGTTTTTTCACCTTAATGCATAGGATGCATTAAGGTGAAAAAACAGGAAGGTTCACATAAGTAATTTCATGGTGTACCAACCTATCAGTTATTCCTATACACCCTATACCCTTACCAGTCATTTATCTACATTCTCCATATAACCTTTTATCAATCTTTTTATCAAGACACTCTACCTGTTAGTTTAAATTTATCTCAGCCATCCTAAAACCCTTTATGGTAAATTGAATTATATCTCTTGCCCCCTCCTCTTCTTTGCCCCTGCCATACAGTGATTCACCTGTTATTTTTATTCCACCACATCTATAAAGAATCTCCCTGTCTTCTCTAAGGCCGGGTTCACACCTATGCGAATTGGTTGCGGCTTAAACCGCATCTAATACGCAGAACATTTTTAAATACATTGTTTTCAATGAGGCTGGTTCACATATGTGCGATGCATTCGCACTGCGCATTGCCGGAAATCCGTATGCGTTGTGGAGGCCTTGCGGTGCGGCTCAGGTGCAAATTCAGTCCCATTATCTTCTATGGGTACGCAGCTGATTCGCAGATGTGTTCAGTTCTCTTCAGGAATTTCTCTCATTCAGCTCAATACATTTCTCCCCCACTCTCCTCTCACTCAGAACTTCCCCCAGGTCTCCAAATTCGCAGCAGAAACGGAGCTAATCTGCTGAACACTTCTCTTATCTATCTGCAGAGATAAAAAAGCTGAAATACGCACCGCACAAGTGTGAACCCAGCCTAAGGCCTCGTACACACGAGTAAATAGATTTGTTCAAAACGGTCTGTCCGACCGATTTGAACAAATCTGTCTGCTGGCATTTTGGTTTGCTCACGTGTACACACGAGCAAACCAAAATCCCCGCCAGCAGACATCGCGCTGACGTGTCGGTGACGTGGTGGTGACGTTGACGCCGCCACGTCACCGCACCAGGAAGTAAAACACTTCCGCGCATGCGTCGAAACCATTCGGCGCGTGTGCGAGAAGACATGTCTGCTGGTTAGCATACTAACCAGCAGACATGTCGGGCGGACGGGTTCCCAGCCGACAGATTTCAAAGCATGCTTTGAAATCTGTCGCGTGGCCAAATCCGTCTGTTTGCCCATACACACGATCGAATCTGTCTGCTGAAACGGTCTAGCAGACCGTTTCCAGCAGACAGATTTGATCGTGTGTACGAGGCCTAACAGTCATGTTGTTGGAATTTCTGAATTCACTCCATCTATTCCATATTTTTTTCTTTCTTTATTTTTTCTGTGCCCCTGTCAGCATCCTCATCACATTCCTCTTTGTCCTTAAAGCGGAGTTTCACCCTAAATATAAGATCTCCCATGCGCTTCAGCATACTGGCGTCAGCGCCAGTATGCTGGGTTTTTTTTTTTTTTATAGCACACTTACTGTTTTATCGTAGAAATCCTTTTCTGTCCCCCGCGGTGGACGGCGCCAGTACAGCGCGTCACATCTTCCTAAGATACCCGATATGGACTCGGGTATTTCCGGCGCTATGCGGCGCCTGCGCACAGACCTAGGAGCTGACTGCGCAGGCGCCGTATTTCTCCGAGTCCTATTTCGGAGAAATACGGCGCCTGCGCAGTCAGCTCCTAGGTCTGTGCGCAGGCGCCGCATAGCGCCGGAAATACCCGAGTCCATATCGGGTATCTTAGGAAGATGTGACGCGCTGTACTGGCGCCGTCCACCACGGGGGACAGAAAAGGATTTCTACGATAAAACAGTAAGTGTGCTATAAAAAAAAAAAAAACCCAGCATACTGGCGCTGACGCCAGTATGCTGAAGCGCATGGGAGATCTTATATTTAGGGTGAAATACCGCTTTAATAGCTTGGACTCTCTGCCTTATCCTTACACTTTGACCTTCATATTTCTCTCTTCGCTCTCTACTGCGCTTTTATAAAAAAAAAAAAATCTTATTTTTTCTCTTTGCTGTTCTTTTTTTTCTTAATTTTCATTGTGTTCCACATTGTCCTTCTTCAGTCTCTCTTTCTCATATCTCCTCCAACCTTTATCTGCAACTGTCTGGCATTTTATTCACTCTTTCCTTATTGCATCTATTTGCCTTCCACTCAGTTTTTTGTACCACTTTCCTTGACACCTAGCTTTGAATGTGCAATTGACAATTCCTTTAATAGTCAGTCACCTTCCGATTTTGTCTTTGCCTCATTCTCCTACTCTCTGTCCCTCTGTCACTTCCCTCTTATAGCCGTGTGCCTCTCTCACAGCCTGGCTTGTTCTTTTATTTCTAGGATCTGGGTTAGGTGCCTGGGGACCTCCGTCTCTCTGATGCTCTCTCTCGCATTCATTTTCTCTTCCTTACAAACGAATATAGAGTATATTCCAGCTCTAGGCTCCTTGGCGCTCCTCTGGGAGCTGATGGGATAACTAAGGAGGGCATGGAATGGACTCTTGTTGCATACACATCAGTGATAGCCCCACTGCAGGGCTAAATCAGTAATTATTTATAGATTACAATAATTGGAGCATCCTGTAGTCTGGGCATCCTGAAAATAATGGATGAACATCATTTTCTTGCCATGTGTCCACACAGCTGCTCGTGGCTACATTATTTCAAACAGCCCATATATGCTATCTCTTCTCCACCTCTTTCCAATTTCTGAAATGACTACCGGTATGTCTATATTTCAATTTCTTATTCCAGACCTGGAAAATGAGTTGGTCTAGATAACAGCAACAATGGAACCAAATCTCCTTCCTCCTCTCTGAATGACTGAGACCCTCTAAGCTTCATCTAAAAAAGCAAACACACTACAAAGAATTACAGGGTCCCCAAGTACATATGCTCTGCGTTTATCCCATACTGTATATCACTAGATGAACAATAAGCACTTCAGTATAGCTTATCACTCTAACTAGATAACCTGCTATTAGAATGTATTAATGAAGTCAGCATTTACCAAAGAAACATTAAAAGGAAATGTAGTTTATGAACATCTTTGTAAATGTTTCCTTCATTTTTACACCCCTTTCTGTACATCTGCTGTTGAATCACTAAGCGTTTGCTTACGGTACTTGCATAGTCCTCTCTAAGCTATTGAGCTGCTCACAAAGCACAACCTGAGATGACACTGTGGCCGACTGCAGCTTTATCTCAGGCTGCCTTTGTGAATGGCAAAAGCATATAGAGGAGATGGAGACACAAAAAATGGAGATGGTATCTGTCATAGACAATTTCTGATGCAGAAAGGAGCCAGAATTAGGACTACTGCTGTACTTACCCAGAGTAATTCAATGCAGTTTAGCGAGGACTGTGCAGGTAAGCAAACATCTGGTGATTCAGCAGTAGATGTACAAATTTAAAAGTGAAAAATTTGGTTAATTAGGTAAACATGAATTATAGCATGTTGACTTATTTCCATTGAACAATCAGGTGGAGCTTTAAGCTTCTTTCTGCATTCTATAGACTCTGACTTTGCTTCTTTGATGAAAGGAGACTGTTAGTTCAATGATTCACCAGCAGTAACGTCTCCTATCAATGGGCTTAGTCCAAAGTTCCAGTCAGACAAATTGTTCCACAAAGCAAGCAGATCTCTGGGGATCCTTTGTTATATAAACATTTATTTCTAAACCAAGGTTAATTTGTGTTCTTTTTTCAGACTGTTCCATTTCCACATAGGATGATGACAACTCTTTATGTACATAAGAGTTGTCCACCATGGACTTAAAATACATAGAGAACATATCCTCCAAAAATCCTTGTGGAAGAGATACTTATTCAAGCAAGTCAGGAGTTCCTTTTTGATGATCAATGTAAAAGTTATGCCAAATTAATTCTCATTACACTAATGCCGCGTACACACGATCGGTTTGTCTGATGAAAACGGTTTGATGGGCTGTTTTCATCACACTAAACCGATCGTGTGTGGGCCCCATCTGTTATTTATCCATCGGTTAAAAAATTAGGAACTTGTTTTTAAAATTATCTGATGGTTAAAAAACCTATAGAAAAAAAACGATCGTCTTTAGGCACGTCCATCGGTTAAAAATCCACGCATGCTCAGAGTCGACACATGCTTGGAAGCATTGAACTTAATTTTTTTCGGCACGTCGTTGTGTTTTACGTCACCGCGTTCTGACACGGTCGTTTTTTTAACTGATGGTGTTTAGGCACAAATGATCATCCGTCAGCTTCATCGGATAACTGATGGAAAAATCCATCAGACCGTTTTCATCGGATGGACCGATCGTGTGTACAGGGCATAAGAAATAAACTCATGGATACTGGCTCCCAGTCCTTGTCAGATGATGATCACATCATCATCTATGTATCTGCTATAGAAGATGATGCGTTTGGCAAAGGGGTTGTTGGCACATAAATGAAGATCCTTCCCAGTATCCCATGTAAATATGAATATTGGCATAACTGGGGGGCAAAACTTGCTCCCATTGCTGTCCAGACCTTCTATATGAAGAAGTCCTTGAGGAAACTGAAATAATTGTAATTGAGAATAAAATCTACTGCCTCCACTATAAATCTGGCTTGACGACTGTTTAAATTGTTGTGTTTGGCAATAAGATACTGAAAGGTTTGCAGAACTATTAGATGAGGTATGGAAGTGTACAAAGATGAAACATTAAGGGAAACCCAATAATAATTGGCTTCCTGTGTGTAGTGTTTCAAAATCTTGAGAATGTGACCTGTGTCATTAATGTAGGCAGGTAAACTAGTGACTATAGTTTGCAAAAAGAAATTAACATAATAATAATCAGCCCACTGTTTAGGTTGTCTACAGAGGCAAATACAGGATGTCCACGAGGTGTAGTCAGTCTTTTGTGCACTTTAGGTAAATAGTAAAAATAGGGAGTACTAAAGTGTTCCCGAAACAAAAAAGGCTTATTCTCCTTTTGTAAGGACCTGTAACTGGTTGTGTAGCAGTTAAGGTATAAATAATTAATAAACTCACCAGCCCATTGTGCCCCCATTAGGGAGATTCACTCTCTCTATTTGTCATGTTTACTGCTATCATCGAAGTAAAAGAAAATCCCTAATTTTGGGTTGTCTGCAGAACAGGAATAGTAGGAATACAGTATCTTCCAATGGGGACTAGTTCTGGTGACCCTGGGAACAACTATGTATTCCTTCAGTTTTCAGAGATTTCCTCTCACTTTCTGTTATGGCTTTGAGAAATGAAGTAAAGGGAACACAGATGACAGAAAGTAAACCCTACAGGGGGTTTTGTCCCTTTCTTACTCTAACCACAGCTAAGCCCTGCCTTTACACATTCCTGCCGGCTCACCAGTGTGATGGGCAGTCTCACTTTGGTTAGAGTAAGTGGGAAAAATAAAAAAAATATTACTCTTTAGTTCTACATTAAAGTGATATTGAAGTCTTTTTTTTTTTTTTTTTACATAACAAACATGTTTTACCTGCCCTGTGCAGTGGTTTTGCACAGAGAAGCAGATCCCCTTCTTCTCTGGTCCCTCCCTGATGCTCCTGGCCCCTCCCTCCTGCCAAGTGCCCCCACAGCAAGCAGCTTGCTATGGGGGCACCTGAGACAAGCTGCTGCTCTGTGTGTCCATTCAGACACAGAGCCACAGCCTGGCCCTGCCCCTTTTCTCTCTCTCACTGACTTTGATTGACAGCAGCGAGAGCCAATGGCACCCACTGCCGTGTCTCAGAAAATTAGAAGGGAGAATACCAGACAAGGCTCTCATGCAACATCGCTGGAATGAGATGGTTCTCAGGTAAATATTAGGGGGTCTGAGGCAGGTTGCTGCACACAAAAGTTTTTTTTTATCTTAATGCATAGAATGCATTTAAATACAAAAAAAACATTTGCCTTTACAGCCACTTTAAGGTTAATTTTGTTTATACAACAGTCTGGCCTTTAATTAATAACATTTAATGATCAGAGATATGCAGCAATATTGATTAACCAATCAACTTCAAGTAGGGTTCTGCCACAGTTGTAAAATTAATTTTCTGTTTAATTGCGGCGAGTTTATATACATCACTGATCTTTGTGTTATGTTTATACAAGCCAAGCTATACAACCTTTGTTTCCGTAGAGGCTGTGTAACTATAATATCTGACATACCATTTCTACTAAGGAGTCTAAATCAGCTCTGTATTACAGGTCAAGCCCTGTTTTCATTAGTCTAAAGTGTACAAAATTACTTAAATTTACTTTGTTAATTTAACATATTATGCACAACTTTTATAAAGAACATAAGCCACAACAGTCACAAAATAACACAATAAACTGTCAGGTTAGGTACAAACCAATTAACCTACCAGAATGTTATTGAACTGTGAAATTAACAAACAAAATATGGGGAAAACAGAATTAGGGGCGCCAGAGGTTTTATCTGTGGATGCCCCCCTATTACAGATAGATACAAAGGCACTTAACTTAATTATAGTGTTCCTAAGTGGATGTCAACCCTCACATTATACCCAGTGAAGTTAATAGCCTCAGATAATGATGAACACAGAGATGAAAAAATCTCCCTACATGTATATCTGTTGTCTTCAACTTCCTACATTCTTGAGAAAGTGCAAATTGTGTTATGCCGCGTACACACGATCACTTTTTGTGATGAAAAAAAACGACGTTTTATGTGATGAAACAAAACGAAGTTTTTCAAACTTCATATTCCAAAACGACGTTGCATAGACACCATTGTTTTTCCAAAATGCTCTAGCAAAGCGTGGTGACGTACACCACATTCGACGGCACTCTGTTCCATTGAAGCTCCGTCGCATAACTTGCTTCTGAGCATGCGCGGGTTTAAAAACGTTGTTTTCAACGTCGTTTTGCCCACACACCATCACTTTTAATGACACAAAAAACGATGTTTTGAAAAACGACTAAAAAAATTCAAGCATGTTCGAATTTTTTTTGATCGTTTTTTTTAAGACATAAAACGACATTTTGCCCACACACGATCATTTTAAATGACGTTTTTGAAAACGTTGTTATTTTTCATCACAAAAAGTGATCGTGTGTACGCGGCATTAGAGATTTCTCTTTCTGTTCAGCACTGGGAGTGTATTCTTGGCATACAGTCAAGACAGCTGATTGGAGGAAAGGCACCCCCCCTCCACATAGGCAAAGGAAGGAAGGAATGTGCAGAGCTGTGCTGTGACAAGACCAGCTTTCTGCTAATCTATTTATAACAACCTCCCATGACACAAATTTCAGTCTGGTTTTATCTCCTGTGTTGGAGAGCTTGTCAGAAGTTATCATGCTGATAACAGAAGAATGGAGCAGCAGAAACACATGGGACTTAGTGCTTTAGAGAGAGATAAGAAAACACTAAAGATAGATGTGCTCAGGTCAAATTTTATGAATCTGATTTACATCCACGTTAAGGGCAATGGTACAATCCCACATATATGCACTAGCATCACAGTTAGTATACACCTTAAGCACAATGTATGATGTGTCTGTTTATACTGAAGCATGGATGTTTGCAAATAGTGGAGGTTGCCATATGATTGGGTGTGATTTTGAGATAATGTCATTTTTCAACTACAGTTGTGGTAGGAATTAAGAGGCCTAACAACCAATTCCAAAAACCAGGGTCCAGGGGAAGATGGTTACATTGAAAGATATCAGCAAGTGGTAAATACTATATTTATCAGCGTATAATACTTTTTCCCCCTGAAAATCTGTGTAATTCAGCGACGCTCGCTCCTTCTTTTCCCTCAGAGACAGCAGGGAAAATCCAGCACTGTGTAATCCAACACTGGCGAGGCTGCAATGATGGGAAAGGTGAGGCTGCAGATGGGCATTGAACAGGCTACGTTGTTGGGCAATTTGATGGCTGTAGATGGGCACTGAGCAGGGTGCATTGTTGGGCAATTTAATGGCGGGCGGCGCCAGTGGATACTGAGCAGGCTGCATTTTTGGGCAATTTAATGGCTGTAGATGGGCACTGAGCAGGGTGCATCGTTGGGCAATTTAGTGGCTGCAGATGGGCACTGAGCAGGCTGCATTGTTGGGCAATTTAGAGGCTACAGATGGGCACTGAGCAGGCTGCATTGTTGGGCAATTTAGTGGCTGCAGATGGGCACTGAGCAGGGTGCATTGTTGGGCAATTTGGTGGCTGCAGATGGGCACTGAGCAGGCTGCATTGTTGTGCAATTTAGAGGCTACAGGTGGGCACTGGTGATGCTGCATTGATGAACTGTGACCCTAATTTTGCTTAAATGCTTTTTATATAAAATGTATATTTTCCCTCTTAAAATTAAGGTGCGTGTTATACACCTGTGTGTATATGGTATACGGTAATCAAGTGTTTTAATCGAGTTCCATTTTTCCATCAAGAACATAATCAATAAGGCAATGAAATGCTGGTATTTAAAATAAGCTGGAATTTTAAATTATAAGAGAACAAATTAAACTTCTAAATGGAGAATGCATTAGGCTGGGAAATTGAACTGCAGCTTGAGAAGACCGAAATAATGCATCATAAGACTTATGTATGTGTAAACCACAGGGTCACCTTTCCCAGCTGCTTTACCCCCTGTTGACAGCGCTACTTAATCGGCCACTCATGCTGAAGTGGCCGAGTGGGCGTTCGTGTCCCTTTAACCGTTGTTTATTTTTAGTTAGTAGGTGTGTATGAGGCAGCTCTGTCTGCATGGAAGGAATTCTCTGCGCAAACAGCTAATGTAAGCAACAGAATCACAAACTGTGGGAAACGTAATCATTCTATCTGTATTCACCAAGGATGTACATTTCCAAACACATGGCACAAAGTAGAGGAAGATTCTAAGTCACTGCACATATCCACATGTGGCAAAGGGCTGTTGTTTTCTCTATACAAAAAAAATAAAAAATAAAAAATCAGGTAATTTACCGGTAACTGCTTTGTAGCAGCAGGGAATGCAGAAATTACAACAACCACATTATGTAGTACTTTTATTTCCAGTGGTGTTTGCCAAAGTTGAGTTTTATGCTGGGACTAGGGCTATTTATATGCACCAAAAAGAAATTACTGCATGATGGGATTTAAAAGGGCTATTATAAGGTGCAACAGGAGCCCTTTCAATATATAAAAAAGGTTTTATAGCATGAAGGGTTTATATAAGGAAGTATAAGCAGCAATAAAAGGAACTGACCACATTTTTATATTCTTTATATGTTCATTAGGGATACTTTCAACTTGAGATGGAAAAAAAAAATATATATATATAGCAGAAGAGTAAATTACAGTATAGAATGCTGATATGGTTGACAAAACGTCTCTGGGCACGTGAAAGTGAAACAAGTTACCATGATTATTGTTACTTTATCGCTATTGTTTTTGAGCATCCCAAATCTCACAAAAAGTGCACAGTGCAGGAGCATCTTCCCGTGACAATTGAATCCATGGCATTCGCGGGATCTTGCCAGAAGGGCTGGGATGGCAGTAAGGATGCAAGGTAAGTACTGTATATTTTTAAGCTTTTCTCAATGGTTTTGTGGTAGAGGATGAGCCAGTGTTTAACCACTTGTCTACTCAGCACGCTCACCCCCTTCCTGACCAGACCAATTTTCAGATTTCTGCTGTCGCATCTTGAAAGACAATTGCATGGGCATGCAACACTGTACTCATATGAAATGTGTATATTTTTTTGAGTTAGATAAAGCTTTCTTTTGGTGGTATTTAATCACAAATGTTTGTTTTCTTGCTAAACAAATGAAAAAAGCCCTACAATTTTGAAGAAAAAAAAAACTTGTGTTTGTTTCTGTTACAAAATTTAGCAAATAAGTAATTTTTTCTTCTTCACTGATGTGCACTGATGAGAATGCACTGCTGGGCACTAGTAGGCTGCACTCATAGGCACTGATGAGGTGGCACTGATTAGGCGACACTGATGGGCACTGAGGAGGCACTGATGAGGCTTTACTGATGAAGTAGCACTGATGGGCACTGATATGCTGCCATGGTAGGCACTGATATGCTGTACTGATGGACACTGTATAGTCAGTTATCGGCTTTCTTTTCCTCACTCAGTGACAGCGCTAAGGAAAAGAAATGCAGATAATTGGCATTTGTTTACAAGTGATGAGATGTGATCACATGGTAAAAGGGCAGCTATGATTGACCCTCTTCCTTAATCAGTGATCAGCTGTTGTCCGAAGGACACAGCTATCACAGAGTTCGTCAGATGCATGCCCTGAGGATGCGCAGGGGGCAGGGTTCTGAGAGGATGTGAAAAGATGCCCCCCCAGAAGTGGACGACCGCGCTGTAGCCATCTTTTGGCTATAGTGTGTTCGGCAAGTGGTTAATAAGCCACATTTACATTTGGTGGATTAAGTATGGGTATGTCAGGATCGTAAATTAGGGTCAGGATCGTAAATTAGAAAGTTTTGTGTTTAATTTAAATGTTGGGTTTAGCGAGTTAAGTGTTTGGGTGCATGTTAAGCGTTAAAGGCTACGTTTAAGGGTTGGAAATAAGGTTAAGGACCAGTTTAAATGTTAAGTTGTTTCAGAGGAGAGTGTTTCTACAAAATATGAATATGTTAGTTGAGAGGTTAAAGCACATATATTGAGTACTGAGTGCCGAGGGTTTAACCTATTTGAGGTGAATACTAGGTGCTAAGATGTTAACATACATACCTGGGTACTGAGCACTGGGAAGATAATACACATGGGCTGAAGACTGTGGGCCAGATTCAGAGAGCCCTTACGCCTGTCTAACTGGTGTTAGACTGGAGTAATTTCAAATTACGCGCGTTTTCTAGCTAGTCGAAAACCTCAAACCATGAATAGACGGCTGCGGGCTTCAATTCGACTGGATTACGTGTTCGTACGCCTTCGGATCTACGCTGCAATAAAATTGCGGCCACTGGGTGGACTTCCCTTCGTTTTCCGCGTCGGGGTATGCAAATGAGCTTTTTCCGACGATCCCCGAAATTACGATCTTCAATCGCAATCTCTTACGGCACCTTTAGTCATCTTTTATTTGCGTAACACTATACCAGCTTTTTGCTGCTCTAATATTAGACAGCCCATGTTAAGTATGGCCGTCGTTCCCACGTCGAATTTCTACGTTTTCCGACGTCTTTTATTATTTTTAACGTAAGTCGTCCGGGAATAGGAATGTTCGTAAACGCCGCTACTCAAACAACGAATGACGTAACGACGTGATTTCGCGCAATGCACGGCGGGAAATTTCAGAACGGAGCATGCGCAGTTCGATCGCCGCGGGGACGCGCTTAATTTAAATGCTTCACGCCCGCCAATCGCGTATTTCGATTACGCGGCGAGAAATAGACTACGCCGCCGTAGCGTACGGGCAAAAATCTACCAGGATTCGGTGTAGAGCCTGGTAAAATACAGCAGCGTAGGGTATTTCGATTACGCAGCGGAATATTAAGTGTATGTGAATCTACCCCTGTGTATTGAGGGCTTAATGCATTTTTACAAAAAATGGGTGTTGAGGGTTTAAGGCATCGGAGATGGGGATAAATACTAAGTGGTAATTCTTATTTAGTGGGGACAGTTAACAGAGGGTGTTTATGCACACACACTTAATATTTTTCAGTGAGGGGTTGATGTACATGCTCTTGAAGCAGATCACATACACTGCAGACAGTTTTCTGAGGGTTTACACTTACTTTATGGTGGCTGATCACTGAAAGGTTAATGCACATACAGTATACTGCAGAATGGTTCCTGTTTGGTTATTCCTTATATTCTGCTGGTGTAAAACTGACTAGAAAGGTTTGTCTACTAGGGAGGCATCTTACACTTTGTATGGATATAGAAGAGGGATGTGTGTGCTGGGGCAGAACACAGGGAAAAGACCAGTGCGTGTCCTAAAACACAAAAAAAAAACATAATGGAAAGTAATGAGAAAATGTACATTTGCAGAGGGGACAGAAACTGCTGAACCTCCATACAGTGTCAGAGCTCACTGTGCAGTATCAACGGACATGGATTGCATTCAATATGCAGTTTGTGTGCTGAGAGTGTGTGACTGCGGACTGCAAAGGTCTCTGAAGGAGAAACTGGAGAGTGTGCGTGCTGAGAAAAGGTACGGGGAAAGAGCAATGTGTGTGTGTCAGAGGAGGGATGGGGGAAAGGCCAATGTAGGAGGAGTGATAAAGCAGAAAGTGTGTATGAGCCAGTGGAGAGATGGGGAAAGGTCAATGCTGGAGGAGGGATACCGTGGAAAGACAATGTGTGTGTGCTGGAGGATGAATGGGGGCAAAGGTAAATGCTGGAGGATGGATACCATTGAAAGACCCATGTGTGTGTTCCGGAGGAGGGATGGAGGATGAATGGGGGGAAAGGTCAATGCTGGAGGATGGATACCATGGAAAGACCCATGTTTTTTTCCGGAGGAGGGATGGAGGATGAATGGGGGGAAAGGTCAATCCTGGAGGATAGATACCATGGAAAGACCCATGTGTGCTCCGGTGGAAGGATGGGGAAAGGACAATGCAGGAATAGTAATACAGAGGAAAGGCCAATGTGTGTGTGTGTGTGCCAGTGGAGAGATGGGGAAAGACCAATGCTGGAGGAGGGATACCATGGAAAGACAATGTGTGTGTGCTGGAGGATGAATGGGGGGAAAGGTCAATGCTGGAGGATGGATATCATGGAAAGACCCATGTGTGTTCCGGAGGAGGGATGGAGGATGAATGGGGGGAAAGGTCAATGCTGGAGGATGGACACCATGGAAAGACCCATGTGTGTTCCGGAGGAAGGATGGGAAAAGGCCAATGCAGGAATAGTAATACAGCGGAAAGACCAATGTGTGTGTGTGTGTGCCAGTGGAGAGATAGGGGAAAGGTAAATCCTGGATGAGGGATACCATGGAAAGACAAATGTGTGTATGCTGGAGGAGGGATGGGGAAAAGGCCAACGTTGGAGGATGGATACCACGGAAAGACCAATGTGTGTTGGAGGAGGAATAGGGAAAGGCCAATGCTGGATGAGTGAAACAGCGGAAAGACCAATATGTGTGTGTACTGGAGGAGGGATGGGGAAAAGGCCAATGCTGGAGGAGTGATAAAGCAGAAAGACCAATGTGTGTATATGCCAGTGGAGAGATGGGGAAAGACCAATGCTGGAGGAGGGATACCATGGAAAGACAATGTGTGTGTGCTAGAGGATAAATGGGGGGAAAGGTCAATGCTGGAGGATGGATACCATGGAAAGACCCATGTGTGTTCCGGAGGAGGGATGGAGGATGAATGGGGGGAAAAGTCAATGCTGGACAATGGATACCATGGAAATGGGGAGAAAGGTCAATGCTGGAGAATGGATACCATGGAAAGACCCATGTGTGTTCCAGAGGAGGGATGGGGAAAGGCCAATGCAGGAATAGTAATACAGCGGAAAGACCAATGTGTGTGTGTGCCAGTGGAGAGATAGGGGAAAGGTCAATCCTGTGGGAGGGATACCGTGGAAAGACAAATGTGTGTGTGCTGGAGGAGGGATGGGGGAAAGGCCAGTGTTGGAGGATGGATACCACAGGAAAGACCAATGTGTGTCGGAGGAGGGATAGGGAAAGGCTAATGCTGAAAGAGTGAAACAGCGAAAAGACCAATGTGTGTGTGTGCCGGAGGAGGGATGGGGGAAAGGCCAATGCTGGAGGAGTGATAAAGCAGAAAGACCGATGTGTGTATGTGCTGGTGGAGAGATGGTGAAAGGTCAATGCGGGAGGAGGGATACCGTGGAAAGACAATGTGTTTGTGCTGGAGGATGAATGGAGAGAAAGGTCAATACTGGAGGATGGATACCATGGAAAGACCCATGTGTGTTCCAGAGGAGGGATGGGGGATGAATGGGGGGAAAGGTCAATGCTGGAGGATGAATACCATGGAAAGACCCATGTGTGTTCCGGAGGAGGGATGGGGAAAGGAAAATGCAGGAATAGTAATACAGTGGGAAGAACAATAGGGGAGAGATAGGGGAAAGGTCAATGCTGGAGGAGGGATACCGTGGAAAGACCAATGTGTGTGAGCTGGAGGAGGGATGGATGAATGGCCAATGCTGGAGAAGTGATACAGCAGAAAGACCAATGTGTGTGTTCTGGTGGAGAGATGGGGGAAAGGTCAATATTGGAGAAGGAATAGAGCAGAAAGACCAAAGTGTGTGCTGGAGGAAAGATATGTGAAAAATACCAATGTGCTCGTACCAGAGGAGGGAAGGGAAGACAGGACAATGCTGGAGAAGGACTATAAGGGAAAAATCGACGTCTGTGTGTGCTAGAGAAGGGATACATAAGGAAGACCAATGAGTGTTTGCTGGAGGTGAGATCTCACTGCAAAATACCAATCTGTGTGCTGGAGGTGTGATGTCACTGGGGAAGAACTGAAAGAACAAGAACCGATTTGCACAGTGACAAACTGAAAGTGGAACTTAGTAAAAGTATATATATTTACAGTTTTCTCTATGAGAAACCATACACGCGCTCAGTTTTACTGAGTAAACTGAGCTTGTGTACAATGCTTTGAGGTTTCTAGTCAAGAAAACTGCCCAAAATCTAGACGAGAAAAATAGAGAACCTGCTCTATATTTCCTCGTTGTGATTCTCGGCAGTGTTTTCCTGAGCGTCTGTATACTTACAGACGCCGTGGAAACCTGCACATGCTCGAAATTACTTTGACGCATTCGCGGTAGCTTCCAAGGCATAGGTAGGGTGTAGCAAGATGGTCAGGATTTTTTTTTCCTGACGAGATTCTGGACCGTGTGTTCAGGGCTTAACACTCATTTAGCATGAAAAGCCCACAACTTCTACCAGAAGATGCAAATAAGTGTTTTTTTTTTTTATTATCAACATTTTTATTAATTTTTTAACAACAATTCCATTTAACAATATATCACATATCAAAAACATTTATAATAATGTAAACATCATTATCTATATATACATAAGTGTTTTTAAAAGTGTTTACCACATTATTAAATTGAGAGCCATTCAGTCTATGCAAAGAGCAGTTAACAACCAGTGACCATGTGGATGAATGTATAAAGACAAGAATGAATTTGTCACAGACAATGGCATGGTATGGGGACGTGAACACAGGCAACAGTAATGCCACAGCAGGGCTTTTTAGCAGACCAGCGTGATATCAATTTTCATTAAAACAGAGGTACTCAATGCAGACCTATATGAAGCAAAATTTAGATAATTAAGACCAGACAAGACTTCAAATGATAATTATTAGGTTAAAGTATTTGTAAAATAACAGGGATACAGAGGAAACTGGTCATTAAAGGTAACAAATCAACATGAGACTAATATATCCCAATTATAGGGAAAATATAGAGGTATGAAATCTGTTATAAAGAGCAATTGTATGGATTGCACGTGCGGGTCACACTAAGAAGATTTATTGTGGTAAAGAGAGAGTATTAAGATCTTGGAAATATATGGTGGAAGAGGTTTGACAGTACGGAACAATAACTATTATATGAAGGAAGTGGGTAAAATTATAAAATGCATAAAATATTACCCTGGGTGATTCATAAGGTTTACACTAGAAGAACCTGGTGAACTATACGAAACTCAGCCCGGAAAGTAGAAACATAAAGAGAAACGATTGAATCTTTAACCCACCAAGTGCCAGAACATAATGATTGCTGTGATACCAAGAGTGAGCTAAAGGCCATTCTGGATTTGGTGGGGTTAACGATAAAAGAAAAGTGAAATGACATTTGGGAACGCTGTCACCGTGAGTGCACTTTAATCACTGAAAATTGTAGCAGTAATTAAGTATTTAATTTCAGCTTCCAGGCGGTTTTATAGAAGTCTTAGCGGCCTTAACTATTGATCACCCATCCAGATGCCTCAGGGGTTTAGTCACATTGATAAGCAGAACCGTTTTGTACAACACCGTAAAGCCTGACAAGTTCTGTGTACATCAGGCTATGTCTTCTATGACACGCTATAGCAACTCTTTAGGGACGAGGTCTATAGTACGATATAACACCTCCTCATATGGCCATATCCTCCAGTATATTGTTCTTTACAAATATGAAAGGCACAAGTCTCAACTAGGCAGGGATGGACTGGCCATTGGCACTACAGGGAGTTTCCCGGTGGGCTGATGGCTCAGTGGCCGGCTTCAGTGACAGCAGACCGCCACCCCCCTCCGCTCCTTTGTCCCTCCTTTCCCGCAGCGCTCACCTCCTCTCCCTTCCCACATCGCTCACCTGGAGGAGCAGAGAAGCAGGGGGAGGATCAGAGGAGCAGGGGGGATGACAGAGGAGCATGGGGGAGGGAACAGACAGTTGACTCAACAGCTATGGCATGGGAGTTTCTCACTTCTGCCTAATCTTGTCCCATAAGGGGGGGCACCAAACTGATTCTTGACCTGGGTAAAACAATGTCTAGCTTCCCCACTGGTACTACCTATAAAAAAGTAATAAAGTAGAGTGGCTAGTGAAGGGGGAGAGGGGGCTTGGGAGGCCGGGGGGGGGGGGGTGCTGGAGTTGTCCGTCCGCCATGGGAGAGATCTGTCAATGTGGGCCAGTCTGGATGAAGTCCAGGGCCAACTTTTTGTCCCAGTGCAGCCCTGCAACTAGGACAACCTAAACCTGGCTTTCATTTAAATATGTTGATTTTAAATGTGCCAGTGCCTTGTTTAAAGTTTAAGATTCCAACAATGGCTAATGAATTATAAGGTACTATTTATTGAGCTATTTTCATTTCTATGATGTAACCTAAAGCAGACCAAAAAAGTAATATATTGCAGCTTACCAATCGTTCAATGTGGTAGCTGCTTTCGTTTACTTCTATTAGGCATTTGTTCCCCTCTGTTTTCACATGGTGATCTGGCCAGTAACACACCTCTTATATTCTGGATGAAGGAACACAGAAGGCCTCTTTGGACAGCAGCACTGTCAGTCTGGGGGGAGGGAAGTGTAAAGCCTCGTACACGCGATCGGATATCCCGACAACAATTGTGTGATGGAAGGGTTTTGTCAGATAATCCGACTATCTGTACACTCCATCGGACAACTGTTGTCGGAATTTCCGACAACAAATGTTGGATAGCTATGATCTCAAATTGTCAGACAACAAATGTGTTCCGTCGGATTATCCGATTGTGTGTACACAAGATCCAAAAGTACAAACACGCATGCTCCAAACAATTGCTAACCATCAGACAACATTAGATGTTGCCCAAAGAGTGGTGCGAAAGAGCTGAAAAACCACGTAGTTTAGTGTATGTTGGCTGAAAAAGTTCTGCCGTCTGTATGCAGAACAAGTTCACGGCCAATGCTCTTTGTACAAAAATCCACGGATTTGTCTGATGGAAATACAATCGTGTGTACGAGGCTTAAGATGTACTAGCAGATCTTAATACAAAAAAATGAAGCCAAACTCTGTCTAATACCATATAAGCAGTTACAGCAAATATATGTTTTTCCTTTTGGGGTAAAAGTTTTACATAGATAAATAAATAAAAGTTGATTGTATAATAATAATTGTTGTGTGCATCCCTGCTAGTGTTAAAGCGGAGGTCAACACAAAAAGTAAACCTATGCTTTTCAGAACCCTCCCCCCTCCGATGTCAAATTTGCCACCTTTCAGGGGGGATGGGGGTGCAGATAACTGTAGAATACAGGTATTTGCACCCACTTTTGGGCATAGATAGCCACAGAATCTGCGGATATCTACGCCACCCCCCGCTGTGTTCTGGAAAACACACAGTTCCCAAAACACAGCGGGGACCAGTGAAGATGCGCAGCGCGACTCGCACATGCGCAGTAGGGATCCGGGCAGTGGAGCCACAATACTTCACTTCGCCATCCTCGGTGGGGGAAGCCTAGAGACAAGCGATTGCTCGTCTTTGGCTACCGACATCGCGGGCACCCTGGACAGGTAAGTGTCCATTTTTTAAAAGCCCGCAGCTGCCGTATTTGTAACTCCTGGCTTTTAATTTTTTTTGTTTAGACGGACCACTGCTTTAAATGGTTTGTCTCATCTCTGTAACTGATACATTTTGCTGGACAGCTTGTTCTTTTAAAAAACAACAGATCACCAGATGTAAATAGAAGAAAGAAAGCCTAGAAAATAAATGAATGCACCCATCATGTCTACAGATCGGTAAGCTGCAATATAAGGAAATGTTTGGTTTTGGGGTTAATACGAAAGAAATATATAAAATGCACAAACTTTTACTAATCATTAGTGATGAGCGGAATACGCCATATTCGATTTCGCGATATTTCACGAATATATAGAAGAATATTCGCAAAATATTCGTTAATATCGAATATTCGTGATATTTTATAAAAAAAAAAAAATTTGCGAAATTTCGCTAATGCGAATGCGAAATTGATTGCGAAATTCTCGTCAACACACGAAAACGGAGATCATTTCCTGGATTACTAAACTAATATGCACTAAACACTAACTCTACTTACACAAACTTATATGACTAAACTAAAGCTAATTTTTTTTTGTTTTTGTTTTTTATACACAAAACACAGAAGGGCAGAGAAAGTATTTGCGAATATTCGTAATACGAATATTCGCATTGCGAATATTCGGCAACATAAAAGGATCGCCTCAGCTACTTGGCCCAAGGTCTCTAATCATACCAGCAATGCTTTTAGACGTCGATGGAGATCACTAGGATGTGATCTGTTTTAAAAATAAATTTGAAAAAATATGAATATTCGCAATAGCGAATTTTCACTGAGATATTCGATTTATTCGCGAATACTCGAATATGCAATATTCGTAACGAATATTCGCAATGCGAATATTCGTGAGCAACACTACTAATCATTACTCATTGCTTACTGACCCAAACGTACAAATTCCAAGGTTGCTGTGTGATGAGCATATATATTGCTCACGTCACCTGTGCAAATGAATTCAAGTATTCAAACCAAAAGACTATTCTGTTCCACTTGAAAAGACCAAGCTTTAATTAGATCTAGAAATTTCAACTTTTTGATTGTCCTATTGTAACTGCTATTGACTCTTGAATCTGCTCTGTACATACAGCTTCTTCATATTAAATCTTCTGTTCTACAAAACCAGCCCACACACAAAATATACAATGTGTACACATGCAAACATAACTCTTTGTTCTATAACTGTTCCATACATATCGCCTCCTAACAGTTCAAATAATGTTTTCTATTGTTCTGCCCCGTCCATTTACCCTGTACAGTACTTTAAACTGTTCCATACTCCCATCTTGTCTCAGTCCACACAAGTTCTTACTCATAAGCCCTGTACACACGACCAAAAATCTCTTCAGGAAAAACCTGTAGTTTTCCCTGACGAGATTCTTGGCAAGAAACTCTTGCCGCCGGAGTGTACAGACTTTTGTTTCAAAAGAACCAGGTGACGTCATCACGTACCACGAGCATGTGCTACCGCTCATGCGTCAAAGTCATTTCGAGCATGCGTGGGTTTCCACGGCGACAGGTAAGTATACACACTCTCGGGTTTCTCGTCTGGAAACAGGCTGTCAAAAATCTCGATGAGAAAAAAGAGAGCAGGTTCTCTTTTTTTCTCGTCGAGATTCTGGCCAGATTTCCTGACGAAGAAACCTGAATGCCTCATACACACAAACTGTAATCTCGACAAGAAGCAGTTTT